>OZ038505.1:9884185-9989185 GCA_964036315.1 Acanthosepion esculentum | reverse complement strand
CTGACTCCAAATCCTTCCCTTATGATACTCTATAACTTGTTTCAAGATGATGATCCTACTGTAGTAACCACCACCATTCATAGAAAATATACAAGCATTCATTGGTTAATCACCTTCAATCTAGTTCGCTGACTGGTCAGTTTCGACCAATCAAATCACCCCCACGCGACAAGTCTGTTTTCGCGCCAACTAAAGTTGATCCAGTAACGTAGTACAACATGCTATAAAAAACAAACAAGAGTGATTCTCGCTCTTTTTTTGCTCAATCTCTTCGTCGATCTCTTCGTCACTCTCGCATCTCATCTCCGCTGCCAAAATGTGACCCTTAAAGAACTCCCGTCTTGAGTAATCCAGTCAGACGTAAAATAACTTTACAACTAATCACGCAAGTACATTCTGAACTATTACCAACTTTTACAATACACAATTCCAATCACTCAACACATACTTATTCTTCTAAACTACAATTTAATAGTTAATTTAATCCTTATGAGACCAAGTACAAATATTTCCAAGTCTAAGAGACGTAACTGCGTCTAACCTTTCAGTATACATGCATGTACATCAAATACTTAAATTCAATAATGTTTTTCGACCCTACGCTCTGTGTTGTATTTTGTGCCATGTGCTATTTTACCTCTAATTTAAATTGCATTGTGAACACCACATTGGATAGCGACCTCCAGCATAATGGCATGATCTTTTCCACACCTTTCCTAGACAAAATAAAATAATTGTGGCGAACACCCTTCACACATTCGCGCTACACTACCATATCTAACATATCTGTGGCGCGCTGAAATAGTGACATAGCAATATACTACTTAATCTTATGACGATCTTTGATTCCTTAAGTGCCAAGATTTGGTAGTCAGTCAGTAGTCGAAATACATTATTCACATAATTTACATATTGAGTCGTTGCCATTCTTGTTTATATTTGCTTTTTAATTCCTGATAAATACGGTTTGGTACTCCGCAGCCATTATAAATACTTCCGTCTCAGCTTTTATATATAAACTGTTCAGCCACTGATTTTTTTCGTGTTTATTTACATCTGTATTACTACTTTTAAGTGCATATTGCCTCATTCATATGTTTTGTTTCTAGTTCGTTTTTAAATTTATTTTACTCCTTGTGAGCGAAGGCTTAAGCATAATGGCCTTGTTCAAGATGTTGATAATATCAGACAATCCGCTCTCTCCAAGAAAAAAAAAGAATGGTACATCCAGTATAGTTGCACTATAAGCTAAATTTCTGCTCCGTGGTTGTTGAAAAAAACAAACAAATATGTTTGAGCAGTCGTCTGCAACAGGGACAGGCTAGCTGCCCTAATTGACAAGTGTGTTTGGAAAGGAGCAACCGGCAATTGTATATATATATATATATATATATATATATATATATATATATATATATATATATATATATATATATAAGTAAAGGTGCATTTACAGTTTGGTTATATATAGTAATTCCTTTTAATATGATGGCGAATTGCTTTGATGAAGAATTATTATTATTATTATTATTTCCTTTGATATCTGGCGTTTACACATTTCTACCCGGGTCCCGCCCAGGGACCTAAGGTTAGAAATGGTATCATGACACTTTCCACTGCAAAAAAAAAAAAAAATAATTACATAGATAAAGCCCTTCGTAAAGTGTGGGCTGTACTTGTCAGAACAATTTTTTGTATCTCTTTGAGGCATGGACTTCCAGGGATCCCTTCAATCAGCCTACTGCAATCTTTTCCAACCAGTCCAAGGGCTCCAACTACAACAGGAATTATTGATGTTCCCATGTGCCACAATTTTGAGATTTCGATTTCAAGGTCCTTGTATTTTGACAGTTATTCGAATATCTTCAAAGACACATTGCAGTCTGCAGGGACTGCCATATCAATAAGGAGGCACTTATTTTGTTTGTGGTCTTTAATAACAATGTCTGGGCGGTTGGCTTTGATTGTTCTGTCAGTGTATATTTTGTAGTCCCATAGAATTGTAACAGGTCCTATCTCCGTAACCGGGTCAGGGTGGTGTTTGTACCAATTTCTTCCAGTTTCCTTTCCATAGGAGTTGCAAATTTTCCAGTGCAGATATTGGCCCACTCTGTCATGACGGGTTTTATATTCAGTGGATGCCAATATCGTGCAACCTGATATAAGATGATCAATGGTTTCTGGATATTTGTCAGAGAATCTGCATCTTGGGCTAACACAGTATTTTAGTATATGTGCTTGATAATTCCTAGTTAACAAGCATTGGTCTTGTGCAGCAATTATAAAACCCTCAGTTTCATCTTTCAACCCTGCACTACGTAGCCACTGATGGGTGCGGTTTTTGTCTACGTCTGCTTGTTTGGTACGGGCAGAGTATTGGCCATGGAGCGGTTTATTTTGCCATTGTTTCTTTATCTGGTCGGTCGCATTTCTCTTTGCATTTTTTAAAAAGTTTTTTGAAGCTTCAGCCGGTGTACAGTGCTGTATTTGAATTTCTTTGCCCATTTGAATCTCTCTTTAGAATTTTTCGGCTTCCTTTACTACAGAGTAGATACACTTACTACTTTCATGTTCCTTGACACATACCATCATCCAGTCTTCTGTATTTTCCAAGTATCTTTGGAGGCCAATTGTTGTACTTTTGTAGGATAGTTCTAGTTGAACTAGTCCTCTGCCTCCTTCGGATCTGGGCACATACAGGCGATCAATATCAGCTTTGGGATGATGCATGCGGTAGCAAGTGAGGAGCTTTCTCGTTTTGGCGTCCATTCGCTTAATTTCAGCTATGGTCCAGTTAAGTACATTAAAGCTGTATTGCACCACAGGAACAGCTAAGGTGTTTATAGCTGATATTCGGTTTTTTTAGTTTAGCTCGGTATTTAGTACCAGGCGTACATGCCTGTAGTACTCCTTTCTTACCTTCCCTTTCATTTGGGAGTGTTGTATGCCATCTCCCTCACTAATTCCTAGGTACTTATAAGCTTCACCATACTCCAATTCTCTAATCTTCGTGGCAAAATCTAAATCTATTAAGGGTGCTTCTAAAATTCTACCTTTCTTAAATGTTACTTTAGCACATTTATCTAATCCGAAGCTCATGCATATGTCGTCACTAAAGTATTTTACAATATTAAGTAGGCCCTTCAACAACATTGTCGTCTTTGGCAAAGAGTTTGAGATCATCCATGTATAGTAGGTGATTGAATATGTTGTTATTTATTTTGTAGCCATAGCTACTGTTGTTCAGTTCATGCGTAAGAGGCAGTAAGGACAAACAAAACAGAAGTGGAGACAAATAGTCTCCTTGAAAGATTCCACGTCGGATATTTAGTCGGTTGGATATGGCAGTGCCCCTGGTTTGACTAAGGTATAGTTTGGTGTTCCACATTCCCATGCTGTGCTTAAGGAAATTTAATACCACAGGGGAGACTTTGTACATTTCCAAAGTCTTAAGGATCCAAGAATGTGGAACACTGTTAAAAGCTTTACGATAATCAATCCACGCTGCACTGAGATTTCTACGTCTGCTCCTGCAATTTTCCAGAATCATTTTATTTATTAGTAATTGGTCTTTACAGCCATATGAACCCCTCCTGCATCCCTTCTGTTCCAGTGGAAGAATGCTGTTTGTTTCTAAAAAGGAGTAAGCACGGTTCGTCATGACAGACGTGATCAACTTATACGTTGTGGAGAGACATGTTATCGGTCGATAATTTTTCGGGTCATCTGTTTCATTTGTTTTTGGTATGAGGTATGTAATACCTTCAGTAATCCATTCCGGGATTTTATTGGGATTATTTACAAGCATTGATAATGTTTCCGCAAGTATTTTGTGGATAGACGAGAGATGATAAAGCCAGAAATTGGGAACCTTGTCATTTCCTGGGGATTTCCATTTTTGCGATTTCGTTAGAGCTTGCCTAACATCATCTGTGGATATATTTTCCCATTCTTGCAGAGGTGTATCCAACATTCGTTCTTCTTCACGCCGGATCCATTCAGCTTTTGGGTTATATTCCTTCGGGCTGCTCCAAATATTTTCCCAAAATGTCTGTACAGTATCAATCGATGGTGGTCTTTCGACATGCATAGGTTTTTTTCCAATTTCCCTGTAAAATTTCTTAAGGTCCGTTTGGAATATTTTATTTTGGCGATAGAACCTACAACGTTTTTCGTATCGCCTTGTTCTCTGTGCTTTTAGCTGAAGTTTCTGCTTCAGCATTTCCGTGGTTGGTGGAATGTCAAGTAGTGATTTAATTTTGTGTTTCCTCTTGATCTTTTTGCACTTGCGCGTGGAAATATTAGGGTTTCTGGTGAGCTCATCTAATATAGAAAGCTCACATCTGATTTGTTTTATTTCTCGTAACAATTTTGCTTTCCAAGCTGGTTCTCTACGTCTGTTAACTTTATTTATTGTCTTGATCCCAAGCTTCAGAGTCGCTGCTAAAGCTGTTGCGTATATTACGTTGTTAACTTCTGTGATGTTTCCCGGTGGTTTATCTGTTAACAGTGTTTTCAGAGCAGCGTTGTATATTTTCACAATATGCTTGTTGGAATTCGTCATATGGATTTTGGGTAGCTGGTCTCTTTCTGACAACTGTATGAAAGTTACTTTGCTGAGTACTTGGATTACGTGGTTTTTCGCTTCGGTGATTTCCGCTTTGTGGTTTTCAAGGAATTCTAACATAATGTACCTGGAGTCATCTTCAGAAACATTGTCTGGAGAACTGCAGGTTGCGTTTAAGATAGACTCTTTGATTTTATTTCCTGGTAGGTTATTTCGTATTTCATTTGTTTTAGTTTTTACCTCATCCTCTGTCACACTACTTATATCTACATTAATCTCATTACATTTTGAGTGATGGATCATAGTATTTTGTCTTATATCTAATTTTATCCTATCTATTTCTGTCTTTGAAAGTCTGTTGTTTCGCATAATGTCCCTACGGACATTAGAAAGCATGTTTGGATTGAGGTTAGGTCTTATATCATTTCCCACCATACGTCTCCATATTTGGTATGTTTGATTGGTGGTGTTCTTTGCTGGGGTTTCGAGAGCAGTGAAGAAAGATGTCATGACTTGTCGATACTCTTCGCAGGTCCATTTAGTTCGTTTTCTTTTTATTAGTCGATTTGGTATTGAGTCACTTGGTCCAAGGTTGGCAATAATCCGGTTTTGGTGACCTAGTGTCTCTTCATTCGTGGAGGAGTTTGTTCCAGTAACAGACTTTTCGTCCTCAGACTGGTTCCTCTCTGAGAGACGCGGCCCTTGTTGACCCGGGAGACGACTGATCCGGTATGAAATTTCATTCGTATTCGTTAAAATTTGCGTTTTAACCTTGACCGCCAAGGGGATTTTTTTTTTTTTTTTTTTTTTTTGCTGGATGTCGGAGTAAACAGTTCGAAATTAAATGTGTCGATATAATGCTATATATATCTTTTAAATACTATTAATAAAACAAATAAAGAAATATAAGATTATTAGAATAATTATTATTATTATTATTATTATTATTATTATTATTATTATTATTATTATTATTATAATATCAAAACGTTTCTTTTTGACCAGCGTTTGTTTTATAATTACATGCCAGGTCATAGGTTATGACCTTGGTCAAATCGAGGATCTTTTTTACCACTAAATTAAACAAAAGACATCTATTGATAAATAAACTTAAATGTAGTAAGATCTTTACAGGATATGGGCTCTTTTGTTATTTGGATTTATACGAGTTTGATGAGTTGCTTTCTTTGTGAAATCCAAAGCTTCAATCACAACAGGAACAGTTTTACTTTTTTTTAAATACTACAGTTTCTATTTCCATCTGCAGGGTTTCGTATTTGCTTTGTTATTCAAAAACATTCGCTGAGTTTGTATTTTATCACTTGGTACGGTGACTTCAATCACAGTGTAAACAGTGTTACTTTTCTGCTTTTGAAAATAATGTCCGTGCGATTTGCTTGTATTGTTAGATCTGTGTTGATAAAAAAAAAGACTCAGATATCTGCTCCGTCAACTACAAATTCAAGATCATATTCTTACTATTTTGAAGCTGTTTTTAAGTTTTACTGATAGCTGATTATCCAATGCAGATATTGACCTACTCTGTCATGACGATATTTGTTCTCACTGCGTGTGAATATTGAGCATCCTGAGATAAGGTTATTAATAGTTTCGATGTAATGGTTACAGAACAGACATTTTGGATCGTCACTATTTTTCAAAATATTAGCCTGAACTTGCATGTTCTGGGACTTGACAGCAACAATAAACCCTTCAGCCTAAATATTAACCTAGAACTCCGTAACCCCAGTTAGACTGTGAATTGATCTACATTAGCGTTTCCAGTAATCTTTTGGCTGTTAGCCTAGCTTTTTCGCTAATTGGTTCATTTTTCTTGTGGATTTTCTAGCAGTTGTATATATTTCAGCGCTATTTTTTTTAGAGTTAACCAGAATACTCTTACTTAGGTTGGGCTTCTTTTAAGGCAGAAAAAACAAAACTATTTTTTAAAACTTTTCGTGCAACATTACGATTTGTAAAGTCCACATTTTTATAGCTGCAAAAGAAATTATAAATTTTCACTGTTGTAATTTTGTAAGTCGATTCTTGCAATGCTCGTTGGCAGGGAGAGATGGGCAAAATTGGCTTTAGGGATGGTGGATTCTATTTCATCAGAGATGTTGTATCAGTTTCCTTGAGTTTATTTAAATTGTAATTTATTATGTTGAAGACAGAAATTAGAAGTTTGTTATATATATATATATATATATATATATATATATATATATATATATATATATATATACATATATATATATATATATATATATAAATATATATATAAATACCCAAGTATAGGATTGGTATATACGGAATAAATTCCAATAACCAACAATTATTATTCTTAAAAGAGTGCTCAATACAGAGTAGAGCAGATATAATTATTTATTTAAAAATTATAACTATAATTATTTATTCATTCATTTAAAAATTATAACATAAATATTATGTGTTATAAAAAATTATAACATAAATATTTATGTTATGATTTTTAAATAAATAATTATATATATATATATCGAATTCAGTTCAGTTTTAATTATTACTCGCTCCACTTCTTATATTCTTTATTATTTCTACTTGGATTGCTATATCGCATAGCCTCCATTGCCACCCAATTAGTATCTTCCTTGTCGGGTTCCTTAATCAAAGTATCGACAACAAGAACTATATTTTCGCTATCAAAAAGCTTTCCTCGCTTGAATGTGGCCGTTCCATATTCACCCGACAGAAGTTCCTGAACTCGTTAGCCACTGGTGGAATGAGAATAGATCTACATCATGTTCTTTTTATTTCTCTCTCAGAAGCCAACGTTTATGTAGAAGCTTTTGTCTTCAGCTTTGATTTGTTTTTTGTTTTGTTTTTTTTTCGCCAAGTTATTCGTTTCTTGTTTCAGTTTTCTTGTCTATTTTGTTGCCGTATTTTCTACTTCCCCGCTATTTTTAAGATTTAACTCGAATACTCTTCCATATTTATAGGCATATTTATAGTGCCGAATAAAACCTTTTTTTCTTTTATTCACGTCAGATTAAGAGTTGCAATATCTAATCTTGTATAGCTGCAAGATACTTATCAAATCCCATTGTTGAAATTTTGTAAGACATTCCTCGTTGGTTTTACTTTTATTTTTGAATGCTGCCTCCCATCAACTTCATTTACACCCAGGTATATTCATGCACCTTCCTGGTCGAGTCCCTTCGTCACAATATCCACATAAAAATATATTCTCCCTACTAATAAGATTTCTTCACTTGAATGTGGCATTGGCTCATTCATCTAAACCCAAATGCCATGAATATATCATTACTGATATTGTCAGTCTTAAAATCCCTTCCAATTCTTCATAACTTCTTGCATATAATTTCAATTCATCCACATAAAAAAAGATGATTCGTCCATTTATGTTTGCACTCACGACCATATCCTGTGTTGTTTCATAATTTTGATAACGTGGTGAATGCTAGATAAAAATGAAGATGAAACAAAGCGTCTTTTTGAAAAAAGTCCACATTTAATTTCCGTGTTTTTACATAGGAGCCATCATTAAAATGCGAGAATAAAAGTTCTGTCTTCCAGAGTTACATATTATATCATAGGAAATCTGCATCATCATCATCATCATCATCATCATCATCATCATCATTATTATTATTATTATTTTCTTTGATATCTGTCGTTTACACATTTCATTCCGGGTCCCGCCCAGGGACCTAAGGTTAGAAATGGCATCTTGACACTTTTCACTGCAAAGAAAGAAAAAAAATTATATAGATAAAGCCCTTCGTAAAGTGTGGGCTGTACTTGTCAGAACAATTTTTGTATCTCTTTGAGGCATGGGCTTCCAGGGATCCCTTCAATTAGCCTACTGTAATCTTTTCCAACTAGTCCAAGGTCTCCAACTACAACAGGGATTGTTGATGTTCTCATGTGCCACATTTTTGAGATTTCTATTTCAAGGTCCTTGTATTTTGACAGTTTTATTATTATTATTATTATTATTATTATTATTATTATTAACATTATTATTATTATTATTATTATGATTATTATTATTATTATTATAATTATTATTATTATTATTATTATTATTATTATTATTATTATTATTATTTCCTTTGATTTCTGGCGTTTACACATTTCTTTCGGGGTCCTAACCAGAGAACTAAAGTCAGAAATGACAACATGACATTTTCCACTGTGCATTTATTTTTTTTATAAAACAAGAGAATAAAACACAAGATCATTCACATTTCCCATAGCTAACGCACATCGTAACGTGTGAGCTGTAATTGTGAGTACAATGTTCAGTATTTCTTTAAGGCATGGGCTACCAGGAATCCATTCAATCAATCTTTTCGAGGGATCAAACTGCGACTGGAATTATTGATGTCCTCAGGTGACACATTCTTTAGATTTCCATTTCAATATCCTTGTAATTTGATACTTTTTTTAAAAAAGATCTTCACAGATGCATTACAATCTGCAAGGACTCCCATGTCATTAAGAAAGCACATTCTTTTTTGTTGTCTTTGATCATGATGTATGAGCGATTAGCTTTGATTGTTCTATCTGTATTGTAAAGTCTCATAAAATTGTTACAGGCCCTATCTCTGTAACCGAGTCTGGGTGATGTTCATGTTAGATATGAGCGAATAGAGACCACTCACGCAAATGTCTTCGGCAGCTCCATTCTAGCAAAATGGACCAACCAACTTGCTGCATTAGGTATTCTCCTATAAACGAGGTAATATCAGCTGGCTTGCTTTTTCCAGAAGACACAAGAATGCAGCCATGTTAGGAGGAAAGGCATTTGACTTCTACAGTTCATACGAGTTTCTTGTAGTTCCTTCCAGTAAAAGTTGTATACTTTCAGTGCGTGATTGGGTTCACTCTATTATGAGGAGTTTTATATTCAGGGGCTGCTAACAAAGTGTTATATTCCGTGCTAATAGGAATATATACTTGAAAAACACGGTGGATAAAATAAGTAAATATTTATTGTAAAAAAAAAACGGTACAATAAAAATAAAGGTAACAGTTATGCACAAAGTTGTCGCAAGTCAATCTAGTAGTGAGTGCTACTATAGGAAGGTTGGTAATTCTTGAATAAGTCTGAGTCGTACTCAACAGATCCCAGCTAGACAATTTTTTAACCGGCCTCGCCACGGGGTAGGATGTGGCACAAGGCCGAATTTAATGAAGAGTTATCCCAGACCGTAGGGTCGGCCAATATTTCCCCATAAACCCCCCATAAAGGGATTCAGGTTTGTCTACCTTCCCGAACGAGACTGCCCTTCGGCATGACTTCGTCCGGGTTCCTCTCTGTACAAAGGAAGAGTGTTCGACAACACCTAAGAGCTGAGTAATAGATCCCAACTAGACAATATTTATCAGACTCCCCACGACGTAGGATGTGACACAAGGCCAAATTTAATGTGGAGTAAACCGAGCCCGTGGGCTCGGCAAAAAAACAGGTTCGGGTCTGTCTACCACCCCGGACAAGACTCTGCCCTTCGAAGGCAGAGATTTCGACAACAGCTAAGAGCTGAGTAACAGATCCCAGCTTGACGGTATCTAGCAACTACCCCACGCAGTCACATGTGGAACAAGGCCAAATTTAATTTTTAATTTATTTAAAATCAATAAATAAAGTATATAATGAACAAATTAGCAAACTATTTTGACCAAAATATTAGTTTGACTATAAAAATCAAAACAAAAAATCGGACGAAAAAGATAGCTATAACTGTCATATAACGATAAAAAAATAAATAAAAAATAATATACTGCGTTACTTAAAAATCGGAAACCAAAAAGAGAAAATAGATAGTGTAACAAATAAATAACATTAGGTAAAATAAATTGATCTAAATACATCCAAATATATAAATAAACTAACAATCGATGCCGATAAACTAGCCACTAGAAAAAACAAATAAAGATAATCAATCCAAATAAATACATGCAGTAATAAACAAATTATAAACTGTTCCCGCCAAAATAATAGTTAGAACAAATTACAACAAACAACCATAAAAAATTGAACAAATACCTTTAATTATCTTCTCAAACAAAAACAAAACTATTAAATAAGCTATATAAACAAATTTTTACTACGTTAATAAAAACACCGATCAAAATAAAAAAAAATATATAAGATAAAAAATAATAAATAAAATCAAGCAAAATAATTTAACCCAAATAAATAAAGAAATAAATAAACGACTTCCGGTAAAATAACGGCCAAAATGCAACCACAATGCACCACTGACCCGTATATATAAATAGCCGAGAAAAATAACAGCACTCGTGTCCTGACGATTGCAAGAAACAGTCTGTCGCCTCTAAGTGTTGACTTCTATGTTCACTTTTATATTTACACACGCTGTATCTCTGATACTGAGCATTTATCCCATAAATATAGCACATTTTAAGTCTATATTTCTCTCTCTCTATATATATATATATATTGGTAATATTAGTGCTTAATATATATATATATATATATATATATATATATTGACCACTAATATTACCAATATATATATATATATATATATATATATATATATATATATATATATATATATATATATATTGACCACTAATATTACCAATATATATATATATATATATATATATATATATATATATATATATATATATATTGTCATTCACAGACAGACTGTTTCACTGTATCACAGCTCATCAGTGTGGCTAGACGTTCGGTTGCCTCTAGTTAGGATCGAAACCCGACTGAATTAGTGTCAGTAGGGGATTCTACTGCTAAGCCTTTGGCGCACGGCAGGGATGAAGGTGAATTTAAGCGTATTTATTTTTAGATAAACACCGAGTGACTGAGAGAACTCGATTCGATTTACCGAAGAGTATTGTATTATTAGCCGTAATAGTCACTGTTTACAAACCCACACTTCCTCCCCAGAGTGCTCAACCGAAATAAATTTTTCAGGAGTATATATATATATATATATATATATATATATATATATATATATATATATATATATATATATATATATATTATAATCATCTCACTGGAAGCGTGACAATAAAGTCACTACGACGCAAGCCATTACTGCGTGTGAGAAAATATGTGGAAAAGAATACATTTTTAACGAGGGGGATCGGTAAGCAGACAGATGATGAATGAAGAAGACATAAAATGACATTGCATTTAATATTTTGAAGCTCAAAGTCGACTGAAAAGTAAGAAGCTGGAAGTGATTTCCACAAGCGAGAAGTGGAAGAGAAGAAATTGTTTGCCCGACATTTACGTTTAGAGCTAGCCATTTCCACTGTAAATTGATGAGGGATACCTGCCAACGCTTTACTGCGCATAAATGTGTCATGTTCCGTCATTAAAGAGGAAAGATTGTCAGAACCTTTACCATGAAAATATTTATACAAAAGTCGCAGGAAAGCTATGTTACCGCAGTGGGAAAGTGAATGAGGCACAGATGCCAGGTCAGGGCTAATAACATTGCAGATTCTTCTATGTATGTTTTTTGAAGAACCTCTGTAAATGCACAGCGGAAACACCAGACTAGATGGACAACAATATTTAATGGATAGGCAAATGATAGATTTATAAATGTGTAAGATAGATTCTAGTGAGAAAAATGTCTAGAATGTTACTGTGAACCACATTTTCTTGCAGCAGACCTAGCAAGTTGTTCCATATAACCTTTCCACTTCATGTTAGCGGAAAATGTTAGCCTGCAGGTTAGTTCCAGCCATGTTGATAGAAGGCAAAAGAAACGGTTATCTCCGACGATTAAGGGAGAAGTACTGACGGCGTTGAAATTAACAAGCCATTTCCGGTTTAGTTAACAGATTGTATTTTTGGCTTAGTTGCCAATCTGACTTAATCGAACCGATCAAATTAACTGTAGGAATAGCTAACTGTGTCATCTGCATAGAAATCGAGTTGAGAACTGATGACATCAAGAAGGACGTTGTTGAAAATAAGGGACAACGTAAGTTCAAGGATAGATAAATCCTATTTTAATTGTGTATGAGTAATTTAGTTCGCGCGTGTGTCTCGAAATCAATAAATAGTTAAACATATCAATCTACCTATCTATCAAACTGTCTGCATGGAAGTGAAGATGGTGCAAACAGACGCAGTTCCAATCATCACGATTTGAAATACTGATTCTCATCTGTTTACCCACTAAAATTATCTACTCCTGTGGATAAATGAGTCTCTGTTACCCTGTTCCACATTAAGGTATTAATTTCTCTGGCACACAACAAACACTGGAGATTTGTACGGACGAACACACAATGGGATAAACTTATATATAACTTCTAAAGAATTATATAATGCCTAAATATTTATTTGCAGTCTTCCTCCGCCTTTCTCTCTGCTTTTTACTCTCTAAATACACTGTCTAAACGCTCTCCCCCCCCTCTCTCTCTCTCTCTCTCTCTGTGTGTGTGTGTGTGTGTGTGTGTCTGTAGCCATTTGCTTGAATATGTTTGAAGATCTGAATACAAAGTAATTCTCTACTACCCACACTAACTTACTCCGTCTACTTTCCTTCTCTCCCGCAAGCCCTGTATTTTTTAAACCTTTTCTTTTCTTAATGGATTTTCCATTTCAAAAACATGTACTTTGCCTTCTCCGATTTAAAAAAAAATAACTTTAATTGATTCGCCGTTTTTTTTTTCTTGATTCTTAAGAATTAGTCTTATTTCATCGGCAAAAGAATACGAACATTTCATTTGATTTTCACTGTATTCATTCTTGCATTCAGATTTTTTTTAATATAAGACTTTAGTTTTGGAAAGGGCATGATGTCTTGTGAGCTGGGGAAAAAAACCTTGAATTCTTCCTGATAGATTTAGGCGAGTAGTAAGTAATGTAATGTAACAAATAAGACAGTTGAATGGACAAGATATATGTCTTTTGATATAGTTGTCCTTTTGTTAGACGTTATATAGATGTAATTCTGTATAAGCACGTTTCGTTGTGTAATAAATCGAGTAGGTTTTATGTTTTCATTAAGCCCTCTCTCAAATAAAGCGTATGTGTTTAATAAAATAAATTGATCTCTCTGCTATATATGAAAATACACGCATATATTTTCTATACGCAAATGTGTGCAATGGGCACTTCGACATGGTTAGCAAGTTTGTCTTGCTAGATCAATTACACTTGAGTAGTGAGTTCAATTCTCGCTGTGTGCTCTACACTTACCGCATTGTGCTACATCTAAGTTACACTGAGAAAATTATTTATGCACCACCATGTAGACTAATAGCTAGCAAGCTTGTCCCACTAGAACACGTTTGATTGAGTAGTGTGTTTCATTTTCGAGTGTGTCTTGAATAATACAAAAATATTTTTAAAAATAACATTTCAGACACTGTGTTGTTTCCTTTTTAGAGCAATTCACCCCAAGCAAGGCAGGATTATCACAAGCCCGGAAGAGGTTACAGAGGATTGAGATCAATACAGGCATCTTTGGTAAAAGGATACAGAGAATAGGATACGGGGAACAAGCGCAAGGTGTCAGATGTCGATTGATATTACACTTAAATATTTAAAGATTATAGTCATCGGGGAAGCAATTAAGGAGAAGGCAGTTCCATAGACGGCAAGTGCGGGAGAAGAAACTGTATGCGCAGAAGAGACAGTTGCATTTAACCGTTTTGACAGTGAATGGGTGGGACCAAGATGCAAGACTGGTAGCTCGTTTAAATTCATGCAGCCCGGGAACCAACGAGACAGAGGAGTTCCACGACACGTCTGTGGGATAGCGATTGTAGACTAGATGCCAGATCAGGACATATGATCTTGCATATTCGTCTCTGGATTTTGTCGAGGACCTCGAGACATACAGCAGGAGCACCAGGCCATACATGATAGCAATATTCCATGTAAGGACGGATGGTTGATTTATAGATTTGAAGAATGGATTGTATATTAATATTTTTTCTTTCATTATTTAAATTAGGTTCTTCGAATAGTTTCGACCATCATGGTCATCATCAGGAGAGAAAAAAGTCATTTTTGTTAGTAGCAGTGAACTACAGGTGTGAATGACTGTTTCTGAAGAAAGTGAAATTTGCCTTTAATTTTCATTTGTTTTTCATCGGTAATATTTGGTCAAACCTTGTATTGGTCAAAAGGTATCTTTCAAATTCTTTTAAGGGAGCCTGGGAGAATCACAAATCTCTGCTTTACCTCCTGAGTCATTCTGACAGCTTTATTGGTTGCTGGGAAGGGGATGCGTGTGTTATGTGTATGCTATCATCTAGTTTTTTTTATTTAGTGTGTGTGATATATATATATATATATATATATATATATATATATATATATATATATATATATATATATATATATATATATATATATGTTCGGACTGTTTTTATATAATTTATCTCCCGAAAAGAAAGAAATCATTAGATCGCATGAGAATTGTATAAAAAACTAAATAAAAGCACCTTGTCTGTCGTATACAATGATATATATATATGTATATATATGTATGTGCATATATATATATATATATATATATATATATGTGTGTGTGTGTGTGTGTGTGTGTGTGTGTGTGTGTGTGTGCGTGCGTGTGTGTGTGTGTGTGTGTGTGTGTGTGTGACCTCAACACCTCTGCAAGCATGTCTGTCTAGTGTGGTTGAGAAATATGGGTGGGGATTGATCTATGGGATAATATATTAATTCTATCTCCGCTGTTTAGTCTGTTTCTAAGTCTGTCCTGACAAATTGTTTTGACGCGCAAAATCCATTTTTCTTCATGTTCTTCGAATGTTTTTCTAAGATTACCTTTTGCGTTTATTTTTATTTATATTTTTTTTTTAAATAATAGTGAATTTTTCATGGCTATTAAAATCATGATTTTCTAGGTAGAAATGTTGTTCTACAGATAATAACCTTTTGTAGAGAACTGACTTAATCCGATTCCGATAATTATCAATTCTGTAATGAAACGTCATTTCAGATTTTCCCACATATTCTTTCTGACATAGTGTGCATTCTAATAAGGAAATAATATTATGACTTCTACAGTAAGAGTTGTGGTAGAATTTGAAATTAGTGTTAGTGACACAACTTATGAATGACTTGGTGCGTTTAATGTGGTTACAATATAAGCTTGTTGTTACATAGTTGGGAAAATATTATTTTTTTATTCTTGGTCTATAACGTATCGTTTGAAATTTTGTTAACACCTATGATTTCATAAAGGTTCTTTGGTCTACGGTATGCTAACAGGCTGGGTTCCTCAAACAAAGTTTTTAGGTCTGGTTTGAGGTAGTATTGCTCTGCGACGTTTGATTATCTAAGATAGTGGAATTAGATTAGTATTGAAAGTTTCTTGAGGGATGCGTTTGGATTTATATTTTAATTTTATACTTTAATGGTCTTCATTGGTGTGTAAATTGCTTTATTTTTGTGTTCCTTGATTAAATGTTTTTTTATAGCCACGTGTTGTGACTTGTTGCTCGAGAATTTTGGTATGTATATATATACACCAGCTTCAGCTTTTTCCTTTTGTATTAAAAAAGGAAAACTCATTTTCTGTAATAGACTTTATGCAAATAATTCCATACGTTATCTTGATATATATAGTCATCTACAGACAGACTCTTTCACCGTATCACAGATCATCAGTGTGATTATACATCCGACTGCTTCAAGCCAGGATCGAAATCTGGACCGATTTGACATCTACCCACCAAGTTATCGTCGTACAACAAAACAGAAAGGAAATTTTAAAGTTTTTAATATGCGAAAGACGTCAGTAGCTAAGAGAGATCGATTCTAGTTGAAGAGCATTGCATTAGCAGCAGCAGCAGCAGCCACTGTTTATACAATCACCCCTTCCTCTCCGCGAGAACAATAGAGTATTATTTCGAGAGTATATATATATATATATATATATATATATATATATATATATATATATATATATATATATATATATATATATATTTTATGTTAGTTTAGATAAATTCTTCTCAATGTTATTTGTTAGAGTTATCTGTTAAAACAATATATATATTGATTCATTAGTTTAGTCAGGAGGTAACACCACTCAGTTTCAATACTTTAGATTAAAAAGAAAACGCATTGTTGAAGTTTTCATTTTAGCTTTAATTGAAAGTTAAATGATTAAATTTACTATATCCTGTAAACAAAATACTCTGGTATATTTCAAATAGAAATTATATTGATTGGAATATCAACTTTTTTGGTTACTTTCAAAAAATCGGCCCTTCTTGACACATTTGAAAACAAAAGTTAATTCTCGTTTTTAAAAATCTTACAAAAATAAAATATACTTTTCTATAACTTTATTTGAGGAATATTAGCTGATTTAATCTGATTTGAAAAAAATATTATTTACGTTAAGTTTAAAATAACATAGATATAGATATATCAAACAAACGGTAGCGGTGATTACGCGCTTATCACGTCGCATTCCACTCGTAGATCACTTAACAAGTATTGAAAACATCTGTCAACATAATAACTGTTGTTCTATGGAGGCTTTATCTGTTAAAGCATAATGTAAGAAAATGACGTGTAAGCTCCTTTTTTTATAAAAGTTAGATACTCAGTAATCTTAAAAATGCTGGAAAATGTTCTCCGTAATCTGATTTTGGGAATGTTGAATTTACATTTACTGATATTTTATATACATTAAAAAATTAAAAATTTAAAAACAATTATTGTGTGTAAATGAAATTATTTAATTTTTCAGTTTTTGAGTCGTAAATATAATTTTCACCTAACTGGATTGAAATAATTCAGAATTTTATAAAAAAATTCAAAATTCAAAAAGTGAAAACAATTTTGTAAAAATTCATTTTCCATCGAAAAATGTTTTTATCTTAAGACAATAGTGTCCTTAATACACCTTATTAATAAAAACAATTAAAAGCTTTAATAATTAAATAATGTCATAGGTTTATTGCATTTTTTATGTTACGATTCAGAAAAGATATTCGGCAATTGGGGCCCTGCTTAAAAAGATTGATGATTTAAATTCTCCAAGGAGTCCAGACTTTAACTAATAAAACAGATTTTGAGATTGCAATTGAATTTCAAGAAATTTCATGAAATAAAATGGGGGTAACATATGTAAAGAAAAATTTACCAAGATTTTCTAATAAAAATTTCAAAAATACTTTCGTTCATTTCTGAATAAGTCCTAAAAATTTAATTAAAATTCGACGATTATTTGACTTTTGCAAGAATTTTCAAATCACGTTTTTCACCCGGAGAAAAACGAGCATAAATAATAATCGTAAAAATTACGTCGACCACTAGCGTAACAAAAAAAAAAAAAAAATTTAAAGCAAAATTTCGAAAGTACTAGAAAGTATTAAGAAAATATAATAAAAGTAATAAAATATCACTTTGGTCTTTCCTCTTAATAATAACATAAAAATTCTGACGCTAAAACCTTTGTTTTATTAAGTTTGAGGCATATTTCCATTATTTTGATTTGAGGAATAAGCGCTTTGCTATTTAAAAATATTTTATGATCTTTTTCGTTTGCATTCGAAGAAGAAATATATACTGTTTTGGAGGAGTTTGAAATGATTTGCAATGTATTTTCCCACTTCATGATAATAATAAGGGCTACTAATTCTAAGTGATATTAGCTATAAGCCACTGATTATTCCGGATTATATTTTGTTGTGATGAGAATAAAATTTATGAGATATTTTTATGAGTTCATTTTGGTTGATCCGGTTGGTAATCCAAATTAATTTTTTTTTAATTATTTTGTTTAGAAAAATTGTTATATATATATATATATATATATATATATATATATATATATATATATATATATATATTGTTTTTATATTTTACATATAAAATATATATATTTTACATATATCTATCTCTCTATCTCGATATATATATATATATATATTATATTAAACATATATATGAATATATATATATGAGAAATATAAAATGACGATATATATATATATATATATATATATATATATATATATATATATATATATATATATATGAGAAGTATAAAATAACGATATATATATATGTGTGTGCGTCCGCGCCCGTGTGTGTGTAAGATTGAAGAAACAGCAGATATTTTAAAACCTGAACTCCCCGAAGAAAGGAAAAATTGATACTCAATTTAAGTAATCTTTTTATAATATATATATATATATATATATATATATATATATATATATATATAACATAAAACGTGTGTTAGGATATATATATATATATATATATATATATATATATATATATATATATATATATATATATATATATATATATATATATATATATATATATGAATTTAATAGGTAGTTTTTACTGGGTCACTTACCGATACATAATAGAGTATGGATTCAAGAAAGTGACTTAGGAATATATATATATAGGGAAAAATAATGATTATACATTCGTACCGAAAACAATTTTTAATTCGTTCTCACTTCGTCTTGTTTTTCCGTTTAATTATGGTTAAGTTAATGCCCCTGCTTTTCTAACTTCACTAAACTCCTCTTATTACCTGTTTCATACTAACAAAAGGAATTTGTAGATACACGTCGGCGAGCATATGTATGTATGTGAATGGATGTAGATATCTAGGTGTATGTAAGTATAGACTGCTGTGCGAGTAGAGAGATTCTTAACGTCGACGAACGCATGGATACGTATGTATATATCCAAATTCCTTCCACATCTGCGAAAACACAACCCTAAAATTTGTGCTCTGATATATGGGCGAGTTTAGTACTAATAATTCCGAGTTATTTCTCTGTCATCTTATTAAATTTACCTCTTGATTGTTTTTTCACGTTTTCGTTAATTTCCAAGTATTCCCGTCGAATCAAGCTTTGGTCGTGTGACCATTAGGATGTAAACCAGCTCATCGGTTTTCTACTCCCTCTCCCTAACCAATTTCTCCTACCTCCATAATATCATTCCTGTAACGGTGCCTTCTTCTCTCCATATCTCACACCAAATCCCCTATAACACCCTCTCCCTCTTTCTTTCTCAAACTCACAAGTATCCCACTACAAACAGATACCATAAACAGGTTGAAAAATCCTGCGATTTTTAAATTAAAATTCGTAGGTGAAAATGATTATTAACTAAAAGTATCTTCATTCCATAAGTAAAGAATATTTTCTTTGTTTCATGAAATTAAACATTGAGAGCTCTATTGTCAGTCAGGTTTAGCATATTTCAAATTCTATGTTGTGCTAATAGGATTCGGCTGGATTATACCAAAGGATTGCTACCTACCTACCTACTTATATACATACATATATATATATATATATATATATATATATATATATATATATATATATATATATATATATATATATATATTATTAAAAATATTAGTTTACTTATCGATCGAACATTCTTTAACTTATAACTTGTCATCATATAGCATCTCTTCTCAGTTTTTGCATATAATAATTCTGTACGCAGACGTATAAGAAATTAGACATTCTTCGGTAATGCACTTAAAAAGGAAATACAGTCGCTTGCTAAAAGAATTCAAAGATTCTCTCGCTCTCTCTCTCTTTATATATATATATATATATATATATATATATATATATATATATATATATATATATGAAGAAATATAGTCTTAAGATGTGCTATATCTATGGGATAAAATGCTCAATATCAGTGATAGACTGTGTGTAAATATAAAAGTGAACATAGAAGTCAACACTTAGAAGCGACAGTCTGTTCCATGCTAGACACCAATCGTCAGGCCACCATTTATATATATATATATATATATATATATATATATATATATATATATATTTAAATTCCTAAAAGAAGAAACGCGTCACAGGAAAATATTTCCAAATTATCTTATATATATATATATATATATATATATGTGTGTGTGTGTGTGTGTGTGTGTGTGTGTGTGTGTGTGATATGTATATGATCAATAACACCTAACCAAATATCTTAACATGCCAATACCCTGCCTCTTTCTTTTTTTCATTTCTACAGCTTGATCTCTGAGGAAGCTTTAATAAAAGTGTAATATGTTAGTTTGAGACAGGTTTCCATCTTGTTCTTCATTTTATCTTTGCATCTTGTCGGATTCCTATCAATATATGAACTACATTTGATCTCCAGCTCATATATATGCGTATATGTGTATATGGCACAAGAGATGTTTAGAAGAGCTTTAATCGCTAGTCCATCACCATAAAAAAAATATGAATTTAAACTTTAAGTGACGAATGGCGTCACACGAAAACTTTCTCCAATTTGTCATACATATTTCCTCCAAAACTGTTATATATATATATATATATATATATATATATATATATATATTCCTGATAATAATTGTGACAATACTATTATTATTGAACAATTTAGTTGATGCCACTTTTCTCCAGTACAAAAACGCACATTTTTCAAATTTAAAAAAATTCAACCTCAGCGTTGTGTCTGCAGCGCTCCAAAATTATTCTTACATTTAACAATATCTCATTACTAAAAAAGCACTCTTTCGGACCACAATATCTTTCGATGTCGCATTACTATTCGGAGTTTAACAAAAACACACTAATATGTCTACCTGAGGATGGTCGTTCGAAACGACTGAAAGCCGGCTCGTACAAAAAAATAAGACCAGATAAGCCCGGAATTTATGAACAAGGATCACACCATTCATTAACAGATTCGAAGTTGGTTGTAATTTATTATTAAATATTGTTTGTGAGAGTGATTCTCGCCATATAACTAGCTTCAGTATTTGTTTTTCGTTTGTATGATTTACGTTACATATATATATATATATATATATATATATATATATATATAACAGTTTATATATATATTTATATATATATATATATATATAACAGTTTATATATATATTTATATATATATATATATATATATATATATATATATATATATATATATATATATATATATAAAACAGATTATATATATATTATATATATATATATATATATATATATATATATATATATATATATATATATGAAGAAATATAGTCTTAAAATGTGCTATATTCATGGGATAATGTGCTCAATATCAGTGATAGAGCGTGTGTAAATATAAAAGTCAACATAGAAGTCAATACTTAGAGCCGACAGTCTGTTTTATGCTAGATGCAATCGTCAGGCCACGAGTGCTGTTATTTTTCCCGGCTATTTATATATACCGGTCAGTGGTGCATTTTGGGTAGTCTATTTTAGCGGTTATTTTACCGGAAGTCATTTATGTGTTTATTAATTTATTTGGGTTAAATTATTTTGCTTGTTTTTAATTATTTTTATTTTTTATTGTATTTTTTCTTAATTTCTTATCTTATATATTTATTTATTTATTTTTATTTTGATCGGTGTTTTTATTAACGTAGTAAAAATTTATTTATATAGCTTATTTAATAGTTTTGTTTTTGTTTGAGAAGATAATTAAAGCTATTTGTTCAATTTTGCGGTTGATTGTTGTAGTTTGTTCTAAATATTATTTTGGCGGGTACAGTTTTTAATTTGTTTATTACTGCATGTATTTATATGGATTGATTATCTTTATTTGTTTTTTCTATGACGTACGGATATTTATTTCTCATCACTATATATATATATATATATATATATATATATATATATATATATATATATATATGCATGCTTCATTAAAAACGACAGACAATGTACTACGGTTAAATTTTTATTTAATTTTCCTTGTGTTCGAACAAGAGCTTTCTTTTCTGGACAAAGATTGTGTAAAAACTGTCCAAATGTTTCAAATGTTCCTGATCAAACTGAACCCATAAATAATTACATCGGTCACACGACTACGTGCTTATCCAGACGCCTCACGCTACCCCTATCTGATCAAATCTCCATTAGAACACATTTAAATACACACACAAACTTACCAGACTCCATTCGAAACATACTAGTAGAAAACAAATATAATAACTGCACCCACCTTTAAAAAAGATTAAAAATTATGGAAGCTTTAATAATAAAAAAAGAAAAAGCCAACTGTTAACAATATTAACTACGAACAAGGCCATGATGTGCTAACCGTATTTGGAAATTAACATATCCCTACTACACACTAAGACATACAGATAATACACACACTCAATTTAGCTGGAAAACCGAATCATCCTTGATAATGGCTAAAGATATAGCCGAAAGCCCTCGGAACTATAAAACATTTGGACAGTTTTTATACACTCTTTGTCCAGAAAAAAATCACTTTTTCGAACACAAGAATAATTAAATAAAATCTTAATCGTAGTACCTTATCTGTCGTTTTTAATGAAGCATGCATAAAGAAAGGATTGCTGCCTAAATATACAACTATATATATATATATATTTGAAGATATTTTTAAAGGTACAAAATTTTATTATGGCGATAAAGGTATTCCGCTTAATATTACTAGACATATTAAAACGCGCGAAGCAACCGGTTTCGCTCCCGCTCATCAGGCTTGCAACGGGAGATTTTAATTTAAAAAACAGAAAATGTACACTAAAAAGAATTGTGGAGGGGAAAAAAAAATGAGCAAAAGGAGCTAGAGGCAAATGACAGCGAGCCCCAACAAACACTCACGTTGTTTACCCAAGGAAGGTTTGCGGGACCCGATGTAAAGTGCCTCCAGCACCTTCAGATGAAATAACGAGTGTGACCGGGACAATACGGTGAACCGGTCAACACTAAAATTCACTGCACACGATCTGCTATTTAAAAAGTGCACACAAATGGCGGACCCGTAGGTGTTTGGGACGAGTCCATTCAGCGGCAAAGTGTGGTTCCTGATTTTGGTAGGAACGTGCTGCTTAATTCTCATGTCCAAGCGTTGTGTTGTCCTTCCTATGTAGTTAGCCCCGCAACTACAGTTATATTCGTAAATTATAGAGTTAATTTGATGAGGAGGGAGGACGTCTTTACACACTGGACGAACAATGGGCCGGGTTTGAAAAACAATCCGTACCTCGGCAGAGAAAAAACAGCGACGAACCTTTGATGAAATTTGTCTAACCATACTTTCACATTTGGTTCCAACCCAAGGCAATCTTAGATAAACAGGGCACTTTTTAACGATACAGTGTTTGGCACTTCTGAACTCCTCAATTTTGTCCCGGATAACCGAATGAACAGTATTAGGTGGATAACCCATACCGCATAGGGTATCCTTGACAAAATTGATCTCATCGTCCAAGAAGGGCTCTGAACAGATTTTTAGTGCCCTATGTACGAGGGTTCTAATTAAGTTTATCTTACGTTTGGAGGGGCAAAAGGAGTGCCAACGCGTATACATTCCCGCAAAAGTTGGTTTCCTATAAATAGAAGTAAGAAAACTTGTTGCTGTACGATGTACTAATACATCCAAGAAGGCCAATTAATAATTGGATTCCTTCTCAGCAGTGAACCTTAGCGCTGGATGGATACCATTTAGAAACGAAAGAAACTGATCAGCCTCAACTTCATTGTTAAATAAACAGAAAGTGTCGTCAACATACCGACGATATAGTTGAGGACGGAGTACATTCTTCCGTATTCTTTGTTCGTGAAAGCCCGCAAATATGCTGGCTAGAGCTTGACCCAAAGGGGAACCCATAGCGACCCCGTCAACTCGTCGAAACATGGTGTTATTAAAACTAAATTCGACAAAAGACGTGGCAAATTTCATCAACTCAACAAAAGTTGCCTCCGGAATACTTGGTGGAGACAAAGTACTGCGATAAAGCATATCACGGCAAATGTCGACAGTTTCCATCAAAGGAACACAAGTGTACAGAGAACAGATGTCAAAAGAACACATGAACTTGCCCGAAGAAGATAAATTTTGTATAAGGTCCACAAAGGAAAATGAATCCTCTATGCAAAATCCACTAAAACCTTTCAACACAGGATCCAAAAGCGTTGAGAGCCATTGGGCTACCTTGTGTTGGGCTGAACCAACCATTGATAAAATTGGTCTCAATGGTATGCCCTCCTTGTGGATTTTGGGGAGCCCATACAACCGTGGCCGAATCGACCCGGACGGACGAATTTCATTGGCAAAATCAGGAACCACACTTTGCCGCTGAATGGACTCGTCCCAAACACCTACGGGTCCGCCATTTGTGAGCGCTTATTAAATAGCAGATCGTGTGCAGTGAATTTTAGTGTTGACCGGTTCACCGTATTGTCCCGGTCACACTCGTTATTTCATCTGAAGGTGCTGGAGGCACTTTACATCGGGTCCCGCAAACCTTCCTTGTGTAAACAACGTGGGTGTTTGTTGGGGCTCGCTGTCATTTGCCTCTAGCTCCTTTTGCTCATATTTTTTCCCCCTCCACAATTCTTTTTAGTGTACATTTTCTGTTTTTTAAATTAAAATCTCCCGTTGCAAGCCTGATGAGCGGGAGCGAAACCGGTTGCTTCGCGCGTTTTAATATGTCTAGTAATATTAAGCTGAATACATTTATCGCCATAATATATATATATATATATATATATATATATATATATATATATATATATATATATATATATATATATATATATATACTTTGTCATACATCTTTCCTTCAAATGTTTTATATATATATGCATATCTGTGTATATATTTACACATATATATATATATATATATATATATATATATATATATATATATATATATATATATACATATATATATGCGTGCAGAAAACAAAATAAATATATGGATTAGGTAGAGAAAAATGTTTTAATACTTCTACTCGAAGAGCTTCTTCCTACGAACAGCTACATTGTGGAATCGACTCCAAAGAGGATACTTCCCCGATCACTATAATCTTAACCTAGTCAAGGTTCCATCACTGCCTTCTCCAAATAGCCCCATAAGCTGTACCCCTTACACTGTAACCCTCGAGAGGCCCTTGGCCTTTGTACATGGTGAATATTATCATAAAAGTGTACTTTTATATACACGCATTTATTTATATTGATATATCGAATTACTAAGCGTAACTTAAATATGACACAAAGCACTATGTATGGAAAACCTATTTGGGATTGAACTCACTATTCAGTCTCGATTGGTCTAACGAGACAAACTTGCTAGCCGTTATACCATGTGAAAACTTGTTATCTGCTCGACCAACGAAAACGAATCACATAGAATTCAATGCATCAAAAAATATCTACGCTGCCAAAATAATTTCTGATGAAAATTTGAAAAATGTCAGATGCGTAATACTGCTCCAATAGCTTCCATTTTTTACCATATCTTATGTTATTTACACTTCACTATTCATTAATCTTTCAATCTACTTCGTTATATTATCATCTATCTGCCAAACTTTATCATCGATCAAGACTGGCAAATAGATGATTAGAGTGAAGTCATGATAAAAATATTCTTTTGAATGCGATTCTGTACAATAAATAGAGCCGCACAATTTTAAACGAGCCATCTCGTTATATAATGAAACAGCAAGGGAAATATTTTTGTGTATATATATATATATATATATATATATATATATATATATATATATATATATATATATATATATATATTTAACGCTCCAACAAAATTACATACCCACACGCATACTATAATACGGCCAAAATTCCTTTTCTACGCAATAAAAGACAATATTATAAACATTCCGAATGATTCTACAACACAACATACGTCGTATCTGTCTATACTTCTGAGATGAGGTATTATGTACACTATTTACATTATTCGGACTATTCTCCTCATCTTTGTCGCCAAATTTATAACAACGTTTCGGCCGTTGTACGCTCTGGCACAGTGGCACAGTGGATAACTGCGTTAGTTAGATTCAGTGACAGGACCCAAAGTGTATGAGTTCAATACCCGATTAAGGCAGTGGAGAACTTGGAGAGCGGAATTAACAGGAGATAACTGATAACTGGCATCCATTAAACATGGCACGTGCAACTAGAACAGTCTACCCCAGTGAGTGAAATAAAGGGTTCAGTTCGACATTCCAACCACCTGTAGAAGGCCGGAGAGTACAACGGCCGAAACGTTGTAATAAATATGGCAACAAAGATGACGACAATAGTACGAATAATGTAAATAGTCAACACACACCGTTTAAACCAAACTGTCTGTAAGTTTGAAATTAATGCACTGGTGTAAAATATTTGGCCAATCAGAGAAAGCTAAAAGCCTATTTTTCCAGATCCTACTTTCGGGAAAGATTTTCACATAAAATCCAACAAATTTCGACTTACTCCAAACCGAAATTAAGATGTGGTTATTTAGCTTTTTCTCCACAGCGTCTACTTAAACATGTGATGGCGAATTCAAGCAAAATAACTACGACGACAACAGCTTGCATGATCAGTGGTATTTTTGCTGACGGCCAGTCGGCGACTTCAAACAAATCATCTCCTCTAACAAAAGTAAAGACAGTAAGAGAATTTCCGTCAACGATGTAAGGCTTTTCTCAACCACAAGTTTTCCCTGAGTACCAACTATTTAAAAGGCTTGTCTAAATCACTGCCTTTCCTGTAAACCAACTAGCCTAAGACTTTAACTCAGAAAAAATAACATTAACATTTTACACAAAATCATAAAGAAATAGATAACTCCAGGTCGCAAAAAACAAATTAAATTAATTTTTTATTATAAAAAATTATAACTGCTAACTTCATTAGGAAAAATAATAATTCACCTGCAAGATCTAAATTACAGATAGACAATTTCATTTACAAATTTACATGTCCCTTAAGGAACTCTGTTCCAGACCAATCTAAATTCCTAAATAATTGTATTTGATATACTACAACATGCATAGCAAGAAGACTCACATTACATCTCTCTGACCATAGCTCAATTAGGTCTCATTAAAATAACATGGAGATCTACCAAATTCTCTCTGTCACATATTCGTTTATAATACAAATATAATATCATCATCAACATGAACAAATAAGATAAACATAATGGAAGAATGATTAATAAAAATGATAATGCCAACACTCAATAATATCAACTATGGGCGCAGCAAGAGTCTGCTGACCGGGCTTGGAAAATAAAACATCCTCATAACTCTAGATACATATGTAAAACAATCCATACATTCAGTTAAAAGAATAAATAAAATTGATCCTTGATAATGATTAAATGTATAGCCGAAAGCGCTTGGATATATAAAATTTCGGACAATTTTTATATAACTTATGTCCTGAAAAGAAAAAAAATATACGAGCACATGAACAATTATAGAAAATTAATAATTATGAACAATTATATAAAAACTTAACCTGTGTGTGTCTGGGGGGGGGTCTGTACAGGCCAAACATTATTGAAGACGACATACATTTTGTGTCGATTAATAGTACTGAACAATATTTTCAAATTAGTAACAATCCCTCTCAGACAAGGAGGACATTTATTCCGTAGTTCATTTCGGGAATAATTATGGTCCAAATTTCCAAAGCTCTTAATTCATCATCAGCGTAGATAGAAAAAAATGATGAGTTTCTTGGGACTAGTCAGTGTAGCGACGTCGCGAAAGAGTGTTGTGTCGTGGGCCAAGTGTGTTGTGACGTAAGCGAAGATTGTTGTGACGTAGGCAAGCTGTGATATGCGTGTGTACGTTTTTATTTAATACAAATTTAAGGAGGCGATCTCTTAAATACACACACACACACACACACAAACACACACAAACACACACACACACACACACACACACATATATATATATATATATATATATATATATATATATATATATATATATATATATATATATATATATATATGGTATAAAATGACAATTAGAAAAATCTTAGATCTTGCCGACGCATTTCGTCTTCCGACTTTTTCAAGGCAAAAATGAAATCGAAATATCTCTGTTGTTATAGTTGTTATAGTTACATTAAAATCAAAATTTAAAAACATAGACGCTTCTGTCCAAGCCTTTTCTTTTTTTGGTTAATGTAAATTACATTTATGGTAGTAGAATTTTTTTTTTCCATGTCGACAATATAGTTAAATTCCCAGATGAACTCTGTGGACAAGACATATTGGTATGAAATATATATATATATATATATATATATATATATATATATATATAATTATTTATTTAAATATTATAACAAATATGTTATAAAATATATATATAAATTTATTTCGGTTGAGCTTTCTGGGGGAGGAGGTGTGGGTTAATAAACAGTGACTATTACGGCTCATATAGCAAGACTCTTCAGTAAAACGAATCGAGTCCTCTCAGTCACTGTATGTTTATCTAAAAGTAAATATGCTTAAGTTCACCTTCATCCCTGCCGATGGCTTAGTGGTAGAATCTCCAACTGACGCCATTCCAACCGCGTTTCGATTCTAGCTAGAGGCAAACGGACGTCTTGCCACACTGATGAGCTGTGATACAGCGAAACAGTCTGTCAGTTGATGAGAATATATATATATATATATATATATATATATATATATATATATATATATATATATATATATATATATATATAGTGTGTGTATTTGAGTGTAAATTTATTTATTTATATGCTTTATATCAAAACATATATAGTGATGGACCGATTTGTAATAAATAGAAATAAAACAGATTCATGTAGAGAGCAATGACAAGGCTTCTTTTCTGACCGAAGAATTCAGTCACACCAAAGCTGAATGATATAGATGTAGATATGTAAACAAGAATATGAGCGCGATGCTACGTTGGTAGTGACAAACAGATATGAACAGATCTCTGTAAATATACCTTACAGAAAGAATGAGATAAATTATTTACATCCACTTCGCATATATGCTATTTCACGCTCTGCCGGAGATTATGCAAGCGCAAAGGAACCCATCTTCCGAACATTTAATAGAGTCTGATATACCCAAACAATCCTGAAGCCATTATTTTCTTACTGATACAGGTCTTGGAAGAAACGGACAAACGACATTTAGTCTAACGTATAAAAGGTCGACTTGATACTTATTCAAATTCTGTATGGCATTTTTCAGAACATCACGGATATCTGAAACCTTTGTTCAATCTTTCCATTCGTACGAACGCCGGAAAGTTAGCGAGGTTTTGCAATAAATCTTTTCTTTTGAGATATTTATGTTCTTACGTAAATGCAAAAGCGAAAATCGGCAAAGTTTTAATGTTTTTATTATGAAAGAGTTTTGCACGGAAAGTACTCAGTCATTTGCAGTACCTCGAAAAAACCGCAACTTTTTCGTGATATAGCTTGGCAGTTAGAGAGAAACTTATTGCGTTTGCGTTAACATGATGTTGTCTGTAGGAGTTGCAATAAACGCAGGAATGAACCTGGTCTTTCTTCACGTATTTGCTGGATTAAAAAATAGCATCATCTTCTAACTGCCAAGCCACACATCCGATACGTATATTTACGAAGTAATCACTTCTGTATTTACGAAAAGATAAAATTGCTAATGAAGTCTCGTGGACGATATTAAGAAGTGAATGTAAAAATAACTGATGGCAGTTTTTAATTACAAGACTGGATGGCATGGTTTGTATATTAAGCTTCATAAATAATAATGATAAAATAATAATAATAATAAAATAATAATAATAATAAAAATAACAATAATAATAATAAAAATAATAATAATAATAAAAATAATATAATAAAAATAATAATAATAATAATAATAATAATAATAATAATAATAATAATAATAATAATAATAATATAATATAATAATAATATCAGGATGTCTGGAACTGGCAAAAAAATGATTATACCCAGAGAAATACCAATGTAGCGACATATGCACACTGGAAGATATGCAAGTAGCACAAAATCGAAACCACTGAGAGATGGTATGACCACCAACCACAGTTATCCAAATTAAATTATACTCTGGGACATTCCAATTCATGCTGACAGGGAAATAAAGCCAACAGACATGATTTCATCATAAAAGACATGAAATTCAGGAAATGTATGCTTATTGACATAGCAGTACCAACTGAGAGAAACACCTCCATGAAAATTATCGAGAAATTGTTCATATACAAAAGCTTGGAAATTGAGATTAACAGGATGTAGGGGATGAAGACTGGGACTCTATCAATAGTAATCGGATCTCTGGGCCTCGGGAGAAAAGGAATGGACAATTTTACTAACAATGTCGCTGGTGACATCAACATGCAAGTTGCCCAGAAAATCGCCCTACTTTATAATATCCCATATAGTAAGAAAAGTGCAATCAATTAAACAAGAACAATAATAATAATAACAATAATAATAATAAAAATAATAATATGGGAAGGAAACTGAACGAAACTGGTACGAACACCACCCTGACCCGGTTACAGAGATAGGACCTGTTACAATTCTATGGGACTACACAGTACACACCGACAGAACAATCAAAGCCAACCGCTCACATATTGTTATTAAAGACCACAAACAAAATAAGTGCCTCCTTATTGATATGGCAGCCCCTGCAGACTGAAAATGTATCTTTGAAGATATTCGAAAAACTGTCAAAATACAAGGACCTTGAAATAGAAATTTCAAAAATATGGCACATGGGAACATCAACAATTCCTGTTGTAGTTGGAGCCCTTGGACTGGTTGGAAAAATTGCAGTAGGCTGATTGAAGGGATCCCTGGAAGTCCATGCCTCAAAGAGATACAAAAAATTGTTCTGACAAGTACAGTCCACACTTTACGAAGGGCTTTATCTATGTAATTATTTTTTTAATTTATTTATTTTTATTTTTTTGCAGTGGAAAGTGTCATGATGCCATTTCTAACCTTACGTCCCTGGGTGAGACCCGGAAAGAAATGAGAACACATCAGAAATCAAAGGAAATAAAATAAAATAAAATAAAATAATAATAATAATAATAATAATAATAATAATAATAATAATAATTCGCTAAATATAGAAATGTCACATAGATAAACCTCTTCATGGTCAATACTCTATCCGTGCCAAACAAAACAGATGTAGACTAAATTTCATATCCATTTGTGATTGCGTAGTTCTGGATTAAAAGACCTGTTTTTGCTAACTGGAACATATCAAGCTTATCATATCGAAAGATTCTATCGCAACCAAATACAGATTCTAAGAACAATATGTAGAAAAAATGACCATCCACATATAAATCTTGGGATGACAGTGTATGGCGATATATGCACTCGAAAATATACATCATTTATGAAAAGTAATCTGCAAGAAAATGGTATGAACCCCATCGAAACACTGTTACAGACATCGGGCGTGTACCAATTTCATTAGACTTTATAATACACGTAGACAGAACAAAGAAACTAAACGAAAAGACATAGTGATCAAAGATCACAAAAAATAGAATGAGATCTCTTATTGATATGGCAGTTCCTGTAGACTCTAATATAGATTTAAAGATCTTTAAGAAAAATATCGGAATAGAAGAATCTTGAAATGGAGATCAAAAAAATCTGGCACAAAAAACATCAATACTTTCTATTGTGGATCGGACCATAGGTTTATTGAAAAGGTTTCTGATAGACATATTGAAGCAATCTCTGGCAGCGCATGTCTTATAGAAATTCATACAAGTACAGCTCACACATTACAAAGGGCTTTATCTGTATAAAATGTTTGTGTGTTTTGGTTTTTATATATATTATATATTTCACAATTATTCAGTGGATAATGTCATGATACTGAGTTCTTTGGTTGGGCCTCGGAAGGAAATGAGTATACAATAGAAATCACAGATAATAATAATAATAATAATAATAATAATAATAATAATAATAATAATAATAATGAAATCGAGTCGGATCCCTCGGATTGGTTTCAAAAGATTCCCGTAGACTCATTGAAGGGATTCCTGGAAGCCCATGCCTAAAATATATAGAAAAAAATGTTCTCACGAGTATAGAACACACCTTACGAAGGGTTTTATCCATGAAAAATATGTTGTTTTTTTGTTTTTTAATTGGTCAGTGGATAATATCATGACGCCATTTCTAAACTTAGATTTCTGGGAGGGACCCGGAAAGAAATGTGTACACACCAGAAATCAAAGGATTTATTTATTTAATAATAATAATGACAGAATGTGCTTTTTTTTAGATGACAGTTTCTGCCGACATTAATGTAACATTGAAGATTTTCAAAGAACCGACAAAGTTTAGGTTCTTGAAGTGGAAATTTAACAAATGTGACATATGAAAACATGAATAATTCCAGTTTTTCCCTAGATTTGATAGAAAAAGTTTCTGATAGATTTGATGAACGGATCCCTTGGAGGCACGTTTTAAGGAAATTCAAAATGTTGTACAACAAGTACGCCATTCCTCACTTTAGGTCTCTGGTTAGGACCCGGAGTGAAATGAGTATAGGGCAAAAAATAAGAATAATAATAAAATAATAATAATAATAATAATAATAATAATAATAATAATAATGATAATAATAATAATAATCATAATGATAATGAAAATAATAATAATAATGATAAAATAATAATAATAATAAAATAATAATAATAATAATAAAAATAACAATTATAATAATAAAAATAATAATAATAATAAAAATAATAATAAAAATAATAATAATAAAAAATAATAATAATAAATAATAATAATAATAATAACAATAAAAATAATAATAATAAGAAGAAGAATAAAATAAAAATAATAATAATAATAAAGAACAATCAAATCCAACCGCCCAGACATTGTTATTAAAGACCACAAACGAAATAAGTGCCTCCTTATTGATATGGCGGTCCCTGCAGACTGCAATGTATCATTGAATATATTCGAAAAGCTGTCAAATTACAAGGACCTTGAAATAGAAATCTCAAAAATGTGGCACATGGGAACATCAACAATTCCTGTTGTAGTTGGAGCCCTAGGATTGGTTGGAAAAGATTCCAGTAGGCTGATTGAAGGGATCCCTGGAAGTCCATGTCTCAAAGAGATACAAAAAATTATTCTGACAAGTACAGCCCACTCTTTACGAAGGGCTTTATCTATGTAATTTTTTTTTTTTTGCAGTGAAAGTGTCATGATACCATTTCTAACCTTAGGCCCCTGGGCGGGACCCGGAAAGAAATGTGTAAACGGCAGATATCAAAAGAAATAATAATAATAATAATAATAATAATAATAATAATAATAATAATAATAATAATTTAAATTGTATTTGAAGTCTGTTTGAATTTATTGAACCTCATTCTTTTCCTTTTCTTTTTCTTTCAATTTTATCGTTTATCTTTTTTATTTAATTTTTCTGCTCATCAAGCGGAATATTTCTTAACTAAATTGAGCTTTTTATTTCAATGTATCTTTCTCTATCTGTGTATGTGTGTATACATATATATATGTGTGTCTGTTTGTGTCTGTTTGTGTGTGTGTGTGTGTGTGTGTGTGTGTGTGTGTGTGTGTGTGTGTGTGTGTGTGTGTGTGGATGTGTGCACATGCATACGCATGGGTAAAGAAAGATCTTATTGGTTGGTTATTGAGTTAGAATCATTATGAGTAGGGGTGGGATACGAGCCCAAATGTAAAACCTATTGCATTTTTTTCCGTTTTCATTGTTTAGTGAATTCTTTAAGGACTCTTCCACTAACTTGTAGTACGGTGGTGTTGATTTACCCTATAAAGTTTCTTTATGATCAAAGTTGAACAATTTGTGACCGATGCTACTCTGCGCTCGCGTTTCAATATCTAACCCCCTTTTTCTTTAATTGTATTTTGAGTTTGCTTGATTTCAAATAATTTTTTCTTTTTTTTTTCTTTTTTAATTTTTCCACAATTCCAGCGGAACTTTTCGTAACTGAATTCTGCTTTTCATCTAAGCATAATGCATCTTTAATGATATATATATATATATATATATATATATATATATATATATATATATATATATATATATATATATATATATGTATTATAATTTTATCATTTAGACAAAACCATTTTACTCACAACAAAGATGCAACTTAAAGAATAATGCTAACCCCATTTATATAAACCCTAATTCCAATCAACCAACGCCAGTTATTAAACATATTCTATCATCTGTTGAACGCCGTATAAACAGGCACTCTTCTAGCAAGGAAATATTCGATAAACACAAAATTATCTATAACAAAATCCTTACCGACAGTGGTTACAGATCTTCCGAAATTGAATATAGAGAAAACTGTAGTTACTCTAAAAAAAAAGAAGAAGGAGAATAATTTGGTATACACCTCCCTTCAACAAGTTAGTCCGTACCAAATCAGGGCACAAATTCTTAAATCTAATTAATAAGCACTTCCCTAAAAAAAGTAAATTAATCCAGATCTTCAACCGCAATACCTTAAAAATTAGCTACAGCTGTTCTAGAAACTTAGATAAAATTATTAAATCACATAACAATAGAATACTGAAACTACATAGTGATAATAAACGAAACCTAAATACAAGTTCTAATACACCCCAAGAAAAAAGACTATGCAACTGTAGAATCCCCGATCAATGTCCATTATTAAACAGATGCTTAACCAAATCCATACTGTATATGGCCTATATCTCATCAAATGAGAACCCCGGAGATATTAAGCTGTATGTGGGGTCTAATAGCCGACCTTTTAAGGATAGGTATTACAATCACTTGAACTCCTTTACAAATACAGCCAAACGAAATATGACATCACTTTCGAAATATTTTTGGAAACTCAAGGAAGAAGGAAAACACCTAAAGTTAAATGGAAAATCCTAAGACAAGCCAGAACCTGCAATTCACTGAGCGAACCTGGCTTCCTATGTTTACAGGAGAAAATATGTATCATTGAACTCTTGAATAATACCCAATTATTAAACCAGAGATATGAGACTACCGTTTTCTGTAGACATACCAAAGATCTAACACTACAATCTTGCTAAATTCCCAATTCCATAACTATGAACCTTTTATAATTATATATACACGAAAAACGTTCTTTCGATTACAAAATAAATAGTGATAACCCCAACATAAAGAAATGCAATCCAACTTTAGAAATCTTATAGAAAAATCTAAAAATAACACACCTAATAATTACAAAAGATAACTCGAAAATCTTTTTACCTACTCAAATGTAATATTATCCCCTATCGCTATGTTCCCCACCTACCTCTCAAACTTAGGATGCTTGTGAGTTGACGTACCTAAACAGTGACCGATGTTTATCAACGATAAAATGTCCACACAACATTCAACATTAACTACCCGACCCACCCAACACCAAACTGCTATCAACAACCACTATTGTTTCACTTAGATACTTTATGTATATTTTGTATGTACATTTGTCTTCTCAAAAAATGGAAAATAGGAAGTGACATTTTACATCCGGGCTTGCCTACAAACAGGATCGTTCATAACCATTCTCGACCCTCACCCGTAGATGTGCAGTTAAAATGCACTGAAACCAAGTTGCATCTTTGTTGTGAGTAAAATGGTTTTGTCTATATGATAAAATTATAATAAATAAATAATTATCGCTCTACTACCTGTATCGAACTCTTTTTTGAATTAACGCTGCGAACGTTAGATTTTTTATATATTACTTTCGTTCTCATCGCATCGGATATATATATATATATATATATATATATATATATATATATAATGTGTGTGTTTGTGTGTGTGTGAGCATGGGTAAGGTTCGTATTGGTTGATTGCATATTTTTTTCCTTTTATTTTTTCGTGATATTCCCAATATATATATATATCTGACCTTTCATCCAATAGTAGATAATTGCGATTTATACTAAGTTAAAACAATATGTCCATAACTCTGGACACCTGAACATAGCCCACTCCCTATTTCATGGGCAGGGCTAGCTCTTTAGTCTTGGTCGACAATCGTCCAAGAGCTGATATCTTGAACAAAATTAGCCATTGGTGGTCAAGGCAAAAACGCAAAAAATTACAAACGCTCATAGCGGATGGGTCGTGAACAGGGTCAGCAAAGGCCGCGTCTTTCAGAGAGAAACCAATCTAAAGTTGAAAAATGTGTCAATGGAATAAACTCTTCCAACAACGATGAGACAACTGTCACCAAGGCCCGACTATTTCCAACCTTGTATCAAGTGACTTCATGCGAAATTAAAAAAGCGAATGAAGTGGACTCGCGAAGCATATCAACAAGTCAGGACATCCTTTTTCACAGCGCTCGAAAGTCCACAAAAGATCATCACAGATCAGAAAAAATATGGAGAACTATGGTAGGAATTGGTATATGCCTCTATCTTAACCCAAACATCGTGCGAAATAAAAGACTCTCAAATACAGAAGTCAGATAAAACTATATATAAGAAAGAATAAAATAACCCATCAATCAAAAAATAAAGAGATAAGAGTAGAAATGAAGAGTATGACAGAGGATGAGGTAAAAACTAAAATAAATGAGATACGAAATAATAATCACTCAAGAAATAAAACTAAATCATTAAGATGCGGCATAAACAACTGCCGTTATCCAGATTATGTCACTGAAGATGAGTCAAACGACATTAGGGATGAATTCCTAGAAAACAACAGCGGTGAAATCAACGAAGCGAAAAACTACATCATTCACTCAGCAAGTGAACTCGCACACAAATGCCAGACAGAGACCAGCTCCCATAAATTCACATGACAAAGTCTAATAAACACGTTGTGCAAATACACAACGCTACACTGCAAATAATATTAACGGGCAAACCACTGGAAAACATCACAGAAGTAAATATGATATATGCAACAGCTTTAACAGCTACTGGGAACCTTGGTGTCAAGACTATGAAAGGATCAAATAACAGACAAAAAGAGCCATCTTGGAAGGCAAAACTGACTCGAGAAATAAAGGAAATGAGATGTGAGTACGAGATGAGATCTGAAGAAACCCAAATCACTCAACCCGCAAATGCAGGAAGATCAAGCTCAGATATAAAATTAAATTGCTAAATAACATTCCACCAATGAAGGAACTAGTAAAAAAGAAAATGCAGTTAAGGGCATTTCTAAACTTATGTCTCTGGTTGGGACATGGAAAAGCAATGAGTATACACCAGAAATGAATAATAATAATAATAATAATAATAATAATAATAATAATAATAATAATAATAAGGAGATACAAAAAAATGTACACAATTTTTCTTATACAAAATTTCCAGTGGAAAATTACCTGAAGACATTTCTGACCTTAGGACTCTGGTTGGGACACGGAAAGAAATGAATATATAACAAAAGAAATTTGAAATTAAACCCAAGAAAACTGATGCAAAACTCATATACACTACAATGCCCCATACTAAATTTATTTTATTTATTTATTAAAATATGTCTTGAATATAATTTATTATATGTAAATAAATTATAATATTCAATATATAAATTATTATCAGGTATTATACTGCATAACCCATGTATTATGCCGTATTTAATGAATCTAGAATAGTACGTGAAGAATGATCAGGTGAATTGCGATAATGAATGTAACTGCCACATAGTACACACGCTCAGTTGAATGCGTTTCATTGAATAACTCTATAAGACCGTGTCTGTTCAAGTAAGCTCCTTATATTTACTTATACAACTACTGATGTTTATCTCCTCTCATAAAATTCATATTTGATGATTTTTGAATTTGTATGAAGAAAAAGCTGAAATTGCCCTTGAAATCTCTTTGGAGAGATTAAAAATTCCATGACGAAGCAGGAAACAGAAACCTTTAAAAAAGGCTTTGGTCTTATTTTGAAACTGAAAGGGGTGCTTTACTGAATGGAAGAACATATCAGCAAGGTTGATACCAAAATCAGGAAGAAACCTTTAACAAAAGTAACGGACATCATGTCCCTTAGTTATGGATATGCACAAGCCATATTGAATGGCGACTTCTGATACCGTAAAGTTTGTACTCGTTCAATCCCAAAACCAAAAAAATCGGCGTAGACGCGGCGATGTGAGCTACACAAAACTTATCTTTCGAAGGGATGAAAGACCTCATTGAACAATACCTTAAATGCATCGCCGTGCAGGGGGGCTTATAGATTTGTTCTTCATCAATGTAAATGAATGGGTTATTGTTGTGTGGGATCCACCTAATCTGCATAGGTGACTACCAACTATATAAATAGTGGTTGGTACCGGAAGACGAGGAAGAGGGAATCACGAGATCCAACTAGAGACTCTGATCGACTGCGACTAGTCAACACATTCTCCAGGAACGTCTTCCCAGAAATATACAGAAATACTATATGTACTTATTGTGTACACTTTCTTGTTATAATACATTCTTGTTCTAAGTACATTTTGTGTTGCATTATTATTCCATGCCATAGGCGAGATTCAACATTGAGTCAAGACTCAACAGTTATACAGAAATGGTCTTTAATTACCCTTTTATATATAAAAAAAAATGTTTAATTTGAATGAATGTAAGCACATGAAAATAAATGTTTGGCCAAAATCAATGGCACGAGAAAATTAATAGCAATTTTAAAATACTTTTTAAGCTGTTACTATAATGAAATTAGCAGATGTACAGGAGTATTTTGCCACGCTTACTCTGCTTAATATTCAATTTTTATCAGTAATTAGTCTTCTGGCTCATACACGTTTTTTCAATTCTCCCAAAATGTTTTAAGTGGATCCACATCTGGTCTTTTTGGAAGCCAAAGTAAATTATTTATTCTGAACAGCTGAACTGATTTAGGACAATATTTTGGATAATGATACAAAACTTGAGTAAAATCTTAATCACTCTTCAGTTTCATATTTCTTTAAAAAGAGTTTTGAAATTACCATCTCGTAATCCTAGTTGTTTCAAAACCTTAACTCTTACCAAACTCTCTGATTCTTTTACAGTTAAACAACTACAATTACGATGCTCCTTATAGACGATGTTCTTTGGATTTGTTTTTTTTTTAAACGAATTCACCCAAGGCAAGGTAGTAAATCATCTAAGACACAAGGTTTTATTGGGTGTGCGAGAATTAGAAATTCTTGAGGAGCGAAAGAAATACAAGTGTAACCCATAAAATATTAGATAACGATTTCCATTGCATTTAATCTTGTGAAGATCAAGCTCGTCTGGGAAGCAAGAAACAGAAATAGAGTTCCACAAGCAAGCAATGCGAGAAAAGGAAACTACTAGCATAGAACTTACGGATTGCGTCTAGCCCTTTCAACTGTAAACCGATGGGATTTTATTTCAAATCTCCATTTAAATGCATAGATTTAGGTACGATAGCGGCGTGTTCATCTGAACAATTGCCATGAAAGTATTTATAGAAAAGACACAGGGAAACAACTTTATGGCGGTGGAAAAGAGACTGAAGCCGAGATTCCAGGTTAGGACCAATGATATTGCAGATTCTTCTTTGGATTTTATCACCAATCCCGAAATATATAGCATGGGCACCGGACCAAACATGGCAGCAATATTCGAGGTATGGACGAATGGTAGACTTATAGATATATAAGGAGAGAAAAATTGTGTAGCAAGACAGTGAATTCACATTCATAGCAGCAGACCTAGCAATGAATTTAATATATAAAATTTATTTTATGTCAACCAGGAATGGTAGCGTGAGAAGGCGAAACGAGTCATTCTGCTGGAAGTTAGCATCAGCCATATTGATGGAAGGCAGAAAGGAGGTCTTTCAGATAATTAGAGAGCAATTTTTCTTTTTATTTTGGAATATTGAAGTTTCCAATAACATTAATATTAATATATCCCTGCTCTGTGCACAATAATGTTAATAATAATAACAATGACAATAACGTTAATATTAATAACAATGTTAATAATAATAATGTTTTTAATAATAATAATAATAATGTCAATAATAATAATGTTAATGATAATAATAATATTAATAATAATAATGTTAATAATAACAATAATAATGTTAATAATAATACTAATGTTAATAATAATACTAATGTTAATAATAATAATGCTAATAATAATAATATAAATAATCATATTAATGTTAATAATAAGAATGATATTGCTAATAAGAATAATAATGTTAATAATAATGTTAACAATAATAATGTTAAAAATAATATTGTTAATAATAAGAAGAATAATGTTTATAATAATGTTAATAATAATAATGATAATAATAGTAATAATAATAATAATAATAATAATAATAATAATAATAATAATAATAATAATAATAATAATGAAACCCCAGCAAAGAACACCACCAATCAAACATACCAAATATGGAGAAGTATGGTGGGAAATGATATAAGACCTAACCTCAATCCAAACATGCTTTCTAATGTCCGTAGGGACATTATGCGAAACAACAGACTTTCAAAGACAGAAATAGATAGGATAAAATTAGATATAAGACAAAATACTATGATCCATCACTCAAAATGTAATGAGATGAATGTAGATATAAGTAGTGAGACAGAGGATGAGGTAAAAACTAAAACAAATGAAATACGAAATAACCTACCAGGAAATAAAATCAAAGAGTCTATCTTAAACACAACCTGCAGTTCTCCAGACAATGTTTCTGAAGATGACTCCAGGTACATTATGTTAGAATTCCTTGAAAACCACAAAGCGGAAATCACCGAAGCGAAAAACCACGTAATCCAAGTACTCAGCAAAGTAACTTTCATACAGTTGTCAGAAAGAGACCAGCTACCCAAAATCCATATGACGAATTCCAACAAGCATATTGTGAAAATATACAACGCTGCTCTGGAAACACTGTTAACAGATAAACCACTGGGAAACATCACAGAAGTTAACAACGTAATATACGCAACAGCTTTAGCAGCGACTCTGAAGCTTGGGATCAAGACAATAAATAAAGTTAACAGACGTAGAGAACCAGCTTGGAAAGCAAAATTGTTACGAGAAATAAAACAAATCAGATGTGAGCTTTCTATATTAGATGAGCTCACCAGAAACCCTAATATTTCCACGCGCAAGTGCAAAAAGATCAAGAGGAAACACAAAATTAAATCACTACTTGACATTCCACCAACCACGGAAATGCTGAAGCAGAAACTTCAGCTAAAAGCACAGAGAACAAGGCGATACGAAAAACGTTGTAGGTTCTATCGCCAAAATAAAATATTCCAAACGGACCTTAAGAAATTTTACAGGGAAATTGGAAAAAAAACTATACATGTCGAAAGGCCACCATCGATTGATACTGTACAGACATTTTGGGAAAATATTTGGAGCAGCCCGAAGGAATATAACCCAAAAGCTGAATGGATCCGGCGTGAAGAAGAACGAATGTTGGATACACCTCTGCAAGAATGGGAAAATATATCCACAGATGATGTTAGGCAAGCTCTAACGAAATCGCAAAAATGGAAATCCCCAGGAAATGACAAGGTTCCCAATTTCTGGCTTTATCATCTCTCGTCTATCCACAAAATACTTGCGGAAACATTATCAACGCTTGTAAATAATCCCAATAAAATCCCGGAATGGATTACTGAAGGTATTACATACCTCATACCAAAAACAATTGAAACAGATGACCCGAAAAATTATCGACCGATAACATGTCTCTCCACAACGTATAAGTTGATCACGTCTGTCATGACGAACCGTGCTTACTCCTTTTTAGAAACAAACAGCATTCTTCCACTGGAACAGAAGGGATGCAGGAGGTGTTCATATGGCTGCAAAGACCAATTACTAATAAATAAAATGATTCTGGAAAATTGCAGGAGCAGACGTAGAAAACTCAGTGCAGCGTGGATTGATTATCGTAAAGCTTTTGACAGTGTTCCACATTCTTGGATCCTTAAGAATTTGGAAATGTACAAAGTCTCCCCTGTGGTATTAAATTTCCTTAAGCACAGCATGGGAATGTGGAACACCAAACTATACCTTAATCACACCAGGGGCACTGCCATATCCAACCGACTAAATATCCGACGTGGAATCTTTCAAGGAGACTCATTGTCTCCACTTCTGTTTTGTTTGTCCTTACTCCCTCTTACGCATGAACTGAACAACAGTAGCTATGGCTACAAAATAAATAACAACATATTCAATCACCTGCTATACATGGATGATCTCAAACTCTTTGCCAAAGATGACAATGAGTTGAAGGGCCTACTTAATATTGTAAAATACTTTAGTGACGACATATGCATGAGCTTCGGATTAGATAAATGTGCTAAAGTAACATTCAAGAAAGGTAGAATTTTAGAAGCACCCTTAATAGATTTAGATTTTGCCACGAAGATTAGAGAATTGGAGCATGGTGAAGCTTATAAGTACCTAGGAATTAGTGAGGGAAATGGCATACAACACTCCCAAATGAAAGAGAAGGTAAGGAAGGAGTACTACAGGCGTGTACGCCTGGTACTAAATACCGAGCTAAACTCAAAAAACCGAATATCAGCTATAAACACTTTAGATGTTCATGTGGTGCAATACAGCTTTAATGTACTTAACTGGACCATAGCTGAAATTAAGCGAATGGACGCCAAAACGAGAAAGCTCCTCACTTGCTACCGCATGCATCATCCCAAAGCTGATATTGATCGCCTGTATGTGCCCAGATCCGAAGGAGGCAGAGGACTAGTTCAACTAGAACTATCCTACAACAGTACAACAATTGGCCTCCAAAGATACTTGGAAAAAACAGTAGACTGGTTGATGGTATGTGTCAAAAATATGAAAGTAGTAAGTGTCTCTACTCTGTAGTAAAGGAAGCCGAAAAATTCAAAAAAGAGCTTCAAATGGGCACAGAAATTCAAAAACATCACTGTACACCGGCTGAAGCTGCAAAAAACTTGAAAAAAAATTCAAAGAGAAATGCGACCGACCAGATAAAGAAACAATGGCAAAATAAACCGCTCCATGGCCAATACTCTGCCCGTACCAAACAAGCAGACGTAGACAAAAACCGCACCCATCAGTGGCTACGTAGTGCAGGGTTGAAAGGTGAAACTGAGGGTTTTATAATTGCTGCACAAGACCAATGCTTGTTAACTAGGAATTATCAAGCACATATACTAAAATACTGTGTTAGCCCAAGATGCAGATTCTCTGACAAATATCCAGAAACCATTGATCATCTTATATCAGGTTGCACGATATTGGCATCCACTGAATATAAAAACCGGCATGACAGAGTGGGCCAATATCTGCACTGGAAAATTTGCAACTCCTATGGGAAGGAAACTGGAAGAAATTGGTACGAACACCACCCTGACCCGGTTACGGAGATAGGACCTGTTACAATTCTATGGGACTACACAATATACACTGACAGAACAATCAAAGCCAACCGCCCAGACATTGTTATTAAAGACCACAAACAAAATAAGTGCCTCCTTATTGATATGGCAGTCCCTGCAGACTGCAATGTGTCTTTGAAGATATTCGAATAACTGTCAAAATACAAGGACCTTGAAATCGAAATCTCAAAAACGTGGCACATGGGAACATCAACAATTCCTGTTGTAGTTGGAGCCCTTGGACTGGTTGGAAAAGATTCCAGTAGGCTGATTGAAGGGATCCCTGGAAGTCCATGCCTCAAAGAGATACAAAAAATTGTTCTGACAAGTACAGCCCACACTTTACGAAGGGCTTTATCTATGTAATTATTATTTTTTTTTTTTTTTGCAGTGGAAAGTGTCATGATGCCATTTCTAACCTTAGGTCCCTGGGCGGGACCCGGAAAGAAATGTGTAAACGCCAGATATCAAAGGAAATAAAAATAATAATAATAATAATAATAATAATAATAATAATAATAATAATAATATTATTTCTTTTTAATTGGTTCCAACAAGTCCTTAATGTAATAATTTGTCCATTCCCATCATATGTTTAAACCCTGCTGTAGCGGTCGGTTTGTTGTTCCAAACGTGTCTAGGTTGTTTGTATAAGTATTTTGAATATAGAATTTCATATATAGAATTAAAAATACATTACAGTTCAAAAGTTTGAAGTCACCCCAATAATTAGCATGGGATGAACTTGACAGAAAAGTGAAAAAAAAAAACGTAGAAGAGCTCTTTGATAAAAGAATGGAATAAATAACTTTTTCAGCGAATGCCATTTTTCCTTGTTCTAGTAATCAAGGTTAAAGGAAGATATTTTGACGAGTGCAAAATTTAATTATAATTGTTTTTTGTAACAGAGAGAGTTTGGGAACCACACACAAACACACACACATTTTTTTTATTGAAAGTGGAGTAGATTTGAACAGCGAAATTAGATCAGAACAATTTTGTTTACTGATGGGAATCTGATCTAGCCCATTTGGAATTGGGTCATTAGGAAGACAATGAAATATGATCGAGATAAATTTTATCGGTTAAAATTTGAAATAGAGCTTACTAGGGCTATGAAGAACTTTGAAATTCACATGATTTTGGGTTGAAGGCAGCACTCGTGATAATCGCATGCGGGCCAAGGGTCGATTTATGATCAGCCAGGTTTATCTATATAAACGCTCACAGAAATCTGTTGACAGAGTGGTTGGTTCGTCTGCCGTCGACTGCAGTCGAGCTGGGTAGAGAGTGGTTGGAGACTAGAAATGACGTCCGAGATTGGAACCAAACGCCCGCTAACATATTTTGTTGATATAAGTACGAAGAAGCAAATTATTCCTCCCACAATCTAAGACTGCTACTGTTTCTATTATTACTACCACTGGAAAGGGAAATGTCGAACAAGCTTTAATAATCAAAAGGTTGTTTTTGGGCTCGTCTGTCGTCGAATGCAGTCGAGCTGGGTGGAGAGATATCGGAGACTGGAAGTGACGTCAGGGATTTGGAACAAAACCCACGCTAACATTTACTGTTAATATAAGTAACGATGCTTCTGCTACCACGAAGATTACTACTACTTTTACTACTGCCGAGGAGGAACGCAACTATAAACTTTAAGCCGTGCAAAGAAAAATTTATCTCTCCATCGCAAGAGTCGTATATCGTTCTGAGACGATTTCACAACAAGCTAATCACAACCAACTCTCTCACTGTCTAGAATCCAGTGTATGAGATTTTACGTCAATTATTTTCTTTTCTGTAACCCGTTTCTTTTCCATACTATTATTTTCTTCTATATAAAAGACATTAACAATTCAACCATTGAAATAGTTGTTTGTCCTGCTTTTTGTATATATATATATATATATATATATATATATATATATATATATATATATATATATATATATATATGTTTTTGGTGCATTCTAAATTTCTTAGCACAGACTCTCCAGCCGTGTCTACATCTTCAGTCGACCGTGAAGGGATGAACATCACTTCTGCTATCTGGATCAAACCAAACACAACGTGGGCATGAAGCAGGATTAAACCAGTGCACCACTGCCCCGGTCGAATGATCTACGGATGCTCAGGGGACCTACGGTCACTCCCTTAAGTTCGGTTAAGACCGAGTAGACACCTCAACCCAGAGAGTAAGACGTCAGAGGTTGAGGGGCTGGGGCAAAAGTGTTAGATGTTTTCATAATAAAATTTGTAATAAAATTGTGTCTTACTTCTTTTAAACATTGTATAATAATTTTCTTTTATTTAAACTACAAAGCAACTAAATTTTCAACAAATTAAAAAAAACTACCAGGTGTAGCCTCAACCTAAAGATCGGAGAAGTCAAAATAAAATGAGTAGTATGACTGGAATGAAAAAGAGAGAAAAAGTTAGATAGATAGATAGATAGATAGATAGATAGATAGATAGATAGATGAGTGTTAGCGGGAGAAAAAAGAAATAGGAGATTGCTTAATGGTTAGGATTTAAAATTTTGGGAAGTGGGTAAAGTAGAAACATTTATTGTGCCTGCTATACAGATGAACATGAACAGACTGAGATAGATAGATAGATAGATAGATAGATAGATAGATAGATAGATAGATAGAAATAAAATACATATATAATATTAAGGCTATGAAATAGATAGATAGATAGATAGATAGATAGATAGATAGATAGATAGATAGATAGATAGATAGATAGACAGATAGATAGCAATGAACAGACTGGAACAGATAGATAGATAGATAGATAGATAGATAGATAGATAGATAGATAGATAGATAGATAGACAGACATACAGACAGATTGATTGATTGATTGGTCGGGAGTTGGGGTGGAATGTTATTGCTCCAGTTGAAAAAGAAATTATTTTTACGTGACAAATTTGATATTAAATCACATTTTGGGAAATAGGTGGTGCAGAAAAATTGTTAGTTCCTTTTTGTAGACATACTGATATAGATTTGTATAGATAGATACGAAACAGGCCGACCTATATTAAGATAAATAGAGTGAGATGTATTACAAGAGAGGAAGGATGGATGAAACTAAGATAGATAGATAGATAGAAAGATTGATAGATAGATAGATAGATAGATAGATAGATAGATAGATAGATAGATAGATAGATATTAATGAAATGTGATAGATAGATAGATAGATAGATAGATAGATAGATAGATAGATAGATAGATAAAAATACATAGATAAATATTAAGGTTATGAGATAGATAGATAGATATTAATGAAATTAGATAGATAGATAGATAGATAGATAGATAGATAGATAGATAGATAGATAGATATTAAGGAAATGAGATAGATAGATAGATAGATAGATAGATAGATAGATAGAAAGAAAGAAAGAAATAGGATTAGCGGTGAGAAATAAGTAAAAAGCAAGGAAGAAAGAACGAATTTCTGGATGAATGAAAGGGAAAAAAAGAAATAAAGACGTTGACATAATATTCTTCTTACTGACTGAAGTTATGCTGCCTTGGAAATAATTTAAGATGATGGTTTCACCTGGGCTTGATCTCACAAAATATGTGTTGAAGTCAACCCTATGTCTCTCAGTTCAGACGCCTGCCCTAACAGATAGTAATGATGATTATTGCACAGGAAGCTGATCTAACACTGAATTATGCGGTATCTTTATTGGTATTTTAAATTATACTTTGATCCAACACTTTCATTGGTATGCGGCAGCGTAGTAAAAAACTTATTTTATTTTGTATATGAGATTGCCAACGTATGTTTGTCTTGTAAGTGGCATTACATACGTCAGGATATTAATGTTCTTTCTTCTTTTCTTTTTTGCTACATGCAAGCCTGAGGCTTATAAACTACGAGTGATGGACGCTATCGTACGGAAAGGTTGACAGTAAACGAATCAATAAGGATAAAGAATTCTGCGACAGACTCAATCATTAGTCAATCAATCTGCCTTCATTGCTTTTACCCTTCTCTTTTTTCCAATAAAAAGAAGCAAACTTAAAAATATATATATATATATCGATAAACACACCGGATATCGAGAGCAGATATTTTTTGCACGGTTTACCAATCATTTGATCAGAAATCTTTGATGCTTACCGCTTGTTAGCATTCGATTAAGAACTAAATAGCCTCTGCGAGTTCGTTCAAGAAAACCACTGCCAACCATCTGTTCAATTCACGTCATAAAATAAACGAACCGCCACGACGAAACGCTCATAAAAGTGGAAGTTTGTGCGCGCGATGAAAGTGCCTTCTGCTACTTCGTCATCTCATATTTCGCGGGGCGGTATTTAATGGTAACGGATGGGAAAGGGTTTCGGGGAAATGGGGTATTTGATGCTGCCTTTACTGACACTGATTTCAACCTATGATAGTGAAGCGAAAGTGAAAGTGAAAGTAAGGAAAGTAAAAGTAGGGAATAGCCTCGAGTTAAAAGATTGGGTGCGTTATGGTTGAGAAAGTTTATGGAGTCAAATAAAAAAAGCGAATTTATTATTATTACTACTACTACTATTATTTCTACTACTATACGCCGTGGTGCTTCAGGACATGGTTAATCATAGCCCTCCACATCTTCTTATATTTCGTAAAGTACCAAATATTTTATTTTAGCTATCCTTCCAGTTACCCTTTTTATTTCTTCTATTTAAATCAATTCATGCCAATCAAGGCAAAAATACCACAAAGACGCAAGGGGTTACTGAGGGTAAACGAGAATGAGAAGAAACCAGATCCTAAACAGGAAATAATGTATAAAACTATACTCTTATTCAAAAGACCGGGGAGGATTGTGAACCGGACCTTAGGCGGACATATCTACTGCTGCTGAGCAAAAAAAAAAATAATAATAATAAATAGAATTTTGCAATTTAGGTGGTGACGTTAGAATTATAGAGTTGAAGCTGACATGAGAAAGAATCGTTAGCCTAATCCTAAACAGGAAGCAAGAGATAAAACTCTACTCCTGTTCAAAAGACAGAAAAAGAGACTAAATCGGACGATAGACGTATATAACTATTTCAAATATGCTTCCCTATCACTAAAATATTAAACTCTTCAAATCTGGCGTCAACTTTTATCTATCCTCCATAGCTTCATAATCTGGACTTACTGTCTTCATGCAGTTACAACAACACAATTCAATAATTGTCTAACATGTGTGACTTTTGAGTAAACACTTGTACTTAGGTATTGTTATTAAAACGTCGTTTTCTTTAATTAAATACTTCTGCCATCCAAATTCACAGGCTCATTTGGTAGGTTACTCGCCGCTTTGCTTTGTTCCGCTTGCCTTCGCTATCCCTTGTGCTCGTCAGAATCTCCAGACGTACTATTCTCATCATGACTCCCAGAAATTAATCTACGGTATTTTTCTAATTTAATATAAAATAGTTCATCTCGTTTATATTTTCATTAAAAAATCATCGTTTTTCAGATACTTAGTCCATTTGAATTCTCATCATAATTCTGCAGACCCTGTTTGATATCTTCTGTTAACTTCATATCTAGCATTCACTTCACGATGAGAAGATGGATAGAAATGTAAATACAAATTTATTGCAAAATCAACTGCAAAATATGGCTGCTTAAAATTAATACCATAACTAAAAGAACTGGAGCCTAATGGATGATTAACATGTATAGATAGAATCATCACATTTACATAAGAAATTAAAAAAAAACATTTCCCTGCGTGAAACGTGTCATCTACTCAGGAAATAATTAAGAATCTGTTGAGTCTTGACTCAATGTTGAATCTCGCCTATGGCATGAAATAATAATGCAACACAAAATGTACTTAGAACAAGAATGTATTATAACAAGAAAGTGTACACAATAAGTACATATAGTATTTCTGTATATTTCTGGGAAGACGTTCCTGGAGAATGTGTTGACTAGTCGCAGTCGATCAGAGTCTCTAGTTGGATCACGTGATTCTCTCCCTCGTCTTCCGGTACCAACCACTATTTATATAGTTGATAGTCACCTATGCAGATTAGGTGGATCCCACCACAACCGAATCTAAAGACAATATAAAAACTACATGGAAATTATTATATAACGTCAAAAGATTTGTGCAAATAGAATGAAAGCATTTACTAACTTGATTGGAAATGTTTCTGAAAGACTCGTTGAAGAGATTCCTAGTAGTCTATGCCTTAAAGAAATAAAAAAATGGAGTTACTCACTAGTACAACTGACATCTTACGAAAGTTTTTATTTACGTAAAATGTGTATGGTTTTTTTTTTTTTCAAAAATGATCAGTAAAAAATACCATGAAGACATTTCTGAGCTTATGTATCTGATTGAGACCAGGAAAGAAATGGTTATACACCAGAAACCAAAGGAAATAATTGAAGGAATACCTGGTAGCTCATGAAATACAAAAAAAAAAATGTAATCACATGTGCTGCCCACACCTTAGGAAGGGGTTTCTCTATGTAAAATATGTGTGATTGGTCTTTGTTTTCAAAACTGCTCAGTGAAAAATGTCATGATGTCATTACTAACATAATGTCCCTGTTCGGAACCCGGAAAGAAATGCTATACACCAGAAATCGAAGGATATTACTACTACTACTACTACTACTACTACTACTACTACTACTACTACTACTACAAGAACAGCAACAACAACGACAACAGCAACAACAACAACAACAACAACAACAACAACAACAACAACAACACTAATAATAGTATTCTAGACTGGGTCAATATCTGTGCTAGAAAATGTTCAACTTTTACTGGAAGGAAACTTCATGAAATTTGAATGAACACTACAATGACGCTATTACAGACGCAGGACCTGTGACGATATTAAGTGAAATTCAAAGACATGCAGGGAGAACAATCAAAGATAATCACCCAGTTATAGCGAATGAAAACTAGAGAAGCTTCAAAATCTTTTACAAAAACTATCAAAATACAAGTGGAAATCACAAGAATGTAGCATACGAAGATATCAATAATTCCAGTTGAGGATGGAGCTCTGGGTTTGAATTGAGAAGGTTCTGATAGACTCATTGAAGGGATCCCTTACAGCCCATGTTTTAAAGAATTTCACACAAGCACGGCTGGCACAATTAAATGGGCTTTATTGTTTCATGTGATTTGGTTGCTTTATGTTTTTTTAAATTTTAAATTTTATGATCCTGAGGTCTTTAGTTGGGACCTGGAAGGAATAAATCCAGTTGTGGTTGGTGCCCTGGGTTTGATTGAAAAAGATCTGATAAGCTAATTGTAGGAATCCATGGCAGCCCATATTTTAAGGAAATTCTAAAATTATTCTCATAAGGACATCTCACATAATACGAAAGGATATTTTATGTAAAACGTGTGTGTGTGTGTGTGTGTGTGTGTGTGTGTGTGTGTGTGTGTGTGTGTGTGTGTGTGTGTGTGTGTGTGTGTTTAGAATGTTTTGTTTTTATTCGTTTTAGGCAAATGTGCAGTGGAAAAAGTATTTCTGCATTTTGTGACTTTGTGATTATGCAACAGAAAGCAAAGGAAATAATAATAATAATAATAATAATAATAATAATAATAATAATATTTACATGGCAGTCCCTGGAGATTATAATGTATCTATTAACTATCCAAACATCTGCCCATATCTGGGACCCTGGCAGGTGCAACCACGCCGGGTTGGGTGGACCTGGGAACACCAGCAGTTAAGAGGTGATTCCACGCTCCTCACAAACTCCTGATCAATCACCTTGCTCTCGGATGTAGTTTATCGTCTTACCCCGGACGCGGGTGTAGTTTATCGTCATATACAGAATAGTGTATAGAGTGAATAAATGGAGGAATGAATAAAATGTCCATGAATGATTGAAAGAAAAGCAAAGGAAGAATTTTAATGATTAGAATATAGTACTATGAAAATATAAATGAAAATGAGTTACGGTACAAAAAAAAAGGAAAAAATTCGACAAAGAGTGAGAAATTAAAGAAAAAAGAATGAAATTAAGAGAAAAGGAAGAAGTGAAAAAATAAGTATAATGTGAAGAAAAGAGAGAAGGAATAACTGAAAGAAGAAAGGTAGAGATAAAAGGTTTGGTTTGGTTTGGTTTGGTTTGGTTTGGTTTAGTTTACGGCATATCAAACTCAATTGGTCATTTAATGCCAACAACTTTTTTTTTCCTGGTAATATTTTTGTTTTGTCAAAAGTCTATTTCTGTTAATATTTTTTCCTCAAAATTGTATAGCTGGTAATATTATTTTTTCAAAAACGTAAAGCAGGTAATATTATTTTTTCAAAAAACTTATAGCTGGTAATATTAGTTTTTCAAAAAGGTGTAGCTGGTAATATTATTTTTTCAATGACGTGTAGCTGGTAATATTATTTTTTCAAAAATGTATATATTATATTATCAAAAACGTATAGCTGATAATATTATTTTTCAAAAACGTAAAGCTGGTAATATTATTTTTTCTAAAACGTATAGCTGGTAAGATTTTTTTTCAAAAACATAAATCTGGTAATATTTTTTCAAAAACGTATAGCTGGTACTATTATTTTTTCTAAAACGTATAGCCGGCAACACTATTCTTTTAAAAAAAAAAGGTATAGCTGGCAACATTATTTTTTCAAAAACGGTTAGCAGGTAATTTTTTTTTTTTTAAGTATTATCAGAGGTTTTGCTTTTGGACGTAGTTTATCGTCATACCGAGGACGCAGATATAAAAGGAATAAATGGTGAAAATGTGAACGAAAATAAAATAAAGATAGAAGGAATGAGAGAAAGAAGGAGAGAAAGAAGGAGAGAAAGAAGGAGAGAAAGAAGGAGAGAAAGGAAAGTTCAGGAAGAAAGAGAAAGTAACGAATAAAAAGTAAAATGGAAAAAAAAGTACAAAAAAAACGAAATAGCAAATGAAATATTAAAGGAAGGATTATATGATGATAGATAAAGGAAATAAAAAAGAGTTGAAGACAAAAGAAGAAGAAAAAGAAGGATGGAAGAGAAGAATTCATTGAAGAGATTAATGACGTAAATTGAAAACACGAGTGAAAAGTGAATGAAAGAAAGAAAGAAAGAATCTATGTGAATGAAGAAAGGAAGTGTGAAATCCAAAAACGAAAGGAAGGGTCGTTCAAAGGAAGAAAGAAAACATTAATATTAATGTACATATGTGTCATCTGTTTATGCGGGGGAAATTTGCATAGATACAAAAGATAAAAGAAAAATAACATGAAGTAATAATGGGCAAGAAAAAAAAAAGCAAAACAAAAAAACGGAGAAAAATATATAATATTGACATAAATAAAAAGAAAAAAAACGAACCAATGAAAGAGAGAGATAGAGAGAGAGAGAGAGAGAAAATAAAGCAAAGAAACTGAATATCTTTTAGAATTTATTAAATTCGTACGTTTTATGATCTGCTGGTTGACACTTAATGTCGACGCTCGGAAGCCAATATTTGTTAGCGGAAAACATTCGCTATTTATTTGCCCCGAGATCAAAGGATTTCGCTTGTTTGAAACCTTGAGACCGGACTCACATATACGTGTCAACTTAAGAATTTCTCGGCTTCTGTTTGTCTGTTAATAAATGAGGACTTTGTCTTATGTGTGTAAATTATGAAAATCACTGAAAAAAATATTAATATCTTTGTAGATTTTTAGTAAAGTTAATTTAACTTGATACATAGCCTCAGTACTCCAATGAGGATAGAACTCTGACAGCAGTTGCAGAGAGACTACTCAACAAACAAGGTACTACCTTGCAACGTGGGTGTCATGTGTTTATATGTGACTTTTTGGCGGTTTTATATTACACTAAAGTGGCAATAAACTATTTTTCTGTCCGTTCATTCCTAACGTTGATACAACGTTATGGTAAAGATGCGACTTGATGTAACTGAGAAAACTTGCAAAAAGTCTGGTAAAATAATTGTTGTGCATTCCGGGGATGGAATCCTGCACAAAATAATAAATAACGCCAATAATTGAAATAGGAAAATAAGTGTATTGAACAAACTTGAAATGAGGATTAGTAGTCCAGGAATACGGGTTAGTAGAAAGTATATGTACAAGTCTCTGTAAGTGAAGCCGTAATTATATCTCTCTCTCTCTCTGTGTGGACTCTACGTATCTCAACCTTATCTCAACGTGTTTCTTTGTGAACACCCTGTGTACTCCACGTATCTCCACTCTGTCAGAATAAGTATACTTTAGACGAGTCCATCTTGTGTAAAAAAGGGGAGAGCCCCACAACAATAATATTAGAATACTTTTCTTCACTTAACAAATGGTCTTAATCGTCTTGGCGTCACATCAGTTTGAAACACCAGTCCCCGAACAATCACAATCAAGCTAAGCACCGTCGTTCCAGGTCAGTATCTAGATGGTTGACCGCTTGGAAGAACGAGCGCTGCAAGCTTGGATCCGTGGGTGGCGCAATTGCTAATGGCTCGGAATTCTTAATCGGGGAACCCTGTTCAAATTCCAACTGGGTTCGTTATATTCAATTACGCTCAAGTAAGCTTCAGGAAGATATGAATCCACCTCTTCCCAACTATGGGTTAATTAGTGAGATTTGTATAATAAAACCTTATACCTAATAACCACACACAAAAGTTATTATAATCTAAAAATAATTTCTTGCTTCAAATAACCTGTAAAACGGGTGGAAAGCCGTAGAAAACGAATCATTCATGTTCATATGAATTTGTATCGATGCTAACCGGCTCTGCAAGTGAATTCCAATTACATCAACTGTTTAATACTCTCAACAAGTCAATGACAGTTGGACGCGAACAATCTCACACGTAGAACCGCATAACAGATGAAACGCTGTGAAGGATGAGGATATTAGTTTTAATGCTAGTAATGTAAATTTAAGAAGAGCCATGTAATCTAGGACTGTAGGCCAAGAAGATCAAATCATCAATGTATGGAAACTTGTTCTGGTCTGTTAAAAAGAAAAAAATGATTCGCTTCAATCGGACAGTGATTTTCTGATACACTATATAAAGAACATTTTTAAAATGACAAAAAGAAATAAAAATATCACAGAGCCTTATATTGTAGTCGATGGCGATATTTAGGGTTGTAAAGGTCACAAATTGAAATGGAATTGATGAATTAAATATCTCCCCACCCAGACAATCATGAACGTCCTTGCAAAGTTACAGATACGTTTGTATTTTGGCGCGAGGATTTATGACGTTTTGACTACAGTCTTCTTCTCCTCCTCCTTCCCCTCCTCATCCTTCTCCTCATTCTTCTTCTTCTTCTTCTTCTTCTTCTTCTTCTTCTTCTTCTTCTTCTTCTTCTTCTTCTGCTTCTTCTTCTTCTTCTTCTTCTTCTTCTTCTTCTTCTTCTTCTTCTTCTTCTTCTTTGTTCTGTGCCATTTCAGGACGTTGGCGATCATGGCGCTCTGCAATTTCTTGTTCTTTGATGAACTTATTAAATTTTATCTTTCAACCCCGGCCATCCATTCACCTGAAATTCTCCACGTAGGTTATGCGTTGCTTTCTTCTCCCTCTTAATTTCAATATGTCCTGTAAGTATCGAATTTTCGAAGCACTCTTTCCTCATTTTGTTCAACTGATTTCCGTGTCGCACTTACCGTCTTCTGTTAAATCAGCGCCTAAATATCTAAATTGTTGCACTTGTTTGATTTCGTTATCTCCAATTTGTAATTTCCGTACTTTTGTGTACTTGTTTGATTTTGGTATCTCCAATTAGTAATGTGCATGTTAGCTTGTTCCTTTTGCTAACAAACATTGCAATTGATATTTAGTCCTTTCTTCTCACTTTTCTTCACTACCTTCTGTAGGTATCCTTGTAGTTTCCTTTTCAAGAATTACTGATTATGGAAAAAGAAAATATAGATCAACATATAGATTTTTGATCTTTTACAAATTCACTACATTTTCAATATTACTTATGTAACAGCCACATTGTTACAGCATAGGTAGAGAGTAATATCATTCCTAATATTAATAATGAAGAGAAAAGCTCGATTTAAGAAAAGAAACAGTAAAGAAAAAAATACAGTTTTTGACAATGTTAAACAATATTTCAACAGAATGTCCGTCTTCTTCATGTTATATTTTAAAAAAGATTATTCCTTATGAATTATGCTAAGCTGTTTGCTTGATTCCACTTCGTAACTGATCAACTATCGGAAAATTCCAAGATCAACAAGATCAACATCACATTAAGCACGTTTCAGTTTCATGCATTCACGCTCCCGGTTAATTATTCCTTTTAACGCGTTCATTATCAGAACAGCCGTTTTATTTTTCATAACAAACAAGCAACGTTAGTACAAAGATTTATAAGTTTTTGTATATTTATATATTTTTATACATGAAATTAAAAAATAAACAGTTAACTTGAAGTAGACTGATATTCTGTTGAAATATTGTTGAACATTGTTAAAGACTGTTTTTTTGTTTTCTTTGTTTTTTCTTAAATCGCGGTGTACGCTTAACTGCTGAAAAATATTGGAAGAGTTACGTGAATAATTTTAAAATAATAATAATAATAATAATAATAATAATAATAATAATAATAATTCTGTTTTGTTTGTCCTTACTCCCTCTTACGCATGAACTGAACAACAGTAGCTATGGCTACAAAATAAATAACAACATATTCAATCACCTACTATACATGGATGATCTCAAACTCTTTGCCAAAGACGACAATGAGTTGAAGGGCCTACTTAATATTGTAAAATACTTTAGTGACGACATATGCATGAGCTTCGGATTAGATAAATGTGCTAAAGTAACATTTAAGAAAGGTAGAATTTTAGAAGCACCCTTAATAGATTTAGATTTTGCCACGAAGATTAGAGAATTGGAGCATGGTGAAGCTTATAAGTACCTAGGAATTAGTGAGGGAGATGGCATACAACACTCCCAAATGAAAGAGAAGGTAAGAAAGGAGTACTACAGGCGTGTACGCCTGGTACTAAATACCGAGCTAAACTCAGAAAACCGAATATCAGCCATAAACACCTTGGCTGTTCCTGTGGTGCAATACAGCTTTAATGTACTTAACTGGACCATAGCTGAAATTAAGCGAATGGACGCCAAAACGAGAAAGCTCCTCACTTGCTACCGCATGCATCATCCCAAAGCTGATATTGATCGCCTGTATGTGCCCAGATCCGAAGGAGGCAGAGGACTAGTTCAACTAGAACTATCCTACAAAAGTACAACAATTGGCCTCCAAAGATACTTGGAAAAAACAGAAGACTGGATGATGGTATGTGTCAAGGAACATGAAAGTAGTAAGTGTCTCTACTCTGTAGTAAAGGAAGCCGAAAAATTCAAAAAAGAGCTTCAATGGGCACAGAAATTCAAATACATCACTGTACACCGGCTGAAGCTGCAAAAAACTTAAAAAAACATGCAAAGAGAAATGCGACTGACCAGATAAAGAAACAATGGCAAAATAAACCGCTCCATGGCCAATACTCTGCCCGTACCAAACAAGCAGATGTAGACAAAAACCGCACCCATCAGTGGCTACGTAGTGCAGGGTTGAAAGGTGAAACTGAGGGTTTTATAATTGCTGCACAAGACCAATGCTTGTTAACTAGGAATTATCAAGCACATATACTAAAATACTGTGTTAGCCCAAGATGCAGATTCTCTGACAAATATCCAGAAACCATTGATCATCTTATATCAGGTTGCACGATATTGGCATCCACTGAATATAAAACCCGGCATGACAGAGTGGGCCAATATCTGCACTGGAAAATTTGCAACTCCTATGGGAAGGAAACTGGAAGAAATTGGTACGAACACCACCCTGACCCGGTTACGGAGATAGGACCTGTTACAATTCTATGGGACTACACAATATACACTGACAGAACAATCAAAGCCAACCGCCCAGACATTGTTATTAAAGACCACAAACAAAATAAGTGCCTCCTTATTGATATGGCAGTCCCTGCAGACTGCAATGTATCATTGAATATATTCGAAAAGCTGTCAAATTACAAGGACCTTGAAATCGAAATCTCAAAAATGTGGCACATGGGAACATCAACAATTCCTGTTGTAGTTGGAGCCCTTGGACTGGATGGAAAAGATTCCAGTAGGCTGATTGAAGGGATCCCTGGAAGTCCATGCCTCAAAGAGATACAAAAAATTGTTCTGACAAGTACAGCCCACTCTTTACGAAGGGCTTTATCTATGTAATTATTATTATTATTTTTTTTTTTTTTTGCAGTGGAAAGTGTCATGATGCCATTTCTAACCTTAGGTCCCTGGGCGGGACCCGGGTAGAAATGTGTAAACGCCAGATATCAAAGGAAATAAAAATAATAATAATAATAATGTGGAACTAGCAAAAATGAATATACCCACAGACATAACACGGTAACGGTAACGACATATGTGCACTGGAAGATATGCAAGAAGCACAAAATTCAAAACCACTGAGAGATGGTATGAACACTAACCAGACACAGTTATCCAAAATAACGCCGTAACTATCCACTATCTGGGGTATACCAATTCAAGCTGACAGGGGAATAAAAGCCGACAGATGTGATATTATTATAAATGACAAGAAATTCAGGATGTATGTGCTTATTGATAACAGTGCCATCTGAGAGAATCACCTCCATGGAAATTATCGAGGAATTGTCCAAATAAAATAATCTGGAGATCGAGATTAAAAGGGCGTGAGGAATGAAGACTGAGACAGTACCAATAGTAATCGGAGCACTGGACCTTATGTGAAAAAGATTGGACAATTTTACAAACAGTGTCCCAAGTAACAACAACATACAAAGTTTCCAGATGATCGCCCTGCTATGAACATCCCATATACTAAAAAACGTGCTATCATATAAATGGAAATTCTCTTATAGGGCTTAAGGATCAGAGCTTGGACCTGGCTCTACAGCAAACAAAGCAGGAAACATTACAAATAATAATAATAATAATAATAATAATAATAATAATAATAATGATAATAATAACTTATAATAATAATAATAATGATAATGATAACAACAACAACAACCTAGAGATCGATTTTAACAGGATGTGAAGATAAATACTAAATCTGTAACCAAGAGTAACGGCGCTTTGAGTCACGTGAGAAAAGGAATTGACAATTTGACTAACAGTGTCCAAGCTAACATCAACAAACAGTTTTCCCAGAAGATCGCCCTACTAGGAACATCCCATATACTAAGAAAAATGCTATCAATTAAATGACTACTCTCCTATAGGGCCTATGGGAATTTTCTAAGCGTAGCGTAGATGTGGCATAAAGCCGAAAGAAGGGGGCACCCAATGAGGTTCGAACTCACTACTCAGTCGTAATTGTTCTAGCGAGACAAGCTTGTTAACCATTACACCGCCTCGAGGTGCCCCTCCTATAGGGCCTATATACCATAGTTTTGATCCGTCTCTACAGGATACAAAACATGAAACATAACATGAAAAAATGATGCTACTACTACTACTAATAATAATAATAATATTAATAATAATAATAATAATAATAATAATAATAATAATAAGAAGAAGAAGAAGAAGAAGAAGAAGAAGAAGATTCGGCACTATTATTTTTATTGAAGATACATTACATAAGAATTGGGAGAATATTCATGAAAAGACAAATTACAGTAGGCCCCATGATGAAAACTGTACATGGAAGTGGAACGGTCCTAAAAAGTCGTGAAGTTACAAGTCTTTAGTATATTAACATTCATAACTGATACGTCACAACTAACAGACTGGTAATTAAAAAGTACAAACAAAAGAGGCTTTTCATAGATATGGAAGTGACACCAGGAAATTAGTAAACTAAGACGAATCAATCAAACAGATCAGTAAAAATCTTATGGAAATATCTCTTTTTTTAAAAAAATATAACATGAAGAAGACAGGCATTCTGTTGAAACATTGTCAAAAATGTTTTTTCTTTTTCTTTTTTTTAAATCACGCTCTTTTCTTAACTGTTGAAAAATATTGGAAAAGATACTTTAATCCAGTTTTTATTAACTTTAAGATACGAAGAACGTCAACGTTTTTGTTTCTTCTCTAATCTTTTTAAAGTCAATTCTAATTCTATCACAATATACATTATAATCATTTATAATTATATTATATTATATTATATTTATTATAGTATAATCAGTTAACTTGTAGTATTAAGTATTATTTTCAGAGTGTTGACAACAGAGATATTGGCATTTTTCCTGCATCAGTTTCTCTCTAACACATTTTTGGTTGTATTTTCGCATCTCTCCATTATCTCTTCCCATATCCGTGCATATTTTATTGCAATTCATGTTCTATCCACACCTCAAGTAGATCGCAAAATATGTTGTAACATTTCTTGGTTTCTTGTGCCTTACCAGAAAATACCTAATTCTCCCTGCCATACTTTGTCGTTACAAATGACCGATCGCACCACAAATGAATTATTGATGCTATATCTGCGTTGGAGCCGGTCAATTCTCAAAAGTTTTTTTAAAAAGTTCCAAAGCGTTGACACGGCCTTCTGGTGATCATTTCTTTTCCTAACAACGAACTCTTTTCCACAAGACGAAACGTTTCAAGCCTAGCACAATTCTATCATCGTTTCCATTGCAAATATTCTGAAGAACACCATTGTTTTCTTCCACCAGTGCAGATATTTTCAGCTAAGATCTGTCATGTTACATGCACAGAGTCGAATCAGCCTCAATATCATCTTCGTATTATATTTGTTAGAAAGAAAGTCCCCCATAACTTATGTATCTCTCGTAGACGCTGCATGAAATCCTAAATACTTAATCTCTTCTCATTCCGGGATAAACTTTATTTTTGCTATCATTCCTCATAATCTTCACTTCCTCCTTGTAAGAGTGTGTCTGTCAACTCATTCACTAACCTTCTATCGTGAGGACATCCTGAGTATGACGATAAACTACATCCGCTTCCATGGTAAGACGATAAACTACGTCCAACAGCAAGGCCGCTGATCAGGAGGCTTTAAGGAGTGTGGTAGCACCTGTTAGGGTCCCAGCTAAGGACAAATACTTAACCTCGTAACTGAGGTAAATAGCATTATAAAAGTGTAAAAATAGGTTTTAATACCAGAAATACTTTGTAAAAAAATTATCACATGAATTAAATTTTTGAAGAAAAAAACTATTACCAGCAATATATTTTTGAAAAAATATTACCAGCAATACGTTTATGAAAAAAAATAATATTACCAGCAATAGGTTTTTGAAAATAATATTACCAGCTATACATATTTCAGGAAAAAAAATATTACCAGAAATAGATTTTTGACAAAACAAAATATTACCAGGAAAGAAAAGTTGTTGCCATTAAATGACCCTTTGAGGTTGATATGCTGCAAAACAAAACAAACCAAACAAACCAAATCTATTGTGAGGGACTCGTTAGACTTGTATTGTTTGAATATTAGTAAAAAAATATTTATCTATGTCTACACTAGAGAGTGATGAGTTCGTTTTATACACGGCAAATGAATAAGAAATACTGTTCTGCTCCCGAGAATATGCTTTCGTGTTATCCGCGTGAGTAATCTCAAAGGCAGCCAGATATACGCCTTAAACAATGAAGAGTCTGAAGACGGGGTCTCGTTCATTGCCAGGTTTATCAAAGGCCAAAACTGTTCTACTGGAAAAGGAAAATAAATAAACAGGAATAAGACTCAGTCAGTTAGGTGCCATACGTGATACATAACTGACGAGGCATATTTTTCCCGCAGTAGGTTTCCATTTCTTTCTGCAGTAGATCAGTTGCCATCCAAGGCTATAGAACCAAGTCTCTCCTGGTATTTACCCATAGCTGGGGCAGAAGAAGAGGATCCATACCTTTCCCAAGGGTATTAGCACGTAAGTGATTGCAATGGATTCGACTGGAAAGTCAGTCAGTCAGTTATGTGCCATGCGTGATACACGCTTAGGCGATCATGACTGACGATGCAGATTTTTTCCCGCAGTAGGTTGCCATTTCTTTCTGCAGTAGAGCAGTTACCATCCAAGGCTATAGAACCCAGTCTGTCCTCCTATTTACTCATAGCTGGGAGAGTAAAAGAGGATTCATACCTTTTCCAAGGGTATTAGCACGTAAGTGAATGTAATGGATTCGACTGGAAATCGAACTCGGCTCTCCGATTCGTAAAACCGAGAAGCTATCCATTATTCCAAGTTAGTCAGCAAATACAAATAAGAAAGTGTAAAACGGAACATGACAAAGTAGACGGAGGTTTAACCGTAGAACTAAGACCATTTGTATGCAAAGAAATTTAACGAATACTTTGGTTACATAAATATATATGAAGTTTGCTAAGGGAATTCATTTCAATGTTGCAGTGTTTTTACGGAAAGAGAGTTACAATTTTGCAACAATGTATGTGTGTGGACGGTGGACACGTGTTGAAAGGATTCTACATCGAGCGATACAAACTTAAAATGAACGCACAAAAGATGGCTACATAAAACTAATGGTCAAAAAACAACATGAAAATAAAATAGACAAATATGAAGAGGAAAGGTATTAAAAGTTACAAACCGGTGATGGTAACACTGGGGGTGAAATTAGGAAGATGATAAAACTGCGAACAGCCTTTGTGGTGTCATGCTTTTATTATGAGTGTCCCAGAAACAACTAAGGGCTAACCGGAATTTTCCAAATACTAGGACCAATCTAAAAGGTACCTAAACTACAAATGCGAACAACAAATGAAAGTAAAACAAAGTTTTGTACTCGTGATGACAAAACAAATAGCAAAATATGAATTACTTTGTCGACTCTGTCGTTTATATTCCCCCCTACCCTTCTATTAATAATTGCATAAATATAGAAACTAAGTTATTGTATTATTACCTGCCTTTTAAATTTTCACTTATTTCTTCATTGATGTTCGGTTAGTGAACCTGCCTCGTTTCCATCTGTTACTACATATTTAAATATATGATTTTTTCTTTTAAAATTTATTCGTGCTTTTTGTTTCATTTTAGTATTTTATAACACGTTATTCCTTCCTATTCTTTATTGCCCTTCGATTCCTACAGTTTTTACATGTTTTTTTTATGTATTTTCCGTGTCAAAAAATACAATACCAGCTCTGAATTTTCTCACGTACAATCAATCTAATGGTTTTTACGTACAAAACTGCAGATGTTATTACTTTTGCTATGTGTAGTATTTCTAGCATTTACAGAGAATATGTCTAAAAACGACAAGAAATAATTAGGGCCCGGCGAGAAATAGGTTGTGGCGTCGTCGTGACCACGTATTGATATTGCATTTTTTCTTCTCTCAAATGTCTATCTGTTCGAGCAGCTAAATCTAAATGCGTGCAGCTTGCGTTCTCTCTGTCTTTTCCTCACTCCCGATCTCTTACTATGACCAGGCTTTTAAATTATAAACACTATGGAAAGACATAAAAACGATGACAATAAACTTCGATCTCATCAAAAGATTTAGTCAAATGTTTGCATATTTGCTACTGAGATCAAAAGCAGAAATAATAAGCAAAGTGTGTAATAGATTTCATATCTACGTGGACTTATGGCCACATCACGATGAAACATCGGTTCCCGTACAATCGTCGAAGTTAAGTATCGTTGAGCCTGGTTAGTACCTCGATAGGTAAATCGTTTGGGAATACTAGGTGTTGTAAACTTGGATGTGCAATTGGTGTAAGAGACAATGGCTTGGAATTTTCAAACCTTGTAAAATAATAGAATACTTATTTCTTTACTTAACAAATGGTATTGTCAGAGTTAGCTCCTCCTCAGTTCCTTAATCCTTCAACAGGGGTCTCTCTCCACTGGCTATAAATACTGGCTGACCCTTCGCCTCGATCTCTCTTTTCCACTTAGGCCTTGGGCCGCCACCTCGCGTGGAGGTGAGGTAAATCTCCCTAGCCCCAATATGTGACCTCTCACAGATACAGCTTTTCCCAAATTCTAGGAACACGCCAAGAACAATACACGTACGTACGAACACTCACTACAACACACACATAATTTCTCCACACATGCACTATGTAACTGTCCATGTATTTGTTTAATTTGGTAGTAATATATATTTGTTTACATATATATATATATATATCGGTCTTGTTTGTTTTCTTTGTCTTCTTTGGACTTAAACCAAGTCCAACATTCTCATGTAGCTGGACCGGCTAGCAGGAAATTTTAACCTTCTGATACCTCTTCACATCTTCACCCTACGGTCCACTACAGTATCAATCGTCTCCACTTTACAAAAGGAATAAGCTTACGGACATATCAGGTTGAAACACCAGTTCCCGTACGATCACCGATATTAAGCACCGTCGATCCAGGTCATACCTAGATGGGTGATCGCTTGGAAGGCAAGTGATGTAAGCTTATGGGTGGCGTAATTGATAATGGCTCAGAATTATCAATCGGAGATTCGAGTTCCTATTCCAGTTATGTATTTTATATTTACTTATGCGCGAATATTCTTCGTTTACCCCAATCTATGGGTTAATTAGTAATACTTGTATCACTGAACCATTATTATCTCAAAAAATATAGGCAAAATATTTAGATTTCGGCATTTAAGCCATATCAATATGCCGCCAAACAAAAACATTAAAAATTCATATCTTCATCAATGATAGATGTAAGAGACAATGGAATGAAACATGTAATGTGTGAGGTTCTATTCCAAGTACGCAGAGACTTCGCCACAATTTATTATGACCGAAAGAAAACGGATTTTAGAAAAGATCTTTCATTGCCGTGGATCTTAGGAATGCGGCTTATACAGTTTTTCACAACTATTATTTGTAACGCTAAACAATATTTGCTCCGTTAATAACCCACCCTTTTCCTGTTCTGTCATCTATTTAAATATGCATGATTCACTCGCTGTTACCTGTGTCTTTCACGTCTTTATCACGTATCAAAATCTATTATTCTTTTCCTTCTTATGTCCTCCAGAGATTTCAAACCTCTCTTATTCTAGTCTGAAATGTTCTTTCAGTTCCAGATTTCCAAAAAACGACATAATTGCTCAATATGTTCCGTCTATGGTTTTCTCAGTGTCGTTCTGCAGAAACAGATTTGCGTTGCCTCACGTCTCCTTATCTGCGAGGAAACAGACCAAAATCCGCTGCTATATAAGAGGATTGATATCTGATGACATTTTAGAGCCATTTTCTTTCTTTCTAATGATATTTCTTAGTCTCTTAATACTTGTTTAGATTTTTGAAGTCATCTTTCTCTATTCCAATACGCTTTCCAATTTAGGGTTCATATTTTTCGAAGTCTGTTATAATTCCCAGATAAATTAATTTAAATGTTCGTACTTGATTGATTCTAACGACTCACACCTCATCTCTTGGCAATAAAAGCACATACTACATTGTTACCTTTATTTTTTTAATACTTCCAAGATCCCATTTGTCCTTGCATGGAGTATTCCATTCGCCCGACAATACATATTCTGGAGCACCTTCTGTTTGCCTCGATGTTCTTGATAAGACGCCGAGACGGATATGCAATGTAATTGGCCCTGATCTGGCATCTCTTCTGCAGTCGCTCTCTCACAGACGCGCCGTCGCCTCTCGCTGTCTTTTTTACAAATACTTTCACAGTAATTGCTCCGATGAGCTGCTTTCGCTGGTTCCCAGACTTCATGAATTCAAGCGTCCTACGAGGCTGGCATCCCGCTCTCACCCGTTCACTGTTGAAAATGTAGCCGTCTCTTCTACTCCAATAGCTTCATATCTCGCATCTCTCGCCTGTGGAACTCGATTCCTTATTCATGTTTCCCTGACAACTATAATCTCCAACTATTCAAATGTAATGTCAATCGACATCTCCAGTTGCCTTAATCTATCCCCTATCCTTCTCCACATCCTTTCCCCTATCACTCCTATCTGCCTTCGCTCCAAATCCTCTCTAACCCCTTGCGTGCTAGTGGCTTCCCGCCTTGCTTGGAATGAAATACTTACCCCCCCCCCACAACACACACACAAGAAACATTTTTCTTCCTGCCTGGAAAACTGTGACAAATAATAAATCGTTCTATACCTTGTAGTTTTCTTAGGTTGGCCTCACAGAACCTTAGGATAGCTTCCTTCTTTTACGCTTCTTTCTAACTGTGAATACTTGCTCAATTCGCTTTCTATCATTTAGCATGCAGTTCGTTCCAAGTATAATAACCTCTTGCGTCTTTGTAGCTTTATTGCCATGCCTGGGGTGAAATGAATAAAAACAATTGTGTCTCACTCTTGAAAATGCTCCGGATTATTGTAATATTTACACCAATTAAATTAAGTTTCCATAGCAGTTCATATATATATATATATATATATATATATATATATATATATATATATATATATCAATGAAGAAATATAGTCTTAAAGTGTGCTATATTTATGGGATAAATATCAGAGATAGAGCGTGTGTAAATATAAAAGTCAACATAGAAGTCAACACTTAGAGGCGACAGTCTGTTTCATGCTAGATGCAATCGTCAGGCCACGAGTGCTGTTATTTCTCTCGGCTATTTATATATACGGGTCAGTAGTGCATAGTGGGTAGTCTACTTTGGCGGTTATTTTACCGGAAGTCGTTTATTTGTTTATTTATTTATTTGAGTCAAATTATTTTGCTTGTTTTTATTTATTTTTATTTTTATTTTATATATTTATTTATTTTTATTTTATTTTGATCGGTGTTTTTATTAAAGCAATAAAGACTTGTTTATGTAGCTTATTTAATAGTTTTATTTTTGTTTGGGAAGATAATTAAAGCTATTTGTTGAATTTTGGGGTTGATTGTTCTGACTATTATTTTGGCGGAATCAGTTTTTAATTTATTTATTTGGATTGATTATCTTTATTTGTTTTTTTCTAAACGGCTAGTTAGTTTATTTATATATTTGCATGTATTTAGATCAATTTATTTTACTTGTTATTTATTTATTACACTGTATATTTTCTCGTTTTGATTTTCGATTTTTAAGTAACGCAGTATATTATTTTTTATTTTTTTAATCATTTTTTTATTGTTATATAACAGTTATAGCTATTTTTGGTCCGATTCTTTGTTTTGATTTTTATAGTCTAATATTTTGGTCATAATAGTTTGTTTATTATTTACGTTATTTATTGATTTTGTTCCATATTTTTTATTCTATTTCATCTATTTTAACAGGTATGATTTGGTAATTTGTTTGGGTTAATTTATTTAGCTTATTTTATTGTCATTTTGTTTGCTTATGTATTTATTTATTTTTTCTGTTTTCGATTTTTAAGTTACGTAGTAAAAAATTGTTTTCATGTCTGCATTTTGAGATTATTATTATTATCTGTTATTTAACTATTATTTTGTTCTGCGAAGGTAATGATAGCTATTTTTTCCTCCAAGCAAAGTTTGCAAGATTTTGATTGGTTGTTGTAGGCTGATAATTTTTTCCTTATTTTCCAGGATATTTTTGGTGTGGTGTACGTTTTGTTTTTTTATTTCCCAGATATACTTAGAAAGCATTTTGCTGTTTGCATATTTACTATTTGTGAAAGATGCCTTGTGTACATAATTTCTTTGTTTTCAGGGTCCTTCAGTTACTCCTATGTATACTTTTTCTTCATTATCTGGTGATTTTATCGTGGCTTGGTAGATTACGTTGTTTTGTAAACAATTACCGTTTAAGGGACATTCGGTTTTTATTCTGCACTTGCACGTTGGTTTAATTTGTTCGTGTGGTTTGTTGATAATTTTTCTGTTGTGCTTTTTTTATTATTTGTGCCATGTTCTCGGTTGTTGAATGTTTTCGTACACTTTTCGTACAATTTCGAAGTATTTTTTCTCTGTTCATATAATTTTGATCAAGTGTAAAACGCCTCATTTTATAAAAATGACAATTTCTCAATAAAATGTTCGGATTATAATTTTTTTTCTAAATAACATTTTAGATTATAAAATTAGAAACCTTAAGTAAGAAATGTTTAAAATTTTCCATGAAAAACAATCGTTTTATAAAAAATTTAATGTGGTCTTAAATTTCTGATCAGGAGTGTACACATGGAAATGAAATGTTAATGCATGATTCATTGCAATATAAATTGAACTGCACCACATATTTGATTTAAAAGAACTGATGTGACGTGCAAATGTTCGGGATAACAACTGAAACATTACTCTATTTATTGAACAATTTAATTCTTGCCAATGAGGCAAGAACTAAATTTTTCAATAAATAGAGTAATGCCTCAGTTGTTATCCCGAAAATTAAATGATATTGAAAACATCCTACAAAAACAAATTCTCAAATTGTCATACTAGTAAAAAAACGCACTTTCTTAAATTTTCAAAATATTCAACCACAGCGTTGGGACTGTACGCTCCAAAAGTTTGTAGCCGTTAACTATAAAACATTTCAAAGAAAATTACGATTCGCATTTAATTTTTTCGTCTCGGATGCTACCTGAATTTTACTAAAAAACAAAATAATTTCCATGCTTGAAGATGACTGAATGTAGAGTTGAAAATACTTGCGTATTAAAGAAAGACCTTATACAGCTTTTAATTTTTAAAAACAAGGATCATAACATTCATCGAGTGATTTGTAGGTTAATGCATCTTTAAAATTTTGTTTGCGAAGGGATTTCGCCATTTTATATCATTACCTTTATTAACCTACTTTTTGCATGAATGATTCATTGTAATATAAATTGAAGTGCACCATATATTTGATATATATATATATATATATATATATATATATATATATATATAGAAAGCACTGGACGGCCGTTTCGTCCTATATTTGGGACTCATCAGTAGTGCGCATCCACTACCGAGAATTGAAACCCTGACAGTTAGGTTGTCAAGCAAACACCATACCAACTGCACCAACGGGCCTCGGGGACGAAGAGATAGCAAATCAGACTCAATATAGCGCCGCTCACTCACATATTCCCTGGTGGAACTCGACTGAGATTCACTTTAACCATAGGACTGTGTCTCCTGGAGCCACGACTATTATCACCAAGCCGCTCACTCCAGAGCATTAGAAGCCGGTTCAAGCAATGATATACATTTGAAATATTAGGAGAATTTGATAAATATATTTAAGTGATTCATTTTTTGTGACATGGAGGACCTGGAAAACAAAATAAATTAAGACGTGGTACTACGCTCTTCAAAATCTCCAGGTCAGAAGTTTTTGCTGCCTGATACAGTTTATAGTCATACCCAGGACGCTGTCCGTCCGTCCGTCCGTCCGTCCGTCCGTGTGTGTGTGTGTCTGTGTGTCTGTGTGTGTGTCTGTGTGTGTGTGTGTGTGTGTGTGTGTGTGTGTTTGTGTGTGTCTTTAAATTAATGTCATGTTCTTTAGACGATCATGTCTCTGCACGAATTTTAACACGTTATTACTATGACTTACGTGTACATCATGTTGAAACTCCGGCTCTTATACGATCACCAAAGTTAAGCAACGTTGTGTCTGGTCATTATATAGAGGGGTGACCGTTTGAGAATATTAGGTGATGTAAACTTGGATGTGCGGCAGGTGTAATGCATAACGGCTCGTAAGTGGAAACCGTACTGTGAGTTCCAATTTTAGTCGTGTTCGTTATATTCTCTTATAAATAGAAATACACCTGAGAAAGGTATGGCTCCACCAATTCTCACCAAAACAATCGTTAATAGGTATGTGTTCTATGGGTAAATCATTATTATCTCCTCTCCCCAAAATTCTTACAATCTCAAAATATTTTCTTGATTTAAATAACCTGTAAAAGGTTGATAAGCCTTAAAAATAAATCAATCAATTCTCTTTATTATTTGTTAATTGCCATAACTTCTTGCGGATTATAGTGAAGTGGCTTCTACACGGTTTTATTTTCCTTGTTTTAGTTGTCCTAAACTGGCTGCCATCCAAGACTGGAGAGCAAGGTTTATCTTGAGATTAGTGCCATAGTATGAGGGAAGGATGTATTTCCCAAACATGACAAGCGTATCACTTGATAGTGCATAATAGGTGAAGAAAAACTTTATAGTTATTATTTCGGGACAGTTCATCTGTCTTTCTGTTGCAGTATCAGATGACCTTTTATTCGCTGTTATATTCAGGCAATACAATTATGTCGAACATTATTATTATTATTATTATTATTATTATTATTATTATTATTATTATTATGCGTATGGAATATCAACTTTTTTTACAGGTGAGGTATTTACATTTAGTTCAATTTTTTATTTATATATCGTAGTTAACTAATTATTCGATATCACAAAAGCCTTGCAAAATGAGTTCTCGATAATTGTAGTCTAGTAATAATTTATAGAGAAGGTTTATCAATGTGGTTGGTCCTTGGCATCGTCTTGCACTTAACTCCTTATCAGCAATCGTTGGACAATGATCTTTTCAGATTATTCTACTAGTCCTGGGTATGACGATAAACTACACCCGGCATCAAAATCACTGATCGGTAGATTGAAAGTTTTGAGGAGCGTGGTACTATCTCTTAATTGCTGTTTTCATGTTTACCCTAATCCGGGATGGTACCACCTGTTAGGTTCACAGCTATGGGCAGATTGCGATTCCCCAACAAAGGCAAAGCAATATGAAAGTATTTAACTTACATTTTTATAGTAAAAATAAAAGCAATATACTTTTATATAAAACAATTAAGAATACATTTTTTCGTCTATTTAAGGCAAACAATTTCGTTCAAAGTATATTTAGGTGAAGTCATAAAATTATGTTCAAAACATCAGGATTTCGCCATTAAATAACCCATAGCGGTTGATATGCCACTAAACAAAAACAACCAACCAAGTTAATCTGCAAAGAATAAAAAGCTGTATGCAGATTAAACTGGGAAAAAAATGAAATAGTGTCAAGACACCAAACATTTTTTTTTGATAATTTGAGGGCGCTGAATCTGAAAATGACCTTACTTTTTCTTGGTAAGCTACCGATATTGCTGTACAGAAATGCATCATTTTTGGAAATTTGTTTCAATTGTTTTCTGTATATATGATATTGACCGAAGGCAATATATCTCAAAATAAAATCTTAGAAACCTCTCAATTCGTATTTAAACCAACAAATATTGGTCTGCTTATTGAGAAATACTATTTTTGCATTACCAATCAAATCCTAGGTCTTTAAAAATAACACAATTGAATATACCAAGACCAACAAGTATTTTCATCAAATCATTTAATAAACTAACAGCAGAAATAAAACCTTTGTGAACATCAAAACTATGGTAAAAATTCTCTCTTTCTTTATTGTCTGTCATGTTCAATGTTATTTAAGACACTTTTGATACTCCAGCAGTATCATTTACAATGGAATAGGTGCATTCAATTGGGATGCCTTTAACTGGTGTTTCTTTCCAACTGTGAAAACAAAATGCCCTCAAAATGCTTGGTCTCCTTCCGTAGTAAAAGGATAAAAGTGATGGGATAAATTTATGAATATCAAACAAGATTTTAGGGTTTCTTTTCTTTGATGTTACCTTAATTATCAAGTTTACTAAAGGGTATTATTGTTGTGGGGCTCTCCCCTTTTTACACAAGATGGACTCGTCTAAAGTATACTTATTCTGACAGAGTGGAGATACGTGGAGTACACAGGGTGTTCACAAAGAGATACGTCGAGATAAGTAGAGTCCACAGAGAGAGAGAGAGAGAGAGAGAGAGAGAGAGAGAGAGAGAGAATTACGGCTTCACTTACAGAGACTTGTACATATACTTTCTACTAACCCGTATTCCTGGACTAGTAATCTTCATTTCAAGGTTGTATTCTTGCGTTCAATACACTTATTTTCCTATTTCAATTACTGGCGTTATTTATTTATTTGTGCAGGATTCCATCCCCGGAATCCACAACAATTATTGATAAAGTTTATCAGTTAATTTGAAATTTGGCGGTAGATTGGAAAACGTTCGTACATTTATTTTAAAATGATTGACTCAAAAAACACTTCTTTCTTATAAAAATAGTTTATTTGACGTGGCTGACACAAATTGCTCTGCCTAACAGAAAATTGATGGCTTTCTACGACCATTATTAACTACATTTTTCGATCAGCCAAGAGCGTAAATTGATCTTCTTTTTTTCAAAAATGAGCAATTTCAGTAAAGCAAAAACGGTAGCTAACCATGAAAAACTAAGGTCATTTTCTGAGTCAGCACCATTGAATTGGCAAAAAAATGTCTTTTGTTTCATGACACCAAAAATCGTTCATTTTTTTTTTTTAAGCTATGACCCCAAGCAAGGCTGGAGGCCACTAGCACGCAAGGGGTTACAGAAGGTTTGGAGGAAGAGCAGATAGGAGTGGTAAATTAGAGGATGTGGAGAAAAATAGTGGTTCGATCAAGGCAAGGGGGTTACAGATGATTTGGAGAGAGAGCAGATAGGAATGAAAGGTGAAAGGATGTGGAGAAGGAAAGTGGATAGATCAAGGCAACTGAAGATGTCGATTGACGTTACACTTAAATAGTTAGAGATTGTATTTGTCAGGGAGACAGGAATAAGGAAGGGAGTTTCCCAGGAGAGATGTGCGAGACATGAAGCTATTGGAGTAGAAGAGACGTCTACATCTAACAGTTTCAACAGTGAAGGGGTGGGAACGGGATGCCAGCCTCGTAGGATGTTTAAATTCATGAGGCCTAGGAACCAGGGAAAGCAGCTCCTCGGAGAAATTACCGTGAAAGTATTTGTAAAAAAGACAGAGCGAGGCAACGTCGCGTCTGTGAGAGAGCGACTGCAGACGAGATGACAGATCGAGGCCAATTACATTGCATATCCGTCTCTGGATCTTATCAAGAAGCCTGAGGCAAACAGCAGGGGCTCCAGACAATATATGGCAGCAATACTCCATGCAAGGGCGAATGGTCGATCTATAGATTTGGAGGATCGATTCCAGGGAGAAAAATTTCCTGGCTAGGCAGAGCGAGCCAACTTTCCTTGCAGTGGATGAAGCAATTGACTCGATGTATTTGTTCCATCTCAGATCAGCGGACAGCGTGAGACCGAGGAGCCGCAGAGAGGAGCTCTCAAGAAGTTGTCTTCAGACATTCTAATGGAATGCAGGGATGGATCCTTGTGGTGGTTAATAGAGAGCAGTTTCGTTTTAGAGGCGTTAAAGTTAACCATCCATTTCTTGCCCCAATTCGCAACCGATTGGAGGTCCTTTTCTATTCGAACTGCCAAGTTAACTTTGTCAGTATCATTAGATTTGTGTTTGAGGCAGGAGCAAATTGTGGTGTCGTCCGCATAGATGCCGACTTGGGAATCTATGTCGTCAGGAATGTCGTTTATGAATATGAGGAACAGAGTAGGGCCTAGGATGGAGCCTTGAGGAACACCTGCATTAGTGGGATAGGAGCTGGAGATGAATCCATTGAGAACGACCTTCAATTCACGGTTTGACAGGAATGATTGTATTAGGTCAAACAATCGACCAGTGATACCATAAACCTGGAGCTTGCGAAGAAGGCCGGCATGCCAGACTCTATCAAACGCTTTGGAGATGTCTATGGCCACGGCACGAGTTTCAACGTTATTATGAATAGCTTGGTAGACAAATTCAGTGATGGCCGTAAGCGCATCGGCTGTAGATCGCGCAAAGCGGAAACCATACTGCTTGTCTGAGAGCAGATCATGGGATATCAGGTGATTAATCACTTCGCTGTTGATAATGGCTTCGGATACTTTGCCGAAGAGGGGTAGGAGACTGATAGGACGGTAATAAGAAGGGTCGGAGGGGTCACCAGAGTTCTTAAAGACAGGAACAATGGTTGAGGACTTCTATCAGTCAGGAAAACAAGACTCCTTGAGGCAGTGGTTGTATAATTTAGAGAGGGCAGGCGCCAGTTCAGGCGCACATTTCTTCAGGACAATGGCTGAGATCCCGTCACCACCAGTAGCCTTGTGGTGATCTAAGTTAGAAATAATGCCCAATACCAACGACGGGGATATGTGCAATCCGCTCAAAAGGGACTCGGTTCTGGGAGGGAAATCGGGCATGGGCACCCCTGAAGAGTCTAACGTTGAATTGGAAGAAAACTTCCGAGCAAAGCATTCAGCCTTGTCGGCAGAGGTGGTCAGCCCCACAAACTGATTGAAGAGGGGAGGAATGGAGTGTTTGCTATTGTTCAGAACGCTCTTGCAGAGGCGCCAATAATCTTTGGAATCGAATTTGCGAGATGCAATACCTTCCTTCATCCGAGCAGCAAATAGTGACTTAGCTTCGTTGAGGATACGCTTACACTCGTTACGGGAAAAGGTAAATAGGCGTCTATTGCAGACCAGACATATCACTACGAAAACGGTGGAAGAAGTGGTTCCTATGGGCAATGGCGGCCGAGCAAGCAGCTGTGAACCAAGGGGAGGAGCGCGGTTTGACCTTGAATTTCCTGGAGGGGATGAAAGCGTCGATTCCAGCTTTAACCCAGGAAGAGACCTCTGAAACACATTCTTGAATGGGGAGGTTAAATACAGCATCCCAGGGGACATCGCGGAGGAAGTCACGAAATGAGTCCCAGTCAGCCCGTTGGTAGCAGAATGAGGTTCTGGTGGTAGGAGGCTCCTTGCAGGGGGTGGGGCTGAAGGAGATACTAACAGACACTACAGCATGATCGGAGTTACCGATAGGACAGAGCTGCGTGGCACTACAAGACTCGGGGATGGAGGTAAAACACAGGTCGAGTAGTGAGCCCTTACAGTCCCGGTTGTAAGCAAAACGCGTGGGGAAATCAATTATCTGTGTGAGGGATTGAAAAGTTAAGAGTATGAATGCCTCCGAAATCGGTAGTAGCATTCTTAAGCCACTGGTTGTGATGGGCGTTAAAATCGCCAAACACCAATATGTGAGCGAACGGATGGAGAGAGAGGGCCTTGTCTATGCTGTCAGATATGGCATAGAGTATTCCACAGTCCTGAGAGGATGGAGAGCGATAGAGGAAAAAAAGATAGCTTACAGCATTGAGAAGAGATAGCCGGAGACATAAGTACGAATGGCCCGGCGATTCGAGAGAGCACTCTCTAGCCAGAGGGAGATGGTCCTTGACGTAGACACCAAGGCCATGCATGTGGGTTAGAGAGTCTTTTCTGCGGAGAGGAAGGTATCCAGGGATAGAGAGATCAGAGGAAGGGATAGATGAGTCAAGATTGGTCTCACACAGGGCCAGTATATCCGGGCACTTAGCAATGAGGAAAGATTCCACACTGCAGAAGTTGGTTCTAATGCCACGGATGTTGGAGAAGGAGCTATTTAAAGGTTTGGGTGATTTTTGGAGGGCTGGTTTAGGTTTATATTTATGGTTTTTGTAAGTCATGTGAATAATTGGTGTTGGAAGAAGAGAAGGCCTGAGTTAAAGGAAGCCGACGGTTATCACCCATGACGCGGGCAAAGAGGGTTTGGCACAGCCTGAATCATAATGTGGCCTCAGGGTTACCCACCGGAGATGACTGCCGGGACACCAATCCATGCGCGACATGGCACTACAGACACCACGATATTATGCAATTGTTGATCAGAGCGGTCGCTCAAGACGCTACGCAAGAGTTAGGGCTCCTAACTACCAGTCGGAAACAGCAACCAGGGAAATGTCAACCGTGTACCCTCAGAATGAACAGGCAATGCCACAGAATTCACACATCACGGGAGAAACACAGCAGCACCAGTACAGAGGCCAGAGAGAGAGAGAGAGATCCGGGAACCACTTCCTAAACACGAAACAAGGTTTGAGCCTCTAGTCGTGATAATAGAGGGGGAGGAGTGTAGACCGGGCGGTAGGAAAGCCTACCTACTCATATTACATATAACATATACAACAACGACAAAACAAAACAATAGAGGGGGATGTAGTTGGGATAGTCGCAGGGCTGACACTAGATGAGAGTACTGGGGGATAGGAATGACATACTATTGTGAATGTGTACAATACTAAGTTTTAACTTAGTTTAAGTCCCATTGACATATATTTAAAAAAATAAAAAATAAATAGAAAATATGGTTAGCAAGCTCTATGAATAGAACGAGGGTTAAGAAAAAACAAACAGAACAAAAGAAAAATTATATATGTGTTATTTGGCTAGAGTGGATTGATACTCACTGAGAAAACGTTCGTTGTCGGCTACACGTTTCACAGAATGACACTAGAGAAAGTTTTCGGCTTGCCTTTATCGCCAAGCTTCAAGTTACAATGAACGCAGTGCTGGGGGCGGTGAGAGGAGGGTCACACAGCAATTCCTCACTTCCAACCACCACCAGCAGTGAGCCTGGTGTGCGTGCCTTTAGTAAAAAATATTCAAATCATCAGGAGAAAGAAACGGTCAGCCAATTCTCGTTGAAAAAACATTTTGACCAGTGTTTTGATCTGAGTTAGCCCCTTTCAGGGATTTCATATCTTAGTTCACACAAGTTCTTTTCTTCTAGGAGACTGATCTAAAAGTATCGAGATTGGTGCCTTATAAAGAAAACCACAACACATTTAATTTCCTCCGCTTTATAAAGTGTCGTCTCTCTTGATGGAAGTATACCTGGGACTCATTTTTTTTATTTTTGCTTCATCGCATTCTCTTAATTTTTTTCCCTTTCATGTGGGATTTGATTTTCGAAGAGGAAAACGTAGCAAGAGGTGTTTGTCAAACCTGCAGGATGTTGCAATTGGACTAAAACGGCTGCAGAATCTATGGACACTGATAGAAACTCTGTAGCGTGCTGAGACGACCACAATCTGCAAACATCCTTTCAAAGCCCTGCTATAAACAATGGATGCGAGAGAGAACCTTATAACTTAGTGGGCATTACTTAATTATAATTATCAAATAATCCAAACAATTTCTATCACGTGTATATCATTGCTTGATCCGGCTTCTAATGTTTCAGTTTGAGCGGCTTAGTGATAATAGTCGTGATATATATGATATATATGAAGAAATATAGTTTTAATGTGTGCTATATTTATGGGATAAAGTGCTCAATATCAGAGATAGAGCGTGTTTAAATAGAAATATATGTGAACATTAAAGTAAACTCTCAGAGGCGACAGGCTGTTTCATGCTAGGCGCAATCGTCAGGCCGCCTGACGATTGTGCCTAGTATGAAACCCCCTGTCGCCTCTAAATGTTGAATTCAGTGTTCACTTTTATATATATATATATATATATATATATATATATATATATATATATATATGATCGATTTTAATTCTATTTCAATTGCTCATTTTTGTTTAATTTAATTATGTGTTTGTTTGTTTAATGGCATATCAACTCAGTATAAGTCATTTAATGCCGAAATTTAATTTTCTTGGAAAGATTATTAATTTAAAAAAAAACTTCCATTGCTGGTAATTTTTTTCGAAAAATGTATTACTGGTAATTTTTTCTTACTATGAAAATGTATTGTTGGTATTTTTACTATGAAACTATATTTTGTTTTACTTTCATATTGTTTTGATCATATTTTGGGGGTTAACTGTTTGACCATAGTAGGGAGACTAACAGGTGCTACCACACCGCGTCAGTATAGACCTGGGACAACAGAAATTATGAGGTGGCCCCACGCTACTTAAAACCTCCCGATCAAAGGCCTTGCTTTCGGGTGTATTTTATTGTTTTTCCCATGACTTTTTTTATGTAATTAAAAAATAAATATTCTTATACACCTGACCAAGAATGATCTTAATTCTCCCATAATTGGTGACTATTGACGTTTTCTGAAAATTAGTTGTTTCTTTTATTACTTCTTGTGTTTTAAACCCTTGCGTCTTAGTAGCTTTAGTACTTTGCTTGTTTGAAATGAAAGCAAAAGCTAGCGAATAAAAATCATCTTCTTTATATACCTTAATATTTGATTCATTTATAGATGTGTGTGTTTTTCTGTGTGGATTTTTTTTGTGTGCGCGCGAAATGGTGAAAAACAATGTTTTATTTTGTTAAAACAATAAGTCTTTTCTACTTTTAACTCCAAACTCCAAAACTAAACTTGACATAGTTTATGTTTATCTCTCGATGGAATTTAAAACAATTTCAGACATTTCGATTCCACTGATATTTTTTTAATTCTTTCATACATTCTTTTATTATACTTGATTTTTCTGTACATTTTTTGTGATTTGCCTTTCGTAGGTGCTTTCCTGGAACTCTTCCAGTTCTTCGTCTTTTATTCTGACTATCTGCTCTCGGAAGTGAATATTAAATATCTTTTAATTATATTTATCTTTCTATCTACGTTTAACCTTTCTCTAAGCAAGTCGGATTTGCGGGTGTTTTAATGAAATACGCGGTGTTTGTTACGTTCACTTATGCATAATTACCCATGTAAAAGCAATGGGTTAAATAGTAGGATTTGTATCTGGAAAAATGATTAATTTAATTTCTATTTAAATTTTCACAGATCTAACTGAACTGGCCAACATTTGGAAAATATTAAGTTTTTGTAAAATATTAAATATTTCGTGACTATACTTTAAGTATGTTTTGGGTATTTTAATTTTTTTCATAAAATTCTGAATATTTTTCCATTTCCCTGAATATCTAAATATTTTTTTAAATAATTCGTGAATCTCATACTACCCCAATCTCCTCTCAGGTTCTTAGAAATGGTGAAATGTATAAATTGATGAATGTATAATTGTTTTCTTCCGTCAATAAGTTCCCATTTCCTGTATTGTAACTGGTATAGAATGGTAGCAAATTTGAAGATGGAATCCAAAAATAAAATTGTTTGTAAACAGATGACACAATAAAAATTGCCAAACATATTAGTATTATAAGAAGGTCATAAACAAAAGTGTTATAATTATTGGAATAAGACAAAAATAGCGTCAGTTATTTGACGATTCAAACGTCAGTTTTTTTTTATTTGTGTCTACGTTAAAGTTTTTTTGTATGTAAAAGGTGTTTATTATTTATAGTGCTTTCGTATATGTGCAGAAATCAGCAGAGTCCCGATAACACGTGTAATACAGATAAATTATGCTAAACAAAATATACATTGGGTAATTGCTTTTAACAATACTGGCAACAGAATATAAATGAATAAAATGTATGATGAATATCGATAATATGGATTGAAAAACGTTGAAAATAATTTAACGGTAAAAGTTACCGAATATAAGTTTGTTTTAACGAAGACTCCTTAAATCAGGTTGTTTTTCGATGTTTGACATAAAAATGAAACATAATTTACTAGTTGTTAAATTGTATTTTGTCAATTTTTATTCAACAAATCAAGAGGGGAAGAAAAAAGGTTTTTACAGAGATCGTCTGCAAGTATCATGAAATGTACCTCCATTTTTTAGCGCTCTCATTGGTCAAAAAATAGAAAGGTGACAATCCAAATATTGATGTTCTATGAGCTATTTTATGTACTAAAAAAATTACAACTTCATTTCTGTAGGAAGAATTATTGTTTCTCACACTCACATAGATGTTTGGTCGCCATAAACGTGCAATAAGCCGCGATGAAGATTAATGAACGAAATTTTCTTTTCTTTTCTTTTTTTGCGCCTGGCAGTATTCAGTAATATATCTGCTTCGTAATCAATGTCACGTTACGATAGTTTGTCAGATTTGCTCAGCTGTTTCTCACACTGTGTTCTCATTACCTGTTTGGTCTCCATAAACTTGCAATAAGCCGCGATGAAGATTAATGAACGAAATTTTTTTTTTTTTTTCGCCTGGCAGTATTCAGTAATATATCTGCTTCGTAATCAATGTCACGTTACGATAGTTTGTCAGATTTGCTCAGCTGTAATATAAATCTGCAATGCATAAAAAAAAATCCACTGCTGTTATCTTGAGTCAACATAAGAAAATAGTTATTATGACATTCGGAGTAACGCTCCAATACACTACACAAGTAATGGGCCAACCTCAACCTGAATGGCACGCCTAATTTCATGTGTAAAACAACATTTATTAAGATTTTGTTTCGTTTCATTCTAACTTGTTTATAAGTTGGGGTTTGATATAATAAATAATGTCATAATATTTTTTAATTCTGGTGATTAGTGAAAACTTTGTAACACAGGCTTTTAAAATGTATTTTTTACTGAAGCTTTAGAAATTCTACATAGACAAGATGCAAGGCACGCTTCTACATTAAATCATTAAGCCATCAAATAAGACCTTCATTTATTTCAAAGGAAATATACTGAACAATTTAGCTATATTATGATGAAATAATTTATACGGTGCCGTAGTTTGATTTTCAAATTTTCTATAAAAAATGCAAATTTAAACCATTTTATCATATATTTGTACCCAGCAGTATTAGGGCGTTATATAAACTTTTATCTATTATTCGTTTTTATTAATTAGGATCTATCAAGTGATCTAACAAAAGATCTTACATATCTTATTCCTTTAGTTACTTTTTACAGTTTTTTACACATTTTTTACTCATCAAATACAGTAAAGAAATGCACGTTTTATTTACGGTCATTTTTAATTAGAATTCTAGTTTGAATATAGTTTACATTTAATATATCTAATATAAAAGATTTCACCTTTATTTGAATTTATTCTTGAAGAAATTATTTTTTTCTGTATATTTTTCAGACGATATTTAAAAGTAAATACTGAAAAAGTAGTGAAAGCTATGAATCTGGGTTTTTTTCTGTCAGTTCTTATTATATTAAACTCCAGATTTTATTCTGAGTGCAATCTTGATATTCTGCCCTATTATCCATTCACACAAGCCATCTCTCACCCAGAAAGGCTTGTGTCAAAGGGGAAATAACTCTAACAAGCTGAACTAATCTAGCATACATACCAGTGCTTGTTGTGTTGTGGGTCTCCCAGCCTGAAGCAGAAAAACACTGGCTATCGTCAATCTGTGTAATCTTCAACATGCCTCAGAATCAATCTAAACAATCTAAACTGTCTCTGGGCCAATCTTCAACAATGCAAACGTTCAAAAACCTTAAACTGGCATCTCTACTCAGGACACCATGTCAACGAAAAACAAAAAGGCTTGATTTTCTCTTCAATGTTTGATTCCAGCGCTTATAACGTCTTGTGGTTAGTCAGCAACTCTATAATCACACGCGCTAATGCAGTAACTTACGTAAAAATGGCTGAGGTGCATTTAACGAAAAACTGCCTGGAAGTTTTCAATAAATTACATTGAATTTTTTAAGATTTTAAAAGATCGTCCATGCATGCACTAGACTTTGCTGGAAATGATTTGGTCCAAACGTCTTTCTTGTGTCAGAGGCGATTGTGCCACACTGGCCCGTAACAAAGCAAAATGTCTCTGCTGGATGGCAAACCTCTATCAATATACCACCAACACGCACCATTGACATTGTCATTATAAGGAAAATTATTATAGTATGAAAAGCGGAGGTATTTTTGGAGATGAGAGATAAAATATTCTTTTAAACTGTTTTACTTTGTTCTTTTGGTAATTATGTGTTATATTTTAACTTCTTTGGCAATTTTTTTTCTCGAAAAGTTGGCCTTTTAAGAGACGTTGTACGATTTTTTTGTTTGACTCTTGATTTTTAGTTTTTTTTTTTTTTCATTATTTAAGTTTTGTACCGTCAAGGCATTAATTATAAAATTGCATGCATTTTAAAAAATCAAAAACTACTAGATTACACACCGAAAGAAGAATCTGCAATATTATTGATCTTGACCTGGCATCTCGGATTCACTCACTTTCCCGCCGTTGTAATGTAGCTTCCCCGTGCTTTTTATATAAAAAGAATTATGGTAATTGTTCGAATGACCTTTGCTCTATGGTAACTGGACTTTATGAATTTAAGCGCTGTACTAGATTGGCAGCAAGTTGCCATCTTTTTGCAGTTGAAATGTCTAGATGCAACAGTAAGTTCTATGCTAACAGTTTCTTCTCTTACACATCTCATTTGTGGAACTCTCATCCAACACCATGCTATCCAACCAACAAAAATATACACAAAATTAAATGTAATATCAATGGCTTTGTACTTTATAATATTTATCATTTTTCTTACTTTTTCACACTCAGTAACCGCTTGTGCCTCAGTGGCTCTACTCTCTTGCTTTGGGTGGAATAAAAAAAAAAGTAGAACAACATAAAAGTACCGCCAACCACCTGAAGAAGGCCGGAGCGTACAACGGCCGAAACGTTGTAATAAATATGGCAACAAAGATGAGTACGATAGTTCGAGTAATGAAAATAGTGTACATAATACCTAATCTCAGAAATATAGACAGATACTGAAGGGCCGAAACGTGATAAATATGGCGACAAATATGAGGACAATAGTCCGAATAATGTAAATAGTGTACATAATACCTCATCTCATAAATGTAGACAGATACTGAAAGGACGAAACGTTGTAATGAATATGGCGACAAAGATGAGGACAATAGTCCGAATAATGTAAATAGTGTACATAATACCTCATCTCAGAAATATAGACAGATACTGAAAGGCCGAAACGTTGTAATAAATGTGGCGACAAAGATGAGGACAATAGTCAGAATAATGTAAATAGTGTACATAATACCTCATCTCAGAAATATAGACAGATACAGAAAGGGGGAAACGTTGCAATAAATATGGCGACAAATATGAGGACTATAGTCAGAATAATGTAAATAGTGTAGATAATACGTCATCTGAGAATAATAGACAAAGTATTACTGATTAAAAGGGTTTTAATTTATTTGTTCCCAAGTGAAATGCTCTCGGAGCAACCACTTCCGAAAATTTAACCTAAGAACAGAATTTGCGGAAGGATAATTTATTTCTCGAGTGGAGAAATTTTTATTGTACATGATGTTTTTTTTTTTTGTTAGATGAACGATAAAAATTACTTTTAGAAACTTTATCTCGTTTTTATTGGCAGTTTCGGTTTATTGGTTTGATCATTCAGATTTATAATCGATTCTCTTTGATATAAGATCGATCGATAGACTCGAAGGTGGTTTTATATGCCTATTTTTCATTTTCAGACTAAAATACAACATAGCACCGTTACATCATCCTATATTTAGGTATTGTCCCGTTATGAAATTATTTAAAAATGACTTCGAGAATTATCCATATCTTCATATATATACATATATATATATATATATATATATATATATATATACATATATATATATATATATATATATATATATATATTATACAATTGTTTCTTCATATATATATATATATATATATATATATATATAAATATAAAAGTGGACATGGAAGTCAGCACTTAGAGGCGACAGTCTGTTTCATGCTAGTGCAATCGTCAGGCGACTAGTGCTGTTATTTTTCTCGGCTGTTTATATAAGGGTCAGTGGTGCATTATGGGTAGTATATTTTGGCGGGTACTTTTACCGGAAGTCGCTTTATTTATCATGACGTGGGCAGAGAGGGGGTATATATATATATATATATATATATATATATATATATATATATATATATATATATATATATTATGAAATCCCCGAATCAGTTAAGGCATGCCAGGCTATATGACGGTTCCGTATAAGATACAGCTTCGAATCCTGTCGGAGGACGAACATTTTCTGTGAAAATTTCTCGGGCATTCTGGCCGGTAAAAGTTATTTAATACTGTTTATTATAAACAGAGCATTTACTTAAATACTTGTAAGTATACAAACAATGTTAAACATAAAAAATGTCTTTAAATATATATATATATATATATATATATATATATATATATATATATATGCAGAAATATAGTCTTAAAGTGTGCTATATTTATGGGGTAAAGTGCTCAATATCAGAGATAGAGCGTGTGTAAATATAAAAGTGGACATGGAAGTCAGCACTTAGAGGCGACAGTCTGTTTCATGCTAGTGCAATCGTCAGGCGACTAGTGCTGTTATTTTTCTCGGCTGTTTATATAAGGGTCAGTGGTGCATTATGGGTACTATATTTAACAAAGCCAAGAAAGACTACGAAACAGCCCTAAAAGATAGCGGATTCCCAGCAACACTCACATACTCACCACAGAACACAAAAAAGACCAACAGAAAAAGAAATATCATATGGTTCAACCCACCGTACAGCAAAAACGTAAAAACAAACATAGGAAAAATATTCTTCAAGCTTTTACACAAACACTTCCCGGAATCAAGCACACTACACAAAATATTCAACAAAAACACAGTAAAAATCAGCTACAGTTGCACCGAGAACATGGCACAAATAATAAAAAAGCACAACAGAAAAATTATTAACAAACCACACGAACAAATTAAACCCACGTGCAACTGCAGAATAAAAAACGAATGTCCCTTAAACGGTAATTGTTTACAAAATAACGTAATCTACCAAGCCACGACAAAATCAGCAGATAATGAAGAAAAAGTATACATAGGAGTAACCGAAGGACCATGGAAACAAAGAAATTATGTACACAAAATGTCTTTCACAAATAGTAAATATGCGAACAGCACAATGCTTTCTAAGTATATCTGGGAAATAAAAAACAAAACACACACCACACCAAAAATATCTTGGAAAATAAGGAAAAAATCATCAGCCTACAACAACCTATCAAAAACTTGCAAACTTTGCTTGGAGGAAAAAATAGCTATCATTACCTTCCCAGATCAAAATAAATTATTAAATAAAAGATCCGAGCTAATCTCAAAATGTAGACATGAAAACAAATTTTTACTACGTAACTTAAAATAGAAAAATAAATAAATATATAAACAAACAACAATAAAATAAGCAAAATAAACTACTCCAAACAAATCACAAAACCACACCTGTTAGAATATGCGAAATAAAATCAAAACAAAAGAACGGACGAAAGTTATAACTGTTATACAAATAAAAATAATAAGCAAAACAATTTGACCCAAATAAATAAGCGAACAAGCGATTTCCGGCAAATGGCGGCCATTATAGACTACCAACAATAAGCTATATAAACAAATTTTTTTACTACGTTAACCAAAAACACCGATCAAAATAAAAGAATAAATAAATAAATATATAAGATAAAAAATAAAAATAAAAAAACAAACAAAAAAAAACAAGCAAAATAATTTGACATAAATAAATAAACAAATAAAGCGACTTCCGGTAAAAGTACCCGCCAAAATATACTACCCATAATGCACCACTGACCCTTATATAAACAGCCGAGAAAAATAACAGCACTAGTCGCCTGACGATTGCACTAGCATGAAACAGACTGTCGCCTCTAAGTGCTGACTTCCATGTCCACTTTTATATTTACACACGCTCTATCTCTGATATTGAGCACTTTACCCCATAAATATAGCACACTTTAAGACTATATTTCTGCATATATATATATATATATATATATATATATATATATATATATATATATATATATATTTAAAGACATTTTTTATGTTTAACATTGTTTGTATACTTACAAGTATTTAAGTAAATGCTCTGTTTATAATAAACAGTATTAAATAACTTTTACCGGCCAGAATGGCCGAGAAATTTTCACAGAAAATGTTCGTCCTCCGACAGGATTCGAAGCTGTATCTTATACGGAACCGTCATATAGCCTGGCATGCCTTAACTGATTCGGGGATTTCATAATATATATATATATATATATATATATATATATATATACCCCCTCTCTGCCCACGTCATGGGTGATAACCGTCGGCTTCCTTTAACTCAGGCCTTCACTTTTTCCAACACCAATTATCCACATGAATTACAAAAACCAGAAATATAAACCTAAACCAGCCTTCCAAAAATCACCCAAACCTTTAAATATCTCCTTCTCCAAAATCCGTGGCATTAGAACCAACTTCTGCAGTGTGGAATCTTTCCTCATTGCTAAGTGCCCGGATATACTGGCCCTGTGTGAGACCAATCTTGACTCCTCTATCCCTTCCTCTTATCTCACGATCCCTGTATATACCTTCCTCTCCTCAGAAAAGACTCCCTAACCCACATGCATGGCCTGGGTGTCTACGTCAAGGACCATCTCCCTCTGGCTAGAGAGTGCTCTCTCGAATCGCCGGATCATTCGTACTTGTGTCTCCGGCTATCTCTTCTCAATGCTGAAAGCTATCTTTTCTTCCTCTACCGCTCTCCATCCTCTCAGGACTGTGGAATACACGATGTTATTTCTGACAGCATAGATAGGGCCCTCTCTCTCCATCCGTTCGCTCACATATTTGTGTTTGGCGATTTTAACGCCCATCACAACCAGTGGTTTAAGAATGCTACTACCGACCTCGCAGGCATTCATACTCTCAATTTTCAGTCTCTCAATCCCTCATGCAGATAATTGATTTCCCCACGCGTTTTGCTTACAACCGGGACTGTAAGGCCTCACTTCTCGACCTGTGTTTTACCTCCATCCCTGAGTCTTGTAATACCACGCATCTCTGTCCTATCGGTAACTCCGATCATCCAGTAGTGTCCGTTAGCATCTCCTTCAGCTCCACCCCCTGCAAGGAGCCTCCTACCACCAGAACCTCATTCTGCTACCAACGGACTGACTGGGACTCATTTCGTGACTTCCTCCGCGATGTCCCATGGGATGCTGTATTTAAGTTCCACATTCAAGATTGTTCTTCAGAGGTTTCTTCCTGGGTTAAAGCTGGAATCAACGCTTTCATCCCCTCCAGGAAATTCAAGGTCAAACCGCGCTCCTCCCCTTGGTTCACAGCTGCTTGCTCTGCCGCCATTGCCCATAGGAACCACTTCTTCCACCGTTTTCGTATATGTCTGACTTCAATAGACGTCTATTCACCTCTGCCCGTATCGAGTGTAAGTGTATCCTCAACGAAGCTAAGTCATTATTTGCTGTTCGGATGAAGGAACGTATTGCATCTCGAAAATTCGGCTCCAAAGATTATTGGCGCCTCTGCAAAAGCGTTCTGAACAATAGCAAACACTCCATTCCTCCCCTGTTCAATCAGTTTGAGCTCCTAACCACATCTGCCGACAAGGCTGAATGCTTTACTCGGAAGTTTTCCTCCAATTCAACATTAGACTCTTCCGGAGTTTCCATGCCCGATTTCCGTCCCAGAACCGAGGCCCTTTTGAGTGGATTGCGGAGTCTTGCTTTCCTGACTGCTGGAAGTCCTCAACCATTGTTCCTGTCTTTAAGAACTCTGGTGACCACTCCGACCCTTCTTATTACCGTCCTATCAGTCTCCTACCCCTCTTCGGCAAAGTCTTCGAAGCCATTATCAACACCGATGTGATTAATCACCTGTTATCCCATGATCTGCTCTCAGACAAGCAGTATGGTTTCCGCTTTGCCCGGTCTACAGCTGATGTGCTTACGGCCATCAGTGAATTTGTCTACCAAGCTATTCATAATAACGGTGAAGCTCGTGCCGTGGCCCTTGATATCTCCAAAGCGTTTGATAGAGTTTGGCATGCCGGCCTTCTTCGCAAGCTCCAGGGTTATGGCATCACAGGTCGATTGTTTGACCTAATACAATCATTCCTGTCAAACCGTGAATTGAAGGTCGTTCTCTATGGATTCATCTCCAGCTCCTATTCCACTAATGCAGGTGTTCCTCAAGGCTCCATCATAGGCCCTACTCTGTTCCTCATATTCATAAACGACCTTCCTGACGCCATAGATTCCCAGGTCGGCATCTATGCGGACGATACCACAATTTACTCCTGCCTCAAACACAAATCCAGTGATGCTGACAAAATTAACATGGCATCTCGGATAGAAAAGTACCTCCAATCGGTTGTGAACTGGGGCAAGAAATGGATGGTTAACTTTAACCCCTCTAAAACTAAACTGCTCTCTATTAACCACCACAAGGATCCATCCCTGCATCCCGTTAGAATGTCTGAAGACAACTTCTTGAGAGCTCCTCTCTGCGGCTGCTCGGTCTCACGCTGTCCGCTGATCTGAGATGGAACAAATACATCGCGTCAATTGCATCATCCATTGCAAGGAAAGTTGGCTCCCTGTGCCGAGCCGGGACATTTTTTTCCCCGGAATCGATCCTCCAAATCTATAAATCGACCATTCGCCCTTGCATGGAGTATTGCTGCCATATATATGGGCTGGAGCCCCTGCTGTTTGCCTCAGGGTTCTTGATAAGATCCAGAGACGGATATGCAATGTAATTGGCCTCGATCTGTCATCTCGTCTGCAGTCTCTCTCTCACAGACGCGACGTTGCCTCGCTCTGTCTTTTTTATAAATACTTTCACGGTAATTGCTCCGAGGAACTGCTTCCGCTGGTTCCTAGGCCTCATGAATTTAAACGTCCCACGAGGCTGGCATCCCGTTCCCACCCCTTCACCGTTGAAACGGTTAGATGTAGACGTCTCTTCTACTCCAATAGCTTTATGTCTCGCACATCTCGCCTGTGGAACTCCCTTCCTTATTCCTGCTTCCCTGACAAATACAAGCTCCAACTATTTAAGTGTAACGTCAATCAACATGTCCAGCTGCCTTGATCTATCCTCTTCCCTTCTCCTCACCCTTTCAACTTTCATTCCCATCTGCTCTCACTCCAAATCTTCTGTAACCCCCTAGCCTTGATCGATCCACTATCTTCCTCCACATCCTCTCCTTTACCTATCCTATACCTCTCCTATCTGCTCTTCCTCCAAACCTTCTGTAACCCCTGCGTACTAGTGGCTTCCATCCTTGCTTGGGGTGTTATGCTTAATATATATATATATATATATATATATATATATATATATATATATATATATATATATATATATTTATATATATATATATATATATATATGTGTGTGTGTGTGTGTGTGTGTGTGTGTGTGTGTGTGTGTGACCAGATGATTGCATCTAGCATTAAACAGACTGTCGCCTCTCAGTGTTGACTTCTGTGTTCACTTTTATATATATATATATATATATATATATATATAGTCTTAAGGTCTGCTATATTTATGTGATAAGTGCTCAATATCAGAGATAGAGCGTATGTAAATATAAATATAAAAGTGAACATTGAAATCAACACTCAGTGGCGACAGGCTGTTTCATGCTGAACGCATATATATATATACATATATGGCATATCTGCCTTCAAACATGTTTTATTGGATAATATAGACGTATTATATTCCCAAATGGAGTATAACATGTCTAGAAGTCGTCTACATTATCAAGACGTCTTACAATTCATTTGTCGGATACAAGTTCTTTTGCACAACATATAAAAACACATTTCTGTCCACCTTCACAATACAGGAAAATACTTAATGACAACACCAATATAATATATTTCACTGTAATGTTACCCTGTACAAGGCCCGGGGCCACTTATGGTAGTGGGATATACAGGGTGTCCATAAAGTTCGTGTGCACTTTAAAAAATTTATAACTTTATTTGTATTTGCTTTAGAAATACTCAGTAAAAATGTTATAAAGTTTAATGTACCTAGTTTTAAGTATAGCTAAAATAACTAATGTCATTTCAGGCATTACTGTCAATCAGTTGGCAAATGTTTTCCGTGAACTGCAAAATCGTATTACCCTTTGTATTGCTAATGATGGAGGACATGTGGAAACTTAAATAAAATTTCAATAAAACCATAAATGATATAGATTTACTTCTTTCTAATCCTTTTTTCAGATTATTTCTGTCGCAAATACAAATAAAGTTATACATTTTTGAAAGTGCACACGGACTTTATGGGCACCCCGCATTATGGCTGAGTTTATATGGATATCACGCGAAGATAACGGTTGTCTCTAGACTTGAAAATGTTAAGATTGCTGTGATCAGAGAAGCATCCACTTAGGAGTCTATTCCATAGGGCAGTGATTTCGCGGGAATAACCTGTTTGAGTGGAACTAAACTTCTAGCCGATCGAATATTGAGGGAAGGAAGGTGATTTGTTACTATGTAAGTGGCATGGCGGGCCTAGGTGTGAAGGTCAGAGCTGGTGGAATCAAGAAGCGCAATTCGTCCGAACACTTTCCATGCTAGTAGCCATAGACCAGTTAGAGGCTCACCACATTGCGCCTGTCAGAGAGAGAGAGTGTTTGGAATGTGGAACATATGTCTTCTCCCACTTGAACACGGAGACGCTTTTGAACTCTGTCAAGACTGGAAAGGGAGGCCTGGGCAGCTCCTACACAAATATGGCAACAGTACTCCATTTTCGGCCTGATCTGAAAGATAGAGGATAGCATGAGGGGCCAGATACTTCCTAGAGCGGTATAGGGAGCAGATCATTTTACCTGCATCTATAGCGATGTATTGTATATAGGAATTCATCTTGAGGTCGGATGAGAGATTGAGATACAATATCGCCTCAAGGCACAGTGTCTACACGTGGGGACACCCGTTCATCGTAATTGGCTGGAGTTTGTGGTCTGATCGGTGGGGATGTCATATAAGCACTTTGGTTTTAGAAGCATTGAATGTAACCTGTCAGATTTCCCCACTGTGAAGTTAGTGATAGATCGGAAGCGAGGCCAGCTTCCAATCTCTTGATGACCAAGACTTTTAGATGTGCGCCCGTATATCGTCGTATCGTCGGCATAGACGTTTACAAATGATCTGAGTATATTCTAAGGTAGGCCATTTATCTAAATCAGAAACCGGGTTGTTCCGCGAAGTGAGCCCTAAGAGACGCCTGAGGACTGGCCGGTAATAACTATTTTCAAGGATCTACCTTTTGAGAAAGATTTTATAATGGAGATAATGTTTCCAGTGATTCCATAGCTAGAGAGCTTGTGTCGCAAACATTTGTGCCACACCTTGTCGAAGGCCTTAGACATATCTAATGATATTGTCCTTGCAGTATGCTACTTGTCAAGAGCCTTATTAATTCTGATTATGATGGATATCAGCTGTGAATCGGGCTGATCGAAAAACATACTGCTCGTCGCACAAGTGGTTGTACCACTCAAGGGGCACGACAAACTTCTTGTTGATTAAGACCTCAAACAGCTTACAGATGATACTGAGGAAAATAAGGGGTCTATACTGAGAGAGTTTGGATTGGGTGCCCGTGTTATTGAAAAGCAGTCATAAGCTTGCCAACTTCCACATGCTTGGAAATGATTTCTCTTTACTACAAAATGAAAATAATAAACAAAAACTCGAGGTCCTGTATATCAAAATCAACCAAACAACACAGCAAAATGTATTACGAATATAGCAGCAACGTGTTGAAGGGCATATCAAACATTTAATGGCATTCTTCCCACCAGTTTCCGGTGTGATCCCTTTTATTGGGACGCTTGTTTTGAAAAAAGAAAAACGTGATAGCTATAACGGATAAAATGAATCTGTTAAAATAATTATAACAAAGCGCGTTCTTTTTTTTTTAGATCACAATCGCAACGAAATGCGGATTTATGTAATTTACACCTGAAGATGGTCAGAGAAACATCGAAAGTAATTGGGTAGGAGAAAACTACGACACATTCCTTGTAAACTTGAAAGTATTAGCTTCATAACTCCTCATGGCTTTTTGCATGAAATGATCAGTAAAATAGTTGATATCTATCTATCTATCTATCTCTCTCTCTCTCTCTCTCTCTATCTCTATCTATATATATATATATATATATATATATATATATATTGAAGTAAAAGATGTTCACTTAGCTGATTGATGTTGCCTTTAGCATCATGACTCCAGAGGCACGTAGACGAATCCTCCAGTAACCACTCCACCCAATCTCAAGGTGTATCTGCAACATATATATATATATGTATATATATATATATATATATATATATATATATATATATATATATATATATATATATATATATATATATAGGTGTGTGTGTGTGTGTGTGTGTGTGTGTGTATGCGTGCGTGATTGTCTGTGTATTAGTTAGTGTGTGTAAAAAGGCAAATAATTTAGAAAACTAAATCTATATCTGTGCAAGGTTCATATGAATAAATACAAAGTAAAAACTTAGATTATCCGACGCGTTTCGTCCTCTGATGGGCTCTATCAAGGTAAATATAAGAATTTTATTTTGTAACAAGTATTTAGAAGAAAAAAAATTAACAAAATATTAAGACTTTGAGAAAGTAACGATATTTATTTTTCTTTCGTTTATAAATATTTTGCAAATTAAAATTCTTGAATTTGCCTCGACAAAGTGGATTAGAGGATGAAATACATCGAATAAATAATATATATATATATATATATATATATATATATATATATGTAACGCTCCTTTCCACATAGATTGAATAATCATTAGGTATTAAGTATAAGAATCCTTCGCGCCTTTGCCTCTTATTTGTAGCCTTATGAAAAATAAATATTTACTTGTATCAAGAAGCGTGATTTTTTTCTAGACACACGCGTATGCACGCACACACACACGCATATATATATATATATATATATATATATATATATATATATATATATATATATACAAATTGAAACAACAGATAAAGTTCACTTTCTTCAGCGAAAGTCATTCACTCCTGTAGTTCACTGTTACTAGCAATCATGGATTTTTCTCCCATGCTGTCCGAAACTAGTCGTGGAAATTAAGTGAAATAATCAAACAAAAATTAGTACTATACAACCTAATGTGTTTGAAAATTTAAATTTCTTTACATTTTTATTGTTAAAAAAACCCCCACAAAGACCGGAAATATGAGCCAATCAGGAGCGATTTCATTATTCAGCTGCAATTGATCATCGAAGAAAAGAAACGTCGACACTATTTTTAGTTCCTAGATGGATGACCGCTTGGGAATTCCAGGTACTGTAAGGTTGGATGTGCAGGTGGTGGAATGGTTAATGGCTAGAATTGTTATTCGGAGAGCAGAGTTCAAACTCAGCTTCGGTATATTCACTTACGCGCATATACACTTGGGGAAATTATGAATCCTCCTCTTGCCCCCACATAGTTAGGTGTTAATAAGTATTGATTTTCTAAGCGTAGCATAGATGTGGCACAAGGCCGAAGGTACGGGGCAACCAATGCGGATCGAACTCAGTACTCAGTCGTAATTGTTCTAGCGAAACAAGCTTGCTAACCATTACGCCACGCCGCGGTGCCCAAGTAATAATGATTTTCCAAGCGTAGCTTAGATGTTGCACGAGGCCGAAAGTATGGGACACCCAATGAGGATCGAACTCACTACTCAATCGTAAATGATCTAGCAAGATAAGCTTTCTAACTTTTACACCAGGTCGCGGTGCCCCTATATGTTAATAAGTAAAGCTTGTATCAGAAAACCTAATATTATCTCTAAAATATAAAATAAAATTACATGCAAAATTATTTAGATTCCGGCATTAAATAACACGCTAAATAAAAACAGCCAACAATATTTTGAGCTTGTTTCTTCTAAGTCAGAAGAAATGATAGAAAACTCTTCGAATATATTCCTATATTCTAAAAATACAAGATCATTCGGCATGCGTGGCATGGCAAGTCTAATTCATAAAACACATATTGACAAATTACATCAATTTTAATTTAATCCGCTTAAAGTACTATGTATTTTTTGGCTGTTTAAATAGATTTTATTCAGAAATTATTAAATTTCAGCATTAAATGACCCACTCGGAAGCTCCTATTCCCAAGAAGCGATACTTTGTAAAATAAACTACCTTGGAAATGCTTCCTCGAACAATACAATATTAAGCACTTCAAGTCAAGTATCAGTCGTTATCTATCCTCCATATTCTGACAATCTTAATTTCCTACATCTTTTTCTTACATTCTTATAACACACGACATTCAATAATTCACACCCTTGAGTCTTGTGTGTTGAGTGAACATTATAAAAGATCAAATCACGTGTTGAATGATCTAGATGACGAACGTAAAGATATGCTATAGAAGATCAATGACAATCGGTTGAGAAGATCGCAAAAAAGCGATAAGCCAATTACGGTAAATATCGAAATCTTCCGTTCAAATTATCATGGCGAGTGTCACTCATGGTTCTACTGCGAGCTACACCCAAATCATCTTGATAAAGCCTGTTAGTTTTTGTTTGTTTGTTTTTTTTATTTTCAAGTTCCTTTTTATACCAACTAAGCCATCAGCATAACCCTCCGCTTATCCGAAGTACATCGGACACTGAGAAAAAGAATTCGCTCTGTTTCTATGGTTAGCTTCATTTGTGATGATGTATGACACATTTAACTGTTGCTACATATATTTCTTCACGTCTTTGTTCATAATCACACAATGGATTGATATGCCGTAAAACAAACCGAATCAAACCATACTATATCATAAAACGCATACTGATAAATTTCAGCAATTTTAATTTAATCCACTTAAAGCACTATGTAATTTTTTGAATGTTTAAATAGAATATTTTATTCAGAAATTATTAAATTTCAGCATTAAGTGACCCATTGGGTTGATATACCGTAAAACAAACGGAATCAAACCATACTAAACCATAAAACCTATACTGATAAACTGCAGCAATTTTAATTTAATCCGCTTAAAAAACTACCACTCAATAAACTTAAAATAACTTTCTCAAAATACTGGTTCATTTTACATATTCCACTTTCTAAAGGAAATTAAACTGATTTCTAAAATATACTTAAAAATATATATAACCATAAGTAATATCAGTCTTACTTTGTAAAATAAATTATTATTTTGACTGTTTAAATAGACAAATTTATTAAAAAGAATATTAAAATTCGGCATTAAATCACTCAGGGGGTTGATATGCTGTAAGAGAAACCAAACCAAAAATAAAACACTTCGGAAAGAAAAATTATCTTACACAATTTTGGAAAAGCCATCACAGTACGATTAATAGGATTATGAAATTGTATCCTCTAAATAAAAAGTTTGAATAAAGTAATAAATAAAATGTATTTTCACGACTGCATTCCGTCAAAAAATTATAAGAACTGCGAAAATAATGGATATATTTTGATGAATTAGGTGTGTCGATGTTAGATTTGAGAGTCCGTATAAGTGAGCACCAGATATCTTTTATTTTTTCTTTAGTTTTATACCATGATTAATAGTCAACTTAGTTCAATCTTGTAATGAAATCTCATTTCACGGTGTCCAGTAACTCAAACACTTGAGAATCAAAATTTTTAAAATAAATCTAACACAGAAGGGCTTGTTAAAACATTCACTGAGAATGTCGAAAGGTTGCTTGCGTGAGAAAAAATATTTTTAATTTTAGGAAACATGGGTTATGATTATACTCCAAAATTCATCATGTTACTGCATGGTTTTTGACAAAATTTAGCGATTTGTTTTTTCAAACACTCTGATCTACAATTTCAAAAAATGTACTTTAACCCTTAAGACAAATTTTTTGGTCCTCTGTCTTTATTTGCATGACACATGTTCTGACGTAATTCATTATTTAGTTCCGCCAATTCACTCTTTTACAGTTAAGATCCTGTTGTAATGTAAGCGAACAGTGTGCTGAGATTGGTGGGGGGATACCTAACTGATAGGTGTCCCAACTTCAATAAGAGGTAATAGGCAGAGAAAGGAAAGCGACGGGAGGTAACAAAAATGAAACCACAGTAACTTTAGGAACAAATGTTTCACAAGAAAACCATGTCTTCCTGACTCCTGGTTTCCCGTTGCTTTTATTAACATGAGTAGCTAACATAGGCCCAGATCTTGACCAGTTGCAGAGAGGCCCGTATCTAGACAGGCCAAGCTGTCCCGCTGCTAACGGAGAAAACACTGATGCAACTAATGATAACAAATATATCCACACTCTTCTGCGTTTGAGCAACGCGCGTTACTCTACTGACCCTCCTTGGCGCGACCACGGAATCTAACCACCCTGACTTTCTCTGTATTTCATTTGTAAGGGGGGGTCTCACGCGGAAGTTCTTATTTCCAAGAAGCTCTACTTTGGAAAATAAACTACCTTGGAAATGTTTCCTCGAACAATACAATATTAACCACATCAAGTCAAGTATCTGTCGTTATCTTTCCTCCATATTCTGACAATCTTCATTTCCTACATCTATTTCTTACATTCCTATAACAAACGATATTCAATAATCCACACCATTGAGTCTTGTGTTGATGAACATTATAAAAAATAAAATCACGTATTGAGTGATCTATATGAGGAATATAAAATTATAATAAGGAGATCAATGAAAATCGGCTGAGAACATCGCAAAATGGCAATAAGCCAATTAGAGTAATTATTGGAATCTTCCGTTCAAAACAGCATGGCGAGTATTACTCACGGTCCTATTACGAGCTACACCCAAATCATCTTGGTAAAGCGTGTTAGAGTTTTGTTTGTTTTTTCAAGTTACTTTTTATACCAACTACGCCACCAGCATAACCATCCGCTTATCCGAAGTAAATCGGACACTGAGAAAAACCATAAAACCCATACTGATAAACTGCAGAAATTTTAATTTAATCCACTTAAAATACTACCAAACAATAAACAACTTTTTTCAAAATAATAGTTCATTTTACATATTATAGTTTCTAAAGGAAATTAAACTGATTTCAAATATATAATTAAAAATTATTTAACCATAAGTAATAGCAGTCTTACTTTGTAAAATAAATTATTTTTGACTGTTTAAAACAACATTTATATTCGGCATTAAGTCACCCAAACAGATTAAACAGAGGACATTTCCTTCTATTTGTATCATAGATGTAAAATAACTGTTTTATTTTGTCCTCATTAGACTTTTTTAATCGATACAGTTCCTCTAAAGCATTCAGACCAAAGCATTCAGTAGTGCTTGGAAGATAGATTTTGCAGGGCGAGAAAAGGAGTTGTCTAATCGTGTGATCATAGGCTTGTATGCAATCAACATAGCAAGTTTACAACTCTCCATATGATATAGTACGCTATCTGATTGTGTATTTCAATATTGATACGCAGACTCACACTCTCACACACAAACATATATCATCTAATGAAGACAAACATCATCATTTCACTAAGGAGACATAATCCTAAAAAGAAACACTCTGATCTGTAGAATATTACCTGGGTGACGAGTTTTGTTGGGTTTAACGACGCTCCCTTTGTTTTTGTGTGATATATGATGAGAAAAGTTGTCGTTAGCTTGTGTATAGTGCTGAATAAATTGTAATGACTATTAGATGTCAGATGCACTGTTTACTTTTTTGTAATCATTTCCCCCCAAACAATGCAATCAACCCACTAAGACGTGTTACTGAGTACTAGAGAAGAAAAAGAAAAGAAAAATATTCTATTAAGAATAGAAAAGATTAAAAGTACAAGAACGAAACAGAAGATAAATATTGCCATTGTATTTAAATTTTTGAAGGTCAAAGTTGACAAGGAAGGAAGAAGCACGGGCGAGTTCCAAATGAAAGAAATACATGAGAAGAAACTGTTGACATAGAACTTACGGTTACATCTAGCCATTTCAACTGTAAAAGGATGAGACCTTGCCGCCAATCTAGTACTGCGCTCAAAATCGAAAGTGGAAATTTCATCAGAATAATTACCTTGAACGTATTTATAGAAAAAACAGATTGAAGCTACATTACAGCGGTGGGAAAGTGACTAAAGTCAAGATTCCAGCTCAGGACCAATAACATTGCACATTCTTATTTGCATTTTAGCAAGAATGTCTAAATATATAGCAGGAGCACCAGGCCTCGATACAGCAACAATATTCAAGGCAAGGACGAATGGTAGGCATATAAATACGTAAGATGATGGCGAGAAAACTGCCCAGCACGGCACGGTTTCCTAGCTGTAGAGTTAGCAATTTATTCGATATACTCTTTCCACTTCATATTCACGAAAATCGTTATTCCGAGAGAGTGCAGTGAGTCACTCTTCCTGGAGGTTAGCATCAGTTATATTGACCGAGAGTAAAAAGGCTTCTCTCAGACAATTAAAATAGAGCAGTTTCGTTTTGGAGGCGTTAAAATTAACAAGCCACGCCTTGATCCATTTAACAATATATTGGAGGTCATTTTTAAGATCAGTTGACGATTTGATCTTGTTGAACCGATCTGTTTTACTCTTAGGTCAGGAGTAAATAGTTTCGTTATCAGCATAAATGACATCAGGAGATCATTTATGAAAATTTAGAACTAAGCAGGACCAAAGACAGATCCCTGGCGAACACCTGCATTAATGTAAATAGATATAGAAGAGTGGCCGTTGAAAACTACTTACATTTCGCGGTTTGATAAGAAGGACTGAATCAGTAAAATAATTCCTCCAGAAATACCATAACTGTTCAACTTGTGAAGTCGACGACTATGTCGAACCGTGTCCATTGCCTTCGCGATATCCAACGTAACAGTCCGAATTTCACCATTCTTATCGAAAGTGTGATTGAATCTTCCAGCAATAAGGGAAAGTTTCTTCAATATGTCTCGCCAAAAGGTTTTCTTGTCCGAGTCCATCCTTCAAATTTACAAATCAACCCTTCGCCCTTTCATGGAATATTGCTGCCATATATGATCTGAAGCCCCCGCTGTTCGTCTCAAGGTCCTCGACAAAATCCAGAGACGGATATGCAATGTCGTTGGCCCTGATCTGGCGTCTTGATTACAGTCACCATTTCACAGACGTGCCGTCGCTTCCCTCTGTCTTTTCTACAAATACTTTCACGGTAACTGCTCCACCTAGCTACTTTCGCTGGTTCCCAAACTGCATGAATTTAAGAGTGCTACTACGTTGGCATCTCAGTCCCACCCTTTCACTGTCGATACTGTTAAATGTATCCGTCTCTTCTACTCTAATAGCTTCATGTCTCGCACTTTCCGCCTGTGGAACTCCCTTCGTCTTACTTGCTTCCCTGATAGCTATAATCTTCAATTATTCAAATGCAATGTCAATCGACATCTTGATCTAATTCCCCCGTCATTCTCTTCATCCTTTCCTCTATCATGCGTCTTTATTCTTGCTCCCACTCTATGTAACCCCTTGCGTGTTAGTGACACTTGGAATGAAATGTTTTCAAAAATTGTTAATACATCAGCAGTTGACCTTGACCTTCTTCTTCTTCTTCTTCTTTTTATTTCTTCTTCTTCTTCTTCTTCTTCTTCTTCTTCTTCTTCTTCTTCTTCTTCTTCTTCTTCTTCTTCTATGATTAGAAATGGTGACCTGTTGATCTTAAACAGTGTCATTCTTCTTCGAACATTGTCAACAAACGCCCAGGAATCACAAAGAACTGTATCAAATAACAGAAAACGCAACACTTGAGGAATTCCAAGACCAACACCAATAAAAACGGATAACACATGTAACCTATAATTGAAAATAATGACAATATTATTGTTATTATTATTATTAATAATAATAATAATAATAATAATAACAACAACAAATAACATGAATATATATAATATTACATTTATTAAAGCTATATCTAAACAAAGAATAACTACCATGAAATTACTGATAAGCTTCATAGAATAATGATAAGATCTAAGCATTCCTTTTCAACGATGCGAATCCGTTTTCATATATCAGAATGATAAAGCTGATTTACTTATTTTGCAGGCGAAAGGACTCAACTATTAAGCATGAAAGACGCATAAATAGTTGCGATTCGGCTGGCTCTCAAACTTGAACCGTAAACTCACGAAGAAGCTGATGAATTGTTAATCGAAATCTTTTTGCGTCTTTCCAGCAAGAAGATTTATGTGTTAGCGAGGAATATAAAATAAAAGCAAAACTGTAGCAAGTTATAAATATTTAAGGAAACACAATGTTGTCATAAAACAAGTGACACATGTGGTATCTCTATCTATAAAAGGCCTGATGTGTGTGTGTGTGTGTGTGTGTGTGTGTGTGTGTGTGTGTGTGTGTGTGTGTAACGAATGCACGGCTGCAATTTTCGACAGATTTGCACCAAAATTTACATGCACATGCTCGAAGTTAGTGGTAAGGCAAAGACCGACTTTGCATTTCCTAACTCCCATCGATAGTGGAAAAATCGATTTTTTCATGCTTCTACGGCAGTTTTTATTTAGTTTGCGGTCATTTTCTACTGACCAGAGTGAGAGCCTATAGCTGGCTGCCACGAACAGGCAGGAAGATTCTATTGGCCAGCGTGAGAGCCAACAGCTGACTGACACGAATGTTAACTAGAATGCTAGCATGCAAAAAAAATCGATTGCTGCATTCGCCACAATGGGAAGAATTTAAATCTGCATGGCACTTTACTCCAATTGGCTCATTCGCTTGCTTAAACTCAACGTTGATTCTGATTCTGCAGAACTGTGTTGTGTGTGAAAAAGTATTTGTTGTTAACATTCATTTTCATTCGATTTTTCCAGTTACGAGTCCTTTTTTAAAGCTGATCGTTTTGTGTTCATTTTGTTTAGTTTTTTTTTTCGTAACAGATTTAATGTTTAGTATAGAGCTTAGAAAAAATTCGCAGTGTGAGATAGTCAAGAAGTAAGGCATATAGCAACATCAGCACGGCAAAGGGCACTCCTTTAAAGGCAAGGAAGGGCAAAAATATTTTAAGTCAAGTGATAGCGATTGCTGTATGAGTCGTACGACTTTTGAATCAAGCACGGGCAACGCCGCGCCATGCTGCTTGATATTGCTAGGTTTTCATCCCGATCAGAATACCTTATACAATTTTTTTTGATTTCAAACTCCGTTAGGAATATATATTACAAATGTGGCACAAGGCCGCAGCCGAAGTGGGGTAGGTTACTCAACACTTACTATCCTTGACTTAGCTAATCAGATTAACGACCCATTCACCCATTACAATTTGCTCATTCACCCAAGAACTCATCCATCATCATTGAATCATACATATACCACAATACTTCATATTTACAGGAAATCTACAGAATCACCCTTGACATAAAAATTTCATAAATTCCAAATGTCTCTCTGTTTTTCCTTTTTTCTAACAAAAGTAACAAAAATATATGACCATGAAATGATGTAGGGAGGGATGAACCCAAACGAAAATGGCCATCCTGTGAGTCTAAATATATAAAGGGCTTAAGGTCATGCGAGACTTTTCGAGATATATGAAGTAGCATCTATACAGGCTGTCCATAAAATTAGTGTGCACTTTAAAGAAATTATAACTTTATTTGTATTTGCATTAGAAATAATCTATAAAAAATGTTATGAAGTTTAATGTACCTAGTTTTAATTATAGCTAAAATAACTAATGTGATTTCTGGCATTACTCTAAATCAGTTGGAAAATGTTTTCCGTGAACTGCAAAATCGTATTACCCTTTGTATTGCTAATGATGGAGGACATGTGGAAACTTAAATAAAATTTCAATAAAACCTAAGAAAAAATATAGATTTACTTCTTTCTAATCCGTTTTACAAATTATTCCTATCGCAAATGTAAATAAAATTATAAATTTTTTAAAGTGCACACGAACTTTATGGACACTCAGTATAACACGAGATTCAAACTAAGAGAAAAATATGTTAGTAGGACTTGTCCACACTACAAACGCTTCCACTCCCTTTTTTTATAGGCAGAAGAACAGAAATGCATGCTGGGATATTTTTTTAGCAATAAAATAAGCCAGTTCTCGGTTTGTGTATGAGTTTGTAAATTCTTTGCCATATTACCGCTGCTTTGCCTTCTTACTGTTAATTTGCATTGCATATATCGTTTGTTTGCTTTATATTACTTTTTGTCCCGTTCTTTTACATGTTGTTAATTGCAGTCTTTGTCAATTCTGTGGGTTGCACAGTTATGTTACTTACTTTGCATTTGACTACTGCTCTCGACACCACACCATTCCATTGTAACCTGAAAGTTTCTTTTTTTTTCTTCTATGGGTATTCTCCCTTCAGAACTTTGGTGATCTTGGATTTCCATTATTTCCTGTTCTTTGTTGTTCTTTGTAATTTTGTATTCTTACTATCTCTCTTAAACCCTGTTTTGCCAACAATTCACGCAACCCCACTAGGTAGTTTTCGTCCGTCCCTCTTGCCTTCAATATCTCATGCAAATGTCAAATGTTTTAAGCTCTCCTTCCTCATTATTCATCCAAGAAAAATTAACTGTCTTTTTTTATTTCTAAGTATAAGTTTTCTATTTCTTTTCCATTTTATCTGAAACTTCGTCATTTATCACATGTTCAGTCTAAGGTAATCTCATCATCCTTCTGTAGAACCAGATTTCTGCTACTTCAAGTCTCTTTTTCACATGTGAGGCTGAAGGTTTACTGCTACGCTATATATTGTTACTTTCAAATTATCGATATATTTAAAGATACATAAGTGTATAACTTGGACAAATGTGTTGATCAATAGAATTGTGGCAATCTATAATCACTGGTAGTGTGTAGGTGTTTGGAAGCGCAACGGGTAGTGTCCGAAATAAAAGTCAAAACGGACTGATCATAAGTTATTCTTTAAGAAAGAATTCTTAATTTAAATCAAAACGAAAAAGACAAAAAAAAATATGTGATGTCTAATTTTTCTGCCGATGTTTTACAATATAGAAATCTATGCTAGAAGATTTGGGGCAGCTGGATATAGAAAGTTTTAGTGGGTAGTATTGAAAAGCTCCTTTTCATACTGATACGTACAGAGAAGTGATGGTGTGAAATTTGGATTATAGGTAGTAAATTTATGAGCGCATATGTTGCAGATTGTGTCAAAATGATAGCACAGACATCCATGGATTTTTGATGGGACACATATAAAGATAATTCAAAAAGAAAAAAATGAATTTCATGAACTAATTGTTCCAGTCACAATCGTTTTATTCACAATAATTCCCCATTTGATTCGGCGATGGTAACTAATAACTGAATAAAATTGGGTTTCAAAGATACCCGTTTGGTAAATGGACTAACTTGTTGCCTGAATCATAATTAAATTGAAAAAATGTCTGTAGCATTTTGAAGACGTAAGTTAACTTTCAGTAAGTTATCAGCTAAGATGTTCCTTGAAATGCCATTCTCGATTTTGTTCAGTCTCTTTTATATAAAATAATAATAAGTATCTCGAAGTTATTTTGGATTACAGTCATTTTAAAGCAACTATCAAACATGGAGGTTTCATTTCAAATTAATGTTGTCTTCATAACTTTAACGAGGTTAATGAAGTGAGTCGATATTTATAATTTCGCTGATCGAGTTTTCTGAACACATACACAAACACACACACTCATATTCATCTTCAGGCCATGTGTATTGTGCCTAGACTCGATTCTATATATATATATGCCGATCAATGGAGTATTATATGTAGACAGAGCTACTGTATTATTCTAAAGGTTATTAGGTTTACCGAAAGCATTATTTTTTAAAATGATTCTAAATGCTATTGAGTAGTAATAATTGCGGATAGTAATGTAGTTATTTGTAGTTATTTCATAGTGTTGCTTGTTAACATTTTACACATTATTTATTATTTATTACTTAATTATTTGGTGCTGAGCATTACTATTACATTCACTTATTTATATATGCTTGTCGATGGTGCATTATGTGTAGCAATATCTGTTGTAATATCCTAACGGTTATATTTAAAAATAATCTAGAAGCTATTAAGTAGAAATAATTATGGATACAAATGTGGTTATTTGTAGCTATTTATTAGTGTTGTTTGTTAAATTTTTACTCTTTATTTATTATTACTTAATTATTTGGTGTTAATTATTATTATTACATTTACTGGTGTTTATGTGTTCATTCGTACTTCGTTAATGTGTTTATCGTGTAGATAATTTATTTATTTGTATATTTTATTTGTTTTTCTCGGGTGCTGGTTCTCTTATATATATATATATATATATATATATATATATATATATATATATATATATATATATATATATATATATATATATATATATATATATATATATATATGTATGAGGAAGCACGGTGGAGTAATGGATATCGGATTGGATCAAGCCGAGTTCGAATTCCAGTCGAATCCATTACTTTCACTTATGTGCTAATACCATGAGGTAAGGTGTGAATTCTCTTCTCCCTACAGTAGAAGGACAGACTGGGTTCTATAGACTTGGATGGCAACTGGTCTAGGAGAAGGACAACTCTGAATTCAAAGGTGGATGGACGGCACTTTGTGCTCTCTTCCGGCAACTCCTGCAGCCGCGTTGCTACCAAACTGTATTGGTTTATCATCTCCTTTGGACTCGCAAGGCCGAGAGGGGGAACTAGATGTCTGGGCAGCCCTAGTTCTCCATATATCCCGCCCAGGCTCGAGACGGGCGGATGCCGACGATGACGGTATACATATCGGTAAGATGAGAACGAACAGGGTACAATTCCAACGTTCGTAACATTCTTTTTAAAAGATGGCTCAATACAAAGTAGAGCAATAAACTTTATTTTAGGATATTGCCTGGAAAATATATCAAAATCGCTACACAGTTGTGCTTCAAAACACGACTACAATTGTGTAGCTATTTTGACATGTTTTCCATGTAATATCCTAAAATAAAGTATGTATATATATATATATATATATATATATATATATATATATATATATATATATATATATATATATGTGTGTGTGTGTGTGTATGTATGTATGTATGTATGTATGTATGTATGTATGTGTGTGTGTGTGTGTGTGTGTATTTTAAGCATTTCACCCCAAGCAAGGCTGGAAGCCACTAGCACGCAAGGGGTTACAGAAGGTTTGGAGCGAGAGCAGATAGGAGTGATAGAGGAAAGGATGTGGAGAAGGATAGTGGATAGATGGAGTCAACTGGAGATGTCGATTGACATTACATTTGAATATTTCGAGATTATAGTTGTCAGGGAAACAGGAATAAGGAAAGGAGCTCCACAGCGAGAGGTGCGAGATATGAAGTTATTGGAGTAGAAGATCTGGCTACATTTAACAGTTTCAACAGTGAAAGGGTGGGAGCGGGATGCCAGCTTCGTAGGACGCATGAATATATATATATATATATATATATATATATATATATATATATATATATATATATATATATATATATATATATATATATGTATATAAGTCTGTGTGGGGGGTGAAAAAAAACTATTCACCAAGTTGCATGATCTGAAGGACGCAATGATATCATCAACATGACCCGACCTTAAATGGAACTCGTAAATACGATACATTGCTCAGGATGAAGGTAAAATGTTCGACTCTCTGCACCGCTTCAGTAAGTACCTGCCATCCTCCATCATTACAAAGAGACAGATTAGGCTAAAAATGGAGTACTGTTGTCATATTTAAGCGG
>OZ038505.1:9729185-9879185 GCA_964036315.1 Acanthosepion esculentum | reverse complement strand
GAAACACTATTGGGATTTATTGAAGAACGGCTTAACCCCACAAGTGAAATGGAGAATCGTCTGTAGGGCTCGAACTCCAATAAATTTCAGAGCCCGATGTGACCTGTGTATAAAGTGAAGATCCTAATGATAAAGCATAAAGATCCTGATAAATTACTGAACTAACATAACGAGATGATTTTTAAATTCAGACATAGAAATCATCTCAATTTAACTCACTACATTTTTAAAAAAAAAAGAAAAGAAACTATATACGATGGTAAATATTGGATTATTTTTTAGATTTGAAGATAATTGTATGCACACATGTGTGCGGACACATAATTGTATGTAGACAAATGTGTATATGGACTTGGATATGGATATGTAGATTTATGTGTGTATGTATATACATGTGTATATATATATATATATATATATATATATATATATATATATATATATATATATATATATATATATTGTAGGCGCGTGTGTAAATATGTATATGTATCGGTGTATTCGTAATTTTAGGTAGGTATATGTATAGGTGTTGATTCATGTACATGGGGTTGAATATGTGTTTGTATATGTATATGTATATATAAATACAGTACCAGGTGTTCCCAAGCGGTCCCCCATCTAAGTACTGACCTGGCTCTACGATGCTTAACTTCGGTGATCGAACGAGAACCGGTGTTTTCAGTGTGATTTGACCGTACAAACACCTAGTACAGTACGCAATTGTGGCCGTGTGGCTGAGTGGGCTAAGGCGTTGCTTTAGAATCACGAGGCACCGAGTTCGAATCCAGGCTGGAATTAATTTCAGCAGCTATCGGACTCCAAGCGCAGGGCACCTTTGGCAAGTGTCTGTTCCATAGCCACGGGTCCACCAAAACCATGTGAGGGAATTTGGGAGAGGAAACTGTGTGAAAGACCTCGTTGGCCAAAGCTAGCACGATATCACAAAACACCGTGATTGCGAGTTGAGGTGGCCAGCCTTGTTCATTTATGATCACGCTGGGTTCGCACCAAAGCTCTAAAACTGTTAATTGGCTGTGCACACGCCAATAACAGTATAAACTCCAGGTGGGCTCTGTGGGCATTTCCCAGGTGGGAAATTGCAAAAATGCCTGTGCAAATGTTGCAATATGCGCTGGCTAGCTGTGTGTCCTCGATATCGAGTGGCCAATTATTATTATTATTATTATTATTATTATTATTATTATTATTATTATATATAAATATTTATGAATTCCTATATGTGATATGTGTCAATATATGTGTAGGATATAGTGGTATGCATATATATGCATATATAGGTATAAATGGGTGTATGATTTTTTTATATATGTAGAGAGAGAGTTCTAATGGAAAGACAGAACATTTTTTATTGCATTTTAAACTTACTTTCTCTTTAAATTATTTCTAATTAGAATTGCAAGATTGGAAATTGTACTTTTCTGGAGATAATCTCAATTTAAATTTATCATTCAGATTTAAATTAAAATTTTTTTACTCCTTAACTATTAGTCATGATGTTAAAAATATTAAAATTAAATATATTTTTTGAGATTTAGACACTTAATTGACCACCTAGCTTTAAATGTAAAATTTAAGGAAAAAATTTAAATAGGTATAAATATGAATGTATGTGAAGATATGTAAATATATGTGTAGGTATTTGTATATGTATATGCATACATACCGGTGTATATCCATACATGTGTATGTGGTTATATGTGTAATTGCACATGTACATGAACGTATGTATATGTGATTTTTACGTAAATATGTATGTGGTATATGTATGAAAAAACAGATTTTTTTTTACTATTACCTTCAAATCTTACTCCATCTTGATTTGAAACCTAAACTTTAATTAAGAAATATTACCAATCTAAAAATAGATACAAATTAAATTCATGAATTAAACTCAAACTGATAAAGATTTTACCTTAACAGTCATTCACAATATTAAAATATTACTATTAGTAAAATTTTATTTTTATTATTGTTGCTTATTAATATTGTATTCAACTTATATTAAATCCCTAATTTATTTGTAGAGAAGTTGAATATTTAAATTGCTAACAAGCATTAAATTAATTTCTTTGTGTAGTTTTTTAAATATTTAAATTACTATCAAACTTTAAATTCTGTTTTTATTTAAATTGCTAGAGCTATATCACCCCTCTTTACCCTCCGAAAACCCTAAATACATCTCTTATCTCTTTACTTCCCCCTTTTTACTTTTTCCCTTTTTGCTCCTTTTCCTTTCCCCATATCATTTCCGTTGAGTTGACCGATTAAATACATCAATGTCTGATCCTTACCTCCTCCTTCCTCAATATTAAGTATTATATTAAAAAGAAAGTTATAAATTTTAAAACTCTCCCTTCCCTCTCTAAACTCGACAATGTCTCTCACACTATTACTCACCACCTTCTATGTCAACTTATATAAGCTTAATTCTGCCCGTCAAAAGTGTAAATTTTAATTTCAATTTTCGTTTCACCTTTTGAAAATGATGTCTGAAAATCCAGGGAAAAATAAAAGTTCTTGGTGAAATAAATTATTACAATGGAGCCTTAAAGTGGTTTGTTTTTCTTTAAATTATATATATATATATATATATATATATATATATATATATATATATATATATATAGCACATTGACTGCTGGTGTTAATAAAATAGTGCTCGACGTAGATTAGAACTTTAAAATATATATTGATAATAAATATTCATTTTTTTCCTCACCGGACCAGTGCGGCTTTGAATATTTATTTTATTGTAATGCAATCTTCAACTGCTGATTGAAAAGTGACCGTTACATAATTTAAATTTTTATGACAAGATGACTGAAAAATAACCCCCTTGTTTATGTATGATGGACTTTCTCGTCTTGTAAAAATTTTAGTTATACTCCTTTAAACCATATATTTATTGTATATACGTGTTCGAGTAGACGTCCTTTTCTTTTTCAAACAATGTAGTTCTACGTTTACTGGTCTGATCTTTCAAGAGTATTTCAGCTTTGTTTTGAACTTGACCCCGCCACCCTGTATTTTGCTTGACTACCAAAGACTTAAGTAGTGGCACAGTTGAATTCAACTAAGTTGGATGATGTATGAATAGCGTAATAAGTAAATAAGTAGTGAAGCTGTGCCAGTATGCATAGCAATGATTAAATAAGTAGTGAAGCTGTGATGTATGCATAGCGTAATAAGTAAATAAGTAGTGAAGCTGTGCCAGTATGCATAGCAGTAAGTAAATAAGTAGTGAAGCCGTGATATATGCATAGCGTAATAAGAAATATGTAGTGAAGATGTGCCACTATGCATAGCAGTAAGTTAATAAGTAGTGAAGCTGTGATGTATGCATAGCATAATAAGTAAATACGTAGTGAAGCTGTCCCAGTATACATAGCAGTAAGTAAATAAGTAGTGAAACTGTGATGTATGCCTAGCGTAATAAGTAAATAAGTAGTGAAGCTGTGCCAGTGTAGTAATGGCAGCGCGGAGACGAACCCGGAATTGAACCATTAGGCAGAAAGATTTGAATTATGTGCAGCAGAGGCTTTTTTTTCTCGGTTAACAAGAAAAATCTGAATTCTATACAGATTGAAAAAAAGAGCTGATGCATGAACAGAAATGCTGGGCATTGACAAAAATATACCCTGCTCATGTAAAGGTAAATTTGGATCAAATCACGCCACAAATGAACTCTGGTGCTGCTAACCCCATCAATCGGCAATCTGGATTACTTTTCGCTAGACCAACGATGGTTCCTATACTGTTATTCGGCATCGGTTTCAGCGCCGTACCTTTGACCAGGGAATATAGAGAGGTGGAAGTGTAGAATCATTTCGCCTGTTCAGACAAGATACATCTTCAACTCATTTGGATAGACGATCGAGGGGTTGCATTTCATGTCGCCATTGATTTCTGTTCCGCAGACCCAAACGTCACTTCATAGACTGTATCAAGATTGTTACTTTGTCTTATTAATTTTATTATAAGATAGGGATATCCGTGATAGCAACGATTCTAGGGTGTAGTGAGAGGAAGAACTTCATGTACACCTGTTGACATCCCTTTCGCCACGTACAACCTGGTGGTCTGTGTGTCATTTGGTTGCGAAATGTGAGTCGACTCTTCAAAATTCTTGCGTTCCTCTGTCGATTTCGGACGATTTTGATCTGATATCCAAAACTTAGAAAAGAGCAATCCATCATTGATATAAATCTACGCCCACATCCTATTCTAACCAATTGCACGCCAAGCAGACCCACGCTAATAATTATGCAACACTAGTTCCAGTGTGGAAAAGGCTACATTCGGTTGGGACTTGGGTGTGACTTATTCAGTTTCACATGATCCTCGACTGAAATTTGGGTGCGTCAAAACGAATGTTTATATATATATATATAAAACATATATTGGAATATATATATATATATATATATATATATATATATATATATATATATATATATATATATATATATAAATAAATGTTGTTTTAGACCGCTTGTATACATTTCAACTCGGATGTGCATGTAAGATAATGTATAGTGGCTTGAGTTCCTGTTGGGTTAGTTACATTCACTTCTGCGCAAATATTCTTGTGATAGATATGACACTATCTCTCTCACGCCAGTTATGGTTAAAGAGTGGAGAAGATAGAGATTTTCAGCCTTGCTTGGCAACCATTCCAAACGAAGAACAAATCTGATTTAAAAAAAAAATACGTATCTATCATGGGGGAAAGTCATAATTACATGAAGCTATGAAGAATATCGGAATTATTTACACTATTCGCATAGTTCGGACTGTTGTCTTCGCCTTTGTTGCCATATTCACGAAATTTTGGCCGTTGCACGCCCCGTTCAGGTAATCCAAATTTTCGAACTGAGTTTTCCACCAATGGATGCTGGACGTTTTCTTCACAGATGTAGAGACGCCTTGATATGCAATTTTATAGATGGGCAATGAGAATCAAGTAAGCTTTAGAACAATAATGACAACAAAATTTAGAATTATGCTTAAAATCAGAAAGAAAGAGAATACATCCCTGGGATATATGCGAAAAAAGACGCCTAGAAAATCTGACACTGACATAACGTAATAAAGTCAAGAGAGACAGAGGAAAGTCCCGACTAACTTCCTAATGGGCTTGTCTAAAAAAAATGGCAGTACAGGGAGCGGGAGAGATAAATATTGCTAAGAGACAGAAATAATAGAAAGTAGTGGAGAGTATTGATCACCAACATCCCGCAGGTACACTGTATATAGTACTAAAATGTTAACCATCTAATCTTTTATCCTTTTAGTAACTCTAATTATTTCTATTTTTTATTTGTAATGTTCGTTCTTTCAAAATTGCAAGGATATCAGCTCCGTTCTCCTGTTTCTTAAAATAAAGTCAAATTCGTCCGCCATTTTTATTCATCTTCCTCCTGTAGCTTCAAAGTTTTGTTTCCACTGACAACATATTCTCACCTTGCTAGATTTCTCACCTGCCTTGTTATTTCCATTTCTTACCTGCCTATTAACCTTCAGTCTTTCAATGCCGTCTATTACCGATATTCTGTTTTTGTTTCTTTCCCTCCATTTTCAATTCCTTCTTTCATTGTTTTGTATATTATTTCCATCATATAATTTTATTTATCAATTTACTTAACCTTTAGTTCTAAATTCATGTTTTACATTTACCATCGTATATATCTGAATTTCTTTATCACAAAAAAAAAGGTTCCATTCTTCGTCTGTTTTTCTCAAATAATACGAAACGCCATCAATTTCTGCCCAACTTTTCTCTTAATTTTAGTCGAGCTTATCACATTTATCAGTCTCTTCGTTTTTTTTTACCACGTATATTCTTTTGTTTTATTATTTACTACACCATCGCTTTTTCCCACTCTCCATTCTTCCACTTGCTTATTACATAAAAAACTAAGAATAAATAAGTAAATACAAGTGCAAAAAAAAAAAAAAAACAAAACGAATAAAAAAGTAAATAAGTCAGTTAGATGATTTCGTCTTCTTAAGCCGGGCCTTTGTTTACATAGTATTTGTTTATGGCGGCAAAAGAAAAACACAGAGCCACCTGCCGAGCGCAAAGCTGCAAGATTAATTTCTTGCCTACTTGTCAGACTTTATGCGTCTTTTGATGCTTGAAAGAAGAAGATAGAAACAGACTCAGACTAAACGAGACGCCATAATTCCTCCGGTTGAAAGACGAAATGGAGGAAATATAAAGTATTATAACTGTGCATTTGATTTGCTGTATAGATGAATATTAACGTAAAAATTTTGGAATTAATGTTGCGTATGAGTACAACTGTGTACGTCTCGGGTATATTTTTACATTCTGCTATATGGCAGATAAACTCGATATTTACATCTATCTATCTATCTATCTATCTATATTATTCTATTCATATCGTTTCAATCTATTCATAACTATATCTATCGCATGTCTATCTATCAGCTTTCTATCTATATATCTGCCTATCTCTAGTCATTCTAATCTGTGTTTCAAATTCGCAATCTTCAAAAATTCTAACATAATTCTATTAACTTAAACGGATTCGTCTATCTATCTATCTATCTATCTATCTATCTATCTATCTATCTATCTATCTATCTGTCTGTTCCCGTCTGTTCATTGCTATCTATCTATCTATCTATCTATCTTATTCTGTTCATATCGCTCCAATCTATTCATAACTATATCTATTGCATGTCTATCTATCATCTTTCTATCTATATGTCTACCTATATCTAGTCGTACTAATCTGTGTTTCAAATTCCCAATATTCAACAATTCTAACAATTTATTTAACTTAACCGAATTTGTCTCTCTGTCTTCCTATCTATCTATCTATCTATCTATCTATCTATCTATCTATGCCATTCCCTTTCTTATCTATGTATCTCAGCCTCTTCGTAACTATCCCTGTTTATTCGTTCTCTCTATATATCTCCCCTCTCTTTCTCTATCTATCTCTGTTCATTTTTATCTTAATTTATTCCTTCTCTCTCTCTCTCTCTATCTATCTATTTATCGATCGATCTGTCTATGTATCTATCTGTTTCTCTTCCTTATCTATATATCTACCTTTCTACATTAGACTTTTCCTTTATCTATCTATCTATCTATCTATCTATTATGGGTGTATTCATACAGCAAATATTTATTCAAAATTTTTGTCAAAAACAAAATGAAGTTTATTCTTATATTTAAAACAAGTTTCTTTTCTTTTTGACGAATTAGTTTTTGTATCTTGAAGTCGTAGCTGTAAAAGAAAAGGCAAACATTCACGTGAGTTCTTGTGAATGTTCCGATATTTAGACTGGCTAAAGTCAGTATCAGCGAGAAAGAAAGGAACGAGATCAGATGAAAGTCGATGGCCGTGTGGCAGTGTGCGTCTTTTTGTTGAGGTTTGAATGTTTGCGTTGTCACGGGACCGAGAGGTTATCCATCGCAGTCGCTTCATATCTAACTATCTATCTATCTATCTATGCCATTCCCTTTCTTATCTATCTCAGCCTGTTCATAACTATCACTGTTTATTCCTTTTCACTCTATATATCTCCCTCTCTTTCTCTATCTATCTCTGTTCATATTTATCTTAATTTGTTCCTTCTCTCTCTATATATATATATATCTATCTATCTATTTATCTATCTACCTATATATATATATATATATATATATATATATATATATATATATATATATATAAAAGTGGACATGGAAGTCAGCACTTAGAGGCGACAGTCTATTTCATGCTAGTGCAATCGTCAGGCAACAATATTTATTACTGTAAAATAATTAACAGTAAATGTGGCACAAGGCCAAAAATGGGGGTTGGGAAAGGGAGGTCATCAGTTGTCTTAAATTTAAACTTAGCTAGTCGCAAGCACTGACCCAAGCAGTGGAAGTGGAAGTACAGAGAGTCGGTACCCGAGAATTGGATATATGTGTGAAATACATACTTCCGCCCTCTCTTCAGGGAAAGCCTCCTCCGAGACCACAGATTAACCGCGATCTCGGCCTTCCCCCGTACCTCCGACCAATTCATTTCCAACTGGAGATCCGGACCGAACCAGACGCCGAGTATCTTGATCGGCCCATCCGTTTGCTCGGGGCCAATCAGACTAGACAGGACAAGCTGCAAACGGTTGGCTAAGATCTTCGCCAAAATCTTTAACTCAGTATTTAACATGGTTAAAGGGCGAAAGTTTCCTAACCCATCCCCACCGTTCTTTTCCTTACGCAGCAACTTGATCACACCCCTGGTGAAGCGTTGAGGTATAGACCCCTGCTTCATCCAGTGGTTGAAAATCAGCTCCAGCAAAGGCACAAAAATGGGCGACAGCCTCAAGTACACTTCGTAGGGCAGACCATCGAGTCCCGGAGACTTATCCAGGCCAACCTGCTTCAGCGCTTCCCAGATCTCAGACTCTGTTATGGGACCCTTGCACGCAGCCGCTTCAGCTGCCTCGAGGCTAAAAGTCAGGGAAAGTCAGCTAAATAGGATTCGAACCGAGCAGAGCTCAGACCGGGCTCCCTGGTGAAAAGATCCTGAAAATAATCTCGAAAGACCTCACATATGCCCGCGTTTGTAGTCACGGTCCGATTATCCGGTAATGTGACGCACGCGATATGTCGCCGAGACGCACTCCTACTCTCCTCTGCACGCAGTTCAGCGGCCATATTCGTCGCCTCAGAGGACCTTCTTTTTAACCTAGCCCTAACTACCAGAGCTTGATCCTTCTTGATAAGCAAGGAGGCCAACTCTGCCTTAGCTAAGGCTATATCCCCACTAACACGGGATTTCACGGCCCGATCGACTTTTTCTTCTAAAGCAGTTTGCGCCGCTAATCTATCTCGATTGAGTCGACAACTAAAATCGGCAGCAAACGTTCTAATTTTTTATTTAAGGTTACCCCACCAGGCGTTCCCAAAAACCGCTGCCGACAATTCCCGTTGTATCATTAGTAACAGCTGGTCCCGAAATCCCTGCTCACCAAAAAGTGAACAGTTGAATTTCCAGTAACCAGCCAACCTAACCTTAGGCTTATCTAAGTTTACACGGACCCGGACAAGCCTATGATCCGAATAAACTATATAATGGAAACTTGAACACCTTAAGAGCCCTACATCGACTCTCTTAACTAGGACTCGATCAAGGTAGCTCGCAAGCGTCCCAGGATCCGAGTTGCCACTATTAGTCCAAGTCCAAGCTATATCCCGAGGATGCTCATTCCGGTACTTATCGACGAGATCAAACCCGTCGATAAAGTCCCGGAATGGTTTCACATCAGGATTGTTAGTAGCCCGTTTTTTCCCTATACGATCTATATCGGGATCAAGGACGGCATTCCAATCACCCGCTAAAATTACCCGACGAGATGTCGTCAAAAACGGCTCGATCTGCCGAAACAGACCAGGTCGCTCAGCATGGATATTAGGCGCATAAACGCCGATGAGACGTAAAGCCTTACCTTTTATGGTAACGTCCAGCACACAAAGCCTGCCCGCCGGATCTGCGAAAACAAGAGTAAATACAGCGTCTAAAGACCTGCTCACTAGCCAAGAGACACCCCTCGAACGACCATCAAAACATGCTGAATAAAGGGCGAACCCATTAGACAGCACATCCTCACGATCATGAGAAGAAAACCGGGTCTCTTGCACACAACAGATATTAACCCCGAGGCGCTGAAGGTCGCGAGAGAGCCTCGCCCTGCGAGACTCCAACCTGAGGCCCCGGACATTTAAAGTAGCCAACCAGAGAGCCATAGTGAAAACTGATTAGGGTTGCTTACCTGCTTTGAACATGGCCGGGGTGAGGATACCAACAGCATCTCCCATAGACCCATGGCCCATCTCAGTGTTGATGTTACCGTCCTGGGAGATCCCGCCGATATCTCACAGGAACGTAAGTTTAAGAGCTCTATAGAGGGAGGGGTGAACAAAAATTGGGACCCTCCCTGCACAAAATGAATTCATTTTCCGGAGCTTGTCGCTCTGAATGATAGCAATGGGCGGGCTCATGTTGAAAGAGGTTATGGCCTCGTCCAACATGGCCCAAATTTGTTTTGCACCCGTGTCCACTCCCACCACGGTTAAAACCCGCTGGGCATCTGGAAAGTTCAGCGGGTTGTCAATGTCTTTATCACAGAACTGCTTGATTGACAGGAGGAACTTTAGGTTAGGGATTCGATTTCCGAAATCCTTAGCTTTTTCCGCCTGCCTAGGGGAGATTTTGCAAATGTCTAATCCGTGATTAAAAAGGCCTTTAGTTTTTTTTTCCTTTCGCCGGGATCTTGTGTCGGGCTTCTAGGCCTTTTTGTGACTGGTGGTAACATTTGTAAGGATTTAGAGGGAGAAGGACTGGGAGTGTGGCAAGGAGTGCAGGGTTGTCTAAAGGGGCTGGGATCTCTACTGAGCGGGATTTGGGATTGGGCATAAGAGGTGGACGGCATAGTAGGAGAAGGCTTCACTCTGGAGAGAGGGGTTGAGGGACTTGAAGTGGGAGGCATGGGGATGGAGGATACACTAAGGGTGGCCTTCTTTTTCGGGGGAGATTTGATAGGGGAAATTAGTTTAGGTGACTGTAAAGGGATGGTTTTTTTGGTCGGAGAAGTTTTTGTTTTTTTTTGGTCATCCAATAGCTTCTTTAATTTTTTAAGTTTCTCAGCTTTTTCATGACTTGGTTCATATTTTATCCTCTGTTCTTCAATTGAAGGAGTGGAGGTCGGGGCGTCGCCCTTGCTGTTGATAGAGGGAGTGGGACTGTGTGTGTCTTTAGTCCCCGAGGCTTCAGGGGACTGAGGACCCGCTGGCTGACGCTTCCCTCTGACCCTGCCAACTACCTGCCATTCCCCTTCTTCCCCCTTCTTAGCCGCAGAAGCGGTGGAAGAGGGCTCTTCGGGGGATGGGGGCTTGGATGGTGACCCAACCGGGGGAACAACCTCTCCGGTCCCGGCAGCTGGCATGCCCATTACAGGCGCTGCGGATTTTGCAGACTCGGTCAGAGGGGGGGGTTTGGTCTTTTGTGACCTGAGTCCCAGAGGCTTTCTTCTCTGGGCAGGAAGAGGAGAGATGACCAGTCACTCCACACTTCCAGCAGGCTGGTTTACGACCGGTCACGATGACCGGCAGCTTCAGGTCACCGACGTCAATCCAGTTGGGGACGGAGCTGAAGGCCTTTCGATCGAGCATCATATCAAAGCTCCATCCCCCAGTCAGGCTATCGCAGGAAGCGGCCAATATTTCCCCGTATTGGGCCAGGAAAGCCGCGAGGTGTTCCCCGATAACCTGAGGAGGGACCTCGTACACTGCCACGCTGGTCCTTCGCCGACCCACATACTCTGTTCGGAGGATGAGATCCTTGGTGATTAATTCTCTCCGGGTGGCTCTCACGCAGTCTTCTGCAGTGGGCAGCAGTACGTCCCACATGAAGAAACCCTTGCCCTTGACAATTCTTAGGGGTTTGAACCGCAGGGACTCCAGTGCTTTAAACACTGTGTCTTTAGTCGAACGACAAATTTTGCGCGAACGCTTGTCGACGACAAAGACAGACACTATTCTTTTCTCGACTCTCTTCAGTTCCACTGGATCCTCCAAGAGCCCGTCTTTCACCACGAGGTGAGCGTAACTCTTGGCACGCTCCAGGAACTCCGCGATGTCGATTATACAATTCGGAGGGGACTTCCAACAAGAGGGCGAATCCCCGACCTCGGTATTAACTTTAGGCTTGTCTTTACTTTTTTCCTTTTCCAGGATTTCCTGAGCTATCCTGGCTTTGGCCGCCTTCTTAAGGACGTCCACAATCTCCTCATTTGTAGGGGTTCGTGGCAGGGCAGGATATTAATCGGGATTATCTTTATCTGGGGGGTCTTTTTTGGGGTTAAAAAGATGCTTCCTAACCGATTTTTTGATGGAAGCAAGGGTCGATGTTTTTTCTTTGTAATCAGGAAAGAAGGGGCTTTTTTTTCCTTCTTCTCCATGATGATAAAATGGGAGGGGTGGGAGTGGAGGAATAGTGGGCGGGATATTTAATAAGTTCCGCCTAAAAGGCGAAACAAAAAAAGAAAAAATAACGCCAAGAAGCGAAAAAAAAATTAAAAGGGGAAAATTAGCCAAAAAAAATAAAACGTTCAAATAAAATAAAATTAAAATCTCTAGCCGAAGCTAGTTAAAAAAAATTATACGATGGTTGACTCTAAGTAGCTAGTCAAACCACAAAATAAAAAATAAACAGTTAAATTTAAACAATACAACAATTACAAAAATAATACAAAACCACGTAAAACTGAAAAACAAATATCGCCTAAAGGCGAAACAATTAAAAAGAAAACACTAAATAACAAAAAGTAAATGTTCAAAAAGGTAAACAAATAAAAAACTAAACTTTGGCAAAAAAAAAACAAACGAGCTAGTAAAAAAATTATAAGATGGCTGACTCTAAGTAGCTAGTCGAACCACAAAGTAAAAAAATAAACAGTTAAATTTACCAATACAATTACAATTCTAATACAAAAACACGTAAAACTTAAAGACAAATATCACTTAAAGACGAAAACAATTAAAAAGAAAACACTAAATAATAAAAATAAAACGTTCAAACAAAGGAAAACAAATAAAAACTAAACTTTTTCAAAAACCCGAGCTAGTAAAAAAAAATCAAAATGGCCGACACTAGTCGACACCAAATTCGAAACTTTGGCAACATCCAAAGCTAGCAACAAAAAATTAAATATGGCCGACCCTAAAACAAGCGAGTCGAACCAAACAAAAACAAAAGAAAATAAAACAAATAAAATACAAACGTAGAACGGTTACAAACGAATTTAGTAACGAAAAATTAAAACGAAAAACACGTAAAACGTAAAGTTAGAACAGAAACAAATTAATAAATAAACAAGGTATTAATAGAAATTAAAACGCGAAACAAGGGTTACAAAATAAATAAAACGAAGATAGATTTACGAGAGGAATTAAAGGAAAATGAAAATGAAAAGGATAGATAAAATAAAAGAAAAAGCGTTCAGAAATTAGAAGGGGAAAAATGGAAAGCAAGAATTACTTAATGGGGGCAAAATGGAAATTAAGAGGAAAATAAAATAAAAGAAATGAGAGAGAAACTTAAGTGGTAAAAACAAAAAATTAAAGAGGGGATAAAAAGAAAATTAAATGGGAAACTAGAATAAAAGAAAGGGAAAGAAAATTAATAAGAGGAGGGTAAAAAGAAAATGGAGAGAAGAAATAACAAAAGAGACTTTTTTTTTTAAAACGGTTGTTAGATAATAACTGAAAATAAACTTAACCAAACTGTAATATTCAAAAGCAAACGGGAACACAAAAAAATAGATCTAGCGCTCAAAGCAACGGTCGAGAAATGTCACAAAAGTCACGAAACAAACTGACAGCGATTCGTCAGGCAATCGTCAGGAAACTAGTGCTGTTATTTTTCTCGGCTATTTATATATAAGGATCAGTGGTGCATTATGGGTAGTCTATTTTGGCGGTTATTTTTACCGGAAGTCGCTTATTTGTTTATTTATTTATGTCAAATTATTTTGCTTGTTTTTTTGTTTGTTTTTTTTTAATTTTATTTTTATTTTTATCTTATATATTTATTTTTTATTTTGATCGGTGTTTTTTTGTTAACGTAGTAAAAATTTGTTTATATAGCTTATTGTTGGTAGTCTATTATGGCGGTCATTTACCGGAAGTAGGATGTTTGCTTATTTATTTGGGTCAAATTGTTTTGCTTGTTTTTATTTATTTTCATTTTTATTTTTTATCTTATATATTTGTTTATTTGTCATTGATTAAATCTATTTGTTGAATTTTGGGTTGGGATGTTGTGGTTTGTTCTTACTATTATTTTGGTCGGAACAGTTTTTAATTTATCTATTTGGGTTGATTATCTTTATTTGTTTTTTCTAAACGGCTAGTTTATCGTAATCGGTTGTTAGTTTATTTATATATTCGGATGTATTTAGATCAATTTATTATATTTGTTGTTATTTATTTGTTACACTATATATTTTTGGCTTTCGATTTTTAAGTAACGTAGGATATTATCTTTTATTAATTTTTTAATTTTTTATCGTTTATAACAGTTATAACTTTCGTCCGTTCTTTTGTTTTGATTTTATTTCGCATATTCTAACAGGTGTGGTTTTGTAATTTGTTTGGAGTAATTTATTTTGCTTATTTTATTGCTGTTTTGTTTGTTTATATATTTATTTGTTTTTCTATTTTAAGTTAAGTAGTAAAAATTTGTTTTCATGTCTGCATTTTGAGATTAGCTCGGATCTTTTATTTAATAATTTATTTTGATCTGGGAAGGTAATGATAGCTATTTTTTCCTCCAAGCAAAGTTTGCAAGTTTTTGATAGGTTGTTGTAGGCTGATGATTTTTTCCTTATTTTCCAAGATATTTTTGGTGTGGTGTGTGTTTTGTTTTTTATTTCCCAGATATTCTTAGAAAGCATTGTGCTGTTCGCATATTTACTATTTGTGAAAGACATTTTGTGTACATAATTTCTTTGTCTCCATGGTCCTTCGGTTACTCCTATGTATACTTTTTCTTCATTATCTGCTGATTTTATCGTGGCTTGGTAGATTACGTTGTTTTGTAAACAATTACCGTTTAAGGGACATTCGTTTTTTATTCTGCAGTTGCGCATGGGTTTAATTTGTTCGTGTGGTTTGGTAATAATTTTCCTGTTGTGCTTTTTTATTATTTGTGCCATGTTCTCGGTGCAACTGTAGCTGATTTTTACTGTGTTTTTGTTGAATATTTTGTGTGGGGTGCTTGATTCCGGGATGTGTTTGTGTAAAAGTTTGAAGAATATTTTTCCTATGTTTGTTTTTACGTTTTTGCTGTACGGTGGGTTGAACCATATGATATTTCTTTTCCTGTTGGTCTTTTTTGTGTTCTGTGGTGAGTATGTGAGTGTTGCTGGGAATAGAGGTTTATCATTAGTTTTTTGTTTAGGATTCGGATGCCGATTCTTTCTAAAATGATCTTCAGCTTGGTAATCCTAACATCAGGTCCTGGTCCAGGTTTATTTACTATTTATTTCATTTTATTTTTTCCTCCACCTACGGGAGTAGATAAGTTCGCCTCCACCCCGGTCATTTAAAGAGTAGACGCTTATCCTATGTTTACTGTTTCCGGTTTGTTCTAAAGTCTACTGCATTTCTCTACTTCTAATGGGTGCCATTCCTTACCCTAATATGACCATTTAATAAGCCTCTACCTTCAATGGCTCTTGGACCTTGGGTACGGGGAATATATATATATATATATATATATATATATATATATATATATATATATATATATATATGAGACAGACAGAGAGAGAGCATTGTATCAAATTTGGTGAACAACCCGGGTTGCACTTAGCGTAGTGCACAAAGCTCGGTCGGATAAGCATTTGCATTTTTTCGAAGCTGTTCATGAGTCAAGGGTTCGAATCTTATCGGGGTCAATCTGGGGATGCGATTTTGGTATGCACCAACTTTGGGAAATGTATGCAAATCATACCAGGCGATGCCCAAAGACCTACTACAGAAATTGGGTAGATAGTATTTTTCGGATGCCGTCAATATTTGTGCAAGCCTGAAGTCAAAGTAATACTGAGGTCTTGAGGGTAATGGCGTTGTTTAAACTGCCAATCAAGAGAGATTTTGCGGTCTCCCCCGGAAACTGTAGCAAACGTCGATTCAACAGAATTACGATATAAACCTCAGGTGAGCTATGACGATGTGCCTGAGCATAAACTACGATGGAGATTTGCTTGCAGCCCTAGAAGATGGGTATAATCGGTAAAAGAGTGTTTCGCTGTATCATTGAGATATTTTAGATTTAAAAAAGTAAACGATGAAATCTCAGTAACTATATATATATATATATATATATATATATATATATATATATATATATATAGGTTTTGTCATCCACAGACAGACTGTTTCGCTAAATCATTGCTCATCAGTGTGACTAGACATCCGACTTATTATCAGTCGGAGATTTTAACCGAGAGCTACCAGCGCCTGGTAGAGAGGGAGGCAGATTTTTACGTAGTTATTCTTCGAATAAACACGACAATGACTGAGAAGGCTCACTTCATAGAAGACCTTTCCAGTATTAGCAGTAGCAGTTGTAGTCATTTTTTACAAATTCGCTCTTTCTCTCAAGAGTGCTCGACCGAAATTTTCCGTGTGCGTATATATCGTCTGGGGGAACTCTGCATTTCTTATAAAAAACATAAAATGAAGTATTTTAGATTTTTCTAAAATAATAATAATAAAAAAAAAAATTCAGTATCTATATACATAGTAATTCATCGAGCTTAGAATCCTAAACAGAATGCGGAAAGCACTGGACGACCGTTTCGTCTTCTCTAGGACTCATCAGCAGTGCGCATCCACTACCGAGAATCGAACCCGGATCGATTTGATACGACGCGAACGTCATAACAACTGTACCACGGGACTCGGTGACGAAGAAGGCATAAACTAGACTCGATATAGCGATGCTACTCACTCAGTTCCGTTCACCGATATCCATCCAAGTGCTGATGCGTCCCAGATAGGACGAAACGGCCGTCCAGTGCTTTTTGCATTCTGTTGAGGATTCTAAGCTCGACGAATTAATATAAAATTAGCCTAAATCTCCAAATCAATTACTCATATATATATATATATATATATATATATATATATATATATATATATATATATATACGGAATAAATTCCAATAACCAACAATGCAAAACTCTGCCTCTTCACAACAAGGCCAGCCTACTCTAGACAACAGACTCTTTCCTATTTTTGTAAAAACACTGGTTCTATTCTACACACTAGAATCCAACCATTTCTCCAATTTCTTTCACGCTCTACAAATCATATACAATACGTGTTTTAAACTATGTCTGACTTGCAGTTAGAACAAAATATGCAATTTAATAAAAATGACCAGTTCCTGAAACTTCTCAACTACACACAGAACCTTATCCAAGTTAACCAATCTCTACATCTTCTGCATCGACATATCCAATCCGACACCCACACTACTCCAAAAAACAAATATATCCACTTAACCATATAAAAACCAAAAACTGAAGAACAAAAATATTATCAAAAGGAATTTCTTTTTGTCTGTCAAAAAATCTGGATCCCGTGGATTTATGTTACGACTTAAAAAAAATTCTCTGCAACATCAAATTAATTGACTACTTTTCCACCACCTACAACAACCACCAATCTTCTACCACTTATGATAATAAAACGTATACCAAATCACACAAGTCTACCCTTTGGAGTCCACCCCTCGGGCACAACCACCACATTGATTCGTATACAAAAAGTAGCAGGAAGTACCTAGGGAAAATTCATACATAGAGGCTTCCATATAAAACCACAGCAACAACATCACTAGACAGCAACGGACAGCCATAAAGTCACTCCAGGCTAACAAAGACATAGATATCAAACAAGGCGACACGGGCAGTTCAGTCACCAAAATCTGGACAAGATTAAATATATCGCAGAATCAGAATGCCAGCTTAATGATCCATATTTTTATTTTTTTTAAAACTATCCCTAGATCCAGCCACATAATTTACGTCTGAACTCCGCTCTCAAATCAGCTATCTAGACCACAGCATACAGGCACCAATCAAGGCTTTAATCCCGGAAAGTCCCAAACCCGGCACATTTTACACCTTCCCCAAATTACACAATCTCTCTAACATAATCAAAGACACAACCACCAATCTCTCTATAGAGGATATCAACAGCAACCCACACAAGATGCATGACCTGATAGAATCACTTATGATCCATCGGCCCAGCCGGCCTATAATTTCTAGTATAGGAACCCTGACACAACACATTTCTGGTTATATTGGCGAAATCCTCAAACTTCTGTTACCCTCTATTCCTTCGATTTTTATACTCAGACACAACAACTTCCAGTTCAACGAACACCATTTATTAAAGTTAGAGGCACAATGGGAAGGAAAATGTCCCCCCAGCGATGCTAACATTTTTATGGATGTCCTTAAACAAGATATGTTTAGTCGATACCACCTGGCACCCCTACCCTACCACAGGTACATAGACAACATCTTCATATGGACACAAGGAGAGAACAATCTCCTAGATCTTAAAAGAAACACCTTAATAATTTTAACCACACCATCAAATTTACTATATAATATTCTACCACTTTCATTCCGTTTCTGGACATACTGGTACGTCTCAATAACAACCACATCTCCACTACACTATACACCAAGCCTACTGATGGTCATTGCTACCTTAATTTTTATAGCTGCCATCCGAACAACCTATTAAAATCTATAATCTACAACCGATGCTTAGACATTAAACGTATTTGATCTCATAAGGAAGATTACAACATACACATAGGACAACTTTGCAATCACTTTCTTAAGAGGAATTACCCATTCAAAACAATCAAAGAATCTATCATCAAAGCTTCCAAATATAACAGAAACATTCTCCGCAACTATGTAACTAAAAATAATAATTCCAGAATCTTCATGGTTTTTCATTTTAATTATAATATCCCCAAACTTTCCCAAACCGTAACTAAGGATTTCCAACATTTAAAACTAGACAACACTATTAGTAAATTACTTAGCAATAACCCTTTACACGAGTGGCAACAGCCCTCGCCCCAGCCTCTTCAGACGTTTAACATCATCAAACACCTGCAACACCTCACCTAACCAAGGGAATGTCACCTGAAACATATATATATATATATATATATATATGTATATTTAGAGAGAGACAGAGAGAGAGTCAGAGAGAGACAGAGACAGAGAAATAGAAATAGAAGACGAATTTATATATACAGTGAATCAATGTCTTAAAATTTGACCAAATAACCTTATGATCACAATTTATTTTTTAAGATTTTCTTGGTATGAGGATTTTTCCTCTTTCCCATCTTATATATAATTCTATTTTTTAAAGGTTAAATCTATTTGGAAATTTATTCCAGCTGTTTTTTTTTAACTACCGCATACCGTACGCAGGGTCATATATCATTTGTCGTCATTTCTTCAGGCCCTATTAAGGAAATAATTTTTGCTTTCGTTAACCATGTCATGAAGCTATCAGTACACACAGAAAGGAATTTAGCTAGGGCAGAAAGCATTGCTGCATGTAAAATGAAATCTAGCAGTACAACTGAACCTATTGCAATAAATCCAGCACATCACCAGTCATCCTTGACCTTCTAATTTATGTAATACTAATTTCTTCATCTTCTCCCTTTTTAAATTCATCAACTACATGATTGTGAAACACCCATAGATTTTCAGTTTTCTGATAAGGACATTGTACCGTATATGCTGGCTTACAAGACGAATGTAGGTATAAGACGACCCCCCCACAAAAAAATATTCAAGATAAAATGTAGATTTCGGGCTATATTCGCCGTACAAGACGACCCTCACTAAATTGTACTTTAAAATGTATTCTATTGAATTTCTTAAATAAATTCGATGAGCATATACTTTCTTTTCACTCAATTTCTAATGTGATAATTGTGGGCAAATATTGTCAGTTAATTAAAACAATCTGCAATACGTCATGAGTTAGTGCTGTGTTTTGTGTAGGTTATTACGTTAGCCTTAATTACTTTTCACCGTTAATCATCCACTCATTCCACTGTTCTTGAAGGCGATCTTGAAACGGCTTTTAAAATCAAGTTTTATTTTTGTTCAACATCATCCGAAAAAGGAGGCAAGATATTGTTAATTAACTACCACAGGATGTAAGATTCGAGTTTTATACCTGGAAATAAACGGGTCTCTTATATTTTATGAATTTGTAAAGGGTAAAGGTCGTTTTGTACGGTGACATATACTGTATTTCGTATATTTTTTCTCATTTTCATTTGACGATCTTTGACAACTACAAACATAATCAAACATGTTGCGGGTGACAGGACAATCTGAATATATGAAAGAAGAAAAAAGTGAAACTAGTGAAGGCGTTTGTGTAGAAGTAAGTGTATCAAGCGTGTGTGATAGACACATATATATATATTCAGGTGTGTGAGAGAGTTCATCAGTCAACAGAGGACAAAGGGAATCGAGAGCACCTCAGCGATAGCGTTCTTATCTACATGAATCCTACAGCTTACCGTCCCTGAGTGAAATAGGAAAGATAGGATGACAGAGAATGTTACCTACTATTTATCCGCTTAGGGAACGTCCCGTATCGGTAGGTTCTTTTAGGAAAGTAAGTGGGGTAAATCCACAGGTATAAACTCATCAGATTTTGTGTTCTTAATTAGATGTCGTGGTTTAGACATTAGAGTACATAATACATAATTTATATTTTGTACAATAGTGTCTGGTTTCCGTGGAAACAATTGTTTTAGGGGTCGAATTTTTTTTTGCAAAATGGCCATTATTTGTGCCTAACTTTTTGTTCATTACCTTCAAGTCAGGCCATATAATGTCCCTCTATTTATTCCATGACAAAATGGTAAGTTTTTTGTGCGTGTTTGTTTTAGAGGACATATTTTAATGTTTTTTTTTCTAAACAACTGTTAGCACTAATTACGTTTCGTTTTTCAAGTGACCTCTGCTTAACCATACTAGTGGTTGTATGTCCGTGATCATGATTTCCATTTTTATTTACTTCTTTCGAATTAACTTTTTTTTTCAGATTTTATTGCCCCTTTTTTTCGATATTTTTCAGCTAGTTTCCATCTACATTGTCACACCTATATACGACCGTTTTCTCAGATCAGTGAGTAAAATAGCTTTGAGCGCAGGAATTCTGAGGAACTATCTAACTTCTGCAAACAGTGTGGTCTGGCATTTAAGAATACAGTCAACATGACAGTTATGCTTAAAAATGTTTGTTTTTTTATGTTGAACAATATCTTTACAGCAACTAGCTAAATGACTAGCCGTAACCTAAATGTGGTTCTACAGAAGGATGCCGAGAATACGATGGACTGAATTTGTGAGCAGAGACGTAGTTTTAGAGAGAATGAAAACACAAAAGGACAATTATATTAGCATCAGAAAAAAGAGAGTTGAAATTGCTAATGCACATAATGAGGAAATTCGGTTTAGAAAATTCAAGATTCACAGGATATGAGGGAAGAAGAACAAAGGGAAATGTCGCATAACCTAACAAAGGAACTTGTATAAGTAGATGGCAGAACAGGGGTTAGCAAAACTACAACATTTACTAAGAGCTACAAATGACAGTAAATTGTGGAGAGCCATGATCGCCTATGAGTCAACGTACATAGTAGAAGAATAAAACTAAACTGATCAGTTTTATTCGTCTTAGAGAACACTTTGCCTTCTATCGGATTGGCTGAAACTAAATACCAGGAGAGTAAACAATTGCGCCTTCGCGGTCTCAAGTTTTCCACTGCTATGGATTAGAATGATTATATCGAATCAGATGCTAAGCTTACTGCTAAGAATTGACAATCTTCCTCCCCCGAATCTGTTTTACAAACTTATATATCAGCCCGTTCTCCATGTATTGAATTTTCTTGTCATATCTCGTCCAGTGCTTCTGCTATGTGTCTTGGAATTCTTGATACAAAAGCCAAACAAGAATCTCCACAGTTATCGGTCCTGACCTGGCATCTCGATTACCATCCCCCTACCACTGCCGTAATGTAGTTTCACTGTATCTCCAGAAATAGTTTCATGGAATTGTCCTGATTACCTTTTCTCTCTGGTATTTCTACTTCGGGAATTTAAGCCTGGTACTAGATTGTCACTTAGGTCTTATAATTTTGCTGTTGAACTTAAAGATGCAACCGTAACTTATTTTCTAGTAGTTTCTTCTGTCGAATTTCCCAGCTATGCCTCATTCTTCTGACATTTCTATCGAAATCTGTTCCAGCTTCTTGTTATCCTATCAACTAAGTTGTTCGAAACTAAAAATGAAACATCAATCGACACATACTGTCGCCTTGTATTCTACTCTTTTTATTGCTCTTTCTCCTCAGTAACTTTTAAATAACTGTAAGTTTAAGTAACTCTAAATTTCAGTAAGCTCCCCTGCGTCTCAGTGGTTTTTACTATCTTACTTTGCATGAAATAATTAAAATAATTGCTAACGCAGATTATTAACTAATTTTTTTATTGAATGTTTTCTGAAATATTTGGACTAGTGTACTCAACTCTTCATTCTTAGTGACAAAACATCTCGGGCGGTTTACCCTCCATACCTCTTCATCTCTCTGTTGTAGTCGGCAGCTTTACGAGAATTTCGAAAATAACCCTTTATTCAATCAAAAAATGCACGTTGGTTGTCATCCGGTTTTCCATGCAAGATGATATCGCGAATCAGTTAATTATATCTTTAGAAGATACTGATAACGTGACAAGAAAGAATTAACTATACAGCTGAAGCAGGTTGGTGGTGCATCAAGAATTATCTTTTCACCTGAAGAGAGGCGATACAGATCAGAATCAGTGCAAAAGATCGATGACATCTATCATAACGACATTTCTTTAACCTGAAAATTCAAACAAAATCCCCCCCATTTTAATTTGACAACGTCTATTTTTCTCTGTCTCCGATATTTTCGCTAAGAGTTCGCTCTTCAAAACAGTTTTAAATTTAAACGGATTCACATATGTTTTAGTCGGGCAGCCTATTTTTAGTTTCCCGCGTTGAGGCTCCATCGACTTTATATGACCGCACTACTTTCCTCCTTCATATATGCTTAATGAATCGCGGCATTCTAATTCCGTTGTAATTCCGTAACATTTTGCAGTTTTCTCTTGCTTATATTTATCATTTATTTTTTTTTGGGGGGGGGGGTTCTTCCGCGATACACAAATTATAGCACTTGAGATTTCTACAACGTCTCCTGCAATTTTCCAGGATCATTATTATTATTATTATTATTATTATTATTATTAGTAGTAGTAGTAGTAGTAGTAGTAGTAGTAGTAAACATTTCTTATTGACCTATCTTTGTTTTACGCTCAAATGCCTGTGTCGTAACCAATGACCTAGATCAAGTAAAGAAGATGATTTTTGTTGTTTCTACTTAATTAAACAAAAGACAAGTGTAAAGAAAAAATACTTATATGGATAAATCTCTTCGCAAGAGGTGAGCTTTCCTTGTTAAAACTATTTTTTTAATATTCTGGAGAGACGGTGAACCAGGGTATCTGTTTATATTTACTTGAGTTCCTTTTTTTAACAAACCCAAAGCTCCAGCCAGATTTATTTTATAAGGGCCACATATTTTTTTAATTTCCATCTGCAATTATTATTATTTCCATTGATTTCTGTTGTATACACATTTTCTTCCGGGTTCCAGAGATATAGGGTCAAATATGGCTGCATGAGATTTTTTACTTACAATTTTGTATAAAAACAAAAACGAAGATCACACACATTTTACAAAGATAAAGCTTTTCGTAATGTGTAATCTGTACTTGTGAGTACAATTTTTTGTATTTCTTTAAGGCATGGGCTTCCAGGAATCCTTTCAATGAGTCTATCGGAAATTTTTCCAATCGATCCGAGGCATTCAACTACAACTGGAAATACTGATGCCATCATGTGCCACATTTTTTAGATTTCCATTTCAAGATCATTGTATTTTGATAATTTTTGAAAATCTTCAAAGATATTTTAGAATCTGCAGGGAATGTCATGTCAATCAGAAAATATATATTGTGTTTGTGATCATTAGGCAATTGGATTTGATTTATTATTATTATTATTATTATTATTATTATTATTATTATTATTATTATTATTATTAATGTAGACATTGAGTTCAAGACAAATAGGGTTTAATCTGTTAATAAATTGCCAACAGGTCTTCGCAATTATTAACTATTATGATTGATTTCCATAGTGCCATTTTTTGGATAGTTTTATTTTTTTCTGAATATTTATTTGATCAAGGATCTTAGATAGGCCTTTCTCCATCATTCACAATTCTCCAACAATGAATGAAACTAATGTCTTCTTCATGTCCATATAATTCCTTTCGTTCTCGAAAGAAGTTTTTTTATTTACTTATTCAGGTTTTATACCCCCACCACTTAAATTTTCATCGTTGTCCGCTTGAAAGTCGAAGGCCAGGACCTGACCCCCACCTTATTCCTGGTTTTGATTTGGTGATCAGTCAGAAACACAAGTCATTTTGGGACTTTTGAAAACACACACACGCCCACACGCATATAAATATATATATTATAAGACAACCATGTAATAATATCACTACAAACATAGCCCTTTTGTTTCAACACTCCTGGTGTCTTCACAAGTGATATTATTGAATCGATACCCGAAGTGTTGAAACAAAATGGCTATGTTTGTAGTGATCTTGTAAAATGTTTATGTTATAATTTTTAAATAAATATTCTTCAATCTACATTGTATTGAGCATTTTTTTTAAAAAATAGTGTTTTTTGTTATGTGAATTTTATTCCATGTATACCAACCATATATATATATATATATATATATATATATATATATATATATATATATATATATAAGTTAAGAAAAACTTGTTAATCCGTATCGGTAGTCCCAAGGAGGATGAAATCCCGAGAGCTCAATGTAAATTCAGAGCTAATAATTTAAAGAAAAACAGAACGCTTTAAAGCTCCATGTAATAATTTATTTCACCATAGCCCTTTTAAAGGACGCTGGAGCATCAGTCATCACTTCTAAAAGGTGAATCGAAAAATGAAATGAAAATTTACACTTTTGACGGGTAGCACTAAGTTTATGTAATTTAACAGAGAGGGTAGTGACGAGTGGTGTGAGATATGATCGAATTTAGAGAGGGTTTATTTTAATATTTCTATCTATCATACATAGTATTAGAGGAGGAGGGACCAGACATTGACCTATTTAATCAGTTAACTTAACGGAAGTGATATATTGAAAGGGATGGGAGAGAAGAGAGAATAAAGTAAAAGAAAAAAAGAAAGAAAGAAGGGGGAAGTAAAGAGAAAGAAGCTGTAATTAGGTTTTACGAAGGAATAGGAGTTGAGGTATAATTTTTAGCAATTTATGCAAAAAAAAACAGATTTTAATGTTTGATAATAATTTAAATGTTTAAAAAATCCACGAAGAAATTAATTTGATGCTTACTAGCAATTTAAATATTTAACTCTTTTACAAATAATTTAGGGATTTAATATGAGTTAAATAGTATATTTAAAAACACATTCATAGACAATACATTAAAAAAATTATTTATAATATAACACTTTACTGATAGTAATATTTTAATATTGTAAATGTTTGTTAAGGTAACATATCTATCAGTTTGAATCTAATTCATGAATGTAATTTGTGACTATTTTTAGATAGGTAATCTCTTTTACTTAAAGTTTAGGTTTTAAATTAAGATGGAGTAATATTTGAAGGCAATATTAAATATTTTGTTTTATCATATATATATATATATATATATATATATATATATATATATATATATATATACACCACACATACACTTATGTAAATCTGACATATACATACGTTCATTTACATGAGCAATTGCACACGTAGGCACATACACATGTATCGATATACACAGGTACCTATGTATATTCATATATCAATACTTACACATATATTTTCAAATATTTATATTCATATCTATTTAAAATTTTCCTTAAATTTCACAGTTAATGTTTAACGTTACGTGATGGCTTAAGTGTTTAAATATCAAAACAAATATTTCTAATTTTATTATTTTACTATCAATATTAATTGTTAAAGAGTAACATATTTAAATTTAAATTAAATTATCAGTTTAAAATTAAATTAACTCCAGATGATAAAAAATTTCAACAATTCTAATTAGGGAAGATTAAAAGAGAAAATAAGATAAAACGTTAATAAAAGAACTTTAAGTCCTTCCCTTAGAATACTTTCCATATATATATATATATATATATATATATATATATATATATATATATATATATATATATATATATATATATATATATAACAGATCTATAAACATAAATACCTATATCTGCATATGTATTTATATTACTATATTTTACATATATTCACAAATGTTACATATACGAACTCACAAATACTTACATTTATATATACACATATGTACATACACAGACCACATGCAATCCTATATACATGACACAATGCATATATAACCCAAACATAAAGAAATGCAATCCAACTTTTTGAATTCTTACCGAGAAACCTAAATATAACTACTCCTAATAATTATAAATGTTAACTCGAAATTCTTTTTACCTACTAAAGTGTAATATTATCCCCTATCGCTATCTTCCCTCCCCTACCTCTCAAACTTAGGACGCTAGGTGGTTTATCTACCCAAACTTTGACCGATGTTTATCATCGGAAGAATGTCCACACTCCATTCAACATTAACTACCCGACCCACCCAACACCAAACTGCTGCCAACAACAACTATCGTTTCACTTAGATACTATAGGTATATTTTGTTAAGTACATTTTTCTTCTCAAAAAATGGAAAAAGGAAGTGACGTTTTACATCCGGGCTTGCCTACAAACAGGATCGTTCATAACCATTTCCGACCCTCACCCGTAGATGTGCAGTTAAAATGCACTGAAACCAAGTTGCATCTTTGTTGTGAGTAAAATGGTTTTGTCTATATGATAAAATTATAATAAATAAATAATTATCGCTCTACTACATGTATTGAGCTCTTTTTTGAATGAATGCTGCGAACGTTAAAATTTATATATTTTATATATTACTTTCGTTCCCACCGCATCGGATATATATATATATATATATATATATATATATATATATATATATATATATATATATATATATATATATATATTCACACACATATATATACAAACATATCTACCTAAACTTACGAATACACCTATACATATATATATATTACATATCCGCCTACAATACATATATACATATATATGCAAACATACACCTCTATACAAATGTATATACATATACACATATCAATGTTCAAGTTCATCTACATATTTGTATACATACAATTATGTGTCCGCATCCATGTGTGCATATAATTATTTCCAAAACCAAAAATAACGTAATATTTTCCTTTCGATACAGTTATTTCTAAATATATTTAATTAGATTGAGGTGGTTTTTATGTCTACATTTAAAAATTAACTCATTATGTTGGTTCAGTAATATATCTGGATCTTATGTTTTGTCATTAGGATCTTCTCTTGTATATACAAGTCGCATCTATCTCTGAAATTTATTGGAGTTCTGGCTCTCGAGATGATTTTCCATTTTACTTGGAGGGTTAAGCCGCTCTCCAACAAATCCCAATAATGTTTTCACAGTGATGTTTGGTGTTTTTTAAAATCTATTTGTGAAGAACTGGCGATGGCTATAAAACCGTTGCTTATATATATATATATATATATATATATATATATATATATATATATATATATATATATATATCAGATATATTTGCATGTACTTAATATTTAATTTAAGTCATTAAGTTTTGCAAGTCAATAAATAATATTTCTTAATATTACTTATTAATTGTGTTTGCAACTTAATGAACACTGCATTTTTTGACATTCCAAATGTAAATACATATTTGGGACACCCTGTATATATTAAAAAAGTCTAAATGAAAACATTTATATGCCAACGCGTTTCGTTCCTTGAAGAAATTTATCAAAATGAATTTGCATGCATTATTTCCTAACGTTTATTTATGCTCAGAAGTATTTATAATTATGGGAAGGTAAAGTATTGGAGGCCGCTAAGTGATGTTATTTATTGCATAAAAAAACGAAAGTGAGGAAATATTGTTATTGAAATTTTATATTATTTTATTGTCACTGTGATTATTAGTTATCTGTATGAAATTTATTTTAATTTGTTGAGTTATTGATATGTTTGTTTTAAATATTAAACGTTCCCGGATTCACCGTTTTCTTTTAAGTTTTTAAAATGTTTATGATCATTCATTTTGTCTTGAGAAGGGGTATTTCTTTTAAGAAAGGATATATCGGAAAAAAAAATCAGAGCGTAAGTTAACATTTTAGCACGAACTGAAGGCTCATTGGGATTAACAAATGAATCTTTTCAAAAGCTAAGCAAATTTTTAAGAGACGGAAATTTCATTAGAATCAAAGACAACAGTAAGAATATCAGTTCTTCCTGTGTCCGAGAGCATTTGTGCGTGCGTGCGTGCGTTTTGCATTTCAGAAAATGAAGAGAAACTATACATTATTAAACACATTTTTTCATTATCAATTTATTAAAACTTTGAAACTAATTTTGTTGTACGCATGTGAACACTGTTGTTTCGCTATCGATTATGTGGCCACTGATGCTACGCTGCAAGTTGATTTATGCGTCGTGTAGTTTCAACCCTCAGAAACACCCGTTTTCAATTGCCCTTCTCTTAGACTGGTTGCCCATCAAAGTCAGTAGTCTGTGCTGTTAGTGGAGATAGTTTCACAACTTTTTAAGTTGCGTAAAAGCGGGCACGTCGTCATTAGCTGATATGTAAATTCAATACGCCCTCACCCAAGAAATGTTTTTATTCCTATTCTTCTGTGTACCTCGTCCCATTAAAGCTATACGTAATCACGGTTCTCCACAACTTCCTAACGCTTTTGGGTGTTAGCAGGTTTTCTCCCTTTGCTAAGGATTTTAATTCTCGTACCGCTAGTCATTCCCACAAGCCCAGCAGGTATGTGACACACTGCCTTACCTAATCTCTCTTGTCCTCACTATGATCAGCAAGGGTTAAGTTATCCAAACACTATTTCCTCATGATGTGTTCAAGGTATTTCAGTCACCTCTTCCCGGTTCTGTGTATAACCGCTCATTCCGCTACCATTTTCTTTAGGTCTTCATTGTTGCATAATAACTCGGTTCATGGAATTCTCTGTTTCTGTCTGTATAACCACATTTTTGTTGCCTCTAGTTTTCTCCTCGTCCGTAGGGAGACTGCCCAGCATTCCCTAGTCCTGGGTATGACGATAAACTACATCCGCGCCCTGGGTAAGATGATAAACTTCGTCCAACAACCAGGCCACTGATCAGGAAGTGTTCAGAAGCGTGGAACCACCTCTTAATTGCTGGTTTTCCCAGGGCCACCCTGATCCGGGTGGTAGCACCTGTTATGGTACTAGCTATGGGCAAAGAGTTAACCCCAAATTTGGGGTCAAAACACTATGAAAGTGTAAAAATAGGATTTAATACCCAATAAATACTTGGTAAAAAATTATTACCAGCAATAATTTTTTGAGGAAAAAATTATCACCAGCAATATAATTTTGGAACAAAAAGATATATATATATATATATATATGTTACCAGCCATAAGAATTTTCGGCATTAAATAACTCATTGAGGTTGATATGCCGTAAAACAAACCAAACCAAACAACCATATAGGAGGATGGATATCACACAATAATCCAGCTTTCTTTATCTTTTGTTTCTAACGGATTTTTCCTTTCTCAGCACGTTTCTCGGCTCTCGCAATGCGTCTTTCTTTAGACTAATGCGTGTTTGGAACACACGATGTCACAGTTTTCCGTCCTCTGTTAAATCATTTCTATGATGTTTAAACATTTGTAGCTTGATATTGACAACTCCAACTCGTATCTCCCAAGTTTGACTCATTCTCTTTTCTGATAATTGATGTTTAATCCTGTTTCTTCCCACATTTTCTAACTAAATTATCAAAGAGGTCCTGTACTTTTTATTTCTAAGTCGGGCCAATGTCATCTCAGTCTGTTGTGTCGTTAATATTATGTCTACCAATGATACAACCGAGTGGCGTCTCCAGTTTCTTTAGGATAACCTCGCTGTAGAGGTTAGATACATCTGGAAAGAAGATACATTTTTTTCTATTTTGTGCAGAAATTTCTCCTCACCTTCTCCATCTTCTTCCCTTCAGGGCGTTGGTGGTCATGGCTCTCCACATTTTCATTTGTAGTTGAAAATGTCCTATTAAGCTCTTAATAGCTTTTATGTTTTTTTGCGATCTCTCGCAAAACCTGTTCCGCTCTCCATTTAATCAAGCTCGCCAGGTATGATGTATATTGCTCTCCAGTCGCCCTCTTATATTCAATCTGTTCTGTTTTCAAGCTTCTTTTCCTCATTAAATTTTCTCGATATTTCAACTGTCTCTTGCTCAACTGTTAGATATAAGTGTCCTTTCTGTTGGCACTGTCTCTAGAACTTCCCCGTTGCTCGAATGATCTGTCCTTGGTATTCTAAGCATACGTCTATATTACTACAAGTGCCTTCATTATCTGTAAGGAGATTATTCAGCATTCATTGCCACATTACAGGACTAATCCTGCATGATGGTTCAGTAGTCTTTCTTTGTTTCTATCAATATTTTATCTTAATATTTTGCTCAGCTTTTCGAAGGCACCTTCGCCATCACATTGCGCCTTCATATTTCTGTATAGAACTTTCCCTCCACTTTCAATACGCTTCCCAAATATCTCTTTCCGCTAAAATTACAAATACTAAAAACATTATTGCCGATTCTGTAATTATATGTTTAAATATGAAAACTGAAATACAAACTGGAATTTTCCTTTTGCAATTTGAGTACACTGCATTTGGACTTTATTAACTTAAGATAAAAGTATGTTATGCGTTTATTTTTTTTTCAAGGGACAAATTCTGAAGTCATTTTATGTGTTTAAGTTGTCTAAACAGAACAATTGCCAAGAACACAATTCCGAAATGGACGTACTAGAACGAGGGTGAGAGAAAGTGAAGACTTAATAGAAAATGTCTTGAATTAATTTAAGATGTAGTTATACAAGAATTTAAGAAAAAAATGAACAGAATGGCGAAGTTTTCACCCCCGAGGAGAAAAATGTGTAACTAATATTACGAAATTCTATACAGTGATTTGTTGGAATTTAAAGACAGTGCAGAAACTTTGTGAGTGAATGGGGACAAACACTCACATTCAGGTACACATATATACAGCAATACACTAACATTCGAATCTACAGACACACACACGCACACACACACACACATACACACACACACATATATATATATATATATATATATATATAATACATAAAAGATGAATAGAATGAATCAGACTAGGAAACAGTAATATTAAAAACTGCTCAATACACATGTGAAACATGAAATAAAAGTATAAATAACATGCAAAACTTTTAACATTAAAAATCAGGAGGTCAGTTAAAATACGCGACCTTGGTTTCAAACTTACGGCAACCTCAGGTCATTTTATCAAATAAATTTTATAAATAACTAAAGTAGTGGATTCAACTGACCTTCTGATTTTTAATATATATATATACACACACACATATATATATATATATATTTATATATATATATATATCGATTACGTCACAACACACTTTGCCTAGGTCACAATATTCGCTAGTTCTACGAAGCTCACAAACTGTCTCTATCTACGCTGCTGAAGTTGAAAACTTGGACCATTTTTCTTATACTTTTCCTCCGAAATAAAATTCGAACAATTTCTGACGGAATGTAGTCTTTTTCTGCTAAGGATTACCTACAATATGGAAAATTCGATCAGTAAAATATGCCTATCAAAGATGGCAGGTGTTCTTAATAATATTTATCTTAAAGAATATTTGCTGCCAAAATATACCACATAATTAATTTCAGAAATCACATATATATATATATATATATATATATATATATATATATATATATATATATATATATATATATATATATGATTTCACAAAAGGTTTTTATAGTCGATGTTACGTTTAATTTAACATAAGTGTCACTTTGAACAGTGGAATTTATTTCGACCAACCTAAACAAAAATTTCAGAAGTTTATTGCTATACTTAATTTTGGCCTTAATTCTCTCATATTAATGTCTCCTGGGATTTTAAGTTTTGCCTATTATAATTTTGGTGTAATAAAGGCGCATTTTCTGTTAATATCTATCTAGACCGTGAATGTGGGCGTGACTATTCCATTAAATGATGTAAGATTGAACTGTAGTTATCCAAGTGAAATGTAAGCCTGCTCCACAGCATCGTCGTTGTAAAACCAAAATACATATTAACATTTTAATATATTACTATAATATTTACATTTTATATGTTGTTAGTAGAATCGTAAATCTGAAACTAATAGGACTGTATCGGGATGAAAGGATCATCCTCGTCCCTAATAGTAATGGTACACTAACAGCGAAATTACAAAGAAAATTATCAGTGCTTTCAAATTCCTAGGGTTTAAAATTTGGATTTCCTCTAAACTTAAACTAGTTGACTACCTAGATATCACTTCTAACCTTAATGATAAAACATTTAAACCTTACCATAAATGAACGAAGCCCCCAACTATTTCAATATCAGTTTTAACGACCCCATTGCAATCCTAAGCGAAATACCCACCACAATTTGCACCAGGATTCGTCGAATGAAAAAATCTTTAATAAGAATAAAGAACTATACGAAAAGGCTCTCCAAAAAGTGGTTTCAAAAGTAAGCTGTCCTACGCAACCATCATTAGTAATACTGATACACGAAAAATGGAATGTAGGTGTAAAAACAGGAAAAGAAAAATCAGTTGTTTCAACCCCCGCCCTTCTGCAAACTGTCAAGTATCAACATCAGTCAGTACTTCCTAAATGTAATTACTAAACACTTCGACAAATAACCCTCTAAATAAGATAAAAATAACCCTCTAAATAAGATAAAAATAACCCTCTAAATAAGATAAAAATAATCCTCTAAATAAGATAAAAATAACCCTCTAAATAAGATACAAATAACCCTCTAAATAAGATAAAAATAACCCTCTAAATAAAATAAAAATAAGCCAATCCTGCACTAATAATATGTACCAAGTTAGTAATTCCCCTAACAATTACTTTTGAAGTAAATTTCATAAGGAAAAAAAAAACTAAATCTAACATGGAAACCACCGGTAAGTGTAGAATTAAGGAAAACTGCCCAGTAGAGGGTAACTGCAGATCCACTAGGGTAATATACCTGACAATGCATTGCCCCTAAAGAAAATACAACAAACCATAATACCTACATCAGTATTTATGCAGGGAAATTTAAAAAGAGAATCAATACACATAGACAATAATTCACCAATCTATAATTACAACACCAAAGAGCCCTTTCGAAAGATTTTGGGAATTGAACAAAAGGGTCTGAATCCTCAAATAATTTGGAAAATTCTAGGTTTTGCGAACACCCCCAATAGCTTTAGGGATTGGTGCAAGGTATATTTAGAAGAAAAAAATTAGGATAATATATATCTATAAAAGGCAGGATATGTGTGTGTGTGTGTGTGTGTGTGTGTGTGTGTGTGTGTGTGTGTGTGTGTGTGTGTGTGTCTGTGTGTAAAGAATGCACGGACGCAATTTTCGACGGATTTGCACCAAAATTTACATGCGCATGCTCCAAGTTAGTGGTAAGCCCACGACCGACTTTGCATTTCCCAACTCCCATCGATAGTGGAAATAATCGATCTTTTATCCTTCTATGACAGTTTTCATGTAGTTTGCGGCCATTTTCTACTGGCCAGAGTGAGAGCTTGTAGTTGGCTGCCACGAACAGGCAGGAAGATTCTATTGGCCAGCGTGAGAACCAACAGATGACTGACACGAATGTTAACTAGGATGCAAAAATAATCGATAGCAGCATTCGTCACAAGTGGGAAAAATTTAAATGTGCATGGCACGTTACTCCAATTGGCTCATTCGCTTGCTTGAACTCAAGGTTGATTTTGATTCCGCAGAACTGGGTTGAGTGTGAAAAAGTATTTGTTGTTAACATTCTTTTTTCATTCGGTTTTTCCAATTACGATTCCTTTTTTAAAGCTGATCGTTTTGTGTTCATTTTGTTTTGTTCTTTTTTTCGTAACATATTTAATGTTTAGTATAGAGCTTAGAAAAAATTCGCAGATAAGCAAGAAGTAAGGCATGTAGCAACATCAGCACGGCTAAGGGCACTCCTTTAAAGGCAAGGAAGGGCAAAAATATTTTAAGTCAAGTGATAGCGATTGCTGTATGAGTTGTACGATTTTTGAATCAAGCATGGGCAACGCCGGGCCATGCTGCTAGTAAAATATAAAGATCAATGTAAAATATTGAATCAACGGAGAGAACTAATCACGAAATATAGACATAGAAATAAATTCCAAATTACATAAGAATGCGTCTGCATACATATGGGGTGTGCATGTGTGCGTATAGTGGCATATATGTATGGATATGTAAATGTACATATTTGTATGTATGAAGATGTATACACATATAAGTGTATTCAACAGCAGGATTTATTCCATTGGGTGCCCTGGTATTAAACACAATCTGCAAAGATATAATTCAATTAATTTACATTAAGCTTAACGGTCATAAGTTTAAATCCTCCATCGCGTATTAATAATATTGGACACTGTAATACAAAAACTATTTACTGTGAATTCCAGAAAAAAAACACTCTTGGGGCTCGTATAAGAAACGCCACATTGTAGGAACTGATATTAAAATACAAACAACGAAAGGTCCTGGCCATAAATAAACCCCCACTCCAGACCACTTCACCCAGGATAACTTACCCCACCACCAATAGCTAACACAAACCTATGCTCATTAACAAGGCGTCTAGCAGAGGAGAACAGACATTGAAAATAAATTTAAAACAATGCTCCGCGGTAGACACTTAGGGGCTGATGATAGACTCGTAAAGAACTGCTTGAAATAAACTATACTATGTTGACGTAATTTTTGTTTGTTTGCAGTAATATATATATATATATATATATATATATATATATATATATATATATATATATATATATATAGTGACGGAAAAAAGAAACTTGTCTTTGGTAGTTTTTAAAATTTTACGTATGGTGGACCCTAGATGATGGAATATATCGATAAAACGTGACTATATTTTAGACATTAAATTCAAAATAAATTTGATATCTTGAATAGTGTTTTAGACGTTTAAAGAGTTTTAGGCGTTTAAAGATTAATGTTACCACTTAAGTATTAACATCTGTACAGCCAGCCACGTTTAACTACATATGGTCATCCGAAAATAAATGAATACACGAATTATATTTACTTTTGCTTATTTTAGTTTCGGTATATTTAGTGTTTGCAATATGAATATCGCTTATCAATAACAAAATACTGAAAATAACTAAATGCACAAATGTCGATGACGCAATTTCTAGACAAGGTGCTCTTGAAGAAATGCAGCATATAGAGAAAGGGTGAGTGAAAAGTCATGGTTTAACATTGTAATTATAGATTATATTGAAAAATGGCTTCTTTTCTAAAGAAGTGCACGTATCTACAAATCAGAATTAAGATTCGATTCGCATTTTCCAAGCTTTGCCATTTTATTAAATGGTGATTTTGCTATATTCAGTTAGCCATTGTGTTGCTCCGAATTAAATGCTCTTGACTAGATGCTGATGTTCCTGTGCACTTCAGATGGGAGACAGCAGAACTAATGCAAAAGGTTTCTGAAACAATGATAAAAGATGACGAATAAAGCAACATAGAAAATGCACTTTAAATCCACGGGAAAAATTAAGGACGCCTATAAGTGTCCCCCCCTCCTACAGTAAATTAATAAAACAAAATTGTATGATCAGCTAAATTATAAATGGTATTTTCTGCATGTTGCTTATTTTACAAAATTTTCTAACGGAATGTCATGCAACAAAAGTTTGACGACTTCTTTTTAATTCTCGGTGTCTGTCAAAAGCTAATTCACTTTGACGCTTCATTCAAAAAATTTCAAAAATTTTGGAGGTGACTTTGAAACTTGCTTTTTTTTTCATTCTATGTAGATAGCTGTAAGATAGCAACAATATACAGCGGTTTTGTTTCGGCAAGATGTTCATTCTTAAACGTTTACATTAGCCTACATGTAGGGGTTGGCCGCTCGTATCCGAATCTGCCTGTCTATTGGAACGGCAAGCTAATTCCTGTTTCTGGTAACAGCACACATTTGCGGACATATGTTTTTCATATATTTGGGGGGGTGAGAGGAACCTGTCCCAAATGTTACAAAAGTATTTTTGATACACTATATATATATATATATATATATATATATGCAGAGACCTGTAGAGAGAGAGAAAAAGAGAGAGAGTGAGAGAAAGAGATAGAGAGAAAAGAAATAGATATTTGATTATTTTCGAATAAATTATATTTGCTCTACTTTGTATTGAGCACTCCTTTAAGAACAGTGTTTTTTGGTTATTGGAATATATATATATATATATATATATATATATATATATATATATATATATATATACACACAATTTAATTATACATGTTTATATGTAGGAAATAAAATTGATATACTTTTCATCTGAATTTAACTAATTTAGTTTTATCTTATTATCTTGAACGGTTTAAAAATTCTTACATGTATTCTCAATCAGTAAGTGGACTGATCATATTTATGAGGTAATTTGAGTTCATTTTGTATGTAATATATATACAGTGAGGTGAAACAAGTATTTGGACAGTAAAAAGATGGATTTAGAATCATATATTGAAAGAAAAGCATTGTCTAAAACTCACAATATATTCGTAAAACAATTATAAATGCAAATAAACAACAAAAATAAATTATTTGACACGAATATATATTTTATATACAAATTATTAAAACAGGAAGTGAAAAAAGTATTTGGACAGTTCCGAAATTATGTTTAAAATTAATGTTTTGAGTATATTTCATGCTCGAATGTGTTAGAATTGTATGGAATAGTCCAGAACGTGCATTACTTAAAGGTGTTAGCTATCTTGATGGTCAGTTCACCCCAAGACGTCGCACTAACAGTACTGCAGGATGCCAAAGCAAAGAGAGCTGTCGAAAGATCTTAAAGATCAAATTATTTCTGCACATAAAGAAAAAAAAGGCTATGGTAAGATTTCTAAAGACCTTTGTATACCTGCGAGCACTGTTGGGTACATAATTAAGAAATGGAAAGCCTTCGGTACTCATGAAAATATGCCAAGAACAGGTGCACCGCGCAAAATATCACAAAAATGTTCCCGGAAAATACTACGGCGAGTAAAAAATGACACTTTTGTGACTCGGAGAGAACTTCAAAAAGATCTCAGCAATGCAGGAACTCGCGTATGCAAGAGGACCATAAGTTTAGAACCTCACCGAAAACAATTAAAATCTCTCTCTCCTCGCAAAATCCCATTGCTATAAAAACGTCATTTAAAATCCAGACTTGAATTTGCCAAAACTAATTTACAAAAACATGATGACTATTATAAGCAAATTTTATGGTCTGATGAAAGCAAGATTGAACTTTATGGCCACAACGATGCTACCCATGTTTGGAGAAACGATGGAACAGCCTTCAATCAAAAGATCGCCATCCTCACTGTGAAGCACGGAGGCGGAAGCATTATGGTTTGGGGATGCTTTGCATATAATGGTACGGGACAACTGAAAATTATTGAGGGCACAATGAATGCAGCCAAATATATTCAGATTTTAGAAGATTGCTTGCAGTCATCAGTTGAGAAATTAGAACTTGGACCATATTAGGTTTTTCAACAGTTGCGAAACATACAGCCAAAGCAACACGTGCATGGCTTCAAAACAATAACATCAACGTGTTGACATGGCCCAGCCAATCGCCGGACATGAATCCAATAGAGAATCGTTGGAGAACACTGAAGAATCAGATTCGTGAAAGGCGACCAAAGAACCTCAGTGAATTAAAAGTTTTTACAGAAGAGGAGTGGGCTAAAATTCCCACCAAATCATGCCAGGCGCTTGTAGAGAGCTACAGGAACAGACTGAGAGCTGTGGTTGCAAATGAAGGAGGACCAAGTAAATATTAAACACATTTAAAGCATAATTTATATTCTGTCCAAATACTTTTTTCACTACCTCTTTTAATAATTTGTATATAAAATATATATACGTGTCAAATAATTTATTTTTGTTGTTTATTTGCATTTACAATTGTGAGCTTTAGACAATGCTTTTCTTTCAATGTATGATTCTAAATCCATTTTTTTACTGTCCAAATACTTGTTTCACCTCACTGTATATATATATATATATATATATATATATATATATATATATATATATATATATATATATATATATATATATATATATATATATATATATATATATATGTGTGTGTGTGTGTGTGTCTGTGTGTGTGTGTGTTCGCGCGTCTGTGTGTGTGTTCGCGCCTGTGTCTGCGTGCGTTTATGTGTGCAATTATATATTTTGCATTGTTAATCATTCAGGTATATAGAAATAGGTTTGATGTCCTGGCTTTATATCCGTAATACATATTTCAAAATTACTTTTTAGAATTTCTAGGACCTTTGGTTTTTACTTTTCTCGAAGATGAAAATTCTAATGAAGACAACTCCATTATTAAAACCATAACGCGAAACCGATAGACAGATAAGTTTTTATTTCGTTTCAAATATATATACTTAAAATATATCTTTCTTTTTATGTGCCATGTCCTTTCAGGACGTAGGCGATCATGGCTCTCCACCTCCCTTGCAGCTCTCAACAAGTTACTTCCTTCTTCTTCTTCTTCTTCTTCTTCCTCCGGACCACGTTTGCTTAAGCCTGCCAGGTATGTCACGCGGTGTTTTCCTTTGTTTCTCTTACCTGCTATTCGATCCGTGAGCACCAGATTCACCAGGCCCTTCTTCCTAATTATGTGTCCCAGAAACCTCAGCTGCCGCTTCCTGGTGCTATGTATAAGCCCCCTCCTTGTTTGCAAACTCTCTAAGACCTCGTTGTTGATCATACGCTCAGTTCATGATATCCTCGACATCCTTCTGTAGAACTTCATCTCCGTCGCATTGCGTCTCTTCTTCATCTTTGAGGAAATCGTCCAAAATTCGCTGCCGTAAAGAACAGATGTCACGTAACAGCTCAGTATTCTTTACTTTGTTACCAAAGATATCATGCTGTCTCGCAACACTCTGACCAGCTTTTGGAATGTGTCTTTGGCCATCCTAATACGTGTACGGATGTCAGTGTCGCACTTTCCGTTCTCTGTCAAAACGCTACCCAGATATTTAAACTTCCGAGTCTACTTGATTCTAGTGTCCCCGACATGCAAATCGCATATCGGGCCCACTCTTTTACTTATGACTATGCATTCTGACTTGCAGTTTATGCTTAGTCCTTTTTTCTCTCTCTCCGTCGCTATTTCTGTAGGAGATATTGTAATTTCCTTTCCGTGTCTGTTGTCAGTATTGTAACCTCTGCGTATCTTATGTTGTTAAGATTGTGGCCACCAGTCGGTGATTATATAAATGCAGCCACGTAAATAGGCAGAGAATTAAAAAAAATATATGTTATTATCACTATGCATCGTATGAGAAGAATATTGAAGAATATTTTAAGCGAATATCTCATCTAATCTCAGTCTTCCCTGTCCTAGGATTCGCTAAGTAGTTGCAACATTGACGTGGGATCGTATACCGATCTTTTTCATTAGTGGATGTTATTTAATTCAGGCAGTAATCGAACCCAAGCTGGGCCCATGTCTTTCCCAAATGTATTTATATACTGTGTGTGGTATATACATTTACCTATTATTCATTTCGTCTTGACATATAACCTTTAAATTTTGTTTAATAAACGTTAACAGGTTCAGTGTTTGCTGACATTTATCCACATATATTTACAATTCAAAATAACCACCTTTTAACCTTCATCGAAGCTATTAATATTTCTCACCTGAATTGCATAAATTCGTCCCCCAACTCTTCGCTAAAATTGTATCGTGACATCACGATTTTTTTTTACTTTTATTTTATCCAAATCTGAAACAATTGGGTATGAGATACGTGAAACATCGCACTCCGATATGGACCATTTCTGAAGATCTATAGTATTAATGTCAGGGCTTAATGGAGGCCAAATTGACTTGTTAAAAAATCCATAAAGATTTTTCTTGCGCCAGTTCTGCCACAAATTTTCCGTGTGTCCTCGAGCTTTGTCTTGATTTGTTTTGATTGATGACATAGCGACTTCCAAATATGTCTGACAACCAGGAAATCATATCTCTCTAAAAACAACTGCTGGTAAACTCTGTAATTCACCCAATGAACACCAAGAGTGATTTTGAAACATCACAAGACACAGCACCCAAAACCATGAATACCAGTTGGTTTCTGTCACTTGAAATGTGTTCTGACGCCTTCGGAATTTTATTCCTGGGGAAAATTCTTTTTAATCATTTCACCCCAAGCAAGACAATGAAGCCACTTGGATGTAAGATATTACAGAGTGTTAGAAAATATTAGGAAAAAAAAAACTACTATAAAGAAGAGAGGACAATGAAAGAATAAGAATTAAGAAGACAAAAGATAGCAAATGACATTGCATTTAAATGTTTGAAGATCAAAGTTGAGTGGGAAGCAAGAAGCCGGAAGAGAGTGCCACAAGTGAGATTTGCCGTAAACGCTATCAGATTGCACAGTGGCCACAATGAAAAGCAGCTCGTCCGACCAAACGAAAACATTGTTTGCAGCACGCTGCATCTCGTTCAAAATGTTATTCCATATGTCAAGCCATTTTTCCTTGGAGCCACTTGAAAGCAGCTGTCGTCCTTGAATCTTGTATGGTTTTAGGCCAAAATCTTCTTTCTATCCAGATCATTTGTTATCTTCTCCATGCTTCCTGCTCGATTTGCCTTCATCCACTTTTTAATGGCTTCAGTAACTCGCTTCGTAAGAAATGAACCGTATCTTCTTTGAATTTGTTGAGGATATTTACTCCTTCATAAATCTTTGATGATTAAAAGCATCATCTCACAATTATTTTTTATCAATGCGACAATTTGATTGCGATTTGTTTGAGCCGTCTTATTTAATCACGTTGTAAACAAGAAAAGAATACTAGGAAAGTTTTATGAGAACTTTCGTTTCAAGGTCTATTCAAATAATAGGCAAATATATATGCTGTACCCGGTAAAATACATATAAATAGTTCCAACGTAAATTAGAGTTCGATTTGATAAACTTATCTGTCGAGCTGATAAACGTTGCATTACATGGAACTTCAGGCAAATTTGATTGTAAAATATAGGCACTTAAATATATTTAATTGTATGAGGCATCTTCCTTCTGTCTTTTCTACGAGTATTTTAACACAGTAACGGCTTCGGCGGACTATTTTTGCTGGTTCCCTAACTGCATTTATTTAAGCGTGTTACTAGTTTGGCATCTCAGTTCAAACATTTCACTGTCGAAACGATTAAATGTATCTGTCTCATCAAATAATTGTCATTTTAATGGAATTCAAGGCTTTCTATGATGGAATTTCCATTGATACGGTTTGGTAGCTCAAGAGGGAACGTTTCTAGTTGGTATTTAATGGCCTCTATTCTGTAGTCCTGTGAGATGTTTCTATTGGTAGAATTAATTGTATACGTATGTAGATTTTTGTGTTATTTGCGTTGTAGATTGAGATATAAGGGATGACCCTTTGTACTTATTTTTGTTTCACGTAGTGTGTGGATATTACTTTGTTTTGATTTTTATTGCTACTGTTGATTCAACTTTCAGTATATTTTCTCTTGATTAATATTTTTAGCATCTCTTCTGGTCTGTGATCACTTGTTGTGTTTGTGACTATTGTATAGATTCGCTTGTCTAGGATGAGTAGAATATTGGTACGGGTGTGTTTCCGATGTAAAAAGAAGGTACTGTCGAGAGTTAAAAGGTTTAAAATATATGTCCGTTTTTAGATTTGTGTTTCTTTTTGTTATTAATTTATGAGAACGGAAGTATTTTGTTTATGTACTGCATTGTAAATTGGATCCTATTATTTATATTACTAATGGATGCTTGCAACGTTTATCAAGATTTTCCTTCCACAGAATAAATATATTTCCCGTTTTTTTTTTACGTATTAGCTGAAGTCATTCCCATAAATTTCTGAAGTTCATACATAGATTTTAGTTCATGGTATCCCATGGCCAGGTTGGCATATGTTTGTGCAACCTTTTTTTTCATGTCTGTTCCGTATTTTCGTCGGTTGGGTGTTTCATTGTACATAAAATATTCTTTAAGATGAATTCACGGCTTTCTAAATTTTCATTGATACAGTTTAGTAGCTCAAGAGGGAGCGTTTCTAGTCGGTTTTTAATGTAGTCGCGTGAGATGTTTCTATTCATTGAGACTTTGTAAGTATTATGGTTTACCTCGTTTGGTAGATGGTTGAGAAAATGTAGACCAACTTGTATTTTCTATTTGTAATATATATATATATATATATATATATATATATATATATATATATATATATATATATATATATGAATATAGTGGACATTGCTCCAATTCGGTGGTAGAAGGTTTGTGGATGTAAAACATATAATTAATGCCGCATATGTAAAAATAATACGAGCATAATTGTTGTGGATTCCGGGATGAAATCCGGTATCAAATAATAACAAACGCCAAGAATGAATATAGGAAAATAAATGTATAAACATAATAATACAAACTGGTAATACAGGTTAGTAGTTTCAGGAATGCGTGGTTAGTAGACAGATATATATAAAGTCTTTGGTATCGACGTATCGCTGAATGACTTCTTACTGAGTCTACGTGCTCGTTACTGTGACTTTTGCACTGTCTCTCGGGTATCCACTAGCAGTAGTATATGTATATCCTGGGTGAGTTCATTTGTGTCAAAAGTGGAGACCCCCCAACAATAATTGAATATTATTTTTACCCTGTGTGTAAATGTATACAGTCCCCTACGGCAAGGTCAATTCCTTTGTTTTTGTTGTTCACTGAAGACATTTGGTTTTAAGATCAAAAGATGGATATGAGAAAAGTGTTCATAATACAAGCTTTTGTTTTCTGGTATTTACATTTAGCTTTGTTAAACAGCTTAGGACATGTGACCTTTTGTATCAGATTATTTTTAAGTGAGCAAAATTAAAGATATTCTTAAAGTAACATTTAATATTTGGTCGTCTTAATCTTGCATGCAATAATTGCATCAATCATGCGACCAACTGAAATCGCTCTTGCATTCATTATTTGTGATGTTTTTTCAAAATTTTAACGCAGCCTCTTTCCATTGTTTGTTGCGAGGGTTTCTTTCTTCAGTCTCTTCTTCAGGAGATGAAATGCATGCTCTATTGTGGCATGGTTGGTAGTTGTCTTGGTCCGTCTAAAATTGTCCACTTTCCCCGCTGAAGAAGTCCTTTGTAGTGTTAGCAGTAAATGTTGGGCCATTGTGCTATTCCTGATAAACTTCTACCCGACTAGTGTGGATGCATTTCTCTATAAATTGGCAGACAAAATTTTTCTGTAGACTTCTGGATTTATTTTGCTGTTACCGTCAAGTGTTAAATCATCAATAAATATGAATGAGTCTGTTCCAGAAACAACCATATAAGTCCAAGCCAATACACTACTTCAACCATTATTCACATATAAGATTAAATGCTTTAAAATATACGCAGATCCCTACATTCTTCACACTTTAGCCTTTCCATCGCTTTGGTAGAGATTTATCTCTGTACTTCCTTGTAAATTACAATCTGGTATTTGGATTTTTATTGTTGCGTTTGCGTCTTGTGGTATGTCATATATTTCTGCTCTCGAAGATTTTTTCGAACGGTGGATCCTGAAACCTTCACGGTTGCACTGTGGATGCTTTTAGTGATGTCGCTGAGTGTTGTCTTGGGTTTTTTCCTCACAGCTCTCAATGTTTTTGACATCAATTGATGTTGTTTTCTCTTGGCCAACCTGTTCTATATCTATTGTTCAGCACACCAGTAGTTTCCTTGCTTTCGAAGACATTCCAAATTATTGTGTTGACTATGCCCAATGTTTATCCAAAGTCTCTGACCGATTTTCCATCTTTCCTCAGCTACAAATTGGCTTACTTTTCTCCTATACCTCTCTCTCGTCTTCATATCGGTTTATACATTTTAACAAGAAATGCTGTCTTTAAAGGTGAAACCTAACGCTTAAATAAAGAGTAGCCATTCAGACATATTTAACGTTTAAACAATCAATCTAAAAGGCAACACCTAGACAACAAGAAACACCAGTCAGTCACGTGTTCCAGTAGTTTGCTCACTTTAAAAATGCGTGGGTTTAAACAAAAGGTGGCATGTTCTAAGTTGTTTAACATATCTAAATTTATATACCAGGAAATAAAAGCTGAAATTCTGAACGCTTGTCTCATATTTACTTTTTGATGTTAACCGAAATGTCTTCAGTGACCAAAACAAACAAATATCTTGGCCTTGTCGTTCCAATACTTTTGTAGGTGACTATATATAAAATTGTGGCTGTGTAAGTTTGTGTGTGTATTTTCACCTACTTGTAACGTTTTATTGTAAATACAAAGTTTGGTGTAGACACCTTGTTTTTTATTGTTTTTTACTGGTGTGCGCAGTAAATTGAATGTATATTTGTTTTGAATTCAAACTTATATTCCCAAATAGGAACGGTCGTGCGAACTTTTAATGGAGTGCCAAGCATACTTGCACTGGGATAATCTATTCAAGTGAAAGAAACACGTCAAAATCCTGTGGAACTTTAACTTTATAACTGTCCACCCAGTCCAGGGTAAAAACAAAGATCTCTTAAATGAAATTGCATAAGAGAGAGCAGCATATTTTGGAGCAGATGCGTAGAAATTGCATTCATTTGTGAGCCTTTCAATATAGATTTACGTCCAGGTTCAAGTTTGAGGCATGACGATAAAATACATCCAACAGGAAAGCATGTGATCAGGAGATTGGAGTTCTCAAATATCTTGGAATAACCTCTTAATTGCTGTTGTTCCTATGTCTATCATGACCCGGGGTGGTATCATCTGTTAGGGTTCCAGCTGTGAGAAAATAGTTAACCCCTACAATGAAAAAAAAATCAAGACAGTAAGAAAGTATAAAAAATACAAGCAATACATTTCTCTATAAAAAAAAAATTACCAACACTACTAATTGATAGTAAAACTACCTATAATACATTTTATCTGTAGTTGAATGCATACAATTGCGTTTAAAATTACATTTAATAACAAATAGTGGTTGATATGCCACTAAACACATTCAACCAATGTGAAAGGATTATTTTATGACTTTAATCCATATAATAGCCTTCAATTTCTTAAACTGTATTCCAAGAATATAATTTCAACATAACTACAACATAAATCCCACATCACCACCTCTAATAACTATGCCTATACAAATATTTATATGAACAAAAGCTGTTTAACATCTACCATTTATTAATTTGTGAAATAAAAGTGACATAAGTTTCTTATTTCAAAACTCTCAAGAAAATTAATTTTCAGCACTAAATGATCCACGAGGATTTGATATGCCGTTAAATGAACAAATAAACAAAAGAAAAGAAAACTTGCAGATTCATAAAATATTTCATATTCCTTATTTATAACCGTCCTCCTAAAACCGACAAGTGTTTCGCATTTACGTACGGTATTTGACGGCATATAAGAAGTAAACCCAATTTCATCAGGCAATCAATAAAAAATTAGTAATTAATAAACTTTAATATGGCATATAAGACTTAGGGGAATTTTAAAAGATAGTTTTACTAAAAATAAGTGCGCCTTATATGCCGTCATATACGGGAAGTTACACACGGTTGGTAAGACGTACAACAGAATCTCTCAGGCATTCAAGTCTCTTAACAAATTAACCGAAAATAAAATATGGAGGAACTAAAAGCAACAGCGATGAGAACCAAATCAAAAGCTGAAGGAAGATAGATGTCGGCTAGGTTGAACTCCAGGAATATAAAAATTTAAAATGAAACTGAAGGGCCACCGCATATTCGGCGTTTTCTGTCGGTATTTAATTATAACAGCCCTTTATTTATATTTTATTTCGCTGTCTTACATATGCATGGAACCATCGATAGAAACATTAGTCAAAAAGGAAGGGAATTTGTTGCACAGAATTATTTACAGAGGACATTTCATATTTGTCATATAATTACACACTCATACGAATTTCAGACTTACGGCCATATCAGGGGAAACGGCGATTCCCGTACGTTAAGCAACGTTGAGTCTGGTCAGTACCAAGATGGGTAACCGCGTGGAAATAAAAGGTGCTGTAAGTTTGGATATTCATAATTTGATCAAGGACTTTTTAAAATATGAACTTCGGACATTTTATCCACAACACCGAGCATAATATTCAGCAACTTAATTAAAAACTGGAATAATATAATACAAAATTAAAAAGACAGACCTTATCGGTTCATTTAAATTTAAAATGCTTGGATAAATACATGCTGCCAAAATATAACCTGTATATATATATATATATATATATATATATATATATATATATATATATATATATATATATATATATATATATATGATGGACTCTACCATCGTATTCGACGTATGAGGGCCAAGCAGGAACCGACAGCCAGACACCAGCACATACGATTTAATTATTGGGGTAAATGATTTGTGCAGAACCAACCACACTTATTTAAAGGCCGAATAGAGACCTGGTGCAATGAATGCCACAAGGTCCCCAAACGACTGTCCGCATTTATTGAAATTAGAGTTGTCCTTTTATATATATATATATATATATATATATATATATATATATATATATATATAAAGATAAGGCCAACAACTTAGCTCAGGAACAAATAATAATAAAACCAAACGAAATCGACATCATTAAGCACTCACGTAAATCATTATTATTTCACCATGAAGAAGCATGGATAAAGAAAGATGGGATATTTGACACTACAATGGGAAGCTTTGACGGTGCAGAGACATGCGAAATCGTAGGCATTTACTTACTACACGAACTAAGCAAAATGATAGATAGAAATGACACAGGGCTCTACAGAGGTGACGGTCTCATAATCTTAAGAAACTGCAACAAACAAAAGACTGATAAAACTAGAAAAGCAATAATTAAAATTTTCAAAAATAACGGATTCGAGATAGATATAAAAACTAACCTAAACGAAGTAGATTTTCTAGATGTCACCTTCAACCTAAGAAAAGGCACACACAAACCATACAGAAAACCGAATGATAAACCACAGTACATACATATATACTCCAACCACCCGCCTTCTATAATCAAACAGATACCTAAATCGATTAACCGCAGGCTTTCCGACAATTCTTCCGATGAATCTATATTTAACAAGGCCAAGAAAGACTACGAAACAGCCCTAAAAGATAGCGGATTCCCAGCAACACTCACATACTCACCACAGAACACAAAAAAGACCAACAGAAAAAGAAATATCATATGGTTCAACCCACCGTACAGCAAAAACGTAAAAACAAACATAGGAAAAATATTCTTCAAGCTTTTACACAAACACTTCCCGGAATCAAGCACCCTACACAAAATATTCAACAAAAACACAGTAAAAATCAGCTACAGTTGCACCGAGAACATGGCACAAATAATAAAAAAGCACAACAGAAAAATTATTAACAAACCACACGAACAAATTAAACCCACGTGCAACTGCAGAATAAAAAACGAATGTCCCTTAAACGGTAATTGTTTACAAAACAACGTAATCTACCAAGCCACGACAAAATCAGCAGATAATGAAGAAAAAGTATATATAGGAGTAACCGAAGGATCATGGAAACAAAGAAATTATGTACACAAAATGTCTTTCACAAATAGTAAATATGCGAACAGCACAATGCTTTCTAAGTATATCTGGGAAATAAAAAACAAAACACACACCACACCAAAAATATCTTGGAAAATAAGGAAAAAATCATCAGCCTACAACAACCTATCAAAAACCTGCAAACTTTGCTTGGAGGAAAAAATAGCTATCATTACCTTCCCAGATGAAAATAAATTATTAAATAAAAGATCCGAGCTAATCTCAAAATGTAGACATGAAAACAAATTTTTACTACGTAACTTAAAATAGAAAAATAAATAAATATATAAACAAACAACAATAAAATAAGCAAAATAAATTACTCCAAACAAATCATAAAACCACACCTGTTAGAATATACGAAACAAAATCAAAACAAAAGAACGGACGAAAGTTATAACTGTTATACAAATAAAAATAATAAAAAAAAACAAAAAAAAAAAAACATTAATAAAAGATAATATACTACGTTACTTAAAAACCGAAAGCCAAAAAGATATAGTGTAACAAATAAATAACAACAAGTATAATAAATCGATCTAAATACATCCAAATATATAAATAAACTAACAACCGATTACGATAAACTAGCCGTTTAAAAAACAAAACAAAACAAAAACAAATAAAGATAACCAACCTAAATAGATAAATTAAAAACTGTTCCCACATAAATAATAGTCAGAAAAAACCACAAATTCAACAAACAGATTTAATCAATGACAAATAAACAAATATATAAGATAAAAAATAAAAATGAAAATAAATAAAAACAAGCAAAACAATTTGACCCAAATAAATAAGCGAACAAGCGATTTCCGGTAATGACGGCCATTATAGACTACCAACAATAAGCTATATAAACAAATTTTTACTACGTTAACCAAAAACACCGATCAAAATAAAAGAATAAATAAATAAATATATAAAATAAAAATAAAAATAAAAAACAAACAAAAAACAAGCAAAACAATTTGACATAAATAAATAAACAAATAAGCCACTTCCGGTAAAAGTAACCGCCAAAATAGACTACCCATAATGCACCACTGACCCTTATATAAATAGCCGAGAAAAATAACAGCACTAGTCGCCTGACGATTGCACTAGCATGAAACAGACTGTCGCCTCTAAGTGCTGACTTCCATGTCCACTTTATATATATATATATATATATATATATATATATATATATATATATATATATATATATATATATATATATATATATGATAACGATATAAAATATTGTATAATTTTATATGTAAACAAACAGTATTTAAAAAATAGTATGGCAAAATGGAAAAAAGTTTTTTGTGACGGGTTTCATCCGTTAGGATTTCGTCGAAATGGGCTATGTTGACATTGCCACGACTACACATGCACACGAAACGAGAGATTCTGGTAGTTTCAAAATGTTTGGAAGAATATTTTTGAAAGAGTATTTTTGAAAGAATATTTTTGAAAGAATAATTTTTCAACCAAGCCATATACATCTCTATTCTTTTTCTTTTTATCTTCTCTCCATCACCTTTGTACCTAAATATTCCACATTGCGACAACAGAAACTCTACCAAGAACCGTGATATATTTTAATAGCCAAATTTACCATGGCTGAACTAGATAAATCTAGTTAACCCCCACAAAAAACAAAAAAAACAAAACAATATCAAAACAGTAAGAAAGTATAAAACTACAAGCAAGACATTTCTCTATAACAAAAAAATTACCAACACTACTAATTGATAGTAAAACTACCTATAATACATTAAAAATGCTTCGATAAATACATGGAAAGTAACTTGGATTAAGGTACTTTCCAAACATTTTTGTTTCGGTTGATTATTTATTTCTTTTAATCAAAGCAGCATTCTATGTGAAAATTGTAGTCAGTTTCGTTACGGGGACAAACCAATGCGTTTTGTGTGTTGTTCTTTAAAATGTTCCTTTTGTGTTCATATAGATTTTTGTTTAATAGTTTTAGATGTAGTTGTAACAAATTTAATGTTAAGTTACACGAAGGAACGATAACAGTTAACCCTAGACATGAAAAGCTGTGGGAGTGGATGTTCTTAATAATGGAATTCAAAGAGAATGATGAGGATTAATCCAATGATACGTGGCATCACTGGGCCTAGATGCAAAATCAGAGCTGGTGGAACCAAGGCATATAGCTCGTTCGATATGCCATAGCAATAACGATAGTGGCTTGCGATGTTTCACATGTGGGAAAGGGATTGTAAGTTAGAAAATATCACGCACAACGTCGCTTAGACACATTAGAACTTTGTCAAGTTAGGCAAGATATATACCGGTCGGTTGCAGCCCACATATGGCAGCAATATTCCAGTTTTTGATCTGACCTGGCTCAAGTAAATATAGAGTATAGAAGACACTTAGACCTGAGGTACAATGAATTATGCTTTCTACATCTCAAGCTCGGCGTATAAATGAGTTTCCCACTTGAGAGAGCCAGAATGCCAATAAATGGTCATCGCAAGGAGTTTCCTTGAGAGCACACACATCTATTTTGATACATGAATGATATATATATAAATATATATATATATATATATATATATATATATATATATATATATATATATTGATATATGAATGTTATATAAATATATATATATAAATGATTGATATATGAATGTAATATATATATATATATGAATGTTATATATATCTACATATGTTTATATATATATATATGTATATATATTACATTCACTTACGTGCTAATACTCTGGGGAAATGTGTGAATCCTCTTCTTCTCCCTCCAACTGTGAGTAAATAGCAGGACAGATTGGGTTCTATAGCCTTGGATGACAACTGGTCTAGGAGAATCGTTTAAGTAAGATAGGATTAGGTGGAATTGATGAAAATTGGAAAAGAGATTGAAAGGTTAGTTTGACAAGAAATAAATAGGTAAGTAGGAATATCGAAATACCTTGCTAGCTAGCTAGATAATGAACCGTCAGAGATAAATAGATAGATAGTTAGATAGATAGATAGATGAGCTGACCTGAGGTGAACAGAACTGAGAATTCTTACTCCAATTAAAAATATGTTTTATATGCAAAATGTTATATATAGTCAATTGATAACAATTTGGAAAGTACGTTGGCCGAATACTTTTCATAGTTTTCTGGGAGATACAGATTCATATGAACAGAGATAAATATATATATATATATATATATATATATATATATATATATATATATAGATAGATAGATAGATAGATAGGGAGGTATTCCTTATATCTTACAAAAAGGTCCCTTATCTCTATCTATAAAAGGCAGGATGTGTGTGTGTGTGTGTGTGTGTGTGTGTGTGTGTGTGTGTGTGTGACGAATGCACGGGCTGCAATTTTAGACGGATTTGCACCAAAATTTACATGCACATGCTCCAAGGTAGCGGGAAGCCCAAGACCGATCTTGCATTTCCCAACTCCCATCGATAGTGGAAATAATAATCGATTTTTTCATGCTTCTACGGCAGTTGTCATGTAGTTTGCGGCCATTTTCTACTGGCCAGATTCAGAGCCTATAGTTGGCTGCCACGAATAAGCAGGAAGATTCTATTGGACAGCGTGAGAGCCAACAGCTGCCTGACACGAATGTTAACTCGCATGCTAGTATGCAAAAAAATATCGATAGCTGCATTCGTCACAATTGGGAAAAATTTAAATCTGCATGGCACTTTACTCCAATTGGCTCATTCGCTTCCTTGAACTCAACGTTGATCCTGATTCCGCTGAACTGGGTTGGGTTTCAAAAATGTATTTGTTGTTAACATTCTTTTTTCATTCGTTTTTTCCAGTGACGAGTCCTTTTTTAAAGCTGATCGTTTTGTGTTTTGTTTAGTTTTTTTTCGTAACAGATTTAATGTTTAGTATAGAGCTTTGTGAGATAGGCAAGAAGTAAGGCATGCAGCAACATCAGCACGGCAAAGGGCACTCCTTTAAAGGCAAGGAAGGGCAAAAATATTTTAAGTCAAGAGATAACGATTGCTGTATGAGTCGTACGATTTTTGAATCAAGCACGGGCAACGCCGGGCCATGCTGCTAGTGTGAGTATATACAGCGTTGAAACCAAAAGTGATGTTTATACAAGCGATAGGCCACACCTAATAATAATACATTCTCGATATCATAAATAGATTTGAAGCTAAGGAGACAAACAATATTTTTTGTCATGCTTTTCATAATTAGTCCCCAAGCACCCAACAAAACAGCGCGTTTTCCATTGAGGTTTGCAAATGAGTTGAGGATAACCGTTTCATTTCTCTCGGGTGCTGCTAATAAATTCTGTATGTAACCTGCCTAAACAATATATTGCAGTTTCTGTTAAAAACAAGCACTAACGAGTTTACTACAGAAGAGACATTAATTTCATATATATATATATATATATATATATATATATATATATATATATATATATATATATATAGAGAGAGAGAGAGAGAGAGAGAGAGAGAGAGAGAGATTGGGATATATATATATAATTTCGAAAACTTTAAAAATGTTCTCTTTTAATATTATTTACAAATAATTTGTTGAATGAAATATGTCAGAATTGCGTGTTTTATATTCACATTTTATGACATACTGAGATCTGTATGACAAAATAGGTCAATACTCTCTGCCTTTCTCCCACTTGCTAAAAAAAACAATAACTCTGGTATTTAACCCGGTATATTTTTTCCATTTCATTTGTGATTTGTTTGTAAGTCTTGACGGTTCAGAGCTGTTGTTTTTTAGAGCTCTCATGACTTAAAGATTGTTACCTATGGGATTTTAAGGGTTTGGTATTCTTTAATTAATAATATTTTGTTCTGTCCTTTGGCATAGAGCACTCTTTGGATATATATCCTCCTGGAAATTCCATACGGATTACCATAATGTGTCATTATATATATATATATATATATATATATGTGTGTATGTGTGTGTGTGTGTGTGTGTGTGTGTGTGTGTGTGTGTGTGTGTGTGTATAAGGCTCAAACATTAATATTCCATGGTTATAATTTCTTACATTAGAATCGTAATCATGATCCAATTCTTTAGACGTACAAATTCAAAAAGAAATATGAAAACATGACTCCGGGTATAAAAAAACTAAATCTGACATATATATATATATATATATATATATATATATATATATATATATATATATATATATATAGAGAGAGAGAGAGAGAGAGAGAGAGAGAGAGAGAAAGAGAGATAGATAGATAGATAGATAGAGCTTTATATATATATATATATAATTGGATAAGGAACAAATAAGAAACTTTACTTTAGCTTTGTCAAAAATTGAAATACTGAGTACAAATGAATATTCTTTTTCAATTGTTCAGCAGTCCTCACGTGCATTTGTCCGTCTTGTAGCGCTGGTTTGTGTATGTTTTGTGTGTTTGTGTATCAGAATTCTTGTTGATCGACGTGGAATTTGATGAACATGCTAGTGTTTGGTAGTGTTTGAATGTTTACTGGGAGATGTTTCGTCCGAGAAGCAAAGAATTTATTTTACACCGGTTGGGGATTGTAGGTAGACAGACGTGGGATTCTTTATTATGTGAACCCTTTGATAAACAAAGGCGGTCACATAATCAAGTTTCAGACGTGTTTTTATTTTAATTTTTTATTTATTTTTTTTATTTTTATTTATTTATTTTTTGTGGAGAACAAATTATCAAGATTCCCCCTAAGTATTTTCTACGTAATGAAGAATGTTCTTTTCTTATTTGGGTGACATGAGAAATATTCGCTGCATTTATTATCCGCCAATGATATTCTGTGATGTACCTTATTCAAGGCGTCGGTATGATTCCTTAAAACACATCAGGCAGTCAACATTTCTAAGTAATATTACTTATCATGTGACTTAATACAGAATTTATCTCTCTTTCTTTCTCTCTCTCTCACTCTCTCTCTCTATATATATATACACACACACAGATATATATATATATATATATATATATATATATATATATATATATATATATATATATACATATATATGTGTATATATATATATTCGTAAAATACATCTATATGTTGCTTTAGTAAACATCATCAGAGATGTTTCTAGCCGAGGTTCATTAAGGGTTTCGTGTCGTTCAATGTCATACCCAATATCCACGGTGACCCAGCCGATATTCATTGGTTATCGGCATGTTTACCTTCCCTCAGCTGCAATTTCTTCTATCTTCCGAAGTTACACACACACGATACGATTCTTCTTGGCAATTTATTGTCCAATCCCGAATGACTTCCGGTTTACCAGAGGTGCACGCCCTTCCATAAAAATGGATGGAAACCGAGCCACAATTTTTATCTGATTAGGAATATGACAATATATATATATATATATATATATATATATATATATATATATATATATATATATATATATATATATATATATATATATATATAGCGCAATGAGAACCCATGTATACATTCTTAATATGCATATAATATAGAAAAAACAACTGAGAAGTTGCAAATTAAAAATAAAAAACAACCACCTGAAGAAGGCCGGAGCGTACAACGGCCAAAACGTTGTGACAAATATGGCGACAAAGATGAGGACAATAGTCCGACTAATGTAAATATTGTACATAATAACTCATCTCAGAAATATAGACAGACTCTAAAAAAAAAATTGAATGTTTTTTTGTGAAATTATTTATTTATATATATATATATTTGATATTTCAGATAAGCCCCGATCTTTCTTCAGAAATGGTTGTTTTCAGAAGTTTGTTTAGATTAAGTAGCGTCCGTCGCGAGACGCGGACGTCACGTGATATGGAATGCAACTGTGTTTGAATATTTCTAAGGTAAATCAAACTGTAGTAACATTTTAGATGCTGTTTAAAAAATTTTTTTTAACTATATGTAACAAAATTTTTTTGTTTAACTATTGAAATATATATATATATACAGGAAAGGAAACGTTATATACATAATGTGATACTAAATTTATTCAAGCATCACGAAAATAATACAACTTTGAGCCCTACAATCCCAAGACATGATCAAGATTGTGGAATTTAGCACTCAAAAATGTATTAATAATCATATAAATCGCCAGCCATTGTTAAACTGATCAATTCTAAGTTAACTAACTACTACGCACGACCACTAATGTACACTAATGATACATGTAACCTAGTCTACATGGCAACACACGGCTATATTCCATAAACTTTATTTAAACTTAATAACTAAAACGAAGGATTTCTGGACATAAGTTTATATAGATTTTGCCCATGATTTGATGTGAGCCACCCGGCTCCAATTATTGTAGAAATATTCGTGATACACCCTGTATATATGTGTCTAAACATGCAGGCATCAATAAAACTATAACTGTAAAAATGTATATAAATAATGTCTATCAGAAAACAACGCGTTGGTAAGTTTTCCTTTCGTCTTTATTCAGATATATATATATATATATAAATATATATATATATATATATATATATATATATATATATATATATATATATAATTATTTATTTGAATATTACAACATAAATATGTTATAAAATCACGACAAAAGTAGCCATTTTGTTTCAACACTTCTTGTAACAAGACACAAGAAGTGTTGAAACAAAATGGCTACTTTTATCGTGATTTTATAATATATTTATGTTGTAATATTCAAATAAATAATTATATCTGCTCTACTCTGTATTGAGCACTCTTTAAAGAATATTAATTGTTGGTTATTGGATTTCACTCCGTATATACCAATCCTAAACTTGGGTATATATATATATATATATATATATATGTGTGTGTGTGTGTGTGTGTGTGTGTGTGTGTGTGTGTCTGTGTCTGTGTCTGTGCGCGTGTGTGTGTGTGTGTGTGTGAATATATCATTTTAAGGAAATATGCAAGAGAGAAATAGAAATGTTTATGGTCAAATCAATTAGAAAGTAGAACACCAAATATAAAATTTGGAAAACTCTATGTAGACGGGCCAGGAGCATTTTTGTAAATCTCGTACATCTCGATCAAATCTCGTACACATCATCTCGGCATGGTATTAAGTGCTGATGAAAATGCAAAGAACCCACGACATTCTGCAGAACGCCAGATATATATATATATATATATATATATATATATATATATGTAAAACAAAGGAACAATACATAAATAAACTGCGGACAGCCTAAACTTCTTAACAAAGGCGAAACGTCAGGTAACAAAAAAAAAAGAAAGTAGCGAATGAGAATTTGATTGATCGGTGTCGTCAGTGCGCGATCGTAGTCAAAGCGTCTTCTTTGTAATTTATGCTTTTACACGGGGAGGGACGGAAGGTTCGCACAGTCAGTGCCGGGCTTGCCTGCAAAACAAAAAAAAAACTGCCCAGCGATCTATGTTCTGAAAGGGTAACAGGTGCACACAAATACAAAGGTGAGGGGTGACTTCAGCAAAACTGACAAACCCACATCTACCTACAAATCAACATCCCTAAACCAACTCAATCAGTCTCTCTCTAACTATATATATATATATATATATATATATATATATATATATATATATATATATATATATATATATATTCGTTAAGTTTGTTGGTTTGTCGGAACATCGATGTGCGTGTACGCGCGTGTATATGATTTGCGTGTCTTAGAATGTATACACAATTGTGTATGCATATGTTTAGAGTTCTGTAGCGTTATATATGCATTCATAATATTGCCTGAACAAATAAAGTCGTATTACACTTATTTATTTAAGACCGATAACACCTGTCCTGAATCCATGCTCACAGCACTTTATATATATGTGTGTGTGCGTGCGTGCGTGCGCGCGCGCGTGCGTGTTCATGACAGGTGTCCCCGTTAATAGATCTGGAGACTAAGAGGAGAGAAACGAAAAAGCTAAAACAAATCTCAAAACTCCATAAAAGTAGAAAATAAAACGTAAACACACACACACACACACACACAAACACACACACACACACACACACACACACACACACACACACACACACACACACACACACACACACACATATTTGTAATACTGGTATAATACTCTATACCTAATTTTTTAACCCCATATATATGCATACACACAAACATGTGTGTGTGTGTATGTGTGTTAAACATTTTCCCTATGCCAGCAATTCTCCGTATAGGATGCACGTTAACCGTGGCTACATCAGTTAAGGCACGTCAGGCTTAATGGCGGTTCTGTATGGGATACAGGTTCGATTCCTGTCGGAGAACGAATGTTTTCTATGAAAATTTCTCGGACAGTCAGGCCAGTAAATCTTCCTAATACGGTTTATTATAAAACAGAGCATTTGCTTAAATATATCTATCTATAAGAAGCATGTATAAACATAAAAATGTCATAATATATATTTTTGAAACATCAGAACGCCTATGTAGCGAAGGAATCATATTTAAAAAAATATATATATATATATATATATATATATATATATATATATATATATATATATATATATATATATATATATATATATATATATATATATATATATATATATATATATATAATGAAAATGTGGAAAAGACAAAGCAAAATCCGAATATATGAGTTTACTGTTTTTGTTATTCTGTCGAAGTCAGACGTTTCGGTCAAATAGACCTTCTTCGGATTTTGCTTTGTCTTTTCCACATTTTCATCATACCGTCGGATCTACATCCACACATTTGCTTACATATATATATATATATATATATATATATATATGTATTGCATATAAATGAAACTCAAAATTACCCTATCTGTATGGCCATTTCATCCCACAAGAAATTAATCTTCAGAGGTTTATCAACCCGAATGATTTTGAAGATAAAATAAAACTATAATACATAAATTCATAAACTCCAGCACTCATTTCTATGTTTACAACGGAGTTTTTCTGATGGATCAGATGGAATGGCAATAGAGATGATCTCAGACGTAGAGGATTGTGAAATTGATAAATCCAAATTAAATGAAACAACAATGGGGAAATACAGGAAAACCACAGTAAAGCTATTGTCATAGCCTCATGAAAGAAGCCGGGTATGAATAAATGCGAATTTACTTGGTTAATGAAGTTCATAAACTATATAAATTAACGATATGATTCTGCTGGATATAGCACGTAACAGAAAAAGGCCAGAAATAATCCAAGAACAACTTGGGTTTGTTCCAGATCCCAGAACAAGAAATGTATCGATTATGATAAGAACACTATTCGAGTGATTAGCGGCAAGGAATGGGGAATCGGAGAGCCGAGTTCGAATTCCAGTCGAATCAATTACATTCACTTACATGGTAATACCCTTGGGAAAGGTATGAATCCACTTCTTCTCCCCCAAGCAATCGGTAAATAGTAGAACTGACCGGGTTCTGTAGCCTTGGATGGAAGCTGGTCTAACACAGGAAGAAATAGCAACCTAATGCGGGAAAAAAATCTGCCTCGTCAGTCATGCATCAAAAGATACATGATCGCTTAAGCATGTATCACGCAAGACTGCCTAATTAATATGAATTAAAAATTAATTTCTGTATTTGTATTTAATATATTAAACAAATGCGATCACAAACAACAATTTGAACTGCCCATGTAATTTTGATTCATATCGTGAAGTTATGAGAAAAATGAGAGCAAACCGAATAAAGACCGGATAAAAAAAAGAGGTTGAGAATGCATATCAACAAAAATGTCTCTATAGAAAGATTAGCCAGAAAAGAAGGTATTTTAAAAAGACAGAATATATGGTCATTAATAGCAGAAGCAACCCAAAGTGCGAGATACGAATTGGAGACATGAAGATGAAGCTGGGACAAAAGCGTATAGAACTGAGTACAGTAGTAACAGACAACGGATAATATGATACAAACTCGCAGGATACATTGAAGTCATCAGTCATGTCTTCAATAAACTAAAGAAATTAATAAAGTGCGAAAAAAGTGTCCAATGTTCTATAGATCCGAGCGTTTTTGTCTATTCTATGAGTCATTATCAAGTATGTCTTTTTTATTATTTCATTCCATTTTTTTTTCATTTTTTATTTATAATTTTTCATTTAAAAAAAAAAAAATTGCACACCTTTTCTCCAGGAGATAAAGTACTAGGTAAACAGTGACTATTTCTGCTAACATATATATATATATATATATATATATATATATATATATATATATATATATATATAATTTTGTAAACAGTGATTATTACTGCTAATAATGCAAGGATCTACCAAAGAATTGAGTCCTCTAGGTCCCTGCGTGTTTATGAGTCGCCTTTCGCCGGGCGCCAATACCAAGTCTGTCGGGACTCGGTTCCGACTTGAAACAATCGGATGTCAACTCATACTGATGAGCTGTGATATGTGGTTGACAATATATATATATATATATATATATATATATATATATCACTGAAAAAGAATTAGTGAAAAATCCATTGAGTAATTCAGATAGAAAGAGAACAGGTTACAATGATTTTGTGTCAGCCCTACTGACTTCACAACTGAGCAATTTTGAGAGGAAATATTCATTCCGGTCTTCACCAATGTTAGCATCATTCGTACTCTGATTTTCAATTTTCAAATTTCATTTAAGAACCATCAAAAGAATATGCTTAAAAAATAGGGAATAGTAGATGAAAACTGGATCAGGAGTTCACAACAGAGAGATCAATTAGAAAAGATCCAACTCAATTCATAAGACGTTTAGCACGTGTGAGTGGAGTTTCACCTATATCAGTCCAAAGAGCAGTGAAAAAGTAAATAAGTTGGAAAATTATCCCGGAATATATATATATATATATATATATATATATATATATATATATATATATATATATATAGAGAGAGAGAGAGAGAGAGAGAGAGAGAGAGGGGGAGAGAGAGAGAGGGAGAGAGAGAGAGAGAGAGGGAGGGAGAGGCACGGTGAACTAATGGATAACGGCTTGAACTGGTCTAGAAGACGACAACTCTGAATTCAAAACCTGCGGAGGGTCGTTTGGGGACCTTGCGAAATTCGGTGTACCAGGTCCCTGTATCCGTCCCTCCAAAAAGTGTGGATGGCCCTGCACAAAGCCTTCACCACTATAATCAAATCTCATGTGTCGGTGTCGAGCTCTCAGTTCCTAGGAACTGATCTGTCTGACCCTCATACGTCGAATTCGACGGGATTGTCGATCATATATATATGAACTTTATTTAAATACTTCATGAGCTTCCGATCCCTAGATGTGTTTAATAATGATGATTATTTCATTTTCGTTTATGATCGATTTCATTACGATTCTTCTGTTAAGCTTGTAGAATAATTATACGTTGTTATTGCTCAAAGTATCCAATGGTTTTATAAGGACGTCGGAGAATTCCAGTAAGTTATCTTCAAACATTTTTAAGCTACAACAATTCAAAACTTAATCTAATAAAATGAAAATTCTATTGTTAAACGATTTGAACAATTTTGCTGTTAGTCCCAGTATATGTATGCCTACACACACACACACACACACACACACACACACACACACACACACACACACACACACACACACACATATATATATATATATATATATATATATATATATCCTCCTAACAATTTCTATCATGTGTATATCATTGCTTGATCCGGCTTCTAATGCTTCAGTTTGAGCAGCTTGGTGATAGTAGTCGTGGCTCCCGGGGGCACAGTCCGATGTTTACAGAGAACTTCAGTTGAGTTCCACCACGGAATATGTGAGCGAGCGGTGCTATATTGAGTCTGATTTGCTGTCTCTTCGTCACCGAGGCCCGTTGAACAGTTGGTATGACGTTCGCTTGATAACCTAACTGTCAGGGTTTCAATTCTCGCTAGTGGATGCGCACTGCTGATGAGTCCCAAATATAGGACGAAACGGCCGTCCAGTGCTTTCTGCATTCTGTTGAGGTTCTTTCAGACTCAATGAATTACTTACTTAGCGAAGAAACCGAAAAGAATGCGCTACACATAAGCTATAAAACATAAACTGCATGGTGATTAGCAAAAGATTAACAGAAAATGTAAATTACATGTCGGTGATACTAAAATCATTTTAAATATTTGGTAAGTGTTCTAACAGTGGGCGAAAAGTGCAACACTATGATACGAAGATGTATTGGGATGGCCAAATACTCTTTCTAAATGCTAAGCAGAATATTAAATACATGAAAAATTCGTTGGAAAAGAAGAAAATGACTTAACTCTCGTGAATGCTGGACTATGTCCTGAAAAATAAACAAACTCGAAGCAGCCGTAATTTGGTTTTACAGAAGGATGCTGAGGTTACTATTGGCCGGACAAGCGCACAACGACGAGATTTTAGAGAGAAGGGAAACGAAAAGAAAACATATACTTAACGTCAGGAAGATGCTGTTGAAATTTCTGGAGCAAGTAATGAGGAAGGAGGGCTTGGAAAATCTGATACTCACAGGACAGACTGAGGGAAAGTGGAACAGAGGAAAGCAGCGCGTAACATACTTGATCGGCTTGAGCAAATGGATGGCAGAACAGGATTTTGAGAAATAACAAAAATACAAAACTTATTAAGATCTAAAATGACAGGAAGATTTGGAGGACCATGATCGCCGACTTTTTGAATGAACATGGCACATAAACGATGAAGAATACCAGATTGGTTGCGAGGTCTCATCAAGTTTTGTTGTAACAGTTTGTTTTTTAGCACTTGTCACCTTTGGAACTCACTTCCAGCATCATGTTTTCCAGTCAAGTTTGAGCATCAAAAATGTAAATGCAATGCTAATCGCCCTCTACCTTCTTGATTACTCTTCTAGTCTCCTCACTCCCTAATTTTTATCTTTTTTCCTGTTCTTCCACACTAAGTAATCCATTGTGCCTGGTGGCTTTATTGACTTCCAGGGAGTGTGTTAAAGGGTTTCCCCTTTTTACACAAATGGACTGACCCAGTGTATACATATACTACTGCCAGTGAATACCCGAAGAGTCGAGTTGAGACGGAACGACAGAAGAGTAGTAGAATTCAGTAGTAGTAGAGTAAGTCACACACAGAGACGGCGGCAAGCGTCATAGTTAGCGAGCACGTAAACTCAATAAGGAATCACACCGCGATACCCTAATACCAAGACTGTATATATATTATTGCTACTAACCCGCATTCCTGGATCTACTAACCCGTATTACCATACCGTATTACGTTAATACATTTATTTTCCTTATCCATTCCTGGCGTTTGTTATTCATTGATATCGGATTCATCCCAGAATCCACAACAGAGTGATATGAATAAAAAAAGACCGATCTCTCTGCATTTCTGAAGTTACCATTATTTACAACATTTGTATGCGACTATTATCCTCATCTTTCTTATTTTTACCACGACGTTTCGTCCCTTGTGCTTTCATTAGTTGCATGTTGATCCGTGGAGCCTACATGGAATATCGAACTGTCTTACCATTTCTTCAGTAGATGCGGATTAATATAAAAAAAGACCAGACCTGTGTGTGAATGTCGGAACATCGTTTCACAGCGTTAATCACTCCCTCTCGCCCTTTGCCAGCGGAGACTTCCAAACTGCACTAGATGACCAGAAATTCTACTGGTCACGTCCATGTTCTGATACACAACACGGATCTTGTTGACACCGCTTCATGTGCTGTGGATCTGTAAGAGATCTTATCCGCCGACTCTGCCGGAATTAATTCCTCAAACCCTTCTAAAATTCTAGAACTATCTATATTTTCGATTCTAACACATATCGAATTTAAAGGAAATACCTAACAAATGCTAAACAACAAAATTTTGTCGTAAAAAATTCTTATATTTTACGAGTGAACCAGTTTCTCTGAATAGTCTCTTATCTGTCTTTCATCTATTTTAGAAGGTGACACTCAATAGGCCATGAAGGCCATTGATAATATTTTACTATTCAAACACACCGTCTTCTTAAATCTCCTTGAGGCATTTCAAAGTGACTCAATATTAACTGAGATTTCTTTAAAGGAATATATTAAAATATCTTATTTCCTCTTTTCGAGATCGTTTTAGATTTTGCTATTTCAATGTCATTATACCCTAGAAAATGGAAATACGAAGTTATTGCATGATTAGAATCCTAACATTTGTCTCAGTAAGCTCATTTTGTTAGAAATAATTTCCCATCTTTATAGAAATCAGATATTACTGAAATTCCAGTTATGTTATTTGTCAGATCATTGCAAATGTCCGTGTCCGTACAGTTGTATATCAGGCTTTAATGAATGCTGAAATTTGTCCACAATGAATGCTTTAAAGATAGACGATAAAAAGTTGCATTTTATACTCTATAAATTTCGGAAAGTAGTAAATGCCAAAACTCCGACAAAAATCATTCAGGATGTTTATTTAGGATGTTTATAAGGATCCAAATCCAACTCCTCGGTCGTTCAAAATGTGGTAGGGCAGATTTCGTCTGACGTGGATAAAGATGCTCTGCTTGATATTGTGGAGAATAAGCGGAAGATTTCACAGAAGAGATTGCTAAGACTGAAAGTCGATATCTCAACTGTCTTTCGCCATCTAAAGAGACTTGGGTTCATTCCCAAACTTGACACGTGGGTGCCACATTCCCTGAGTGAACAGTAGAAGCCCGATCGTTTGTCTATGACGATTAATTTACTGTTACTCCAAGAACCGTTCCTGGAAAGAATTGTTAAAGACCAGGAAAAATGGATCATTTATGTTAATGTTCGGACAAATGGAGCTGGAAACACGGATGAATGTGCTATGGTCGTGTCTGAAGAGGACTTGCATCCAATGAATGTGTTGCTGAAAGTTTGGTGATATTGGAGAGGTTTAAATTTCTTACTGCCAGCGAAACAATAACTGCAAAGAAGCATGACGACCAACTCACCAATCTCAATGCAGCTATTCAAGACAAACGGGCGATTTTGGCAAATTGGGAAGATGTTATTTTTCACCACGATATCGCAAGATCACATTTTGCAAAACACCTCCTGTATAATCTTAAATAGTTGCATCTGTAAATCCACCAGCACCTTCCGTATACTGTGGAATTGGTTCCTTCGACTTGCCACTGCTCTAGTCTCTAAAGGGGAACTTAAATGATAAAAAGTTTTTTAAAAATCTTGTATTATGATAGGAGATCCTACAATCTTGTAGTACGTTAGGAACTCCCCCACAAACTTGTAGTGAGATGGGAAAGTGTTGTAGAATATGTAAATGTTTTATTGTGAGTATGCAAAATGTTTTTAATTTTCTAACCGGGCGCGAACTTTTGCAATGATATATTTTTTATTACTCCTATCAGCTAATTCGGTGTCAGTTAATATATCAGTCAGTTATGTACCATGAGTGAATCACGTTGAGACGATCATGCGTCTTTCGATACATGACTGACGAGGCAGATTTTTTCAGGCGGTAGTTTGCCATTTCTTTCTGTAGTAGACCAGTTGCCACCCAAGGCTATAAAACCCGGTCTGTCCTGCTATTTACCTATAGCTAGGGTGGTGAGGAGAAGAGGATTCATACCTTTCCCAGGGGTATTAGCACGTAAGTGAATTTAATCTTAAATAGTTGCATCTGGAAATCCACCGGCACCTTCCGTATACTGTGGAATTGGTTCCTTCGACTTACCACTGCTCTAGTCTCTACAGGGGAACTTAAATGATAAAATATTTTTTTTAAATCTTGTATTATGATAGGAGATCCTATAATCTTGTAGTACGTTAGGAACTCCCCCACTATTCTATTTTTCCTCATTACTAATGTTTTTGCTCCTAATTCCTCTACACGGTGTAAGCCCTTATGGGTTAGTGGCTGTATATATATATATATATATATATATCGGGTTTGTGCCACATCTAAGCTACGCATAGAAAATCAATATAAACATGTGTACGTCTGGGATATGTGTCTGTGTGTTTGTAGACATATACTTGTTTATGTATGTAAATATGTATGAGTGAAGCCAAATAATGTGTGTGTGTGTGTGTGTGTGTGTGTGTGTGTGTGTGTGTGTGTGTGTGTGTGTGGTGGTACAATGCTGAAAGTATGGGGCATCAAATGAGGATCAAACTCGCTTATTCTTTTACGTGCCATCTCCCTTCAGGACGTAGACGAACATAGCCCTCCACCTCCTCCTGTCCCTTTGTATCTCTCAATAATTTTGTGTTTTTTGCTATTTCTCGCAGTCCCTGTTCTTCCATCCATTTGCTCACGGCCATTATGTATGCCACGCCTTGTTTTCCTCTGCCCCTCTTTTCCTCTATCCGTCCTGTGAATATCAGATTTTACAAATCCTCGTTCCCAGAAATTTCAATTGCATCTTCCTCTTTGTTTCCATTCTCTCCAAAGCATTTCGTTGTTCGCATGTTCGGCCCATGGTATCCTTAGCATCCTTCTGTCGAAAAGTCTTTTCTTCATCTTTGAGTTGTTTGTCCAGTATTCGCTTCCATACAGGAGGAGAGATATCGCGTAGCAGTTCTGTTCTTTTTTCTTTGTTTCCAACGAAACTTCCATGTCTCTTCATATGCTGCTTATCTTTTGGAATGCGTGCTTGGCCATCCCATTACGTCTTCGGATTTCACTGTCGCATTTTTCGACCTCTGTTAAAACACTCCAAGATATTTACATTTCTGCACCTTCTTGATTTAAGTGTCTTCTATCGGTGAATTGCATTTTGGGATCATCTTTTAGCTGGTGACCATTAATTCTGTCTTCTTGAAATTTAGGTTTAGTCCCTTCTTCTCAACCTTCTTCGCTACTTTCTGTAGGAAGATTAGAAGTTTCCTTTCCGCATCTGCTATCAGCACCGTGCAGTCTGTGTATCTTATATGGTTTAGATTGTGTCCGCCAATGATGGATCCTGGTAGTGAAAATGGGGTTTCTTAATAATGACCAAATACTCCTTTTGAAATATACACTTGGGATTTCCAAAGGTAAAGCTAACTCTACATTTGCTGCCTGGAAACTTGGAGTATTATGCAATTGAAGATGCTTAACTTTAGCAATCAGCTTAATGTATATGCGAACCAAAGGTATATATGCTTCTAAATTCCATAACAAACGTTACTAACATTTAAATTCATTATTTACATCATTCGGACTATTGTCCTCATCTTTGTCGCCATGATTATCACAACGTTTCCGCCGTTGTACGCTCCACCCTTCTTCAAGTGGTTGGAATGTCGAACTGAACCCTTTATTTCGATCACTGGGGTAGACTATTCTAGTTCCACGTGCCATGTCTAATGGATGTCAGTTATCTCCTGTTAATTCTCCTCTCACACTTTTTGAGTCCTAGTCACTGGATCCAGGAAATTAACAGAGGATAACTGACAACTGACATCCATTAAAACATGACACGTGGAACGAGAACAGTCTAACCCAGTGAGCGTAAGAAAGAGTTCAGTTCGACATTCCAACTACATGAAGAAGGTCGGAGCATACAACGACCGTAAAGTTGTAATAAATATGGCGACAAACATGAGAACAATAGTCCGAATAATATAAATAGTGTACATAATACCTCATCTCAGAAATATATACAGATAGTGAAAAGCCGAAACGTTGTAATAAATATGGCGACAAAAATGAGGACAATAGTCCGAATAATGTAAATAGTGTACATAATACCTCATCTCAGAAATATAGACAGATACTGAAATGCCGAAACGTTGTAATAAATATGGCGACAAAAATGAGGACAATAGTCCGAATAATATAAATAGTGTACATAATACCTCATCTCAATAATATAGACAGATATTAAATTCACTATTGAAGGGTATGCAGTTATTTGGCTTAAGATTAAGCGGGGAACATATTTCATGACCAGCAGCTGTATATATTCAATATAATCCAAAGGATTAAGAAATAATCTGAAGTAATTCAAAATATTGCATTCAAGAACATCCAATATAATATTTTTGCTCTGTTACCTGAGAATGTGTTGTATTCGATGAGGAAGTTAGATGAATTGGAAGTCACAAAAATAGCTCTTGGAAAAATTATGTCCATTAGGTTAGTAAATATACGGATAGTAGACTAATTTATCTGGATTTAAAGGGTCGTTTTTAAGTCCTAATCACTAAAAAAACATCGTATAGAATAGACATGGATATTTTAATTACAATAGAAAATTGATTTTTATACTTTCAGATGTGGGAAGCCACACCAAAAAGATTGAATATAATACCAGCCATCAAACTTGAAGCCTTTCATTGCTCAGAATCAATCAATATATCCCAAAATGAAATTGTGAACCTACAACCACTGACAAATCTTCAGAAAATGAAATCAAGCATCTCTTAGAGTTGCCTGATTTTCCTTCATTTTCTCAGAGTGATGAAAGAGCAGTGAAATTAACACCTGAAGGTTCTTATGTTTTTTACGGATTTGAATCAAGACACAGATATATTCTTGCCAAATCCTTATGTTATCAACTAAGACATTCCTTTTTTTTAAGACTCTTACACAGAAAATGTGTGACTATATGATTATTTACATATTTGGATTGAATTAGTTTTCATTTAATATAAAATTTATTTATTAAAATAGCAATTTTTTGATTTACTGTTGAAATAACATTTTTCAATTAAATATTGCCAAATTTATGGATTTTTAAACGCATTTTCAATCCCGATATTTGATAGCATTTCCTCAAAAAGGCTTTAAAGCTAGGAATCTAAAATTTGGTGTAAGTTTTTATCTTATTAACTTCCCAATATCTAGACCTATTCAAAATTGATTTGGGGAAAAAGTGTAAAATCGGCCTACACTAATATATAACTATCCATGAGTTTTTGGTTGACCTTTTGGTCTTGATCATAGAATTTTCGCATCAGAGAAAAACAAAAACATTGTAGGCTCACGATGTTTCAACTTGCTCAATAAGTGATTTACGCAGATCAAATGGTTGAAGTTTGTCTTTGTATCGTTTTGTAGACATGAAATGGCCTCTCAAAATCACATAACTCGAGAGTGCCTTGAAACCTTGATCTCTTTAACAATGTCGTGAACTGACATTCTAGGTTTCTTATCGGTAAATTGAAGTCCTGATAAACGAATCTGGGTGGTCTGATGGTATTCAGACAGGTAGCATACGTTGTACGTTAGACCACTACTCTAGAATTCCAGGAAGCGGCCTTCAGCTCTTTGCAACTTTCATTAAGCGAGTAATCTTGAAATCAACGAGTTAGCTTAATGATTTCCATTATTTTTCTGAAAAGGAATTATGATCAGGAGAATTTAGACAAAAGGCTAAGAGTTAATAAAAAAACTCACAAACTGAGCCATCCTGTATATGGAGCCTCATTACTCCATAGAATCTCCGTATTTACTGCGCAGGAAATCAAAACACCTTTCTCTAGCAAAAGTTATTGTGAACTGTGCAATAGGCCTTCTCACTTGCAAAAGGGTTAATAACCAACACACACACATGCACGGAACACACACACACACACACACATGTATCACGTACACACACGCTCAATCGCACAGGTACATATATCATTCATATTACCGTTAACATTCTGTTTTAGTTGATACCCATGTTTACTGTTTCTGGACATGCGTCCGTTTTGGGAAATGCGTGCAGGTTTCTAAAAGTCGGCTAAACACCTTTCGGCAATTAAAACTGTGAAGCAACGTTAGGATTCAGTTGCAGGTTTATTAACCACCAAGAAAGGGTAAAACTGAAAAAAGAATAAATTAAACAATGCTTCAAGAAATTGAAAAGAAAATATAAAACTTGAGGAATCGTTAGCAGGGGCTGGGTTCTAATATAACGTCTAGAGATGAAGGCTTAATTGAAAGCTCTTTCATAGGGTGTTTTTTTTAATAAATGGTTATAGGAAGGTAGAAATGCTTGGAATGATTGTGAATGGAACTCACAAGAAAGTAAGAAAGCGTATAACGAGCGAGACGTAATTAAGGCTCGAACGTGGCAAAAAAAAATGTGATAACAGTAATTAAGGTACACATAGTAAATACCACTAAAAGTCAATAAATAAAAGTTAATAAGATATATAACAGGAGAAGAAAAGGGTGGCAGTTCTTACCGACGATACTCGGAATATCAGAGACATTTAGAGGGATTGCATGCTGGATTAGTTATAAAACTTTCGCAAGAAGCGGGTCCGAGCCGGAAGTGGTCGTATAGAAATACGTCTAAAAGCATCACTTAAAAAAGAGGGGTCACTAAGGGAGATAAATGGTGGGAACTGTACTAAGACAGAACAGAACACCATGTTTGAATAGACGCCTTCGATCACAAAGCACAACAGCTCAGACAGCTGGGGAAGCAGTTTCAAAAGACCTGGGGAACCGATTATCTTAATACGCAGACCGGTTGATGCAATTGACATTGGTGAAAAAAGAAACAGCTGTAAAAATCAAGGCCGATATTCAAATATAGGAATCTCCCCTAAAAAAGACATTAAAATTTGGTTCCTGTATGATCTCTAAAATTAAACACCGTTGAGCCTGGTCAGTATCTATATGGGTGACGATTATTAATAGCATGCTATGCAGGTTGTGCAATGGATAATGGGTCGACATTACTTACATTATTCGGACTGTCATCCTCATCTTCATTGCCATATTCACAGATGATTTTTTCCTTCATTGGGGTACATTGTTCTAGTTCCACGTGCCATACCACTTCCGGATGTCTCAGTTATTTCCCCTTAACTTACATCTCCAAGTTTGGTTTACCACTGCTGTGGCCCGGTATTGAACTCACAACATTTTGTGTCTAGCCACTGGATCTAACCAACGTTTTCATCCATTGGGCCATGTGTCCTTGGGCACATGAGCGTATATATTTTTTGGGGCTTATCCACCTAATGTCTCTTTTTACCAGTGCTCATATTGCAAATTTTTCTCTTATTATTAATCAGTTTTTTTACCAGAGCTCATATTGCAATTTTTGTTGCTATTCATTGCTTTTCTCTAAAACTCCTTATTACTGGCATCAATATTGTATTCATTTCTATGCTTGGTCGGCTCAGGAGATTTTTATGGCCTAGAACATATGATTATTCCTTCAGTTTTCATATTTTCCAATGATGCTCTCTGTCTATTATTTCAACCTTATCACACATGGGGCGGTGATCACCCTTTGCCCTCCACTACATACCACAGTTGTTATATAGTGTTTTAAAAATGTCGGAGTCATATTTCTTTCTTTAAAAGTTAACTTTTTCGTCCAACACTTCTGCAGAAAGATTCGTTGGAAAAATAAAACAAACCTACAAAAAAATAATAATCATGAATGGTGAAACTGAAAAAGACCATGCGATGTAAATAAGGAGGAACGATTAAATTCAATTTATTACTAAAGAAATAAATCGATGTAAATAAGCTCCCTGTGAGGATAAAACAGAAAAAAAAACCCTTTACTCCCGACCCCTCCATCAGACATAGAGAAAGAAGAAAGTTATCCTTTAGGTCTGCACAATGTCGGTCGATGAAGCTTGATATGAACAGCTTCTAAAAAATGTAAATATTTACACGACCGAACTTTTTGCCCTACCCTAAATGCATCGCAGAATATTTCAAAGCGAAAACCGGGTTCTTCACCAAATTAATACAAGTACATTCTAAATCCAACAGTCAACAAACAGAGTAAATATATTATTATAACTTTTTTGAGGGGAAAGAAGGCTCATTTTGGGTGTTATACTAAAAGCGTTTCGGCCGTTCTACTCTCGGGCCTATTTCAGGTGTCAGTGTTACTCGGCAACCTTTGCAGAATACCGAGCCAAAACATTAGTTCTCACTTCTTTTCTGGTGGTATATATTTTCTTTTTTTCAAGTAAGGCGACAATGCCTCTAAGACACAGAGTGGTATAAGGAGTGAACAACAGTTTCATTCAAATTTTAGTCGTTTTTTTTTGTTTTGTTTTACTTGGAACCAGAATATAAATTTTTTCTGCCTTATCAGACCCAGATATTGAATTCACAGTTAGGTATTAACCAACACATTCAACCACTAGACCACCAGTGAAATTAAAACGGGTGAAACCTAGTGAGTTTAACAACCAGGATTGTCTGCTTCGGCTTTTTAATAAACGTGACACTTTAAAATGTGGGCGATCATGACTCTGAACAACATTGAATTTGAAGATTTAAGCAACGTTTGTCCACTTAGACTCTGGGAGTAATGTCATAATCGACGGAAAGAGAAATCGATGAGAAGTTCGTATTCCAGTTGGGTTCGTTAAATTTTATTTACCCTCAAATAACTCTAGGAAAGGTATGAAAGGTATGAAAGCATCTGTTTACCTCTAGCTTTGGGTTAGATAGTAAGACTTCGATCCGGAAGAATTATTGTTACCAAGAAAAAAATCTCTTCATATAATATTTACTCGAAGAAAAAATCTTAAAAACCCAAACCTTTCGTTTGTAAATAATCCACAAAGTGTTGATAGACCTTAAAACAAATCAAGAGTATATCCCCTTCTTCGTTGTTTACATGCTCCATCGATGATATTCTCAAGATCACTTTGCAGAACTACGTATCTGTACTATTTGTGATCTGTGAAGACATTTCCTGCTTCCCCGCCCATATAGAAGGATTGATGATAAATTGTAGTTCAGCAATCCTTTTCTGTCTATGCGTTTCTGCTTCTGAATAATTTGCTTAGCTTTCTGAAGGCTTCTTTCGCTATTCCAGATCATCTTCGGATTGCCGTGTCAAATTTTCCGTTGTCAGTTAGCACTCCTATAAGAATGTTTCCGTATTTCAATATTTTTAGATTCTGACATTTCGATTTTGTACATCGCATATTTTACAGTTCGTCTTGTAGTCTTCATTCTATTGATGGTAAGTACTTTCTTCACGCTTTCCTTTACTAGCATTAAGACCTACAGTTTTCATTCTGTCTGCTATCAACACGGTGTAATAAACTATATTATTATTATTTTATTTCCTTTGATTTCTGGTGCATACACATTAATTTCTGGGTCCCGATCAGAGACCTAAGGCCAAAAATGTCATCATGACAAAAAAAAAAAAGTCACACATGTTTTACATAGATAAAGCCCTTCGTAAAGTGTGGGCTGTACATGTGAGAACAATTTTTTTTGTATTTCTTTAAGGCATGGGCTACTAGGAATCCTCTCAATGAATTTATTGGAATCTTTTCCACTCAATTCGAGGGTTCCAACTACAACTGGAATTGTTTATGTCTTATTGTGCCACATTTCTGAGATTTCGATTTCAAGGCGCTTGTATTTTAATAGCTTTTGAAGATCTCCAAAGATACATTGCTCTCTGCAGGAACTGTCAATAAGGAGACACATTTTGGCTTTGCGGTCTCTAATCGTGATATATGGGGGATTAGCTTTGATTGTTCTGACAGTGTGCATTGTAAAGTCCTTTAAAATTGTTACATGTATTAGTATTATTGTTATTATTACTACTATTATCTCCATAGTATTTTAGCAACGATGTATATATATATATATATATATATATATATGTGTGTGTGTGTGTGTGTGTGTGTGTGTGTGTGTGTGCGTGTGCGTTGTCTTCATAATTGTCTAATTCTGCGTGCCATGCGTTTTGTAGATATTTTAGTATCAGTTAATTCCATTTAATAAATAAACTCTCCAACTCTTTGTTCCTCCTGCTGTGATCAGTTATTGAACTCACAAGCCACTTTTTGGATTACTCAACCAATGATTTTATATACGAGCCACGGATCCTTAATGGAACACTCTATCTCCGCCGACTAAATAAAGTGTTCTGTTCGAAATCTCAACGTATATCACGTACAGGACGTTGGAGCGTGCAACGGCCAAACATCGCGACGATGGCAATAAAGATGAAGACAACAGACCAGACTGTGTAAACAGTGTAAATATTTGCAATACCCCATCTCAGAAATATATATCGATATAATATATATGCACAAAAAAAAGCTCTTCATCACCATCAACGTCACCTTCTTTAAAAGAACTGACATGCTGAAAGCTGGAATTCGATTTAAAAATTGTAGAATGTCACCCACTCAAATTTCAAACAAGCCCAACACACGATGACTCGGGATTAACGCTCTGATTAGAATTCACAAATAGTACATCTCAAAAGAAACTATAAATAGCAAAAGAAACCACCAGTTGAATATATATATATATATATATATATATGATGAATACAATTTCATTGCATTAAAAAATTATCACTGTTCCATGGAGCCGTTTTCATAAGTCGGAGTTCTGGAATCTGGGACAACTCTGAAATGGGAAACTTCGAGGTAACTTAAGCAATTTCTTTTCCTGGTCCCACGTACACATTATTTCCCCATTTAAATCCCGAAAATGCGCCATATTCTGTTCGAATATCTTAACGGAAAAATACTGTCCTCCTGACTGTTTTTTTCTTTCTCCTCTTTACTAATGTTTCTGTTCCTAATTCCTCCAAACCCTGTAACCCCTTACATGCTAGTGGCTCTACTACCTTGAGTGGGTTTATACAGATTTTAAAAAATGATTATCATATAACTATCTTAATAGGTTTAAAACTACACTTTTACTTAACTGATAAATGTAAATGCTATTTAAAATTTGGACTTATATAAAATGACTTCGTTAAAGTAGGTCTAATATAAGTAAAATTAAAATGTTTTAATCATTTTATCCTAAGCACGTCGATAATGCGGCTTCGATTCAAGAGTATACTAATATTGAACGAGGAACCCGAATCCTAAACAGGAAACAAGGAATAACTCTTCTTTTATATTTTTCATTTACTACTGAATTAAAAATACCTGCTAAGAAAACCCAGATTTGTCAAAATAAAATCTGAACTCTCTATAAGAATATAATAAGGAGAACGTTTTTGAAGTAAACTGTTATCCTCAGACATCCCCTAGGAGGGGCCTAAATTTAATTCCTAGCAATGCGGTGTGCCCTAAAAGATTAATGTTTTGGATTTGATCCCATACACGCATGGGACTCCCACTTAAACACGGTCTTGTGGTAACTTGTGGATAAATATCCTTTTCATTCTGGGATTCCCAGCCGTGCTAAAAATAAGTATATTTTAATTAGTTCAGGATGGGGATATTTATCGTTCTAAAAGTAAGGTTTCCTGTGGTTGCGACCTTCCAAAAGGGAATTAATTACTGGAATTAATCTATATTTCTTTTAATAATCACACCTAATCATTGAATTCTCGTTTTAAAACCGCCATGTTTACGTTGAATCATTTTCATATGCATTACCTTAATCAAGCTTAGAATTATTCTAACATGCGGATAATCAGGTGGTTTTTCCCATAGGCAGACATCACTTGCGTGTCACTTAAAGGAGTAAGTTCATGTTCAATGGCTGATATCTTAGGCCTTTCAGAAAAGAAATGTCTAGGGAGACGAAGCATATACCATTCTAATCTCATGCACGCGAGGAATTTCCTTTTGAAACATGCACATGTGTTCTATTTCCTTCAAGCGGACGTGCGGGATAATAGCCTTTTTATCGCAAATTTATATGAATGTCAGTATTATTTTAGATTATTTTAAAAAATATATTTTCGGCAAACACATTATTGCATGCACATAAAAATAGCTAAATATATTTTAATTATGAAATAATCGTTCATGAAAACTATAAACATTTTTATTGTGAAATTTTTCGTGAGAAATATTTGCAATGGAGAAAAAACACTTGAAAATTAAAAACAAAATCATCCGCAATTACATCATTATTGTAACAGATTTTATGTAACAAGAACATAAATTTAATCCATTAAATGAATAGGAAATCTTAAAACATACTTAATTGTAACAAAATATAAATTAAATTAACAGATGTCCATATTTCCGTTACAAGACGAACTTCAATTAAAACATACTTAACTGTAACGAAACATAAATTAAATTAACAGATGTCCATATTTCCGTTACAAGACTAACTTCAATTAAAACACTTAACTATAACAAAACCTAAATTAAATTAACAGATGTCCATATTTCCGTTACAAGACTAACTTCAATTAAAACATACTTAACTGTAACGAAACATAAATTAAATTAACAGATGTTCATATTTCCGTTACAAGACTAACTTCAATTAAAACATACTTAACTGTAACGAGACATAAATTAAATGAACAGATGTCCATATTTCAGTTACAAGACTAACTTCAATTAAAACATACATAACTGTAACGAAACATAAATTAACTGATGTCCATATTTCCGTTACAAGACTAACTTCAATTAAAGCATATACCATTTCTTGTTTTCCTGATAGCTCTAATCTTCAGATATTCAAATGTAATGTCAATCGATATCTTCTGATGCTTTGATTCCGTCCTTTATATGCTTTCCTCAAACAACCCTCTCTACTCTTGCTTCACTCTTTGAAACACTCTCCCTTCCCATTTCTTGTTTTCCTGGTAGCTATAATCTTCAAATATTTCAAATGTAATGTCAATCGACGTCTCCAGATGTCTTGCGTGCTAGTGGCACTCTCGCCTTGGGTGGGGTAAATTGCTTTAAAAAAAATTATAATGGGGTTATTTTACTGATGACTTTAACTTTGACTTTTACATCAACCCATTTAATTTAATCGATATTATGTTCTTTCCATGCCAATAAATTCTGACTTTCAAGGCAACTTTAATTTCCCACGTAAAAGATTAGAGCACTACAATCCTTGATCCCATTTGGTTTTCATTCAGGTGAATATTATTTCCACCCAGACCCGGTTACGGAGATAGGAACTGTAACAATTTTAAGACGTTACAATACACACGGACGGAGCAGTCAAAGCTAATCCCACAGACATCGTAATTAGAGACCACAAAGACAACATTTTTCTTCTTATTGATGTTGCAGTCCATGCAGACTGCAATGTATCTTTGAAGATCTTCAAAAAATACAAGGACCTTGAAATTGAAATCTCAGACATATGGCACATGAGGGCATCAATATTTCCAGTTTAAGTTTGAGCCCATGGATTTATTGGAGAAGATACCAATAGATAGATTGAAAGAATTCCTAGTAGCCCATAACTTAAAGAAATTTTTAAAAAATGTTCTCACAAGTACAGCCGACAACTTACGAAGGGATTTATCTATGTAAAATGTGTGATAGTTTGTTTGTTTTTTCAAAACTGCTCAGTGCAAAATGTCATGTTGCCATTTCTGACCGTAAGTCTCTGGTCGAGATCCGAAAGAAAGGAAAATATATAGACATCAAATAATAATAATAATAATAATAATAATAATAATAATAATAATAACCCGGCATGAGAGAGTGGGCCAATATCTGCCCTGGAAAATTTGCAACTCCTACGGGAAGGAAACTGAAAGAAACTGGTACGAACACCACCCAGACCCGGTTACGGAGATAGGACCTGTTACAATTCTATAGGACTACACAATACACACTGACAGAATAATCAAAGCCAACCGCCCGCACATTGTTATTAAAGACCACAAACAAAATAAGTGCCTCCTTGTATCTTTGAAAATATTCGAAAAACTGTCAAAATACAAGGACCTTGAAATAGAAATCAAAAAATGTGGCACATGGGAATATCAACAATCCCTGTTGTAGTTGGAGCCCTTGGACTGGTTGGAAAAGATTCTAGTAGACTAATTGAAGGGATTCATGGAAGTCCATGCTTCAAAGAGATACAAAAAATTGTTCTGACAAGTACAGCCCACACTTTACGAAGGGATTTATCTATCTAATTATTTTTTTTCTTAGTGGAAAGTGCCATGATGCCATTTCTAACCTTAGATCCCTGGGCGGGACCCGGAAAGAAATGTGTAAACGCCAGAAATCAAAGAAAATAAAAACAATAATAATAATAATAACAATAATAATAAGCTGATGTAGACAAAACCCGTACCCCTCAATGGATACGTAGTGCAAGGTTAAAAGCTGAAACTGAAGGGATTATTCTCGCGGCACAGAACCAATTTCATGCTAACTAGAGATTACCAATTACATACTGAAGAATTCTATTAACCCTAAAAGCCGAATATGTGATAAATATCTAGAAACATCTGATCATCTTCTACCATATTGAACAGTGTTAACACCCACTAATTATAAACTCGGCAAGATAGAGTGGGTCAATATCTGCACTGGAAATTATGCCATTTTTACGAGAAAGGAACCGCAAGAAACTGGTATGAACATCACCCAGACCCGTTTAAAGAGATAACACTTTCATGAGTCATTACAAGACACACAGACAAAACGATCAAAGGAATTTTTTATCCAAACTTCGAGATTAAAGATTACAAAAACAGATTTTTTTTATTAGCATCGCAATCCCAGAAGATTGTAATGTATTTTTGAACATCAGAAAAAAATACAAAATCTTGAATTGGAAATATACAAAATATGTCACATAATGACATCAACAATTCCAGTTGTAGTTAGCGCCCTCGGATTGATCGGAAAAAGTTCCAATATACTCATTGAAGGAATTGTAATCCACGCTTTAAACAAAAAATTTGTACTTACAAGTACAGCTCATATATTACGTAGAGTTTTCCCATGTAAAATGTGTTGAATATATATATATATATATATATATATATATATATATATATATATATATATATATATATATATATATATATATAATTGTGTAAACGGAACTCTTGATGGCCGTCGATAGCCGTGCTAGCACAAAGCCACAAGTCAATATGACCGAGGGTTTTATCATGCTAGCCTTATTCAAATTGTTGATCACGTTAGATAAAACGCTTTCTCCCAGAAACTGTAACCAAGGTCTGCTCAGCATATTTGTAGAATACGAGTGAGCAGCTATTATTTTTATTATATATATATATATATATATATATATATATATATATATATATATATATATATATATATATATGAAGAAATATAGTCTTAAAGTGTGGTGGCCTGACGATTGCATCTAGCATGAAACAGACTGTCGCCTCTAAGTGTTGACTTCTATGTTCACTTATATATATATATATATATATATATATATATATATATATATATATATGACAAAAATGATGAGTGGAAAATATCATGAAGCAATTTCTGAGTTTTGATAAATGGGATTTAGATGGAAATGTGTATACAACAAAAAAATCAAAGGAAATATTAATAATAATAATTATAATAATAATATATGCATGTATATATATATATATAATGGATGGTCACTTGTGTCCGCGTATGTTTATCTGCTGGAGTTTTTAGCCAATCCCTGTTAAAGATAGTCCTGAACACGACTTTACCACTATAATCAAACCCTCTGTGTGGGTTTTATGACTTTCTCTAGTCCATCATCACATACACAGATGGAAACAGACTGAGATAGATAGATAGATAGATAGATAGATAGATAGATAGATAGATAGATAGATAGATAGATAGGAACAGACTGAGATAGATAGATAGATAGATAGATAGATATGAACAGACTGAGATAGATAGATAGATATGAACAGACTGAGATAGATTGATAGATAGATAGATAGGAACAGACTGAGATAGATAGATAGATAGATAGATAGATAGATAGATAGATAGATAGATAGATAGATAGATAGATATGAACAGACTGACATAGATAATAGAAAAAATAGATGAGAAAAAACGGGTAGATAGACAGTAATAAACCGTCATATATATATATATATATATATATATATATATATATATATATATATATTTCATTACCCACTTTGAAGTATTTACCTTAGAAACATGACCCTCGTTACCAGGTAATTATGAATGCCACAAAATCATCACGAGTTTCATCTTTCTGATTTCCGTCCAATACCACCTTCCATTTCTGCAGAATTTCATCTACAGACAGGAAAGGCACATTCAGTTTCAATTTCATTTGGGGGAATATGGTGAAGTTGCAGGGTCCTTTCTTTTAACAACAATTTCTCGGGAAATTCTAATTCTCCATTGATTTTTAAAATATCCTTGCCATTCAACAACCTGTGGTCTACTACAATTATTTTCGCTGACGAATCATTTCGAGAGTACAAAACATTATAAAAGAGTATAAAACATAAGAGTATAAAAACATATACAAACAATAGATCTACAGTTTCATGTGAGAAATGAAGATATTAGAAATCACAGACAAAAATACAAGGTAACGCAATTCCTCTTAGGGGGCCATCTGTTCGAGATTTCTCTTGATAAGTTTAAAATGTTAAACAATAAAAAAAAAAGAAATACGAGTTAAAAACGGTGTAAAAGAATACAAGCAACGACTGATAATATATGGCTTCCGTTTCGCAACGTCTAATTCTGATGCGTAACGGTCATCACTGAATTTATATATCAAGCTCTGGATAATAACGGCGAAGCTCGAGCTGCGGCTCTAGATATCTCGAAGGCGTTCGACACGATTTGGCAGGCTGATCTATTACGCAATCCCCAACGCTACAGTGTCACAAGACGAATGTCTCATTAAAATCCAATCGTCTCTACCAAAACGTGAAATGAAAGTCGCTTTGAACGGACTCGCTTCCACAGGAACCTAGCATGTTTTCGATCTTCATCAGTGATTTCCATGATGTCATCATTTCCCAACTTGGTGTTTATGCAGATGACACCAGCATTTATTCCCGTCTCTATGGCAAAAGCGTCAGATCTGACAAAGTATACCTGACAAAGTATACCTGACAAAGTATACCTGACAGCTGTTCTAGAATATGACCTCCAGTCAATGGGTAACTTGGACAGCAAACGACTTGTTAATTATAAAATCTCCAAAACAAAACTGCTTTCATTTAACCATCAATGAGAAGCATTCCTGTCTGCTATCATTATGGCTGATGCTAGACTCCATGAAGGCAACACATTGCTCATTGTTCGCCCCACATTTTCTGCTGAATTGAAGTGGAGTGACTACAACAGCTGCATCTACTGCAAGGAAATTTATGTCACTGTGCCGTGCCAGAAAAGGAAATCACGTTAGAAAACATCTTGCATATTTACAAATACGATATTTGTCCGTGCATTTAAAAATCTTGCCATATTTGGTCTGTTGATCTTGCTGTATAACTCGAGATTCTCGACCAAATCCAAAGAAGGATCTGAAATGAAATCGATCCTGACCTGGCACCTCAAATTCAGTCACTTTCTCACATACGTGACATGGCTTCCTTCTCACTTTTCTACAAATATTTTCATGGCTCTGATAAGCTTTTCCTGACTACAGGAATTTAAGCATGCTACTCGATTGACAACTAGGTCCCAACCTTTGTACTGTTGAAATAGCTAAATACAACCTCTACTTCTGCTACTTCTCTTTTCTCGCACTTTCCGCCTGTGTAACTTTTATCCCTTTATTTGCTTCCATGATAATTACAATCTTCAAAAAAAAAATAAATGCGATGTCAATCGCCATCTTTTATCTTCTTTAATCCCGTTCATCTTTTGTCCTTTCCTCAATCCCCCATATACCCAGTCTTTTATCTCTCCTTCACTCTCTGTAACCACCTGCGTACGAGTGGCATTCCCGCCTTGATTCCTGTGAAATGATTTTGAAATAAAGAAATGTTATACCGCATATGATCCCGCCAAAAAGAAAATTAATTTTTATTGCAAAGAATCTCTTGTGCTTTTATAAATAAAAAAAGTCGTTTCAAAATCCTTAAGTGGCCGAACGCGGGCAACACTTAGTACACTGCATCTGTCGCATGAAAAACTGCTTCATTATCAATATGGTTTTTGCCAATCACTGAATCGTAAATTCTCTGCGAATGAGTCAACATTGAAGATGCTGTGATTGGTCATTCCTGATCCAATGTCTGACATGCCGGTCGTTTCTGCATTCCAATCTTTGCGAGGTGCTTCCAATGTAAGCAAATTCACACGGGCACGTAAATAAATAAATAAACAAACAACAGCACGTTTATATCAGGAATGAATACTGTCCTACATGGATTGGGGGAAAACTCTCTTAATGTCAGACCCTGGGCGCAAATTCAGCGCAGAAACGCAGAATGACGGACTTAGTGATTTGACGAGCAAGGTTAAAGCTTACATTGACCAACGAAGTTGATTTTAGATGAATCGGGCATTTCAGATGTCCGATCATTTTGTTAATGGAAAAAGGGACAACATTGATGATAATGTTTTTACGCATCAGTTTGATTGAATTGTTTTTACGGTTTATCAACCCTTTGCTTGTTATTTAAAGTAAAAAAATATTTTTACATTGAAAGATTTTGTTTTTTGGGGAATAATAGTTATTTAGTGATACAAGTAGTACTAATTAACTCAGAGCTGGGGGTGGGAGAAATGGCGAATCCATACCTTTTCCAAGGTAAGTGAATATAATCAACCCATCTGAATTTGAAATACCAATTAACAATTCCGAATTAGTATCGATAAGGACACTAACACATTCAATCATACAGCACCTAGTATTCCGAAACGGTTACCCATCAAGTTACTGACCAGACTCGACGTTACTTAACTTCGGTGATCATACTGGAACTGGTTGTTTTAAGGTGATGTTTTTGTAAGTCTCTATACCATCAGACAGGCATTATTTGAAAGAGCAGACCTGATGAAATCTAATTAAGAAGAAACTTACAGTGTAAGATCTTTATTGTTCGCAAATTCTACTTGTGGATGCTGTTGAAATTCCTCAAGTGATGAGGTTTCTGTTATTTAGTATTGTTCTTTGTTTCTGGTGGATGTGTGGGTGGGGTAATGGATAGCGGCTCAGAATGAGAAATTGGGGAACCGAGATTTAATTCCATTTCGGTTCGTTATATTCACTGATGTATTGAGTAATACAATCGAGAAAAGTGTTGAATCCATCTCATACCACCAGCTATGGGTTCAAAAGTAGGTCTTGCTCTGTTTTCTTTTTTTTTTTTTTTTTTAAGCTTTTCTCCCCAAGCAAGGCTGAAAGCCACTAACACGCAAGGGGTTACAGAAGGTTTGGAGGAAGAGCAGGTAGGAGTGGTAAAGGAGAGGATGCGGAGAAAGATAGTGGATTGATCAAGGCAAGGGGGTTACAGAAGATTTGGAGCGAGAGCAGATAGGAATGAAAGGGGAAAGGATGTGGAGAAGGGAAGTGGATAGATCAAGGCAACTGGAGATGTCGATTGACGTTACACTTAAATAGTTGGAGATTATATTTGTCAGGGAAACAGGAATAAGGAAAGGAGTTCCACAGGCGAGATGTGCGAGACATGAAGCTATTGGAGTAGAAGAGACGTCTACATCTAACAGTTTCAACGGTGAAGGGGTGGGAACGGAATGCCAGCCTCGTAGGACGTTTAAATTCATGAGGCCTCGGAACCAGCGAAAGCAGCTCCTCGGAGCAATTACCGTCAAAGTATTTGTAAAAAAGACAGAGCGACTACTGATTAGTGATCTTGATTCTCACTGGTTGTCCCATACTTTCGGTCTTGTGCCACATGTAAGCTACGCTTGGAAAATCACTACTGTAGCACCAGTCCCGTATATTCGATGAAGTTGGGGTGTCTCTCCATGACATATGAAAATGTTAATGCTTACTAAATTATTCGCAAGATCTTGGATGACGCCATGATTATTATTAAACTAGGACATTCTAAGAACTTGGATACAAACCGCCAAAGATGGGTTTTAGAATATATCATTACTGTCTGTACTTTGAGATATCCACACCAGGATCAAGTAAAATTACCCTGGCCGATTTTATTAGAAAGACTTTATAAATGTAGCCCCAAATACTGAGAATAATTGTTGTATTAAGAATTGTTGGAATTGTGATAATGTTAACGATGACAATAATTACACAGACGATATTGTTAATTATGAAATTAATGTTGTCGTCAGTGGTAGCGCTGATTATGACGATGTAATGGAGGTTGAGAAATGGCATCGTTTACGACTAATCACAATAATTACGCGCCATTCGCTCCGGCGCCAATGACTGACAACGTGGGTTAAGGCAGCTGGCGCCGTGCGCGCGGGGACGTCAGCGTATCTCAAGTGAACAATAGGCAAAAGGATATTGGCAGGGGTTAATGAAAGACGATCGGAAACATTAGAACTAATCGTACAAACGCTTCAGCAGGATCCAGCTATGTTCTGACATAAGACAGAAGCACTTCGGGCAACATTACAAAGAGTATGAAGCGACGGTCCATTACTGGCGAGCCCTCCCGTTGTATTTTTGAATTCAGGTTACTGATCCAGCTCGAAAGTATGCTGAAAAAGAGCCAGAGATTTGTGATAATAACAGGGCTTGGTCCTCATCTTGAGACAAGAGATCAATTTAATTGAGCTTATAATGTTGGCTCAGTTGGCTGAAATACACTTTAAACTAGAAATGAAAATTTGATATAAATCAGCTTCATGCTAGCCTCACTCATACCCCGTTTATATGTTTAAATTATATTTTCATTCTTTTTTTTCTGTACCCTGAGGATGATTGCACTCTACATCTTCCTTTGTTTTGTTTTGTTTTAAATAATTTCACCCAGGTAAGGCAATAAAGCCATTAAGACTCAAGGAAGTTACTGACTGTGAAACTATGTTAGATGAAGTAAAAAAAAATTAGGAGAAAGAACAATAAAAGAACAGATATTAAGACAGAATATAACATTTGGCATCGCGTTTAATATTTTAAAAATCAAAATTGTTTGGAGAGCAAGAAGCCAAAAGATATTTCCGCAAGCGAGAAGTGTGAGATAAAAACAGTTAACATAGAACTTATGATTGCACATACTAATGTTAAATGTAAAATGATGATAACTTGCTGCCAAATAAGTACTGCGAATTAATTCAAGAAATCTAGGTACCAACGAGAAAAGTTCATCAAAACAATCACTATGACAATATTTATAGAAAAGACACAGGGAATCTACGTAAGGGCGGTTGGAAAGTAACTAAAGCCAGGTCAGGAACAATAACCTTTCAGATTCTTCTTTATATTTTATCAAGAACCTTTAAATACACAGCAGAAGCACCAGACTAGATCTGACAGCAATATTCGATGCATGGACGAATGTTAGACTTATAAATCTGCAAGAAGGATTAGGGCGGGAAAAAAACTGACTAGCACGACACAGTGAGCTATCTTTCCTAGTAGCAGACCGAGAAATTGATTCAATATACATCATTCATATTCATGTCAGAGTAAAACGTTTGCCTGAGAAGGCGCAATGAGGCCTTTTTCCTGGATGTTAGCCTCAGCCTTACTGGTTTAAGGCAAAGTCAAGAATGATTTATTTCTATAAAACCTCTTGATAATTACTTCTCTTTCAATTTGCTCAAATTTGTCAAGCTGAAAAATAAATATTTTAAAAATGCGGCCATTTGGATTTAAATTATTTTACTATATATTCTATAAATAATAAGCAATTGCATAATGAACATCCGGGAGAGTGTTGGCTATCTTTATGGAAGTTAATGATTGTTGACAGATTTGTATTTTAGTGCTTATCAAACCGTTATTATTTGAAGCCGAAAGATATTGCAGATTACAATAACACGATTTTCTTTTGCTATTGAATTTACATTTTATTTAGTAGGAGTATATTTTCCACATACAAGAACTATTTAACCCATAGCTGTGAGGAGGATAAGTGTTGTGAGACCAATACTTCCCTACCACATGGACTCCCCCAGTACTATATTATTATGTGTATCATGGGAGTAGCACCAGTAATACGCAGCCGCGTACGATACCAATATCGGACACCACTGGATAGTAAGCTCTACTTACACTATTCTTTGTAACTTTTCTGTTTAATATATCTTTCTTACCTCTAACGCGTGTTCCGTGTTTTCCTTTCGTGGCCCCTACTTCGGGTCCACATCAATAAGCATACCTTTCTCAAGGGTATATGCGAGTATATGTATGTAAAGAACCTGAATGAAAATAAAACCTGTTAAAACTGCTACAACCGTGAAAATTATTTTCTTAAATGCCATAGGTGAGGCTCGCTTGTGAGATCATGTCGCTTTTAAATTAATGATTGACTTAGCAGAATATATTCCAGGCTGCCGTTACATACTTTCTAGTTGTTAATCAAGGCTAAACGTCCGAGTCTTCCCTGCTATTTAATCCATAGAAGAGGAGCTTGTCTGTATTGAATGAACATGCATTGGCAATATATTTATGATAAAAATGATATACTATTTAACCTATGGCACGTCTTACTATTTAACACGTAGCTGGTGGGAGGAGATGGCTTCATACTTTCTCCAACGGTATTTGCCCGTAAGTGAATGTAACGAATTCTTCTGAAATTCGAACTCGGCCCTCTGATTTCCAAGTATTTATACATCACACCACACACACATCCAAAATGGCTGCTAACGCTTGCGAATACCAGATACTCTAAGCTTGGATGGGCTGTATTGAGGATCTTTAACGAAAAATTAAAAATAGCAGAAAATATAGTTTACTTTATACCCAGTGCAATAGGAAATAAGAAACTGGAAGAGGAAACTAAAGAAACTACGCGGTCGTGAGGGTGATGAATTATTTTCAATTTTAAAAACACTTTCCCAAATACTAAATGTTGTAGGACTCTCGCCATTTTATTACTGTTCCCGTGGGAAATTTCTAGACGAATACATTTTTTTAATTTCATCAACTCTAACCCCCAGAGTTAACACCCGTCACGTGGCGTAATATGAGGCGATCCGACCGTATTCCGTTCGTATTCCAGTAGTAATAAGTGAATTCCAGTCGCCAAGCTTCTTCCTACGAACCGCTACTTTGTGGAATAGCTTCCCAGGACGATGCTTTCCTGACCATATTAATTTTAACCTGTCCAAATCTAGGGTTAATCATTCCAACGTAGCCTGATAATATTTGCCTCTTAACAATCACACAATAACCTCCATCACTTACCCCCTACCTAGAGTGGCTCTTCGGCCTTGTACAGGGTGAAAATTAGTCAAGGGGAAAAAGAAGAAGAAGAAATTCTAGACAAGAGGAAAAGAGAGATTCTTCAAAAACACTCAATATTTTTCATTGCTCTTGGAGATGCAAATAATTCTGAAGTTTCTACTTGCGAGTACGGATTCAAATACATTAATCCATCAGAAAATGATAGCTATATAAGTACAGGATAAAATTACAAAACGACAAAATGAAATGTATTGATATATTTAGACGAAATAGGTTTATACATACACTACTGTAAAAAAAAGAATGAGATAACCTGCATTTCTTTGAAAAAATCCTTGAAATGAGATATATTTGTATTTTTAAGTAAAAGAAAAAATTGAGGAACTACAGTATTTACTTTTATTTTGACATAAAATAAGAAGTTATTTCTATAAAAATCATTATACAACAGAATCATATTTTTTATTAGTCAATAAAACGACCACCTACATAATTACTGCTTTACAAATTCTTGGCATGCTTTCTAATATTTTGGTGATGAAAATTAAGTGTCAGACCTACTCAAACTTTGTTCAAACACTGAAAAACTTCACTCTCATTATTTGGGCATTCTATTCCAAATTTCTTATCCAATTCACCCCATACAAATTCAATGGCAGAGAGCTGAGTGTGACACTATTTAGCTATGTTAATTGGCTAAATAATTAATCATATAAATTAAAAACGGGAAATATTTAAAGCAAGGAGCTAGATCGGAAGACATACCGAGCGACATTATTTTTTTTAACAAAAGAAAAATGGTTAAAAGATTTTATTTCAATTACGAAGAAAGATATTTTTCCTTTTCGCAGAAGACAGATATTTCGTAAGAGAAGCAGATTTCGGATTCTGTCAGAATTAATTAATGTCATGATAAAAGAGTAACGTGCCAGGGAAAAGAGGAATGCGAGTAAAGAATTGTGATTCACCACACACGTGGCGATAGTGAAGGTTTCGATTTTGGTCAGCTGCGTGTGGGCAGAGATAGTCGAAATTGGGTTATCTTGGACTCCGACGAGGGAGGCCGGCCGTATGAGTGCATATCTTGATATGAAAATAAAAGGAATCATTGTTATTGCTTATTCAAACTGTTGGCGACAGACTCTCTGTCACCAAGTATGGGCATATGAAGATTAAGACACGAGAAATACAAAACGATTTGGTCGTCAGGTGGAAACGACCACCCAGTTAAAAGTTGACTGCGATCATTAATGAGTCGGCGGAGAATTCCGCTAATGAATTCCAGGTGCCCTAGAATAAGATAAAAATTTAATGACCCGCAATATGCGATTCATAAGAATTCTGGCCGACAGAAAAGAAAGAAAGAAAAGGAAAGATATTTTTTTCTTTGGGCGATAATGTAAACTAAATCCAGTCTAGCCACACCCACAACGCCAAGGGATCATTGGCTAAGTGGTAGCATGGGTGATAGGCGGAGGTGATTGTATGAGAAAGAAGGAGAACTTGTTGACGCCCACTGAAGGGATGAGTATGAGATATCAATATGAGAAAGGAAGAGTTTAGGAGGATAATTCTCCTCCGACCTCTCCTCACAGAAGGGGGAGAACCCCTCTAAAACAGAAAGTAATTGACTTCCAAAAATGGGAAGTGATAAATTTTCCTGTCCGAAGACAAAGAGAATGCTTATTGGGGATTTGGAATTATCGAAGAATCCAAACCACGTCCGGCCCCACCGAGCGTTCAAGCAGTTCCAGAGTTAATTTTTTTAGTTGAAATTGGAGTTAGTTCGAGTTGGGTTCGAGAGACGGCAGGCTTAGAGAATAGCGCCTCGCAGAAGCTGACCACAAGATTCCACGGCCTTTGACTTTAGACTTCCCACCAAAAGCAAGTTTTAACGAAGATCGACTTGAGAGACCAGAAGCAAGGTTTAATGAATATCAACTTAGATATCAACTTAGATACGAAAAGCAGTTTATTGAAAAACAACGTAAGATATCAAAACTCGCTTAAGGAACGCAAAAAGTGTCACGAATCCATAAAAGCGGGCTGGGAGAGAGACGCACTCTTGTATTCAACAGACAGATATAAAGATAATTATTTCTCAACACATTTGAACCTCTTGAGTTTGTTTCATTATTTTTCTTTTGCATACACTTGTGCGGTATCACCTTTACCCCGGTTTCAGCTTGCACTACGGCCCGACGCCTAATTGATTTTGTCTACCTAAGATCAAATCACAACGTGGGTAGGTTAGACTAGAGATCAAAGCAGTCACTTCGGTGAGCAGACGTTGGAGGCGAGCTGAGAACGACAAAGCGGATAACGATTCTAACCAGACACCGGGAGGTCAGTGTCACACATTGGGGCAGTGATCGAGGCTCGAGTGGTTGTGGGTGTCACACAATTGGTGCTGCGACAAGACATCGACCGCGACCACCCAACCAACCATAGGGGTTAGTGTCACAATTGGTGCTGTGACCAAAACATCTACCGCGACCACCCGAACCATCCAGGGGTTAGTGTCACATGAGGTTGACACGGCCAAGTAATAATTTCCAAAATTTTGTCCCAATTATTTTACTTGAGATAATTTTGACATAATTTAGCAGAGTGTTTTTGTCTTTGTTGAAAGCTGAATTCTTTTTAATTATGCGTAAAACAGTTTGTATCGCATGTATTCGAATTTGAACATTTTCATAGTAAGAGAAAGTTGGAAAGATATTGAAAAACAAAAGCAAATACACTGTTGTTACTGAAATGCTAACTTTTACTTAAAAAAAAATACAAAAAATATCTGATTCTAATGTTATTTTAAGAAAGGCAGAGTGGCACCAATATTTCTGCATGTAGTATAAAAACATAGAAAAATAATTGTATTATAGATACGCGTCAAAATTCCAATTTTTAATTAACCATTTGATGCTAACGTTCAATTTTATTTTTATTTTTAGAATTGAAACATCGGAAATCTGCAGGAAATTTTATAAATTGACAGTTTGGTTTAGATCAGGAGTAAATAGTCGTTTACAGATGTTTTTCTTCTAAAGATTATCAAATTTTATTTATTATATTTTAAAATAAATAATTTATAATTAAAGATTAATATTCATATATTAACTGCCAATAGAAAGTATCTATATCATGCAAAATATACATAATTTAGAAATATGTATTGTGGACAGACGAATTCGAATTTCTACATTTTGATAGCAAGAGAAAGCTCGAAAGATTGAAAAAAAAAGCAAATACACTGTAGTTAGTGAAATGATAACTTTTACTTTAATAAAATACAAAAAATATCTCATTTTAATGTTATTTTAAGAAAAGGAGAGTGGCGCCAAGATTTTTGCATGTATTATAAAAACATAAAAAGAATTTAGAAACGAACATTATCTTAACGATGTAAAAAAGAAAGCAATAATCGATTGAGTGAACCAAACTACACTAAATTAATAAAAAAAATTGACTGGAAATAAAACAAAGAGATTATTACACTCTTCACGTGAGGTACAACAAAACAACTGCCTCCCCAGCAGATGGTTAAAAACCGCACCCCAAAAATATATTTTCTCTGTGGATTCTTGAAAACTCGTACAAGCACAACCAATAATTACTTCCATATACAATATTTCCAATTACTTACAGACTCAATTACATTCAACTAATACCTACCTATCCTTTAGACTTATAACCCGACCAATATTTATAGAATTAATTCCGAGACCAACTAATGTTTATCTGTCGACTTAATTATAAACTCGACCAAGGTTTACCTGTAAATTCAATTATAAACCCGAGCAATGTTTACGAATAGCCTCAAGTATAAACCCGATCAATATTTACCTATAAATTCAAGTATAAATACAACCACTGTATATCTATACTAGTGGCTCTCAACCTTTTTAGCCTAATGACCCCTTTTCACCTTTTGTCTGAACAGCTTCCCCCTTTTCAAGTTAATCCAGCTCAAAATGTGCATTACATATAATATGCATATATTATTGAAAATCTTTTTCATATTTATATATACACACTTACATGGATTAATTTTATAGAGGACTTTTGCAAATTCAATAGCGAGGAAAATGTTGATGGATTTTTAAACTTGAATACAAGTACAGTCTTATTTTTTTTAATTCATACCTAATTATTGAATGAATAAACTGAATTTTACTTCAGTAATCAAACAGTTCAATAGAATTCCTGAGTATTTTAATTTAATAAACGAAAAGTTTAATAAAATATCAGGATATGTAAATTTATTTTATTTTTATTGAGATTACAGGCAGTGAGAAATTTGTGAAAAATAAATGATTCACTGCCTGAAATTCTGGATTTCCAAACTGCGGGGCTAATTATCCACTGGCTGAATCAAGTATAATTAAAAAAATCAAATTTATACATTATATAATTAAATTAGTATTGATAGACGATTTCCAATTCCAGTTGAATCCATTAAATTCATCTACGTGGGAAAAGTATGTATCCTCTACTTCTCCACCCCCCAACTATGGGTAAATAGCAGGACAGACCGACTTCTATAGCCTTGGATGGCAACTGGTCTACCACAGAAAGAAATGGCAACTTATTGTGGGAAAAAATCTGCCTCGTCAATCATGTATCGAAAGATACATGATCGCATATGCGTGTAACACGAATGGAACATAACTGACTGATTGATATATCATAAAATACACAAACCTGAAGCAACCCAATTAAAATAATTTAGTTATACTAAATTCAAGACAAAAATGAAAATTTAAAAATAAATAATAGCTCAGAAGAACGGTGAAGATATTAGAAACTTCTCTGAAATAAGATAGTTTATGAATTCACAAAGATTAAGATATTTTGAAAACGCTCTAATCCAAGTACAACAAGAATTGACTTTCATGGATCTAAGAAATGTATAATAAATAACCGGAAAAAACTCCTGTCTATATCCTAGAGGATATATCGATATCTTTTTATCACATGGAAAATAGTCGGATGAACAGTTAACAATATCGTATTGATTCAATATTATTAAGCGGTCTTTCAATAAAAGCTGTAAATTGAACCTCATGCGCAATTGTAACGCCCATTTATTTAAGTTATTGTGCAGACCATTCAAATGCGTTATGTGACAATTTTACAAACTGACCCCTGCTAACTTATGACTTCAGATGTTTTTTTGTATCCTCAAACCTGATTTCGCACACTCTGATTCACATCTGCCAAATTTCCTTGAATGGCATTAAAGAAAGCATAGTATAAAGACAATAAAATAACGTCGGACAAAATTTCCTCATGATTCACCATGGTAGAAATGATAAAAAAAATAACTTAATGCTTGCTAATCAATTGCACATAACTACTAAAAAGTCATGTACTAAAATATCTTTACAATCTACCCCGGTGGAGAAAATAAAGAATGTAGAATTAGTAAATACTAAATTCTTCAGATACTTTCGCTTATGGGACAGCTATACCAAATTTAATGCAGGAAAACAAATAGAATAGTTAATTTTGCCCAACACCGTAAATTGCTACAACCCAAAACATCAGCCTGAAAATACGAGTTATGTTCTTAAATAGCCACGTCAAATCGAGATTTTCACCTGGATGCTATGCATGGTGCCGAACCCATTAAGAAGGAACTTACCCGTCAGATGTAGACAACCGCTTTCTAAGATCAAAGATTTCTATGGGTAAAAAGTTTTTGATTGAGTAAAGCCTGGGTCTTTTGGCAAAGATCATCCTTCTTTGAACATTGTGGACTGGCGATGCATAACCACAAACAAATTACTGCATCAAATAAGAGAAACTACATCGCCTGAGAACTACCAACAGCAGCAACACCTAAAATGAATAGCACATGTAATTCGAAGAGAAAATAATGACATCATAAAGATGTTAGCATTCTAAACGACTTGAAATAAAAAGTTAGGAAGGTAACCCATTAAAATACCGGAAGAAGCGAAAACAATTACTGGACTTGAAAAACGTATTTTCCTGAAATTTCAACACAAGCAGTTTTCGCTATTCAAACAATGAATACCAAATGTTCACTTATAGGTTTCATATACCGTACCTATGAACACTAATGGGTTTGTCCCAATCCTCATAAATTCGTTGAACACTATGTAAGTGGGGGTAATATGCTGTCTAAGTAGTCCATCATTTGCAGTGGTTTACCTACATCGCGCCGCTGGCGAGTATTGTATTTTGTTGGCGTTATAAAGATTACCGTTTCATTTCCAACCTTCGTTCTGGCTATTCCTCATTCAGTAACCTATTTTACGTTACAACAATAAGGAAACGGCTAATATCAACACTGCAATCACGTTTCGGTAGTGACATAGATAATAAGATAGATCATATAAATGAATAAAGTACATTTTATCACATATGTAAAATACATGAAAGTATAGGGAAAGTAATCTGATGGTAATTATGCAAAGGGCTGAGATATCACTATGTGGAATAATGTTATACAGGGCGGGTGATAAGGACTTGGAAATTCAAGTTTCGCCTCGATTCTTATATGAACAAATTTTACAGAATCGTAAACAAAGAAATCTCAAAGGTAGGTGTTTGAAACTGAAAGATAGTGAAAAACCAAAGAACCGCGTCTTTGTGGAACAAACTCCCAAAGAATACTTCCTCGAGCACTACAAAAAACTTTTTTTCTTTCTTACCTATCCTTCTGATATGCACGTATTATCTCCCTTTACGTTAATACAACACAGTCATTCAGTAACCCTTTACTATAAGTAGGTTTTGAGCTTTATATCGAGTGAACAATTATTAAATAAGCAAAATAACGGCTATAAATCGGGTCTTTTTCAGAGAATAGAAATTAATTTTATTAGAGATACGTGTCAAAATTCCAATTTTTAATGGACCATTTGAAGTGGACGTCAAATCTTTTTATTTTTTTTAAAGAATTCTTTAATAATTGCAGGAAGATTTATAAATTGACATATTGGTTTGGATCAGGAGTAAATAGTCGTTTACAGATGTTTCTCTTCTAAAGAATAGACAAAATTTACTTATTAAATTTTAAAATTAATATTTTATAATTAACGATTTAATATCCATATATTAAAAATCAATTTGTGAAGGAACTGACATTTTATTTAATTTTTCAATTTTTCGACTAACCGGCGTTTTTAATTACGGTAAATCTTGTTAACATCATCTGATTGCATTGTATCACAATTTCAATTGCGTTATTTAATTTCAATTTTTACTGTCTCGTTTTTTTAAGTATCTTGTAAACGTGTTCTTTTTAATTTAAATTTGTGTGATATGATGATATTTCGTCGTAGAATCTCCCATAATATAAACACATTTTCAATTTCTTGTTCAACAATAAGTGATTTTGTTAATTAATTATTGTCTTAAAATAATATACATAATTTTTAAAATGCGTACGTTTTTTTACATTATTTTGCTAAATATTAATTTATTATCACTAAGGAGCTGTATTATTGTATTTTTTAGTATTTCTGTAGTATATGTTACTTAAATGCATTTTGGTCGGACAGATGACAAGTGAGTCTACGAGAGAAGGTTGTGCTAGTTTATCCTATGTAAGATGTTGACGTGAAGTATAGAAACTTCTTTATACTTATATTTTCTAACATAGACACTTCAATCCGTCAGTCTGAAAAAAAATATAATTAACAAAATTTGTCTATATCGTTTAACAAAGCAAGTGTGTAATTGGAAAGTATTTGCTTGCCTGTTTGCTAGACACATCCTTCTAAACGTCTTGAAATTTGATATGCATACAGAAGCTCCAAGAAGGCAACTCAATGTGTTTTTATATAAGCATGTTACATCTGCTGATAGGAGAGTTGAATTCCTCTGACGGTTTATTCGAGTGGTTAGTCCAAAGAATAAAAAATGATGTGGCATTTAACAGGAACCGAGGTTTTGAAAATGTTGGCTCTCCTTTATCGAACTCCATAAACCTCCACAAGTTCACAGTTTGTGAGACTGGAAGCTATTAAACAATATCCGATTCGATGACAGTGAGAAATCTTGCGTCAGCAGAGATATGAACACAAGTTTTTTTTCAATATAAGCCCGATGAATTTGCTAAGCTAAATGTAAAAGCAAAGTTCATGACAAATGAATGTTGCACAGACCAATACAAGAACTTTTCTCTGCAATAATCCATCAGCTAGACGATGATACCTCTAAGGCTAGGCGACAGTCACCGCATATAAAATACCACGAACGGGAAATGAATTATACAGGCAAGTGAATCATGGTTTAAAAAAATCCAGCGACTGATAACAAATGAATGATTCCTGATAATCTATGTCTGCTCCTGCAAATAAAATATTGATAGAATCGTCAATATTTTATACTCACTCCCGAGATAAAATACACTCTTCCATCAGAATCAGTTTTAACCAACCAACACCTAACATTGCACATCTCGACTTTTTATTGGTTGAGACAACACCAAAATGTGTAAGAATTGTCAAAAACCTATTTCTCGCCTAGTTTCCTGGAGCCTACTTTGGATTCCAAAAACAAATAAAAAGGACCATTTCGACCCAATTCACCAGTCAGTCATTAGCTTCAGAGTGATGCCACACGAATCCACGTTTGTCACTATTTTGACTTAAGAAACTTTTCCCGCGTCAACTGCTAACTCAAACACCAACATTATTCTCTCAAAATTCACTTACAACTTTCTAAGAAAAGTGTTCTTAGACACTAATAAGATAGAAATTGTATTTAACAAAAGATAAATACAGAACAATCCAAGGTAAGCAACTCTAGAAAATTAAGACATTTATACTCTACTTTAATCACGCACACAAACTACACAAATTTCTGTATAAGTAATATTTTCCATTTTACTCTATTTGACCAGTTCTTTAACACATGAACAATTTTGAACTGTAAATCAATAAGACACCCAATTTATACATGGTCAATTCTTGCATTATCAAACCACAAGTTTTCTAATTGTATATTAATTGTACATAAATGTCTGTTGTTTTTATTGAAACCTTAATTACCGTTGTTTCTTATTCAATTGTCTTGTGATTGATTCATTTTGAATGCCTATATTCTATATTGTTGTGGATTAATATGGTGAACATGTCCGTAAACTAACCATCTTAATATTAAAACCTTCTGATAACAAATTCAAACTCATAGCAATCCCAACAATATCCCGTGTCTATAGAAATCAAGTATCCCATTAAAGCCATCAATTATGTCCGCATATTATGCGACCAAACAGAGTACTACGTTTAAAAACGAGAACATCGCTATGGCTTCATCGAGATTGATCTCTCCTAAAAGCAAGTTACGCTAAAAAGATTGAAGCTGCAGAGGCGATACTAAATAAGTCATTGCATGAACACTTTCCAACAGTGGCCCATTTGATAATGCGTCCTGAGCATTGAATATACTTCACTGGAACGACCACTAAAAGTGATAGAATATTAAATCAAAACAAAGGATGAGTTCCTTGTGTCAAGAGGATGGTTTTAAAAGATTATAGCCGAACGTATTTGGCTGTTCGGAAAATCAACATTACAATCATAATCTATTCCTGAATTAATGTATTTAAACAGTGGTTAAATCAGCTGAGATAGGAGCCCTTAATATATATATATATATATATATATATATATATATATATATATATATATATATATGATATTTTTTTCATATAGGCAAAAACAATTCACTCACTACAATGATGCAACCTCGTTTCAGTGCATTTACTTGCACTTCGACTGGTGAGAACCAAAGGGATTATCAATAATTGTGTTTGTAAGCAAGCCGCATGTGAATAATAATACATAAAGGCAAAAAGGTGACGGAGTGAAACAATAGTGCTTATTGATAGCAGTTTGGTGAGGGATGGTTGAGGTGTTAAAGTGATGGCTAGAAATTAAAAAAAGATTATTTTCGACAACAAAGGTGAAGGGTTTAGGGACAGCATTTCCAACTGAGTAAATTGTTGTTATCTATATGAAAAAATTATAAAAAATCATCATTGCTCTACTGTCGGTATTGAGCCCTCTTTTGAATTTTTATATTATTTTCGTTCTCATTTCATTCGGATATATATATATATATATATATATATATATATATATATATATATATATATATATATATATATATATATATAAGTTTATTCCATCGAATGTTTATGCATTTATATGAAAAATTTAAAGGTTTGGATGCCAAAACCCTTTTCCGTATCTTCCTTGCAATGGAATAGTTTTTATATTTAAATTTCTGAAGATGTTTGAAAAAGTGATAGACCGTAGACGAAATGGTCAGGGAAATGTGATGCAACAAAGTCATGTAACCCCAAGTCGACAAGGTTCTGCGGCGTCATCCTGGCAACATGTGACCGAGCAGGGTGATGAAGCGGAATAGGACAGCTTTGCTTAAATGAAAGTTCAATTAATCCAACTGCTCACAGTAGCCTTCAGCAGCGATGCTTTTATTTAGATTTCAGAAAGCTGTAATGGTCAAAGCCAATCGCAGACCACTAGACTGTTATTAAAATTTTCTCTTGGTGAAGTTTCGGGTTTCTAAAGTGTTTACGTCCTTCGTCATGATTAATACATTGAGCTAATAATTTACGATTGTCATTAAGGATCCATTTCTCATAAGTCATATCTGATCAAGAAATGGATCTTTTGAATTTCGCAGATGCAACATCGAACGAACTTTCAAAACGTCGATCGCTTTGACTTTCACTGAATTCACGTGGAACCCATTTTGAAATGCTGACACATATTATCTGAGACATTTCTCTGATACGCTGATGTCGGTTTTGTTCAATTAGTTTCTTCTTCAGATTGTCGATTGTCAATTGCAAATGGACGATCTCTCTTCAAGATTCGTATCCCCATTGCGAAACTTCGGCACCGGACTGTCAATCAAAATTGGATTCGACACCCCATACTCTGTTAACGTTGGCAGCAGTTTGAGTAGCATTCTGGCCAAGCTTGGACCCACGCATAAAACACAAATCCCCCCTCCTCTTTCAATATGAGGCGTATCTAACATTTTAAATAGAATTCTGAAAGAGATTGATATAAGAGTAAAAAAGAGGAGACATTAATCATGAGAGCTTTTGGTCATATCTCTTTGAATCACCGGTTCTCTTTCGATCTTTGAAGTTAAGCAACGTCGAGCCTTGTCAGTACCTAGATGGGTGAACACGTGGGAATACCAGGCGCTGCAATCTTGTCTGTACGAATGGCGCAATGGACAAAAGCTGGCAATAAAATGTCGAAAAAATTAATCTCTCCTCCACACAATCATATGGGCTAATATTTTAACACTTTTGTCTGAAAAATCATTCTTACCAAGAAGAAAATGTTAACAAAATGTTCACTCGTAAAAACAAAAAAATCTTTGTTCTCAAAATATATTTCGGCTTTAGATAATTTATAAAATGTTGATGAGTCGTAAATTGTTTAATTATTAAGAATTGGTTATATATTTCGCTGCAGCTATTATAATATATTAAAATGCAATTACAACTTTTATCCGAGAATAGAAAATTATTTTGCGAACAACTTTATAGATATTGCTACATTTCTAAAAAGCATGGAGTCGTTGAGAGAAAACTAAAATGTCCTTGATGCAGAAGGAAATGCTACACGTTTCTGCATGAATGTGTGTAAACATAACCAAATTAATTTCAGAGATAGGATAAAGTTTGAAAGGAGCAAGATGCGTCTAAGAGATGATCGGTACAATGCAGTTCAGAAGCTGCAAAATGATACTTTTTTAGTTTCTCCTTGAAGAGAATCGCAAACGATTGAAGACTGAAGGAATATTGCTAAAGCCGTAAACATAAAATACGGAGAGAGCCTCGCCAAAAACAAAAGAAAGAAAATGTTTTCTTGAAGATTCCAAACATTATAACTTGTCTTAGTTTCATTTTACCAGCTCATTGTCAGCATTAAGAGCTCTTCCTTTCTCGCGTCATATCCACTTGAAAAGGATATAACCCATTGGATGTATGGTGCAAAACACAAGAATATTATCTACACAGATACGTGAACCTATTAGGTGATACAAGTCCCCAGATTAGTGAAGTCATCAACAATAAATCCATATTTGATAATATATATATATATATATATATATATATATATATATATATATATATATATATATATATATATATATATATTGTCTGATTCCTCTGTCTACTAACACGACAATATCAAGTAGCTTTTATCACAACAATACGTCCATTAGATCAAGTATGACAATAAGTAGTATATGTTCGGTAAGTCAAAATGCCGCATAACTGAATACATATATTAGACAAATTGAACGACGAAAAAGTTCCGGATATTTGATTATATATATATTAGAGAAAATTAATGAGGAAAATTTCCTAATATTTGAATATATGTATATATATATTAGAGAAAAAGAATGAAGAAAAATCGCTGAATATTTGAATATATATATATATTAGAGAAAATGAACGAAAAAAAAAATCCGAATATTTGAATATATATATATTAGAGAAAATTAATGAGGAAAAAGTTCCTATTTGAATATATATATATATATATATATATATATATATATATATATATATATATATATATATATATATATATATATTAGAGAAAAAGAATGAAGAAAAATCGCCGAATATTTGGATGTATATATATTAGAGAAAAAGACTGAAGAAAAATCGCCGAATATATATATATATATATATATATATATATATATATATATATATATATATATTAGAGAAAAAGACTGAAGAAAAAAGTACCTTTTTACTTTGTTTCACATTTTGTTCAATTATCATAAATTGCGGCGTTAAAGTGTAGCTCATCATTTGTAGCTCACAATTTTGAGTTAAGCATGTACCTATCGTTTAGGTCGACCCCCAAACGTACTGTAAGCTACCAGTGACCAAAATTTGATCTATATTTATGTAGAATTACGGCTCCTATTCTATAGACGCTAGCATCTGAAGCAAATACGATTCCTGCTTTTAGATCGTAGTGCACTAAAGATAAGTCTAAATTTAGTATTTTCTTGATTTCATCAAACGACTTCGTATATTTGTCAATGCCATTCTACTTTCCGCCTTTCAAGTTGTTCCGTGGAAATCTCAAATTATGGATATTAGGCATATAAATTTGATAATAATTTGCTCTACCTCCAGAAATGCTTGTAATCTAGTAACGTCTGTTGGCGAGGCAAATTCTTAATTGCACTTACCTTCGACAGATCTGTTTGACGACTATGTTTGTCAATGATTTCTCCTAGGTCCTTGATTTTAGGCAAAAAACAATTCGCATATTTCCTACCTGAGATTAAATCACAATCTGCAAGCATAGTATCCATAGCTTGTTGAAATATAACTGAACTTTGACCCCAAAATGAAGTCGGGTCACTTATACAATCCCTGATGCGTATTCATAGTTATTCACTCTGGACATTCTTTCTCAACTTGTATTTGCAAATACGCTTCAGAAAGATCCAGCTTCAAAATATTTTCCACCGTTTCATTTTGCCAAAATTTCCTCTGTACTTGGTAGTTAAGGGGTTTGAATATTATTTTATTTCTCTTTACATACACTGTTGGTGTTGTTGACTTGATTCAATGCTTCGAATGGTATACTATGTTTCGTTTTAAACAATAGCTTCGACCCTTTTTCACTTGAAATTTCGTTTTGACTTTGGAACACCAACACAACTAATTCGACAAAATACCGGAAAACATTTTTTCAATTCTTCCTTTAAATTTTCTCATTATTTTTTTGTTTGTTTTTTGATATTTTTTTATGGTCTGTGTGCGCGCGCGTGTGTATGTGTAAAGTACCTTTTCCAAGGTACCATACTTTTCACGGTGCTGCATCCATACGACATCACAGAACAACAAATAAATTTTAGCTCTGTTAACAAAAAGAGAACAGCTGGCCACTCAATTCGAGGATACCCGTCTACTAGGGCGGTTAGTTAATCCCTATTGCAGACGCTTGCTCAGGCACATTTCTGTTTATTCATCACCCACAGAACCCACCTGTGGTTTTTACTGCAACTATACTGAGCAGACCTTAGTTACAGTTTCTGGGAGAGAGTGTGTTATCTATTCTATCTATATTTTTTCGAATAGTTTGTTAATTTCAAAAAATGCTTGTAAACTAGTAACGTTTGTTGGAGAAAGCATACTCATATTTAACTGCAGTTACCATCGACGGATCTGGTTGACGAACATTGTTGTTAATAATTTGTCCAAGGTACTTAATTTCAGGCTAAAACACTTTTCCTCACCGAGTTTGAATCTGTAAGTCTCGTATTTTTCACAAGCTCTTTTCACGTACCCGACATGTTGTTACTTAAAGAAACTTTTAATTAATATATCATCCAAATAAGCAATTGCGAAATTACAATCTGCAAGCATAGTATTCACCGCTTGTCGAAATATAGCTTGAGCCACTTTTATCCCAAAAGGAAGTTGGTTGAGCTTATACCATTCCTTTGTGCATATTTATAATTGTTACTCTGAAGATTTTTCTTGAACCTGTATTTGCAAATATTCTTGAGAATGATGCAGTTTCGAAAAAGGTTTCCACCGTTTAAATTCGCTAAACATTTCACTGGACTTTTTAATGGTTAGTTCTGGGGTTCTAAACATTGGTTTAACTCTCTCAAAAATCAGCACAAACAGGAATTTTAATTTTATTTTTTCTTTACATACATTGCTCGTGCTGTCCATTTTGAATCGTCAGTCTTTTTAACTACACCTATTTTTAAGTCTATATTCTTCTTCGTTGAATTGATCGAATCCTGGGAATGGTACATTAAGTTTCTGTTTAAACACTGTGATCGACACGTTTTTCACTTGAAATTTCACTGATTCAACCCAACCTAGAGAACATCCGGTACTTTTTTTTCCTATTCTTCCTTTAAATTTTCACATTGTTTATTTTCTTAAACTAGTTTCTTTTTCGCTGACAGTTTTGCAATAAATTTTTATAAGAAAATCTCACAGTTCACATAATTCCATCCAGTCATTACCGAAGAAGTTTGTAGCATTTTTAAAACATTGACCTTAGCTTTTACACACTTGTTACGCCAATAAAAAATAATTTCTCAACCAACACGCCAAGTTCTTTTTAATACAGGTTTTCCGTTTGCTTTCCATGTGGCTTTGTTGATTATTGTGATATCACTGCCAGTATCTATTTGCATTTCTATACTCACATTATTAATTTCCACATACAATTTTTTTTTGTTTTCTGCAATTATTTTATTCGTCGCAACGCTGTGTACGATTTTTTTCTGTGAGAACTTCCATGTTTTAGTTTTATAGTGTTGACTTTTTATGTCCTACTGTTCCATACTTTTACCACTTTGCATTCTTAACAGGACAGTCGACTCTGAGATATAAATTTCTTCATCTGAAACATGTCTGCGCATTCTTTTTCTTCAATTCTTCCGCATCGCGTCTCAGAATTATGATTCTCTGCTAGTCGAGAGATAATTCTTGTAGTGTTAGTTTTTTATTCTGTTCAAGTTTCGTTAGAATCCCAGCACGTATTTCTGCGTTCTTTTCGTTGTTAACCTTTGAACGAAAATTAACCCTTCTAACTTATCTGGAGTTTAATTTGAATCTTTCACACTCCTTGTTAATGATTCCAGCATATTTGACAAAATCCTCTTGTCTACCACCCAAACGAGTCTCTGACCGTAGTCATAGCCACGTCTGGTTCTCTCTCTGCTCGAGCCTGACAGCGAACAGTCTAACTTCGACGGAATGGTTTTTATCAGCCGAGTCTTTGTCCGAAGACAAAGCTCGACTGAGTCATCCTCCGCCCGAAGACGGAGGTCTTGTCACCCTCTGACCAAAGACAGAGGTCTTGTCTTGTCTTGACGCAAGCCTGAGACAGACTGTGACGGACTGGTATTTATCGGTCGCCACACTGCGAACTAGATGTGACAAAAGGTCAAGTTTATCGTAAGAACCCTAGCGTTTCTACCCGAGACACATGTCAGAATTTACCCAGCCCCCGCCAAAGCGGGCTCGGGTACAGAACTGCTCTGTTTTTCCTAGCCGAGTCTATCCGAAGGCAGCCTGACTGAGTCATCCTCTGCCCTCCGGCAGAGGTCTTGTCATGTCTTGTTTTGTCTTGTCTTGACTCCAGCGTGAGACAGACTGCGCCGAACTTCCTTAATTCACTTGGAGTTCTTTACTTAAGGCGTTTTGCCTAGTTCATTTGTGCTACCGGGGGTGTTATTACTCCGCAACAAATAACCTACAAAGAGTTGATAAGTCGTAAAAAACGTACTAATCAATCAATACGAATTAGAATTGTAAAAACTCAGAAATAGCCAGCAGATATTTGGTGTGACTATTTAAATATAGTAGCTGACAACGTACTCTACGGAAGGGAAATATGAGAACATGAATTTGAAATATATATTTCGTGTATAATAGCTGTTACTACTGATTCACAAATGTTACTACTGAATCACACTTAATATAAATATACGGGGGTATTTAACAAAGGATGTTAAAAATCCAGAATATTATTTTTTTTATATATTTTTATTCCGGTAATGTTGACAGAATTATATTTTTATATATTTTTATTCCAGTAATGTTGACAGAATTATAATTTTACATATTTTTAATGTTAACAGAATTATATTTTTTATATATTTTTATTCCAGTAATTTTGATAGAATTATATTTTTATATATGATTAATGTTGACAGAATTATATTTTTGTATATTTTAATGTTGACAGAAATATATATTTTTATATATTTTTATTCCAGTAATGTTGGCAATTATATTTTTATATATTTTTAATTTTGTCAGAATTATATTTTATATATATATTTTTATTCCAGTAATGCTGACAGAATTATATTTTTATATATTTTTAATGTTGACAGAATTATATTTTTTTAATATATTTTTATTCCAGTAATGTTGACAGAATTATATTTTTATATATTTTTAATGTTGACAGAATTATATATTTTTCTATATTTTTATTCCAGCAATGTTGACAGAATTATATTTTTATATATTTTTAATGTTGACAGAATTATATCTTTTATATATTTTTATTCCAGTAGTTGACAGATTTATATTTTTAATGTTGATAGAATTATATGTTTTTATAATTTTTTATTCCGCTAATGTTGATAGAATTTTATTGAGAATTCTATAGTTGGACTGAGAATGCAAAGAGGAAGTCTTAGGGAAAATACCAACAGAAAGAATACATATACTCGGCTAGGGAAAAGATATTTGAAATACTTTGGACACGTAAGGAGGAAGAAAGATTGGAAACATTAACCCTCACTGGGAGGGGCTGTATTGATAGCAAGAGAGACACATTACCTGACGAGCTTCTGTGAGTGGATTGGAGGAACATAGAGACTTAGCAAAGGGATAAAAATGGCTAAGATTCACGGGGGATAGGAATTTGCGGGGCGCCATGATCACCTATGTCCTGAAGGGACATAGTACATTAAAGAAGAAGGATGTTTGCCGATATATCTATCAATTATTTGATAACAACCTTCTTTTTCTATCCTCCACGGCCATGGCTTTCCATAAATTCATACCCTTCGTTACGCTGAGTAATGTTTCTTTGTTTGTTTGCATTTTATTTAGACAGGCTCGTTAAGTAGGAAACTTTCTGTATTTCTTTGTCCATCTTACCACCAATATATCTCGTGGGTGTCAAATTCACCAGACTTTCTTTTCACATTACGCGTGGTTGACGTTTATTGCCTTTTGGCGCTAATTCCGCTTACTAAAATACGAACACAACTCGTTTTTTTATATGTCTTTATTTTTCCATGACCACCAAAATCTGAGTAGGAAAGGTTTGGGGAGAAGGAGGTTTTTGGTTAGATATCTATAATGTAAAAAAAAAAAAAATGATGAATTGGTTTATCAACCCTGAGGAACATAAATTAAGCCTAGTTTAGCATGATAATTACACTCTAAATAGATCCCATCGCTAAAATTTAAACCTGTAACCCTGAAAAATGAATATGCACATAACTATTGGTAACCATAGAAAAACGGTGGGTCGTCGCCCCAGCCATCCTTGAGTTTTATGAAGACAGCCAGAGAGAGAAACAAAATATGTTTTGTTACTACTACTACTACTACTGCTAATAATAATAATAATAATAATAATAATAATAATAACTTATTTTAGCTCAGGTCACAAGTAAAAGATTTTTTAAAGATTTGTATCAAGATGCAAAGAAAGTAAAATGAAAATACTACTACTAATAATAATACTATTGCTACTATTGTTACTACTGCTGCTACTAATAGTACTAATATTAATAATACTATTGCTACTATTGCTACTAATACTACTAATACTACTAATAGTATTACTATTAATAATACTATTGCTATTTCTGTTACTACTACTACTACTACTACTAATACTACTAATATTACTAATAATAATAATGTTATTGCTAATATTGCTACTACTACTACTACTACTACTACTAATAGTATTACTAATAATAATGCCATTGCTACTATTGCTACTACTACTAATACTACTAATAGTACTACTAATAATAATGCTATTTCTACTATTGCTACTACTTTTACTAATACTACTAATAGTACTAATAATAGTAATACTATTGCTACTATTTCTACTACTACTACTAATACTACTAATAGTACTACTATTAATAATAATACTATTGCTACTACTACTACTAATACTACTAATAGTACTACTAATAATAATAATACTATTGCTACCATTGCTACAACTACTACTAATACTACTAATAGTGCTACTAATAATAATACTATTGCTACTATTGCTACTACTACTTCTAATACTACTAATAGTACTACTAATAATAAACTGCGCAGGAGTTGACTCATTTATGCTTCGCTCTTGGTGAGCGATGGAGTGTTGGATCGCTATGGTCTTGTGTCGGAAGAGTTGTTTTATTTTAGACATGAACTGAGTCGCGTCTAGAAATTTGTGAACACCTCCAAACAGAATCCGTCTGAGAGGAATAGATTACCTGAACTGAAGGTATTTCTTGCAATATTATGAGCTGCTTTTATCTAAAGTTCTCACCATATCGCGCAAACGTTGTCTGTATAGCATGTGCCAGATATACACTTTTACATCATTAATTGCTATTATCATACACAATGAGAAATAGGACTCATCAGTAGAACGCTTTTAGAACTGCCGGAAGAAACTTTCAAACTTTCCATTTGTAAATAAAAACAACGAACAATTATCTCTTTAAGAAATTACAGGTCGATTTGACACTGTTTTTATATTAGAAAAACGACCCCCTCCTAATATGATAAAATCTATATTTTATGATCATGACAAATGTCGTAACATGACGAAGGTCTAATATATGTTTATCTACAAAAAATATTTACCCATTTTTTTCTTTTTTTATGAGAGTACCAGTAATTTTAAGTAGTTCCAAAAATACATCTAAATTATAATAAGTAGAAAAAAACAGACACTAGAAACTGCGCATGCATCTTTTGTTTCGTACCTATGGTACTATTATAATCTAAAATATGTGCTAGAGAAAAAAAAAGAATGAGGCACCTTCGGGCATTGAATTCCAGACAGACCTCAACAACCAAGCAAAGTTGATCAGATTTGACCAAAGGTATAAAGGAAATATAATAATACGTGGTTATAGACGCAATTGTGTCAGGGAAAATAATCGAATGTAAGAAAACAACTGCCAGAATACAAAGGACCCCGAAAGATATGTCAGACTAATGTTAGAAATGTACGTCTTACTATTGGCGCACTTGAAACAATATGTCACTGGCAATTGGATGAATTCGAAATACAAAGAAGAACAGAGACTGTTTAAACTATGACGTTGCTAAAATGGGGACGAAACATACAAGACACTGGAGACTTGAGATTTTTCTGTCAATATTAAATTATTATATTAATTTATTATTTACGAGTGACCAGCTATATAGTATTATTAATAGTTGTATTATTATTAATTTACACATGTGCGTATTCAAACCAGGATATGCAAATGTTGAAATAATAATAATAATAATAATAATAATAATAATAATAATAATAATAATGTATAGCTGGCCATTCGTATTCAAGGATACCCACCTAGCCAATCCCTATTGCAGAGGCTTGCTCAGGCGCATTTGTGTTTATTCAACACTGACAGAGCCCACCTGTGGTTTGTATTGCAACTATGCTGAACAGACCTTAGTTACAGTTTCTGGGGGAAAGCGTGTTATCTAGCGTGATCAACAATTTAAACAAGACCAGCACGCTCAAGCCCTCGGCCACGATGACTTGTGTCTTCGTGCTAGAACACACCAGGATTGGATCAACTCGTTGTATAGTTATTCAGGGACTTTCCAAAGGTGCCGTACCTCCAGACTCCTTCAGTCCAATAATATTAGGAAGTCTCCGTCATGACAAATCGACCATGGCGAGATTCGAACACGGGTCTCATGGTCAAAATGCGAACGTTCTAACCACTTGGCCACTACATGTAGTAGTAGTAGTAGTAGTAGTAGTAGTAGTAGTAGTAGTAGTAGTAGTAGTAGTAGTAGTAGTAACACCACCACAACCACCCACACATTTACCAAAAATAACGATATAACTATCCTCAGGGACATGCCAATTCAAACCGAGAGGAAGTTTACACTACCCGCACATCCAAGCTTATAGCACTTGATATTCCTAAGCGATTACCCATCGACGGACCAAACTCTACGTTGCTTAACTTCGCTGATCGTTGTTTCAACACGATTTGGCAGTAAGCCTGCTTAGAATCATAAATATATAAAATGAAATTATTTAGGCACTTAATGAGGTAAACCGTTTTTGCGAACTTAATACTCACAGTACAAATTGAAGCCGAAAGAGGCAGGAGGTTAGCAACGTTTAACCTACCTAACGAGCTGATTTGAAGTTTCAAAGGAAAGGAAATTGTGGAGAGCCATTATCACATAGAAGAAGAACCAGCAAAATAGTATGAATTGAAAAATCAAGATTTTACTGTAAGCGGTCGCTGTTGGCTTCATCAGAGATCATTATTATTATTATTATTATTATTATAATTTTTACTATTATTATTATTATTATTATTATTATTATTATTAAAACTGTCAGTTAAACAACAACAACAGGTGCAAAGCAGAAAAAAATGGAAATCGGTGTACTTCAAGTTACGCTGTCACCTTGAATATTTCCGGTGTAATTCCATCAAAATACAAGCAGTGGGCGGTGCGGGAGGCAGTGCGTCTGAAAATGTCCGAGGTGCTGTTCAGAGGCCGGTAAGGGTCGTTCGGTGTGGAATAGGAAAAAGGAGTCTGATTTGCTGGCTTGCTACATGCCCTGCACATTTCGCCCGATTAGAAAAACCCTTCAGTTTCACCGTCAGATTTGTCAAGATGAAATATGAGTCGCAGCTGTACACAATAGCACACCATTGGAAGGGGTAGGGCTGCAGTACGTCACTTGTCGACAAACACCACCCCACACACACAAAGACACACACACACACACACATATGTATGCGTGTGTATATATATATATATATATATATATATATATATATATATATATATATATATGTATATATATATATATATATATATAATTAAGTAATACATTGAGTCTGAAAGAATATATATATATATATATATATATATATATATATATATATATATATATACAAAGATAGACAGATAGATGCATATATGTATAGGTATATCTATGTGGTTGGGTGTTTCGCGCTTGTGTAAAATACGGGTGTAATTGTATCAGTGTCCAAATTCAAGTATACACGTGCATATACACTTGAAAATATATAAGTGTCTGGATTCCCACTGATTCCTTTGCACACACATACACACACACACGCATATATATATATATATATATATATATATATATATATATATATATATATATATATATATATATGACGAATGAATTGATGGTTACATCTAGGCATAAAAATAAATATCTACTTAAATACGTTAAATTTTTAATGTAAATTACGGTTGTTCTATTTTAAGAACAAGTCATCTCATCTCATTTTATTCATCCTATAAAAAATAATATTCACAACTCTTTTTTTTTTCATTTTTTACATATATATATATATATATATATATATATATATATATATATATATATATATATATATATATTAAATGCCCAATAATATTTTAAAATTAAAAAAACCTGTAATCCCAGTATAATACATAACTGCGCCAATACTGCGATAACCAAATATATATATATATATATATTTTTTTTTTAAGCGTATCACCCCAAGCAAGGCCGGTGGCCACTATCACGCAAGGGGTTACAGAAGGGTTGGAGGAAGAGCAGATAGGAGTGGTAAAGGAAGGGATGTGGAGAAAGAGAAGGACGGAGGGCCGATCGAGGTGGGGAGGTTACGGGAGATATAGAGCGAGAGCAGATAGGAATGAAAGATGTCAGGAAGTGGATAGATCAAGGCAACTGGAGATGACGATTGACGCTACACTTAAACCGTTGGAGATTGTATTTGTCAGGGAAACAGTAATAAGGAAGGGAGTTCCATAGGCGAGATGTGCGAGACATGAAGCTATTGGAGTAGAAAAGACGTCTACACCTAACAGTTTCAACGGTGAAGGGGTGGGAACGGGATGCCAGCCTCGTAGGACGCTTAAATTCACGAGGCTTAGGGACAAGCGAAAGCAACTCCCCAGAGCAATTACCGTGGAAGTACTTGTAGAAAAGGCAGAGTGATGCAACATTGCGTCTGTGAGAGAGCGACTGCAGACGAGATGACAGATCAGTGCCAATCACATTGCATATCCGTCTCTGGATCTTATCAAGAACCCCGAGGCAACACGCAGGGGCCCCAGACCATAAATGGCAGCAATACTCCATGCAAGGCCGAATGGTAGACTTATAGACTTTGAGGATCGATTCAGGGGAGAAGAATTTCCTGGCTCGGCACAGGGAACCAACTTTTCTTGCGGTGGAGGATGCAATTGACTCGATGTATTTGTTCCATCTCAGATCAGCGGACAGCGTGAGACCGAGCAGCCGCAGAGAGGAACTCTCGAGAAGTTGGTCCTCAGACATTCTGATGGGATGCAGGGATGGGTCCTTGTGGTGGTTAATGGAGAGCAGTTTTGTTTTAGAGGCATTAAAGTTGACCATCCATTTCTCTCCCCAGTCCACAACCGATTGGAGGTCCTTTTCAATTTGAGCTGCCAGGTTAATTTTGTCCGCCTCAGTAGATTTGTGCTTGAGGCAGGAGTAAATAGTAGTGTCGTCAGCGTAGATACCGACTTGGGAGTCTATGGCGTCTGGAAGGTCATTTATAAATATGAGGAACAGAGTAGGGCCAAGGATGGAGCCTTGAGGAACACCAGCAGTAATGGGATAGGAGTTGGAGAAGGATCGACTGAGAACAACCTTCAAATCCCGGTTTGATAGGAACGATTGAATTAGGTCAAACAATCGACCTGTGATACCATAACTCTGGAGCTTGCGAAGGAGGCCGGCATGCCAAACCCTATCGAATGCCTTGGAGATGTCAAGGGCCACGGCACGGGCTTCGCCGTTACTATGGATAGCTTGGTAGACAAATTCAGTGATGGCCGTAAGCACATCGGCAGTAGACCGGGCAAAGCGGAAACCATACTGCTTGTCTGAGAGCAGATCGTGGGATATCAGGTGAGTAATCACTTCGGCGTTGATAATGGCCTCGAAGACTTTGCCGAAGATGGGAAGGAGACTGATAGGACGGTAATTAGAAGGGTTGGAGGGGTCGCCAGAGTTCTTAAAGACAGGAACAATGGTAGAGGACTTCCAGCAGTCAGGAAAACAGGAGTCCTTGAGGCAGCGGTTGTACAATTTAGAGAGGGCAGGTGCCAGTTCAGGTGCGCATTTCTTCAGGACAATGGCTGGTATTCCGTCACCGCCGGTAGCTTTGTGGAGATCTAAGTTAGAAATAATGCCCAGTACCGACGACTGGGTTATGTGCAAGCCGTCCAGTAGGGCCTCAGTTCTGGGAGGGAAGTCGGGCAAGGGTACCCCAAAGGAGTCAAGCATAGAATTGGAAGAAAACTTTCGAGCGAAGCATTCGGCCTTGTCGGCAGAGGTGGTCAGGACCTCAAACTGATTGAACAGTGGAGGAATGGAGGGTTTGTTACTATTCAGAACGCTCTTGCAGAGGCGCCAATAGTCCTTGGAGCCAAATTTGCGGGATGCAATACGTTCCTTCATCCGAGCTGCAAATAGTGCCTTGGCATTGTCGAGGGTACGCTTACACTCATTGCGTGCAGAGGTAAATAGACGTCTGTTGAAGTCGGACATGTCACTACGAAAACGGTGGAAGAAGTGGTTCCTATGGGCAATGGCGGCTGAGCAAGCAGCTGTGAACCAGGGGGAGGAGCGCGGTTTGACCTTGAATTTCCTGGAGGGGATGAAAGCTTCGATACCGGCTTTGATCCAGGAGGAGAACTCAGAAGCACACTCATGAGTGGGGAGCTTAAATACAGCATCCCAGGGGACATCGCGGAGGAAGTCCCGAAACGAGTCCCAGTCAGCCCGTTGGTAGCAGAAAGTGGTTCTGGTGGTAGGAGGTTCTTTGCAGGGGGTGGGGCTGAAGGAGATACTAACAGACACGACAGCATGATCGGAGTTACCGATAGGACAGAGCTGCGTGGCACTACACGACTCAGGGATGGAGGTAAAACACAGGTCGAGGAGTGAGGGCTTACAGTCACGATTGTAGGAAAAACGCGTGGGGAAATCGATTATCTGGGTGAGGGATTGAGAGATTCAAAAGTTAAGAGTATGAACGCCAGCGAGGTCAGTGGTAGCGTTCTGTAGCCACTGGTTGTGATGGGCGTTGAAATCACCAAACACAAATATGTGAGCGGACGGATGGACAGAGAGGGCCTTATCAACGCTGTCAGAAATGACATCGAGTATCCCGCAGTCCTGAGATGATGGAGAGCGGTAGAGGAAGAAAAGATAGCTTACAGCATTGAGAAGAGATAGGCGGAGACATAAGTAGGAATGATCCGGCGATTCGAGAGAGGTATCTCTAGCCAGAGGGAGATGGTCCTTGACGTAGACACCCAGGCCATGCATGTGGGTTAGAGAGTCTTTTCTGAGGAGTGGGAGGTATCCAGGGATCGAGAGATCGGAGGAAGGGATAGAGGAGTCAAGATTGGTCTCACACAGGGCGAGTATATCCGGGCACTTAGCTATGAGGAAAGACTCAACGCTGCAGAAGTTGGTTCTAATGCCGCGGATGTTAGAGAAGGAGATATTTAGAGGTTTGGGTGATTTTTGGAAGGCTGGTTTAGGTTTGTATTTCAGTTTTTTTGTTATTCATGTTGGTAATTGGTTTTGGAAAGAGGGAGAAGGCCTGAGTTAAAGGAAGCCGACGGTTGATACCCATGACGCGAACAGAGAGGGGGATTGGCACAGCAAGATTCCTAATGTGGCCTCAGGGTTGCCCACCGGAAATGACTGCAGGGACACCTATCCATGTGCGACATGGCACTACAGACACCCCGATATTATGCAACTGTTGATCAAAGCGGCCGCTCAAGACGCTACGCAAGAGTTAGGGCTCCTAACTACCAGTCGGAAACAGCAACCAGGTAACTGTCAACCGTGTACCCTCAGAATGAACAGGCAATGCCACAGACTGCGCGCATCATGGGAGGAACACAGCGACACCAGTACAGAGACCAGTGAGAGAGAGAAACAGATCCGGGAACCCCTTCCTAAACACGAAACAAGGTTTGGGCCTCTACTCGCGTCCAATAGAAGAGGGAGGAGTGTTGACCGGGCGGTAGGAAAGCCTACCTTCTCCAATTACATAAAACATATACAACGATGACAGAACAAAACAGTGGGGGGATGTAATTGGGATAGTTGCAGGGCATATACAAGTTGAGGGTACTGGGGGGTAGGAAAGACATATGGTACTAAGTTTTAACTTAGTATAAGTCCCAGTGGTCTATATTAAAAACACAATTGGAGAAGGGAAAATGAGGTTAGCAGGCGTTAGTTTTTAGCAAGATTTTATTCAAATTACGTTACGGCCAGTCGATACACAGTACCTAAAGATTGCTTTGCGTCAAATTCTCCAAGCTCTCCTTCCTTGTTATGTCTGAAGAAATTTTAAATTTCTTTTTCTTATTCGAAGTACAAGTATGTTTTCTGTTGGCATATACATAAAAAAATATCTCTTTGATCATAGTCGTGATATCGGTGAGGGATAAAATTAATTAATTAATATTAATATATACATTAATACATAATAGCTCTATTGCATTGCATCGAGCACTCTTTTATTAACACCAGCACTATATGAGCGATATATATATATATATATATATATATATATATATATATGTGTGTGTGTGTGTGTGTGTGTGTGTGTGTGTGTGTGTGTGTGTGTGTATATATATATATATATATATATATATATATATATATATATATATATATATATATGTGTGTGTGTGTGTGTGTGTGTGTGTGTGTGTGTGTGTATATATATATCATTAAAGACGACAGACAAGGTACCGCTAGTAAGTTCTTTCTTTATTTTTTCTTGTGTTCAAGCTCGTGTTTTCTTTTCTGGACACAAAGTGTATGCCAAAATGTCCAATTGTTCTGTAATTTGCTTTCGGCTTTACTTTATCGGCACACCCCTCCAACCATCATCGCTGGCCTCAAACCTTTTCTCGTCGTTGCTACTCTGTGAGCAACGACCCAACATTTTCGATGCTGAGGCACGTGACCGTTTTGAAACGAACGTCCATTCAAAGTTCTTTGGACAGTTGGCATTTTGCCGCCAGTGAAACGGCCACGTGACTCATCGGATAACCGCCAAAAGGTATTCACGAGTAAGAGACGACCTGCGGACATCGAGTCGGGAAGACGTGTTTTTACACCTCTCTCTGCACATAAGCTTCAACCGTCTAGATTTCGGCAATAGAACTCTTTCATAGTCAATTCGTTTGCCGAAGCTACCTTCCATCAGTGTAGACTCGGTCAAGGCCAACTTTCTGACCTAACCTCCTGTCTATAGCAACAAGCATATTCGTCAAGAACCTCATTATCGAACGAACCTGCTTAAACAACAAGTGAGTCAGAAATCCAAAAGCTTCCACACGTGGTACCTATACCTATACTTTCTGGATCTCTCCCCTTTTTTTGGTCTATACTCCTTACAGGCAACGAACGCTTTTGCAGCTCAGTAATCTTGGTGATTTTCCTCGGTCGAAATCTCACAACCGACCGAATTAGTTCTGTCACTAAGTTTCTTCTAATCTTTCCTTTTCTACAAGAAAAGGACATTCTTAGATAAAGTTGCCTCCCTTATACTGTTTATTCAAAATTAAAAGAAGGAAACTTTCCATATAACCTTTCTCCACGTTCTGGACTATTTCTTCTCCAAGGACACTTGGCGCCAACATTATTACATTTTGGCGCGCAACAACCTCCGACCATTAACGTCAGCCTCACCTTGGGCAGATTTGGTTGAACCGCCTTTCCATAGACCAAGAACTCTACTTTGCATTCCCTCCTCTACTGCACCCTGCCAAAATTGTTGTTGAAAAAAAATTTACATCTTGTTATGCCTTTTCTTATCTAATGGTGTTTGTCCAAATTTTTTACATTGCTAACTTGTCATGAACCATTGATGTTCTAAGGGAATATCAAAATACTCTTATACGGAGAAGTTTGGTAGTCTGACACAAGGTCATTCGCAAGAATCCGCACTAGGCAACTAGACTCCTCCTATAACTTTTAATCATTATCAAGAATGATTTTATTTTTACTTTTTAACTGCATGTGTTGTTTGTGTATATGTATAGAGAGTTATAGGGTTGATTTATTTCCCGAACACTGTCAGCACACTGTGGTCGTGTTCGTAGTTATTATTTTTGACTGATGTTTTTTTTATTATTATTATTGAGGCTTCCATTATTTTTAAACTTTTTTTTTACATGTGGATGAGGTTATTCTGCTTCTAATTTCTACTTGTATATTTCGGATAGAATCTGTTACGTTCGTGTGCGCATTGAAATATGTCCTGACGGAGGTGTTGTCGCATAGATGCAACCTAAGTCGTCTTGATATGGATGTAGTTGTGTGACCGATGTAATTATGTATGAGTTCGGTGTGATCAGGAAAGCAGTTGCTTAAGGGGCATTTGAACTCGGAAATAATGTTTATTTTTCGTACTAAATGCCTCTGTATACGACTTACGTTACACCTAATCAACAACATCCCTATCAAAAACCATTTAAATATTTCCCATATTACATATATATATAATATGTGGAAATCTCCACCCTTTATTTTTAATAATATGTGGAAATCTCCACCCTTTACCTGAAGACGATCGCGAGACCAGAAACACGTGTTGTAAAATTATGAAAAATAAAGGATAATATTTTTTTTCAAATCCACATTACATCCCAAAAAGTTTGCGGTACCTCTCTTCTTTTTAATATACACACTTTTCTCTCGTTGAAACAATTATAACCTCTTCATTTTATATATATATATATATATATATATATATATATATATATATATATATATATATATATATATATATATATGATAAAATATAGTTTAAAGGTACGCTGTATTTATGGGTTAAAGTGTTCAATATCAGGTATATTATGAATGTCCAGTCACACACACACACACACACACACACACACACATATATATATATATATATATATATATATATATATATATATATATATATATATATATATATATTACAATCAATCATTCATAAAAACTGGAGATTATTAAAGTTAATGATATAAAATGGCGAAATCCTTTCGCAAACAAAATATAAAAGTTGCATTAACCTACAAATCACTCGATTAAAGTTATTATTTTTTTAAATTATAAACAGTATAAGGTCTTTCTCAAGTACTTTCAACTGTATATTCAGTCATCCTCAGGCATGGAAATTATTTTGTTTTTGGTAAAACTCAGGTAGCAGAGACGAAAAATTAAATGCGAATCGAAATATGTTTTTTTTTTTTTTTTTAACGTTTTATTGCAAATTTTCGGGAAAACAGAGACATTGCTCTATTTATTGAACAATTTAGTTCATGCCACATTGACTCATAAACTTCTACAACGAAAAATTTTCAAATTGCCATATTATTAAAAAAACGCAGTGTCTTAAATTTTCAAAAAAATTCAACCTTATGTATATATATTTGTGTATGTGTGTTGTTTCAAAAATGTCTATATTTATGAGAAAACTGCTCAGTTTCACAGATATATATATAGACAGTGTCTATATAAAAATCAACATAGCATTGTGACTGTCTATTTGTGTACAGATCGGTAGCTCGTTACTGATGAAATTGATAGATGTATCCGCAAGTTTTATGCTAACAGTTTCTTCTCTTGCACTTGTGGAACTCTCTTTTGGCTTCTTTATTTCCGGTCAACTTTGATCTCGAGGATTTTGAATTCAATGTCAGCCGTTAAATTCTTCTGTCTTCCTGAGATCTGTTCCTCATATTGTTCTCTATAACAGTGTTTTTCTCTTTCTCACATTTGCCCTAGTGGTTCTGTTCCCTTGCTTGGGGAGACATTATTAAAAAAACAATAGTGTATATAACATTATCCCTTATAAATATATATATATATATATATATATATATATATATATATATATATATATATATATATATATATATATATATGGGGGGGAGTACTACTGTTAAGCATTTATATTTAATTTTTCTTGTGTTCGAACAAATGATTTCTTTTTGGGACAAAGAGTGTGTAGAAACTGTCCATATTTTCTATAATACCGAGTGCTTTCGGATATATTTTTAGCCATTATCAAGGATGATTTTATTTTTCCAGTCTAATTGAGTGTGTGCACTATGGGTATGTTTTTCGTGTGTTATGGAGATGTTTTATGTTCCAAACGCGGTGAGCAATCTGTGGCCTTGTTCGTAGTTAATATTGTTAAGAGTTGGCTTTTTTCTTTTTTATTATTAGGGTTTCCATTCTATTTTAAATCTTTTTTTACAGGTGGATTAGGTTATTATGTTTGTGTTTTCTACTATTATGTTTCAAATGGACTCTGGTAAGTGTGTGTGTGTCTAAACGGGTTTTAATAGAGGCTATGTCTAGATAGGTGTAACGTAAGGCGTCTGGATAGGCATGTAGTTGTGTGACCGATGTAATTATCCATGAGTTCGGTTTGAACAGAGACGCCTGTCCTTAAGGGGCATTTGTAATAAGTCATAAACAAATTAAAACTGCTGCCGCCAAAATAATAGTTAGAACAAACTACAGCAATCAATCCAAAAATTGAATAAATACCTTTAATTATCTTCCCAAACCAAAACAAAACTATTAAATAAGCGATAAAAACACATTTTAATACGTTAATAAAACATCGATTAAAATTAAAATAAATAAATATATAAGATAAAAAAAAAATTAAAACAAGCAAAATAATCTAACCCAAATAAATAAATAAGTAAATAAATAAATAAACAAATAAACGACTTCCGGCAGAATGACTGCCAAAATGGACTACCCACAATGCACCACTGACTTGTATATATAAATAGCCAAGAAAAAAACAGCACTCGTGGCCTGATGATTGCGTCTAGAATGAAAGAGCCCGTTGCTTCTAAGTGTTGACTTCACTGTTCACTTTTATATATACACATTTTATTTTCTCTGATATTGAACACTTTATCCCATAAATACAGCACACCTTAAGAGTATATTTCTTCATATATATATATATATATATATATATATATATATATATATATATATATCGGGTGTAACAGCAAAAATTGTGTAAATTGTGTAACAGAAAAAATGTCCAATTGTTAGATTAATCTTTGAACCATTGTATCTTAGAAATGATTAAATGTATCTTACTGGAATTTTCAAAAGTTTATATAACACTATTGGAATCTACTTTGTACATTAAAAATGCATTTAACTCTAAGTTGAACTGATGATCCTTCTTGCTGTTGTCCTTCTAATCCAGTTTCCCTCTCTACAGCTTCTTCATTTTAAAACTTATTCATCATTCTCTTGATGGTTCTTGAATGGATTTCGAAGATGGATGCCAGAGTATGAATGTCGGTACCATTACTGAAGGCCTTAATAATCTTTTTTCTCACACCATTGCTCATATAGGAAGGCATAGTTGGGTTGACACAAAACGATTTTAACCTGTTCTCTTTCTAGCTGAATAACTTAAAGATTATTTTCAGTAATTCTTACGAAACATTGTGCCAGAATGGCTAAACCTCTTATCTGAAAACGAAATTCTATTAGTTTAGTGTTTTCTGGTAGATATTAAACATTTTGTGATGATGGACGATTATCCCATGCTGTTACACGATTTGAACAATTTTGCAGTTAGACCCGGTAAAACTTCTCCTTGCAGTAGTGGTGTAATTAATAGGACTTTTCAGTAAATCAATATCGTCTCAAAAGAAATATCGTAATCTAAAACTGTTTCTGGTTTTAACATGCAAATGATCGATAAGCCGTAAAAACAAATCAATCTATCAGGTTATGTCTTTTGTCTGGATTATGGGTAGCAAGTTCATGTGTAACACCAAAATTTAAAAAAAAGATATCTTCATATTTTTATTGGATAAAGCTTAGTCAATCACTTCATTTGGATTAGTATTTATTTTATCTTATAGTTAATTACTTATTTTATTTAAACTACTAGCAGTAGCAGTTATAGTAACATTATCTTGAAACCTGTTTTTGTTGATGCATACGTGTTAGTCCTTATTAATTTCAGACTAGTTTTCCCTCTTCATTGAAGTTTTTTCTATTTATACTTATATTATCATTATTAGTAGTAGTAGTAGTATTAGTATTAGTAGTAATAGTCGTAGTAATAATAATATCAGCATCAAGTGTTCTAGGGTATGCAGTATTGCCATCCATTATTAATATTCATGCAGTGTTTTTCTTTCAATTTCCTGGTTTACAATGATGCATCATATAAAATAAATAAAAAAATATAATTAAATGAAATAAAATAATAACAATAAAATTAATAATAATAATAAATATAATATTATTATTATTAATAAAAATTAAAAACAAAATATAAAATAATTCATAAAATAATATAATAATATATAAAAATAATAAAATAAAATAATAAAATGAAATAAATAAAATAAAATAATAACGAAATTAAATAATAAAATAAAATAAATAAAATGATATTAATAAAAATAATCATAAATATAATATAATATTAAATAAAAAATAATTAATAAAATTAAAATATAAAATAATTAATAATAAATAACATTATATAATATGATAAAATAAATTAATAAAATAAAATAAAATAAATAAATTAAATAAAATAATAAAATAAAATAAATAAATACAATAATAATAATAATAATAAAATATATGATAATAAATATGAGAAATAATTAATACAAATAAAAAAATAAAATAAAAAGTAATAAAAATATAATAATATTACAATGATATATTATAATAATAAAATAAAATAAAATAATAATAAAATAAAATAATAAAATAAATAAATAAAATGAAATAATAGAATAATATAGAAATAATAAAAAAATAAAATAATAAATATTATATTATAATAATTAATAAAAATAATTAAGAAATATAAAAATATGTTAAAAAAATAATTAATAAAAATAATATAATAATAGTATAATAATAATAAAATAAAATAATAAAAGTAAATAAAATAAAATAAAATAAAGAAAGAAATAAAAACATAATAAAATAAAATACTACTACTAATAATAATAATAATAAATATAATATTATAATATTTAATAAAAGAATTATTAAAAATAAAATAAAAATAATTAATAAAATTAATATAATATATTATAATAATATCAAACAATAAAAATGATAAAATAAAATATTAAAATAAAAGAAAATCGTCAAGTATGCTTAATACTAATGTTACTTGAGTTCGTAAAATCTGGCTTTTTGTCTGAATTTCTGGTACAAGACTATCATTATTTACACTAGTTATGTGTGAGCTATTGACCTTATCTTTATTTTTGTTATCATATTTTCGGCTGCTGTGCCCATCGGCATTCATCAGTTGGATATCAATCAGGGTAAAATTCTGAACTGAGTCCTTAATTTATTCTTCGGGGGTTGATTGTTCTCGTCCCACTGCTCATAGCTTGGCATATAATGTTTAGTTCTTATTTTTGAATACTGCTCTGTTTCCGCTAAACGGGACAATAGCCTAGTGCAGTGTTTCCCAACGTTTTTAAGCAACGGCTCACCTAGGAGTCAATGAAAATATCATGGCACACTTAGCAAAATTGTTAAATGTTATACATTAAAATGTAATGAAAATATAACCAGAGATTTTTTTTAAAATACACCAATAGGTACTTATTTTATTTCAATGTTTGTATTCAACTATTTGTACAGCTTACTGTGAAACATTACTCCTTCTACACACACACACACACACACACACAAACATATATATATATATATATATATATATATATATATATATATATATATATATATATATATATATATATATATATACACACACACACATAGTAATAATCTTATAAATATAAGAAATTATACTCGTCCGGAAAACCTACGGTGTCTTGGTTTGTGAATAAACAAACCAATACCAAATGGAAAAAAAGGTACAAAAAAAGAAAGAACAGTGAACATGTACGTCAGCCGAAAATAATCGTCTAGCATCCAAGTTCAGAGTCCAAAGAAAAAAAAAACGATACAGAGGTTTGTCTGGCTCTTTACGTTTAACTGATATATATATATATATATATATATATATATATATATGTATGTATACACACACATGATAGAAATTGTTAGGAACAACAACAGAATGCAGAAAGCACTGGACGGCCGTTTCGTCCTATATTTGGGACTCATCAGCAGTGGGTAACCACTACCGAGAATTAAAACCCTGACGGTTGATTTATCAAGCAAACGTCATACCAACTGTTCCAACGGGCCTAGGTGACGAAGAGGTAGCAAATCAGACTCAATATAGCGCCGCTCGCTCACATATTCCGTCGTGGAACTCAACTGAAGTTCTCTGTAACCATAGGACTGTGCCCCCCGCGGCCACGACTACTATCAACAAGCCGCTCAAAGTGAAGCATTAGAAACCGGATTAAGCAATGATATACATACGACAGAAATTGTATGGAGGATTTGATAATTATAATTAAGTAATTCATTGAGTCTGAAAGAAACCTCAACAGAATGCAGAAAGTACTGGACGGCCGTTTCGTCCTATATTGAGTCTGATTTGCTACCTCTTTGTCACCGAGGCCCGTTGGAACAGTTGGTATGACGTTTGCTTGATAACTCAACTGGGTTTCAGTTCCCGGTAGTGGATGCGCACTGCTGATGAGTCCCAAATATATGACGAAACTGCCGTCCAGTGCATTCTGTTGAGGTTTCTTTCATCCTCAACGAATTACTTAATTATATCATAGTGATTTCAAAGCGGTGCTGAGTGAGAATTGAACTCACTACTTAGTCGTAATTGTTCCAGCCAGATATGCTTGGTAACCATTACACGACGTCGCACTACAACACACACACACACATTCCATTATTTTTATCCTTTTGTTCATGTGGATGATGCTAGAATATATTTGTATTATCAATGAGTATGTGACGGATAGAGTTTGCTACACACATATATATATATATATATATATATATATATATGTGTCTGTGTGTGTGTGTGTGCGTGTGTGTATGGATGTATATACATATATATATATATATGTATATATTTATATATATATATATATATATGTATATATATATATATATATATATATATATTAAAGAAAGTACTACTAAATAAAAGACAGAAGCTCTACATATATATATACATATATATATATATATATATATATATATATATATATATATATATATATATGCCGTGACAATATTTCACAGCACACTTTCACGGTGGTTGAGAATCATTGGCCTAGTGGATTAAAGTGATAGATAATCAATTTGGTGACACAGTAATTTTGAGTTCAATCACTGGGTAGTATGTACTTGAACTAAGTGAAAAAGCAACACCAATGAGGTTAATACTCCGAAAGTAAATAGTGTAAATAATCGAATATGGTAGTGAATGATTGATGACAGATGAAGCCTAAATTTAATTTTCTGCAATGTCTGACGTTTACAAAAAGGAAGTGTTGTACATAGAGAAACCGTTAACATTCAAAATTTCGCGTAATTATAATTCTTAGAGATGATCCTTAAATGAAAATTACAAATCGGGGATCAAATAAGTACGGGAAATTAAACATCTGGGAAGAGTTAGATCAGAGTAAGGAAAGTGCGACACTGAGACCTGAAGACGCACTGGGGTGGCCATACATGATTCCCACAACCTCATCAGAAAATTAAGAGACAAAAATAATTCATTAGAAACAAAGAAAAGACTATTGAGCTGATATGTATGGCGGCAAGTGTTGGGCAATCTCCTCAAAGATGAAGAAGAGACTTGAAGCAATAGATACGAGGTTCTAAAGAAAGATACTGATGATACCATGGACCGAACATGTGAGCAATGACGAGGTTTTGAAGAGTATGGAAACGAAGGAAAAAACTTATATAGGAAGAGGCAGCTGGGGAAGGTAATGAAGAATTGGGTCTGGAAAAATCTGATACTCACAGATTAAGGAAATGTTCATCTGTCCCAGATGAAAACAGCACGTAACATACTTGATGAGGTTGATCAATTGGATGGTAGAAGAGGGTTTTGGAAAAATAGCAAAGAGAAAAACATATAAAGAGCTACAAGAAACAGGATGATGTGGTGGGCCATGATCGCCTACGCTCTGAATGGACACGACACGTAAGAGATATTTATTACAAATTACAACTTACTTGATGACTAATATTTGGAATAATTACAATTCAAAGTAACTAAATTAACGATGAAAAAAATTTCAGTAAAAGAATAAATAAATATGAAACGAAGTGTACTGAAAATTTATCGGGCCGACGAACCCTTTCGGATAATATTAAATGGGCAAATATCGAAGTATTTTTTTTTTCGAAAATCTGCTTGGTCAGGCTGAGATCCTTTCAACCGTTATGTTAACTAGTGATTTTCCAAGCGCAGCTTAGATATGGCACAAGGCAGAAAGTATGGGGCACTCAGTAAGGCTCGAACTCACTATTCAGTCGTAACTGTTCTAGCGAGACAAGCTTGCTAACCGTTACACCTCCTCGAGGTGCCCAATATGGTTATTTTCCAAGCGTAGCTTAGATGTGGTACAAGGGCGAAAGTATGGAGCACCTAGTGAAGATCGAACTCACTTTTCAGTCGTAACTGATCTAGCGAGACAAGCTTGCTAAACATTACACCACGCCGAGGTGCCCGACCGTTATGCAAACTGTGTAGACTTCTTTATGGGTATATGGACACGACCTCACTACGCTAAGTTAGCAATTTTGAATTACTAAAAGATAGGGTAATAAGTGAAAAACGCGGAATTAAGAACCTGAAAAGATTTTTTTTTTAAATTCTTTAATACCGTCCACTGGCCGATGGAAAGAGACAGGAAATTGGTGGATATAGAGACATTCAGGTCAACTTCGGCCTCTGCACTGTTTTACATCAAGAAATCAATGTCTATGAAAGTTTCTGCATCTGAATAACTTTATGAAGAGTATTATTGATATCAATATATATATATATATATATATATATATATATATATATATATATATATATATATATATATATATATATATATATGTACGTGAAAATATAAATATGTTGTTGTGTATGTGTGTATACGTATGTGCTTTTGAATATAGAAATACAGGTCCTTGCTGGATTAGATAATCGCTATTTTTATATGTTTATACTAGATTTGTAACCTGTAGTCGATATTACCTTTGTTAAATTTTCTTAATTACAGAGTTGTCCTTTTATAAATGCCCTTCGGCATATATATATATATGTATTTATATATATATTATATCAATATTGTTGATATAGTAGACAGAATGAAATGAGACTAATTCCAAAAAATTGAAAACAGCAAAATAATAAAAAAAAGAATAACATGCCAAAATTAAAATAAAAAGCAAAATAAAATACATATGGATTTAATTCTAGAGATTTTTTACGGTTTCTCAAACATTTGCTGGTTATTTAATGCTAGCAAACATTTTGTGATTATCACAATTTTTGGGAATGTATATATGATTTAGTGAGACAAATCTTATTAATCAATCTATAATTAGATGAAAACGTGGATTCATACTGTGGAATCTTCCACGACAGCCAGTTTACCCTCCGCTGGGAAATGCACTCTTCCTGTTGTAATTTTCACCACCACCATCTGACAAAATATATAACAAGCATACATTGGTTAATCACCTTTAATCTAGCTCGCTGATTCGTTAGTTTCGACCAAGCAAAGCACCCACACGCGACAGATCTATTTTGGCACCAACTAAGTGTGATCCTGTCACGTGGTACAACATACTATAAAACCAAACACGAGTAATTATCGTTCTCTTTACTCACTCTCGCGTCTTAACTCCGCTGCCAAAATGTCACCCTTAAAGAACTCCCGTCTTGACTAATATAGTCATACGTAAAAGAACATGCTAGTATAATTCTGAACTCTTACCAACTTGTACAATACACAATTCCAAACATGCAACAATTCATTCTTCTTCAGTTTAATAATCTATTTATTCTTTATGAGCTTAGGTACAAATATTACCTAGTCTAAGAGACACAACTCTGCCTAACCTTTCAGTTTATATGCATGTACATCAAATACTTAATAAATTCAATTGTTATGTTTCGAATCATTATTTTTGTCTTTTATTAATTGTTGTGGATGGATGATTATTGAACACGCAAAATTTTAAGCCTTCTGATCATTCAAACCTTCTGATAATCCCTTAACATCTTCACACGTCCCCAACAAATACAAGGGTATTTGTGCGAGAATGAGTACAATGAGCCCGTCTGGAATACAAACTCGGCTCTCAGATTAACAATTCCGGGGCATTGTCCATTACATCACCTGTACACGCACGCCGGTATATCCCAAGCGGTCATGCATCTAGCTACTGACCAAATACTGGTTAAATTCACTGATCGTACAGAAATCGTTGTTTCAACTTGATATGACCATAGGCCCAAGAACTTCGAGATAAAAATCTGCAAAATAAATAAATATAGGAGGGTCTTTTCGATTTTAAATGATTCGTAACCATCAGAGGAGTGTAAGATTGAAGTAAATAAATTCACAAATTGAAATATAGGAAAATAACTGAAATAGGAACATCATAAAGAAACGGTCAATGAAAACAATGAATACAAAAATCTGCGAAGAAATGGAGGAAGAATTCTTCTTTATATGAGGTTTCCCTTCAAGACTTTTGCGATCATGGAAAACAAGAAGAATTAATTTATCTACATATAAAATTCCGTCTGTCCGTCCATCAGACTATCTAAACAGCCACACACATTGTCCAGTCTAAATCAAACTGTGGGAAGAATTGAAAACAGCTAAGGAAATACAAAGTACAGTTGGTCTTACTAGGGTGCATAAGCTTAATACAATAAATGTTCATTCATATTTTTTTTCAGAAAACCTATAAGTTTTATTATTGGGATACAGAATAATCCCACAATTTTAAAAATTTAATGATTAACATAACAATTACTTCTTTAATAAAAATGACATATTGTTTTCATATTTTTCTTAAATTTTTATATACAAGAATCCAGTTTCCATTCCACCCTGCGTTTGCGAGAACTATAAACAAATGACAAGGCCAAAAGCTTCAAAAAGTTGGAAATTCACTCTAGAAAGAAAGAAATGAACATGGCTAATTGTATGTTGCATGCTCAAGAGTAAGAAATCATAAGAATTTATTTTTTGCTGGTAAAAAGGAAAAAAATAATTTTTCTTAAAAAGTATTATTTACCATGAATCCCATTAAATTAAATTAAATTGAAGAAATTATTAAACCACGATGGTTTTATCAAAGTATTTTCAGTTAATTCAAATTTCATCGATCGGTTTGCGAAATTGAACGAAACGTAGAATCTGTATATCATGACAAATATGTTAGCGATAATTTTAACAATACAAAATATTGTAAGGATTTCAACACGCGTTAGCGGGCTTCAAAAAATTTCAGTACTAATAAAATCCAAAGTAGAATCTAGAATGTTATTGACTTCAGTCACCTTCCCACTGCGGTAATGTAGCTTCCTTGTGGCTTTTTTATAAATACTTTCAAGGTAAATATTCCGATGACATCTCCTCTATGAAAGCTAGGAATAGAAATTTAAGCACATTACTGGATTGGCGGCAAGATCTAATTTTACTCTCGAGATATCTAAATGTAAGTTCTATGCTAACAGTTTCTTTTCTTGCTTGTACAAATATTTTCCGGCTTCTGGTTTTTCAGTCAAGTCTGATCCTCAGATCTTTAAATAGAACGTCAATCTTCGTCTTCAGTCCTGTTAAATTCTATTATTTTAAGTTGATCGCTTCTTAATAATGTTTTTTTCTTATTTTCTTTCATACTCAGTAATACCCCAAGTTTAAGTGGCTCTGTTACGTTGCTAGGAATGAAATGATTTAAAAAATTATTAGCTATTCCTTCAAAACTAAATGGAAATTTAGGAGTTACCTCCTCCTTAGTTCCTTAATTCTTCACCAGCGGTCTCTCTCCCCATGCTATAAATACCGGGCGACCTCTTGCCTCGATCTTTTTTTTCCTCAGGCCTCGCGTGGAGGTGAGGTAAATCTCTTTTTCTTCTTCATTTCGGCGACGAGATGTAAGCTCTTAGAAGATCAGAGTTTCCCATTTCTGGAAAACGCTATGAACATTACAAACATTCACCAAAATAACATTCACCAAAGAACACACACAATGTTATGTCTATGTGCCTTGTAATTTGTTTAATACATATTTGTTGATATATATATATATACCTGTCTTGTTTGTCTTCTTTCATCTTCGGTTGGACAAATTAAGTCCGCCAATTTTCATGTACTTGGATCTTTTAATATTCTACCCGGAGTTACACACATGTTTCTAATACAACAATACGTAAATACACAGACGGTCCTTTACAGATGCATTTTTTAATCAATAATAATAATAACAATGATAATAAAGTAATAATAATAATAAGATTATTATTATTATTATTATTATTATTATTATTATTGTCTTTGATATCTGGCGTTTACACATTTCTTTCCGGGTCCTGCCCAGGGACCTAAGGTTAGAAATGGCATCATGACACTTTCCACTGCAAAAGAAAAAAACAAAAACAAAATTATTACATAGATAAAGCCCTTCGTAAAGTGTGGGCTGTACTTGTCAGAACAATTTTTTGTATATCTTTGATGCATGAACTTCCAGGGATCCCGTCAATTAGTCTACTGGAATCTTTTCCAACCAGTCCTAAGGCTCCAACTACAACAGGGATTGTTGATGTTCCCATGTGCCACATTTTGAGATTTCTATTTCAAGGTCCTTGTATTTTGACAGCTTTTCGAATATCTTCAAAGATACACTGCAGTCTGCAGGGACTGCCATATGAATAAGGTGGCACTTATTTTGTTTGTGGTTTTTAATAAAAATGTCTGGGCGGTTGGCTTTGATTGTTCTGTCAGTGTGTATTATGTAGAACCATAGAATTGTAACAGGTCCTATCTCCGTAACAAGGTCTGGGTGGTGTTCGTACCGGTTTCTTTCAGTTTCCTTCCCGTAGGAGTTGCAAATTTTCCAGTGCAGATACTGGCCCACTCTGTCATGCCGTTATTATTATTATTATTATTATTATTATTATTATTATTATTATTATTATTAGCAACAGTAGTAGCTAGTGCATCGGACCAGGGTGGACATGGGAACATCCTCAGTTATGACGTGGTTCAACGCTCCTCAAAACCTCCAATCTCTCGATCAGAAGCCCTGCTGCCGGATGTAAATTATCGTCATACCCAGGATTTTGAATATTTTATCGCGATGCAGATGACAGTAGTGATAAGCGAGAAAAGGTGTATTTATGCTATAACATATTACAACCTCCGCCAGCTTCCGAATCCGTAATATGACTATGACTGAATGTTTGACTGCCTGCTGAAGAGATATGTTTAGTCAGATCGTCTCACCGACTTTCTGTGTTATTGAGTTTAATCTAGTAATGTGACCCTGAAACTAATCCAAGTTTCTTAAATAACTTCTGTAATACTACATCTACCATTGCCGCTCCGATCTTTACAAGCCGTCGAATTTTTATTTATAAGGGCGGTTGCAATAATTCCTACCTTCCAGTCATACTTTTAACGAAGGGTGATGCTCTCAGTCCTACCATCCAAATACTGCTTGATTTAAGAAATTGTACGATATTATATGGATTAATAGCATGTGCTAATCTTTTCATGTTAGGTTATTTTGATTAGAGACATACGCTAAGGGTTATTTCATGGCGACATCTAAATATTTTGGACGTAATTGTATGCCTTCAACCACAGATAAAATGTATTGCTGGTGATTTCGCAATAAAATACACTGTTGGAAGTATTTTTTACACAAAAATGTATTTCTGGCACTCCTACTATAAAAAAATATTTTTATATCTTCACAGTGCATGGTTTTAGTTTGGGGGTTCAACATTTGCCCATACATGTGAACCTAACGCGTGCTACAATCGCCGGTCACGGTGAACATGAGGACAGCAGCAATTAAGAGGTGGTTCTACACTCCTCAAAATCTCTAATCACCTGATCAGAGGCCTTGCTGCCTCATGTTGTTTAAAGGCATGCTCAGGACGAGTTCATTAAGTAGAAAGTCGTAACTTTACAATAATTAAGCCTTAATTATTAAAACACTTTAAAAAATCGAATAATATATTAAGCTATACTAAATAATGTATTTAACGTTTCAAGAATAACCAACACATTTTCTGTTTTAAATTGTTTTAAATGTTCACTAAGTAAATTTGTGAAAATGAGGTAAGTCAAAACAGGGCCCAATTTCACTATTGGTCAGTGCGAGCTGCAAGAAAATACACTCCCTGACATTTATAGATCCAGCATATTTAACAATATAGGTTTGACATTATTGAATCCATTGACCGAAGTCGATCGACTGTGGTCGAAAGTTCACACGTCTGAGTAGGTGATACGGTGCGTGTCTTCTACCGTCAAGTCGAGGTATTTACTGCACATGTTAAAGCGCAGTAACTGACGCAGCGGCATTACTAATCATACCTTTACTGGTCGATGAACAAGACATACCGTGAAATGCATTGAGCCTGTCATATCGCATTGATTAATTGGTTCAGCGCTTAGGATATGATAATTAAAACTTATTGGTCAACATTTTGAAAGGAGTAATCTCATTTTTCTCTCCTTTACACACACACACACACACACACACACACACACACACACACACATATATATATATATATATATATATATATATATATATATACAATAAATGTGTATGTGTTGAGGGAGCAAAATATCTAAAATAGTCCTTTATTGTCCACTCAAAAGGTCTGTTTTATTTTTTATCGTATTTTTCAGATTTATGAATCCGTGGTTGAACATCACGCGAAATGCAATGAGCGTTTTATATCGCATTAATTGGTTCGCTGCCTGTACTTGTTGGCCATGCTCTGACAGGATCTATCTATCTATCTATCTATCCATCTATCTATCTATCACTTTTTCTTTCTTTCTCTCTCTCTCTCTCTCTCTCTCTCTCTCTCTCTCTCTCTATATATATATATATATATATATATATATATATATATATATATATATATATAGCATGATTCAAATTTTCAACGCAAATTCAGGTGCTGACTGACCGTTATGTAAGTTATATTTAATAAAAAGTTGGCACAAGCATATATTATATGAGGTTTACAGTTTTTTTTTAAGAGTAGTGAATATTATTTTTTATATTAAGCTTAAAGGGAGATTACTGCATCATTTTAAAAACATAATTTATATTAAAAATTAATCTGGATTGACGTTATTCAGTATATATATATATATATATATATATATATATATATATATATATATATATATATATATTAAAGAAAAAACAGACCACTTTAAGACTCCATCTAATAATTTATTTCGCCAAGCCCTTTATTAAAGGACATTGGCTCATGAGACTACACTTCCAAACGGTGATTTTTCGTTTCACCGTTTGGAAGTGGAGTCTGATGAGCCAGTGTCCTTTAATAAAGGGCTTGGCGAAATAAATTATTACATGGAGCCTTAATGTGGCCTGTTTTTCCTTTAAATTATTAGCTCTGGATTTACATTGAGCTATCATGATTTTTTTTAAAATCATCTATGAACACAAAAGAGATCTCACAAAAAAACAACGTAACTAATGTACTAGTCATACGTAGAAATAAATTCAACCACAATTTTGATTTTAAATATGCTACACTTATAAAAAAGAAAAGAACTCACTCACGAAATCCTCGAGAGTACCGCCATTGAATATTATCCAAATATTAATCTACATTCAGGCCTTTTTCAGTATCACCTTTCGTAACAAAATTACCAATTCCCAAGCAAACGTACACTGCTGTATCTAGAAATCAAAAGAAAATTGTTGAATCCGTCAACACCACAATATTTCACACGTGATAGTACTTGACGTAATTTTCAGTTGATAATATGAATACAATAGCATTTTCTAAATTCTTCTAGTTGCATAGGACATTTTGATTTGTTGTTAATAGTTACTTTGTTTTTAATAAATTCATTTTGTTTTTTTCTTTGAAAAAGTCAACATTGGACGAAACGCGTCGTCTAATAATACAGTTTTCCTATTGTCTTTTATCTTTAAGATATATATATATTTATATATAATGTGTGGTGCATGTGTGTATAGATCCTAAATAAATAATTTGTGCAGAAATGTCTCTCAACTGACACATCGTGTACTTTGTTTCCCTGACTCTCCTTTGTGATCTGAATACGACATATATTCACTGAATCATCTGATAACGTTGATTAGACAGCTAAAAGCAGAAGTTCATTAACGTATTGATTTTCTATCATTAGTGATTTAACTTGAACGCCTTGATTTGACTGAACTTCTAGTTCTCTCAGTCACACTATCAAACGCATCAAGACGAAATAGCAAGGGGGGCGATCTCAAGAAATAAAATTAATGACTCACTTGCTCCAAAATATGATAAAAAACGAGTAAGTTGACAATGTTAAGAACAATAATGAAAGGCAATTTCAGAACATATATGGGCCATTTTATACCTAAACAGCTGAACTGCGTTAATTGGAGTTCAGAAGAAACAATTTAAATAAAATTGGCATGACATATGATAAAACATATTGTTAAATGAACCGTAAGATCATTTCTTTAATTAGAAAATTTGCTTAAAAATGGAGAAGCTACAGAAGAGTACAACGAATATATATATATATATATATATATATATATATATATATAAGGCAACACTTAGAGGCGACAGTCTGTTTCACGCTAGATGCAATCTAGCATCCTGATAGCTCAATGTAAATCCAGAGCTAAGAATTTAAAGGAAAAACAGACCACTTTAATGCTCCATGTAATAATTTATTTCGCCAAACCCTTTATTAAAGGACATTAGCTCATCTAACTCTACTTCCAAACGATGATTTTTCGCCGTTTGGAAGTGGAGTTTGATGAGCCAGTATCCCTTAATAAACGGCTTGGCGAAATAAATTATTACATGGAGCCTTAAAGTGGTCTGTTTTTCCTTTAAATTTTATGCTTGTAATGTAATATAAGGAACCAGGAAAAAATGCCATTCCTGGCGAAATATAATATAATCTATGGACCCTTTTTTAAATTTAACTCTCTCTCTCTCTTTCTCTCTCTCTCTCTCTCTGTATATATATATATATATATATATATATATATATATATATATATATATATATATATATATATATATATATATTAGAATGAATCATTCATACAAAAAGAAAATTAGTAAAGTTAATGATATAAAATGGGGAAATTCATTCGCTAACAAAATTTTAAATGTGCATTAACCTACTAGTCACTCAAAGAATGTTATGATCCTTGTTTTTTTTTAAGCTGTATAATGTCTTTCTTAAATACGCAAGTACTTTCGACTGTACATTCAGTTATCTACAGGCATGGAAATTATTTTGTTTTTGGTCAAATTCAGGAAGCATCAGAGACGAAAAAATATAATGCGAATCGACATATGTTTTTTTTAATGTGTTATTGATAATGGATACAAACTTTTAGAGCCTGCAATCGCAACTCTCAGGTTGATTTTTTTTTTTAAAGTAAGAGAGTGCGTTTTTTACTAATAAGGCAATTTGATAATTTTTTTCGTAGCAGTTTATCAATGTGGCATGAACTAAATAGTTCAATACATGGAGTAATGTGTCAGTTGCTATCCCGAAAATTTAACGTCGGATCAGTTCTTTTTAAATCAAATATATATATATATATATATATATATATATATATATATATGTGTGTGTGTGTGTGTGTGTGTGTGTGTGTGTGTGTGTGTGTGTGTGTGTGTGTATCTGCGCATGTGTGAGTGTGTGGTGAGTGATGTTTTCGTTTAGACCCCCCTTAAAACTATCCAACAATGGCACCTGAGTTATGTAAATTTCTCTTTACGAAATACTGAGAATCAATTTCAAATTTAATTAAAAAAATTAAATGCGTTTATATTAGAATTTCTGTGATGAACAGTTATCTTTACTTACACAATTTACAATCGTATTAATATCGCCCTGTTTATTATTACTTTTTTTGGCCATCGTCTTCCGGGTCAACCTTCATCAGTCTCTCTCAATCAGGACAAACAAATGTTTAGGTTACACCTCTACGAGAACGCTGTTTTCATATCACAAATATAAGAATTTATTTCGAAATCCCTTCTTGGTCAGTCCAATAAATTTTTGGCATCTCTTCCTAGATACATAGATAGGCCTTCGTTTATCCAAATATAGATTATCTGGATTTCGTATTATCCAAACGCAATCACAAGATCTCTTGAATATTTAATTTGAATAATTTGTCACGCGTACAAATCTGTTACAAGTTTTGAATATTTGTTTCCTTCCTGGTTGCACATGGGTGAAGAGAAAGCGGACGATTGTGTTGATGAGAGACGATTATTTTTAAAAATGGCTAAAACCAATGCAAAACTTGCAATGTTACTGGTCCTGACATGGCATCCCGGCTCCAGTTACTTTCCCGCCTTGGTAATATAGTTTCCTTGTGGCTTTTATATAAATATTTTCATGCTAATAGTTCTGAAGAACTTTGATCGACAGTAACTAGCCTTTATGAATTTAATCGTTATACGAGGTTGTCAACAAGGTTTCACCATTTAACTGTGGAATTGGCTAGATGTAACCGTATGTTCTTTGATAAATATTTCTTTTCTTGCATATAGAACTCTTCTGGCTTCTTAATTTCCAGAGAAACTTTGATCATCAAAAATATTTTGTTCAACACTAAAACGGTTGTACCTAGTCGCCAATCTAACATCACGCTTATATTATTCAGAATCTTAGTATTTTCGACCAGGATGTTTTTAAGGGTTCTTGTAAATTTTGGGTTGATAAATGTTTTTTTTTTATATCACTTTGATCGAGAAAGTGGAATATGTTCAATATAGTTTATTGATTTGTGACAAGAAACACTTTCTTGCACTGGGCAGTGAAATTGATACACTATATTGGTTATATCTTTCAATATTTTATGTTTCCGAGCGCTTTCGGCTATACCTTTAGCCATTATCAAGGATGATTCGATTTTTCAGCTTAATTGAGTGTGTGCATTATGCGTATGTCTTAGAGTGTAGTAGAGATGTTTTTAATTTCCGAATACGGTTAGCACCGGAAACATAAAACATTTGGACAGTTCCTACACACCCTTTGTCCAGTAAAGAAAGGTCTTGTTCGAACGCAAGAAAAATTAAATAAGAAGCTCAATCGTAGTACCTTGTCTGTCGTTTTTAATGAAACATGCATAAACGAAGGATTGCTGACTAAATATACAACTATATATATATATATATATATATATATATATATATATATATATATATATATATATATATATATGTACAAATATATATATATATATATATATATATATATATATATATATGTATGTATATATATGGGCTAATGAAATAACATATAACAACAAAATACGGATGATTAAAGAGGATCTTAAATTTGGATGCGTATGCTGATATATATGAGTGTTGGTGTATATATGCGTGTATGTATAGGGGTGTGTAGGTACATAAGTATTAGGGTAGATATGCGTGATCAGATACACTCACATATATAGGTCAGCCTGTTACTCTATGTATAATCATTATATACGATTCAGCATATCAAATCTTGAGTAATCAAATTTTTACTGCCTCAGAAGACTTTCTAATACTTAACATAGGGTACATAAGTTAGGCGAAGAATTTAATATAGAGAGTTTAAAGGGTCAACGCCAGCTAGCGTATGTACGTATGTGCTTAAATGTAGATATCTAAGTGTATGTTAGTGTAGACAGCTATACGGGTAGGTATTATTAACGTGGACAACCGCATGAGAATGCATACATATATATCCAAATTCATTCCAAGACCTTAAAAACACTCCCTAACTTTGAACCCTGATATATGGATGAATTCAATACCAATGATTTCGAATTAATTCTCTTTCATTTTACCAAAGTTAACACTTGATTATTCTTTCCCGCTTTCGTTAATTTCCGTGAATTCAACGTCGAATTAAATTTTGACCGTGGGTCCATTAGGATATAGGTCAGCCCAACGGTCTCGCCCTCTCTACCCTACTCAGGCTCTCCTACCGCCATAATATGATTCCAGTAACGATGCCTTCTTTCCCCCCTTACCTCCCAGTAGGTCCCCAATAACACACACTCTCTTTCTCTTTCTTTCTCCAAATAAACAGTACACTACACGCCGATACCAGAAACGGTTTGAAAAATCCTGCGAATTTTAATTTCAAAATTCGCAGGTAAAAATGGTCATTTACTTAAGGTATTTTAATTCCAGTTGTAAAGACAGTTTTATCTGTTTATTGAAACTATATATAGAGCGCTCTATCGTGAGTCAGTTTTAACATATTTCAAATTCTATGTTGTGTTAATAGGACTTGCCTTGATTATACCAACGGATTACTACCCATATATATATATATATATATATATATATATATATATATATATATATATATATATATATAATATTAGTGGAAAATATACACATACATATGTAATCATATATCTAAAACGTATAAATAAATATACATACATACACATACATATGTATATAAAAAATAATTCCAAGAGGATAGAATCCCGGTAGAACTCAATGCCCTATATATATATATATATATATATATATATATATATATATATATATATATATATATATATATTATGAAATGGACGAAGACCGACAATTATTTTAAGACATTTTTTATGTTTATACGTTCTTTTTTATAGATACAAATATTTAAGTAAATATTTATTTTAATCAGAGCATTTACTTAAATATTTGTATCCATAAAAAGAACGTTTAAACAGAAAAAATGTCTTAAAATACACATATATATGTGTTTGTGTTTGTGAAATGTGTATGTATATATATGTATATATATATATACATATATATATATATACACACACACACACACATATATATATATATATATATATATATATATATATATATATATATATATATATGCAATTTATTAAATATATTATTTATATATTATATATGCGCGGTACTTATTGGAAAGCGCTCAATATCAGTGATAGAGCTAACATATTTAGTTGGATTGATGTGAGTTTTTTTTACCCTGGGTTTCATGCTTTTGCGATCGTCAGACAAACTGATTAAATAAATTATATAGGGTTGCATATGTCAGTGTTTTTATGGAAGTGGGAGGAAAAATTGTCGTCGGGACACCACTCATACTTACATTTTTCAAAAGCGAAGGAAATTATTGAGAATCAGAAAAAAATTGTCAAAAACAAAGGAAATTGTTACAGATTGCTATTTTATGGAAATTGTCTTATATGACAGTGAATGCTGGACAATTTGCACACAGATGAAGCGCTGGTTCTACAGAAGGATGACAATAATTTCATGGAGGGGGCATGTATGCAACGTGGCCGTTTTCAAGACGATTGAAAGAAACAGTATATTTATACATAAGAAATGATGATGGTTGAAATTTTTGGGTCACATTATGTAGAAGGATTTCTTGGAGAATCTGACACACAAGATATATAGAAGACAAAAGGAAAGTAGTGAGGGACCTAGCTAACGAATTATGTAAATGGCTGGTAAAACAAGATGGGACAGGGATAGGACAAATGAAAACACTATTAAATCTACGTAGGATAAGTAGTTGTGACAAGTCAACTGCCCAGGTGCTGAAATGACACGTCAACTAGAAAAACGAAAAATGGCCAATATTTGTATTGGTTTATTTAGCAAATTTTGGTTTATGACATTGCGATCGTCTGTCTAATATTCAAGCTACAGAACATATCTCACATCATATTTTATTTATACTAAATCTTAAAACAATGAAAATAATTAAAATTTATCTTTCACGGTATTGAACAGAATTTGCTTATGGAGCTTGAACAAACGTACTTAATAAACCGCGTTTAATGGGTCAACCATTGAAACATTTTGATGTAATATCCATTATAATAAATTTGTAATATGGGATATTATTTCTTATGTATAAAGAGAAATGCATCTTTTATCAGTTCAAATATTTGTTTTAATTATTTCATCCGAAAACAAGGCGATAATGCCACTAAGACGCAATGACTACAGGGCGTGAAAGGGTGAGAAAATGTGTGGATATGACAATAAAGGGAGACGATTCAGGAGGACTGAATGTGTCAGTTGACATTGCATGATAATTTTTGAAGATTGTAGGTAGAAGGGGATCAAGAAATCAGATTAGAGATACACAGGCGAAAATTGCGCGAAAAAACACGGTTAGAAAAGAAACAACTGTTGCTAGTTGTTCAACACTAAAACGGTTGTACCTAGTCGCCAATCTAACATCACGCTTAAATTCATGCAATCGCGGCAGCAAGGGAAAAAAAAGCCCTCATCAGAACAGATGCCATGGATGTATTTGTCGAAAAGACAAAGTGTCATATAGGAAGAAACTGAGTAACTACCGACACAGATGTTCTAGCGTGACACTCTGAACTGAAGACTATATGTTTTCCGCCAGGTGTATAAATAGCGGTGCCAGGTTACTGACTGCAATTGACTATTGAATGGAACGATCCAGTCGAATTAGTGTGAATTATTCTACGTCAATGATTTGGGTATTGATTATAATTTACCGAACTTTAAGAAGAGCCGCGCTACTAACAAGGTATTCAGGGAAATGATGACTTATCTTTTGTTGACTTTTACGTCTTTGTTCTTGTTAAGTACTTATTTGCGGTTGTAATTAAATGCTGTTTTATTCTAACATTGAAGGTCTTGACTTATACTTTATTATTAACAGCCACCGTACTTCACTAAAACAAAGGGAAGCCGAGTCAAGTCTGCGAAAAAGTGAATGAAGTCGAGATAAACAGACCAGGATCGATTATATGACAGATCCTTCTTTGAATATTGTCAATAATCATGAGATATAGAGTAGAAATACCAGACCGAATGACAGCAATATTCAATACACGGACGAATGGTAGTGGTTATATAAATACTCCAACGGGTGATCACAAGATTCACAGTCCTGTTTAGTCGCCGCTCAGCGCAAACAAAAGCATTTCCTGTCTTTGTTCGGAGTAAACAGGAATTAATGAATCTAGAATCTTATTGCCACTCGCTTGTCGTGCCAATCAGCGCATACGTAGAAACCTCCGACATTACCCTTATGATGAATGGATGCGGTAGTATTTTCTGGGGAACCACTTGTCACCGGTCCAAGATTTAAGGCAACGCGGCGAGCCAATTAAGTTTCGTGTTGAGCTTAGTGGTCGCGTTGTACGTTCTGAAATGGTACGGGCCAGAAATGATGCCCGTGATCTAGTTGCTAATGGAAATTATCATTTTCCTAGCAACTAAGTGCAGGGCTTGTAAGATATTGACCGTGGGGACGTGTTGAAAGTGTTTGGATGTGGTGAAATATAAAGAAGCCGAAAGCGATGTACGTCTCTTGATTCTTATTACATGCCTTATTCCTACAGGGCATGGACGGTCATATCTCTTCACAGCTTACACATAGTAACTATAAAAAATGATTGTGTAATTGGGTTATTAACACCGGTATATGTTCTGGCATTTATTTATGTAAGTTCTTTAAGTAGGATACTCGATGTTTCTCTCTGCCCATCTTGACTTTACTATGTCCTGCGAGTGTCAAATTCTCCACGCTCCTTTTCTTCATTATGTGTTCATAAAAATTCAAATGTATCTTTCTGTAAAAGTTTTGCTTGCTCACCTATTCAGTGCATGTTATTCTCAGCATCTTTCTGTAGAACCACATTTCTGCCACCCCAAGTCCCTCTTTCATCAGTGTGGAAATTGTTCAATATTCAAGAAAAATATTGTAGGACTAATATTATATAGCATCTGGTACTTTTGTTATCATTTTTAGACTGATATTTTCCTTAGGTGTTGTTTAAATAAGGGGAGATAATTTCCTGGGCGCAATCGGATTACTATGTCAGCCTTTTTTCTTTTTTTTTTTTTTTGTCCAAGATTGATATCGCCAAATCATAGATTACCGCTTGGGCTACCGGCCAGATTGTGTTTTCTTATAATTTATGGCAAGTCTGGCATTCACGCTTTCCTTTCCTACATTCTCTAGGAAATATCTATTTATACTGCTCGGGTAGTTGGTGCGAGTTGAGTAAATAAAAAGTAGCCTTTCAGAATTAGTAGTAGGTTCCACACAAAACGCGAGACCTAAGGATTAAAATTATTTATTTTAAATGAACATTTTTTTTCTTGAGGCTTTTATTTTATTTTTAATTTCAAGCTAAAATATTACAATTAATATTTGCAAAAAGCTACATAATTTACTCTATTTCAAAAATCCAATTTAAACTGACTGGAAAGCGGTTCTTTTTTTTTTTGTTTTTTGGGGGAGATTTTCTTTTGGGGGGTGTTTATTTTGTTAGTTTTTGCTAAATAGCTCATTAGAACACATTTATTAATCATCTTTCATCTCTCAATGAAATTTTTATTAATTTTTTTTCCAAAAATAAAATATACTTTTCTGAAAATTCGTTCGAGGAATATTGCCTGATATAATGCATATTTCATCTGATTTGAAACAAATGTTATTTATTACAAGTTTAAAATATCGCAGAAATGCATTATTTAACACGACACTAGATGTGTTTTTTTAGCCAACAGTAGTTGCTTTGCTGTGTTAGGAGCCTGATGACAATTCTCTGTTGTTCTACGGAGAATTTATCTGTAAAATATGATAAAAGAAAATGACGTTAGCGCCTATTTTATATAATTTTTAAGTACTCAGTAATCTTAAGAATTTAGAGAATATTCCCTATCATCTGATATTTTATTGAACTTTAGAAATTTTGATATTAAATATAGTATAGTTACTATTTTTATTTTTTGATAATGTCATGTATGGTCGCTCTGACTGAAAAAATCGGCACGTTTATAAACATACAAAAAATCGCTAAAAAAGAGCATAGCTTGATAAAAACGGTCTTAACCTTGACGAAAACGAATTTTTATCGTCTAAATGTTTATGTTATTATTAAGAGGAAAGACTAAAGTTTTGATTAAAAAAAACATTTTTCTCGTTGCAAAAGTGTCAATTACTAAATAACATCGCAATGTTTAGCGCCTTTTTTTCAGTGACAGATATTAATTTTGAAAATCTCCCAAAGAAATCCCCAAAAAACAGTCGGATGATAATGAAACTTTCAGGATTTATTCATAAATGATTCAAATTATTTTAAATATATTTTTTTTATTTTGAAAGTCATGGTAAAAATATTATTTTACATCTGTTACCCCGTCATAACTAATTTTATGAAAACTCTATAAATTCAATGTTGTTTTTAGTAAATGTATTAGTTAAAAGCAGAATTGCTTGAAGAATTTAATTCAACAATTTTTTGTAAAATTGATCGACCGGTTACCGAAATTCAGCTCTGAATTTTAACATAAAAATCTCAAAAAACAAAGATAATATTTAATATCAAAAGCTTTTAGTTGCTTTTAGTTACTTTTATGAATAATGACAATATTATCTGAAGACAATTTCTTTTAAGTGAAAAATAAATTTTTACAACAATTATTTGTTATTATTATTTTTTTTTATAATTTTACAACTTTTACATTGAAGTTGTCAAATATTTTAAAATTAGTGAAAAAGTTTTTAAAATTTTATTTTAGGCAATGGTGTTATTATATAGATATATCTTGGAATTAACAGGAGAAAACTGATAACTGACATCCATTAGACATGACACGTGGAACCAGAACAGTCTACCCAGTGAGCGAAATAAAGGTATCAGTTTGATATTCCTACCACCCGAAGAAGGCCAGAGAGTACAACGGCCGAAACGTTGTAATGAATATGGCGAAAAAGATGATGACAATAGTCCGAATAATTTATTATTGCTTCTTTTCTCTTCCTTTACCTGATATACTTTTTTGCTTACACATGCTTTATTTTATTTCATCCATACCATTTTTTTAATATCTGTCTATATCTCTGAGATGAGGTATTATGTACATTATTTGCATTATTCGGACTATTGTCCTCATCTTTGTTGTCATATTTATCACAACGTTTCGGCCCTTCAGTATCTGTCTATATTTCTGAGATGAGGTATTATGTACATTATTTACATTATTCGGACTATTGTCCTGATCATTGTCGCCATGTTTATCACAACGTTTCGGCCGTTTTACGCTCCGACCTTCTTCAGGTAGTTGAAATGTCGAACTGAACCCTTTATTTCGATCACTGGTGTAGACTGCTCTAGTTCCACGTGCCATGTTTAATGGATGTCAGTTATCTGTTATCTTCTGTTAATTTTCCTCTGAAAGTTCTCCACTGCCTTAACCGGGTATTTTCTCAAGGACACATGGCACAGTGGATAAAGACTTTGGTTAGATCCAGTGACAAGACCCAAAGAGTGTGAGTTCAATACCCGGTTAAGGCAATGATGTTCGAAAGTACTCGGTTATCTTACGGACAATATTTATTTCGATATAATTTTCAAATAAAAAGTCTCATTAGAAAATATGAGAAAATTCAAAAGAGAAAATGCAGGACGATGTTTTCTTTGACATTCAACACAACATGTTTAATACACACACACACACACAAACACACACACATATATATATATATATTGTCGGACTATGTCCAATTCTAAAATATATGACGTCATTTGTTTACATTTGATACGCTAGAGCAGATATGAATAGAAGAGATTCATGGAAGATTTAAGTTTAAAGATAGTAGAATCGACCTTGCTGACCAGACGCTGCTCTGTGGCCGAAAGGTTAAGGCACATCACGCGAAATGATGGTTCCGTATAGAATGCAGGTTCGATTGCTGTCGGAGAGCGAAAATTTTCAATGAAAATTTCTCGGACATTCAGGCCGGTAAATGTTATTTAATACTGTTTATTATAAAACAGAGCATTTGCTTAAATACTTGTATCTATAAAAAGAACGTTAAACATAAAATATATATATATATATATATATATATATATATATATATATATATATACGTAGTATCTTATTGTATTTTACAATTTCCAGATAAGTAGTTGAGTATGACATTCAAAGTTGTGGACAAACTATCTGTAGTTAATCTATTTTTATATTTTGTAAAGTAGTGTAGTCTTTCCCCGTCATTACCAAGAACCGATGTATTGGCTATGTAGTTGTGAGAATTAAATGTCTGCCTTCTGGCATTCTTTGCAAAGATCACATCACGCTAACCCATTTCAAACGTCTAGCTTCATTATCCGAAAACTGAAAAATACAAAAAATAATACAGACTGACCTTGTGGGTACTTTTTACTCAAATTTGTTTGGATGAAATATACAAAATATACCTTATACCTATATACATACACACACAAACACACATATACATACACACAGAAAACACACATATACATACATACACACACACATATATAAATATATATATATATATATGTCCATATATATATATATTATCTCGTATGTGTGGGACATTTTCACACACACACATACACACACACACACACACACACATATATATATATATATATACATATAGAAAGGAACATCTACTCGCTCATATGCAAACATACGCACTGACACAATCACACATATATTTATACATATACAGATATATAAATGTTATATATATATACATATATATATACACACCACTGACACACACACACACACACACACACACACACACACATATATATATATATATATATATATATATATATATATACATATATATATATATATATATATATATATATATATATATATATATATATATATATATATATATATATATATGCACACACAGATCTAGGCATATACTCGCCCACAAAAACATACACACGCACTATCTCACACACAAAGGGATACACATATCAAACTCCATATATCTCTCGATACGTATATATATATATATATATATATATATATATATATATATATATATATATATATATATATAAATAAATATTTGAATGCCAATTCGTCCAAAACATTTACATTCATATATATGTAAATATAATTCTTTAAATGGGATTTAGTCCATTGATGTGTAAATGCAAACTTTTAATGTATTTTTGTTCTCCAGCTAATTCTTGTTATTTTTTGTCCCCCATCATTTTTTCTTCCGTTCTTTTTATTATATTTCTTTGCTTCTCTCTCTCTCTCTCTCTCTCTCTCTCTCTCTTTATTTCTTTCATTCTCTTTCTCTTTCTCTCACTCGTTACTCTTGATTCCTAACGTCCATGTTCTTGAAATTGTCGCCAAATTAACGTCTAGACCGTTTTACATGTCGTGTCTGGGAAAAATATATTTAGATGCATTCGGGCACATTGTTTTCGCGCTTCGATGCTTTTAACACCGCCGACACAGTGTGAACAATGACCAGCCAGAGAAGGATGACGTCATTGTAAGTAGATAACGTGATATGACGTCATTGTAAGTCGATAACGTAAGATGACGTCATTGTAAGTAGATTATATGATAACTAAAAGCAAGTCATAACTGCAATAAATTATCAGTGATAAATCTATTATCTTAAATCATTCACTTGATAAACTTTATAAATATGTTTCGTTCTCTGATAAATTTCTGATTATTATTATTATTATTATTATTATTATTTATTTCCTTTGATATCTGGCGTTTACACATTTCTTTCCGGGTCCCGCCCAGGGACCTAATGTTAGAAATGTCATCATGACACTTTCCACTGAGAAAAAAACAAAATTTTTCATAGACAAAGCCCATCGTATTTGAGGGCTGTACTTGTGAGAACAATTTTATGTATTTCTTTGAGGCATGGGCTTCCAGGAATCCCTTCAATTAGTCTACTGGAATCTTTTCCAACCAATCCTAGGGCTCCAACTACAACAGTGATTGCTGATGTTCCCATGTGCCATATTCTTGATATTTCTATTTCAAGGTCCTTGTATTTTGACAGTTTTCGCGAATATCCTCAAAGATATATTGCAGTCTGCAGGGTACTGCCATATCAATAAGGTGTCACTTTTTTTTTTGTTTGCGGTCTCTAATAAACAATGTCTGGGCGTTTGGCTTTGATTGTTCTTTCAGTGTGTATTGTGTAGTCCCATAGAATTGTAACATGTCCTATCTCCATAACCGTGTCTGGGTGGTGTTCATACCAGTTTCTTTCAGTTTCCTTCCTGCATTTTCCAGTGCAGATATCAGCCCACTCTGTCATGCCGGGTTTTATACTCAGTGGGTGCCAATATCGTGCACCCTGATATAAGATGATCAATGGTTTCTGGATATTTATCACAGAATCTGCATTTAGGGATAACACAGTATTTTAGTATATGTGCTTGATAATTCCTAGTTAACAAGCATTGGTCCTGTGCAGCAAGGATAAAACCTTCAGTTTCAGCTTTCAACTTTGCACTACGTAGCCACTGATGGGTACGGGTTTTGTCTACATCAGCTTGTTTGGTATGGGCAGAGTATTGGCCATGAAGCGGTTTATCTTGCCATTGTTTCTGTATCTTATGGGGACATTATTATTATTATTATTATTATTATTATTATTATTATTATTATTATTATTATTATTTCTTTGGGTTTCTGTTGTATATGCATTTCTTTCCGGTCGCAACCAGATACAGAAATTCAGAGATAGCTTCAAGATATCTTCCACCGTGCATTTTTCTAATAAATTACACACACATTTTATATAGATGAAGCACTTTGTGATGTGCAAGCTGTATTTGCGAGGAAGATTTTGTGTATTTATTTAAGGCATCGGCTACCAGGAATCCCTTAAACGAGTCTATCGGAAACTTTTCCATTCAATCCTAGGGCTCCAACTACAAATGATATGATTGATGTTCTCATGTGCCACATTTTAAAGATTTCGAATCCAAGATCATTGTGTATTGATAGTTTTTTTAAGATCTTCAGAAATACATTACAGTCGCAGGAACTGCCATAAGAAAGCGCATTCTGTTTTTGTGGTCTTTTATCACGATGTCGAGACGACTAGCTTTGATTGTTCTGTCTGTATGTATTGTAAAAACCCATACAATTTTTACAGGTCTTATCTGTGTAACCGGGACTGGGTGATGTCTATACCTTTTTCTTGTAGTTTCCTTCCCGTAAAATTTTCTCTTATTATTATTATTATTATTATTATTATTATTATTATTATTTTATTTTATTTTATTTCTAGTGTGTACACATTTCGTTCCGGATCCCACCCAGAGACCTAAGGTTAGAAATGGCATCATGACATTTTCCACTGACACAAAAAAAATTGCATAGATAAAGCCCTTCGTAAGGTGTGGGCTGTACTCGTGAGAACAATGTTTTTGTATTTCTTTAAGGCATGGACTTCCAGGAATCCCTTCAATTAGTCTACTGGATTCTTTTCCAACCAATCCGAAGGCTCCAACTACAACAGTGATTGTTGATGTTCCCATGTGCCACATTTTTGAGATTTCGATTTCAAGGTCCTTCTATTTTGATATCTTTTTGAAGATCTTCAAAGATACGTTGCAGAACGCAGGGAGTGCCATATCAATAAGGCGGCGCTTTTTTTTTGTTTGCGGTCTCTAATAACAATGTCTGGGCGGTAAGCTTTGATTGTTCCGTCTGTGTGTATTGTGTAATTATTATTATTATTATTATTATTATTATTATTATTATTATTATTATTGTTGTTGTTGTTGACTGAGAGTGCATCCCGCCCTACAAGTGACGCAGTTTTAAAAATAAACCAAGCCTACCATACCTCTCATGATACCCATTCTCTAATTGTATACCATACGCATACATCAACACGCAAAAGCAGCACATATCTTAGTAGATAAAGCTTATCGATGTGACTCTTATGTCACCTTGACTGCCTTAACGTCAAAATATATAACAGCACTACCCTCGGTACCTGATCCTGATTCTCTACGATCATGTACATCAGGGACTAGGCAATATGCCTACAAGTTTAAGTTTTTATTATAAGCTTAAATCTATGACCCTAAACGAGGTATTGACTAGAGCCCATCTTTCTTTCACTAATAAAATTGTACATGTCAACACATCCAGTCAAGTTCAGAAGCCATGAGAGATATCCCTGTTGTAGTATCAGGTTATTGATTATTATAAATCTTAAATTATTGCCCCGTTACCAATCCCGTGACCTATTAGAGTGTAAGAAGCAACGCATTTACAGCATCTCCAGCAACAGTAGTATAACCTGTTGGAGTTTCTTTCTCTTTGGCTGGTTGCCTACTTTAAGCAAGAGTCAACCATATTCGGAGAAATGTACGTATTCCTCCAGCATATTTATGCAGAAGTTAATGCAAAAAGTCGGTCAAATTTCGAACTCGGCTCGCTTTCTCTCTATTCGAGATTTCAAACTACAATCTCCTCCTAAAATAATTTTATAAGTTATTGCAATAAATAACAAATTAATACGAATATATCTTTAGCATTGTTATTTTCAATTAGAAGAAGAAAGATGGAATAACTGCTAAATTATTCAAGATGATGTTAGTATAAGTTACAGATTAATGTCAGTAGAGGGATGAGAGCAAAAAATTAGGGACCCTATTGTATTAACGATAATAATGATTTGAAAACAATATTTTATTATCGCTCTTAGTCACATAGTCTGTTTTGTGTGAAGTAGAACGGGAAAGTTTTTTTTTTACCCTTGAAGATTATCTTGGGTTTGAAAAGACTATGGCAGATTCCTTGGATTTTTCTTAACATCAAGAAACTGATTAGACAACTAGAAAGAATCTATATTAAAATATGTAGGCACAATATATATATATATATATATATATATATATATATATATATATATATATATATATATATATATATATATATATATATATATATATTATTCAATGGAATATATATTTTCTGTTTGTACGTTATTTTTATAGATACGATTATTTAAGTAAATGCTATGTTTATAATAAAGTGTCCGAAATGTTTCATAGGAAATATATGTCCGCCGACAGGAATCGAACCTGTATCCTACATGGAACCGTCATTTGGTCTGATGTCGCTATAGCATTTATCAACAGAGGAATTACTGTTTATAAACAGCAACAATTTTTCCATGTTTTCATAACACTACCTGTTTTAATAATTTGTATATAAAATATATATACGCGTTAAATAATTTATTTTTGCTGTTTATTTGCATTTATAATTGTTTTACGAATATATTGTGAGTTTTAGACAATGCTTTTCTTTCAATATATGATTCTAAATCCATCTTTTTACTGTCCAAATACTTGTTTCACCTCACTGTATATATTATCCCTCTTTCAGTCGTGTAATTATGAGTTTAACTAATGTGATATATTTCTGTATTGTTACTTATTTATAAATAAATTAGAATTTTCATTTCAGTGAATAATTATACTTTCAGGTAATGTTTTGAGTTAATGTAGAGCGTGGTCAGAAAGTCGTGTCACCCCTTACCTCACTTCCAAACTTCAGGAGTTCATGTCAGCCATCTGAATTAACAAATTATGTTTTAGTTATATGTGACAAGACTTTCGGACTACCCTGTATATAGTAACTGAGATTGCATGTTGTATTATTTTTACAGTATTACGAAAATATTTTGCATAATTAAATCAAGACAAATTTAAGTGTAGATTTAGTTGGTGTTTTTCCTGCATAAACCCATGAAATTTACTTCTTGCCATTTTCTTACGCTAGTACAACACCATGCTGTAAATAATCTACCTTGAGCGGCTCTTGGACCTTGTATTAGCTTCAGTGGTTTGTCTACTTGTTTTACTCTCTTTCAATGCAAAATTTTGATTCCTTGTTTCCTATTTAGGATTGATTTTCTGGTTGCTTTAAAGTTCTCTTATTCTTTTTCACTTCCGGTTGCCTCTTGCGTCATATTTGCAATAAAGCCTTGCTTAGGCTGAACTGATTTTGCAAAAAAAAAAAAACTTTTTACGTCGACCACTGCCGAGGCGCATCGCGCTGGTCCGGCGACGGCGAACGAACACCGGGTGGCCGCGGCTGTCGGAGGCAGCACGTCCCGGCTCCGGCGGGCGGCGGTCACGCGGGTTTACGAAACGACGGCAGCAACGCACCGCCGGCTTGCTTCCGCTTCCTGTCGCGCGCTGCTACCCGACTGCCGCGGCGCTCGCTCTTTCCACTCTTAAACTACGAACTCGTTTCGTGTAAAAGCCTTTGTTTTTTTTTTAAACTTTCGAATTTTTCGATGCGTAATACGTACACAAACGTTGCAAACGATCCGCACGTCACGATAAATACCAGTAATTACTTTATCGAATCTGATTTTTCTAATTATTTCCGCAAAATCCAAAGTCGGCACTTAGCTCGTTTAAACTTTCGACGCGGACAACTGCCGAGGCGCACTACGCTGGTCTGGTGACGGCGAACGAACACCGGGTGGCTGCGACTAGTGGCACGCCCCGGCCCCGGCGGTCACGCGATATTAAGAAGTCGGTACTTAGATCGTTCTAGGCGACTATCTATTTTCCAAAATCCGAAGTAACTAATGCAGGGTAAAGTGAAGACAAAAAAAGTGCAGCGATATTCTTTTTTGTATAAATGATGGTGACGATAACAAAACACAGACATAAAATGTTTTCTACTCTTCAGATGATTGTTTCCCGAAATTTTCACCCAAGGACGTATTTATAATCTAAACTCATTTTCATTGTCTCCAAATAATTAAAGTGTAACGGGGTTAATTATAAATGACTGAAATTAAAATGTATAAAATATACAACGATAACAACAATAAAAACTCGAGACACATGCTGACATAAACAACAAGATTTTATATTTTTTCTTGGGACGTGAATTACCGAATAATGATATGGTGTGTGTAAAAATGTTCCAAGTGTCTCTTTGCTTAAAGATCTGTGGATACTTGGTTTCGTTCCGAGAATTTCGTTTGTTAGTATGGCGTTTGAAATCGTCTGTTTTCAATCTTACCGGAGTGCTGGCTAGATATGTGTTTCTGTACTGTTACTGCTACTTGTTTCAATGAATCGAGCACTATCGCTGTCTGGCGTTTGTTTACATTCGTAAAAAATAATACGTTAGAATTCGCCTTTCCTTCTACCGTGTGCTGATAGCTTGGGGGTAGAAATTCCAACTGATGTCAAAATCGAACGGAGTTTCAATCTCGACTTGAAGCAATCGGATGTCTAACTGCACTGATGAGCTGTGATCCTGTATGTGGATGACACATTATTATGCTCTCGATAATATCGGTTGAGCACTGTTGAGAGAGAGAGAGAGGGGGGGTAATTCTAAACTGTGGCCGTCTCCACTAACGCAACTCTTTTCATTCAATGAATCGAGCACTACATATAAGTGCTGCGATTAAAAAAAATCTGTAAAAAACAAACAAACAAACAGAGCTTTGATATTTCTCTGGCTCTTAATTGGTCATTTAATCCTAATAGCATGTTTTCCACTACGTCCGCGCGGTTAAAATTAATTTACAGCCAAAAATCTGTCTATGGGTTTCGAGCCTATCACGTGACATACAACGTTATAAATATGAGTGACATCTACTCTTTCTCTTTCGTGTCTCCTCAGACCCACAGCAATGTAGTTCAGTAGAAAGACCGCGTTTGTCCCTTTAAGGGAAAACGCTAGGCAAACGCTATGACACACGCACAAAAACGTACGTACGAACATTGCACATCACTGAACTCATCTCATTCACTCCTTACACAGAAATTTATTCAGCTTCTAGCAGTGAGATTTTCTTCAGCAACCAACATGCCGTCCAAGAGAACACAACTTTCGCCTCTTGTCAATATTCGCCATATTAATTCAAAATCTTCTGGAGCTATAAGTTACGATTCAACATATTCTGAGCTTTCCAGAATTCTCTCACTCATATTCAGCTCTCTTTGGTGAGCAGCAATAAGCGGCAAGTTAATTTAACTTTTCGATATTCAAATGAAGATTACATTTTCTCTCAATCAACAAGTTTCTTTGAATTCTTCTTACGCCAAACTTTCCATCCTAAAACACATTCTTATCGAAGAACATTTTTCCATTAAAACTTAATATTATTTCTTGAACTGAAATCATTTTGTGTGAGTTCAGATAAAAATATTTCCTCTTAAAAGGCTTTAAGAATTTCCAGTTAAAGGGGAATAACCCCTGCTATATTATTACGTGTAAATGTTACATATTATGATATACTATGGGACAATTTGCAACTCATTTTACCTGAGTAAATTCATTTTTCAGTCTTGTATATTGTAGATATAAAATGTTCTCCTGTTATTAGAAAATATATCGTTATTTTGTATTTTGGATTCGATGACCTCGTGCCATACACAAAGTTTAATGTTTCTGGAGAAGTCTGTATTCACGCAGCCAACTCAAATAATACCTTCTGATATATAATTAATTCAAGTAACCATTGTTGGAGTTTTTGGGTACCCTGGGGAACTAGTAAGCCAGCCAAAATGAGCTGACTCATTTTATAGTTCATCAATAGAAGAATTAACCAATCAGAAGGCTCAAAATATTCAGGTGTATAAAGGCGGCCATGTTTTTACCGAATATGCACAGCCAGCCTTTGATATCGAAAACTGAAGAATTACGGAACAGCTGCTGGTGGTATTGGCGATATAGTCAGATTCAGTAGAGTGTCTGACTCGTGAGTGTTAATCTTTAACGTTGTTTCATTGAACAGATTAAGTACTGCGCTGTATTCCATATTCATAGACTATGGTGAACATAGTCAACAACAAATACACTCCGCAACAGTTTCACTATCTCCAGAATATCCAGTTTCCCGCTAATAGGCTTAGCTACCGGTTGTAGTTTATCGCCATACCCATATATACCACCATACATTGTATATCGCCACATATATCACCATATATTCTGAAGGTTTCAGAATATATTTCACGCGACACAAACGAACTGGTGTCAAGATTTGGCCTGTTGTCGCATCTGATGTTTCGGCATTCACTTCGTTGTTCATTGAATAGTGAATGAAATTAAAAAAACAGAGCTGATGTTTGAGAGAGATATCTTGCCTTTTTTGTCAGATGCATTCTGAACTCTCTCAAGAGAGAGAGAGAGCTCCAGTGGACACAGCCAACATAGTATTGGTGCAAGTCAATTTAGAACCCATCAAACCCTGAGATTAATCCTATGGACGTTATGATATGACACATCATTGAGAGTGATCTTTCACTTATCTCATACTGCAATGAGTCATAAAATCTTATGATTCGGTAATACAATTTAAGCGAACAGGTGGTGAAATGTCATATATTTTATGATAAAGAGAATAA
>OZ038505.1:9704185-9719185 GCA_964036315.1 Acanthosepion esculentum | reverse complement strand
AATTAGTAACAAATAAGAAAGGTTAAAAGCATTATTTATACAATGTGATAAAATTAGTAACAAATAAGAAAGGTTTATGAATAAAACGTCTCGCGTTTTTATAGCTTCATCAGAAAAAATATCTGATGGAGCTTTGATAAAACGAAATACGTTTCTTAACTTCCTTATAAGATTGAATTGTTTTGTTTCTATTTTGCATTTTACAGTTAATTTGATTAAGAGCAAATACACCCCCGACACACACACACACACACACACACACACACACACACACACACACACACACACACACATATATATATATAGATATATATATATATATATCTTCGTCAGATTGAATCTTTCATATGGCGCCAGATTCTTTCAGAAACATCTAAACTGCCAGCGGAACCAAACATCTTTCTCAGATCAATGGTTTAAAACGGCTTCGAGTGAATGTAGGAACTAGGTCTTGCCGAGGACAGCCATTCTTCGAATCTCCTTGACTTGTGATACAGATTCTGACAGAACAATACTGGACAAAGCAATAAAATTCATTGGAAAGGCGAAAACAATATTCTCGAAAAATTGTTTTAAGAGTAATATTTTATAAAAAATAATTTAAACTTCCAGTAGCATTGGCTGCTCGTTTAATTGAAGATGATTTTCCCCCATAAGGAAACCGCTCACACACACACACACACACACACACACACACACACACACACACACACACACACACACACACACACACACACACATATATATATATATATATGTGTATATAGCTAAGGATGATTTAGCCTACCAGCAAAGAAGTTCCCTGATTTGTCAAATTAATTTTAGCGAGAGGACGACTATGTGGGCGAACCAACTAGCAGTTGAAGAGCCGGATTTGACAACACGAGGCAGCCTATAAAAAACAAGTTGGAACTAGTAGCAGTATTCGCACGAGTTAGTTTTTGAGTCAGCGATTGGACTTCATTTGATTAACAACCCGGGTTGGCCTTCCGAATATGTTGACGGAGCGATCAGGATTCCGCACAAGGTTCAGTCGGTTTTAGAAGCTGTGTCCAACAAGCTTCATCGACTGACTTTGTTCAAAGTGAACTTTCTTTGTACTCTGTATGTCATGGCTCGGTCTTTAGGATTTTTTTTATGTTTATAGTCACAAGGAGCTTATTTACATGTATTTAAACTCGGTTGCTTTTTGTTATACATATATATATATATATATATATATATATATATATATATATATATATATATATATATATGTGTGTGTGTGTGTGTGTGTGTGTGTGTGTGTGTGTGTGTGTGGCTGTGTGTCTTTATGTCTTTGTGATTTTTAAAATGACGGAGCGCATTCTTTTAAAGGAACCGTTTACGTCAAACATTTTTCAAAATGTTTCGTTAAATATAATCCAAGCAGCGAAATTGAAAAAAAAAATGTGGGGTGGGGTGGGGTGATAAATAAGGACACAAGCCTAAAATAAATGTATAACTAAAACAAAAATCTATGTAAATTTACCACCCCGTCCCATTCACTTTTTTCAGTTTCGCCGTTTTGATTATTTTTGTTATAACGAATCTATTGGAAGAACAGTTCGAGAAAAATGTTTTTTTAAAAGAATGCGTTCCGTCACTTTTAAAACCATATATAATTTCTGTAGTATAATTTTTTGTTGAAATATATATATATATATATATATATATATATATATATATATATATATATATATATAAAAATATCTATAAGAACACCGGATTTTATATCTTACAGTTCTTTCTTTATATATATATATATATATATATATATATATATATATATATATATATATATATATATACATATATATATATATATATATATATATGTGTGTGTGTGTGTGTGTGTCTGTGTGTGCGCGCGCGTGTGTATATGTGCGTGTGCGTGTGCGTGCGTGTAATCCTTTATCCCGGACAACTTAATAAAATGACTAAGTTAATAAAAAAATACTAAGTGGGTTACTGAGTGTGAATGAATTAGGAGATAAAACAATATAGTGACAGGAATTTAAAAGTGCGAAGGTAACAATTGATATTGCATTTACAATTTTGAGGATCAAATTTCAGTGGATGCCAGGAAGCCAGAAGAGAATTCCAAAAGCGAGAACTGCGAGAAAATAAACTGTTAGCATAGAACTTAGATTTATATCTATCCACTTCGGCTATGTAAGGAAGACACCTTATTTATCAAACTTTTTACTTGTGTAGCTGTGTATTTGGGCAGCAATGCGTCATTTATAAAGATTTCATTGAAGAAAATTGATGAGGTAGTTTGATTAATGCTTTTTTCATACGTTTTTCTCTTGCAGTCCTACTAGAGATGAGTTAAACATAGAGCGTCTAAGAACAGTTCAAATGAAGATAGACACCGAGCTCTTTTGACGAATTTAATAGTTATTATGAAAGCTTTTTGTTTCTTTGCCTGAATATGTAGATTTTTTAAAGTAACAGAAATGTTTTAATTTGTGAAAACTGCCAGCACATTGTGGCCGTGTTCATAATTAATATTATTAAGAGTTGGTTTCTTCTTTTTCATTGCTTTGAATATACGCTCTTTAGCGCTAGAGGGCGTCGTCAGTGATGTTCTGAATTGGATCATTGGGCAGTTTCGGGTCTTTCAAATATCATACTGACCTCACCAAGTCGACCCCATCAGAGCTGATCGGACTCTGATACGCCCTCTAAAAGTGCTTACAGACACTAACTTCTATAATATACCCCGTCATCACGCATTTGATTGGTAGTTGATCAATAGCCAATCACAATGGTGTGTGCTCTATTTAAGTTGTTTGCGGGGAATTTTTTTTTTTTAAGTGGACACCCTTTCATCGGATACTTAGAAGGTAATTATGTTTTCCGTTTTACCCACATCCCAGTAAAATACTTAGTACATCTAATATATTGCTTTTTACAAAAATAAAAGGGAATTCGACCTTAAAAGGACTTTAAAAACTTATTTACGAATAAAATAAATTACAACGAGTTAAACCGAGAGTACAAATAGATATAATTAATAAAATGTTTAAAACATATTGACTAGTTAAAAAAAAAAAAAAACCCTTTAATCTATCGAAAATAAAATTTTAAATTTAGATTATAAAAAGAAAAATTACGAAACGGGACGAGGGGTAATTTTAAGACACCCATTCGTCGGATACTTAAAAGGTAAATATGTTTTCCGTTTTTATCCACTTCCCCTCAAGTTTCATTTTACATCTAATATATTACTATTTACAAAAAAAATAAAAATAAAATAAATTCGGCCATTAAAAGACTAAATTACTAGTTTTTACGTTTAAGATAAATAACTTACAGCGAGTTAAACCGATAGTACATATAAATATCATAATGAAAATCGTTTAAAATATATTGGCAAGTAAAAAAAAAAACTGGTTATGTGATATAATTCTTCAACATTTACGCAGAATGAACGTAAATAATAAGTAGATAACATGAAATAAATAGCGTATGTTACTTGTGTAAATAAAGAGCCAAACTGATTTCGCGAGAATTGAAGAAAAAGAGATAATAAATAGGATAAAAAAATTAACTAAGTAGAATAAAAAGAAAACGCTTTCCTTCCACCTTTCCTTTGAAGATTTGTATATATTATTTACAAAGGCTGACTAAACGAAACGTGTAAATAAAAAAATTAAAAAAAGGCTAAAAAACTGTTTTCAATTATAAGTATACATATTTACAAACCGACTACGGCTTTGCGTAAAATTAATGGATTAACATTTAATTTAGATTTTCCTTGGTTTGCTCGTCCATGCACTTGCTCGTTTTAGCCACAACCATTTAGCTGTTCTTTCTGCTGTCTCAGTAATGGTTTGGATGGCCTTACGTTTCTTATTTCCCACTATCCCAATATCTGTTAAGGCACTGACTAGTGATTTTGTGCCACAAACCCTCTTGTGCCTACTTCAATTGGCTTGCAGCATGCCTTCCATCCATTATTCCTGCAGTTTTCCAGTAATTCATCGTATTTTAGTTTTTTCCTTTCACTGGCTTCTTCTACATTATCCTCATAGCAGACTGTTAGCTCCCACATGATGATTTTCTTTAGTTTATTCGAAAAGAGGACTAGGTCTGGACGCAATCGGGTCTTGGAAATGTGATCGGGGAAGTTTAGCCTTTTACCTAAATCCACTCTAAGTTCCCAGTCTATTGCACATGATAAACAATTGGGTGCGGTCATTTTCTTTGGGTTCGGTTTCGCGCCAGCTTTAATAAAATTTATGACGTTCCTATTTGGATTCGGTCTGTTTGTACGGACGGCTGTACTAACGACTTCTGCTATTTCTTTCAGTATTTGATCATGGCGCCATCTGTACCTACCATCAGCTAGGGCTGATTTGCAGTTGCTAAGAATATGTTTCAAAGAACCTATTTGACCGCATAGGGGGCATAAAGGCGATTCTGATTTAGTCCATAACTGTAGGTTAACGGGGCTTGGTAGAAGGTCGTAAACAGATCGGATCAAAAAATTCGTGCCCAATTCGTTACGCCATAGTTCTGACCATCCGATTTTCCTAGGTATTATAGTCTCCCATTTTGTCCATGAACCCTGTTGTTTAAACCCGATCATCTTTGCTACTCTCATTTCCTCTTCCCCTGCGCTAGTTTCATTCAATAAGAGTTGGTGTTTTTCCTTACCTACGGCCTTATCAATTCTAACAGTAGGAAAGAAACCCAGCCCTGCACGACCCGTGGCAACAGTGCCTAGCACCACTTTTTCACGAAGACGCTCTTCTGCCAATTTCAACTCCTTTACAGCGCTCCATTTCCTCCCAGTGAGAACCTCAACATTTGCTCCTACTACATTTGGGTCCTTGGAGAATTTGTATTGTATTACTGTACGCACCTTAGCGACTTTATATTCTTCTACAAGGCTTTTGAAAGGAAATTGAAGAATGTTGGAGTTTCCGTAAAGGCGGCGCTACTTAGACACTTTGGCAGACCCAGCCATCTCCGTAAGCGGGAATTAATCTTTTTTTCAATATGTACTACGGTAGAGGTGGTGAACTCATATATGGATAAAGGCCACAATATTTTGGGAAGAATGACATGTTGATAAATCCAAGCCTTGTAACGTCCGGGTAAGCCAGACTTGTCTACTTTATCTAACCATGTTTCTAGGATGTCCTTCGTTTCTTGTATTGCGACAGCGTCCTTCAGGGTATTGTCAAAACGTTTACCCAAGTACTTGATTGGCTTTTGTTTTATAGTTGGGATATACTCGCCAGACACTTTGAAACGATCCCTATCTGATGTTTTTCCTTTTTTAAGCACTAATGACCTTGATTTGGCAGCATTGAAACTCATCCTTGCCCATAAGTTGAGTTTCTCCAAACCTTTTAACAGCCACCTGGCGCCAATCACAGACGAGGAAGTTATGGACATATCGTCCATATATGCTCTTATTGGCGGTTGCCGTAGACCAGATCTTGTTAAAGGGCCCCTGCATTCTGTTTCTGCCGCTTTTATGAGCATATTCATGGCTAGGGAGAAGAGGGTAGCTGAAATAGTGCAGCCTGTTATAATGCCTTTTTCCAATATGTGCCATGCAGATGTTGTATTTCCTGCTGCTGTTCTCATTTTGAAATTTTTGTAATAGTCTGTTATGGTCTCTATTATTTGGGGAGGAACATGGTGGCGATTTAACGACTCTTCTACTAATTTGTGTGGGATAGAGCCATAGGCATTCTTAAGATCCAGCCACAGAAAAGCCATATCGCCCTTATGTGCTTTTACGTCCTTAAGCAGTTGCGTGATGACCCCTGTATGTTCCATGCACCCCGGCATGCCTGGAACGCCTCCTTTTTGAACAGAGGTGTCGATATACTTATTCCTTAAGAGGAAATCTGTTAAGCGTCGATTCATAATACTGAAGAATATTTCCCCTTCGACATTCAGTAGGGATATGTACCTAAATTGATTTACTGTACTTGCTCCTTCCTCTTTAGGGATCCATATGCCTTCTGAGCACCTCCATTGTACAGCTATCTTCCCTCTTCTCCAAACAATTTTTAGCAACCTCCATAACATACGAAGCAACAGTGGGCAACGCTTATAAACTAAGTAAGGGACTCCGTTGGGTCCAGGGGCTGAACCCGATCTGGCTGTTTTTAATATTGTTTGAATTTCTTTCAACGTTGGTTCTTTTAAGTCAAAAGGGTATGTAGGCAAATTAGGTATGATTAGAGAAGAGTTTTCTCCTAGCTGTATGTGTTTATTTGGGTCACTCAAAGTCTCTTTAAGGAAGTCATTTACTTCGTCAGGGGTAGATGTTAACCTTCCATTACGTTTATCGCCTAATAATTTCTTAGTGAAACCGTATGGATTAGTGACGAAAGCTAATCGTTTGCGCGCCCTTTCCTTCCTTCTATTCCTGTGCCATTCTGCTCTTCGTAAAGATTTCATTTTGGAACGGATGATGTCGCGGAGTTCTTGCAACGGTCCCTTTTCTTCCGGTTTTGCTTTCTTATATTGCTTTCGGATAGCTCTTAGTTCCGCTCTACATTGTTTGATTTTATTTTCTCTTCGATTTTCTGCTGTTTTTTCCTTTGTCTTCCTTTCCTCATATCCGAAACGCTCTGAAGCGTAGCTGACTATGATTTTCGCCATAGTACTTAGACGGGTATCCACATGGCCTTTTGAGATTGTCTTTAATATTTCGCTGATGTCTGAATCAAAGTCGTGCCAAGCATTTTTTTCGCCGGCGGCTGGCCATTTGATCTTCTTCCGAAATGTCTGAGGAGGTAGTTCGGTTGATACTTGTGCCTCTGCTTGGAAAGACTGGGCTCTGTGGTGAGCTTCCCGGCCCTGTATTTCCTGCGTCTCATCAGGAGAATTTCCTGCGCGCTGCAGCTGGCTAGCTTCCATCTGACATTTCATTTTGGCTTGATGGATTTTTAGGCCGCGTTTATTCTTGCATTTTTTCCCGCATGGGCAAGTCATAATCATTGTCCGTGGGTGTGAGGCTTGGTTCGTCTCCGGTTGATCCATCCTAATAGGGATCTCATTATCCCCCTCTCGGGATCCCTTGGGGGTATTTATTCTTATGTATGTCTGTAGCTAATTTTTGATAAAATATATATTTAATAATAAATAAAAAAAAACTGCTGTCTATAATATCGTTTATAAACACGAAATTATGAAATATAATAAAACGCTTAATCACAGCGAATTTTTAGCTATCTTCAATGACATATATATATATATATATATATATATATATATATATATATATATATATATATATATATATATATATATAGATAGATAGATAGATATCATGTCATTCGCAGACAGTACTGTTTCGCTGTATCACAGCTCCTTAGTGCGACTAGATATCCGAATACGTCAAGCCCGGATCGAAACCCAACCGATCAGTCAGAGTTTTTACCACTGAGCTATCTTTATTCGACAGAGTGAAACAGTTAAATCTAGCGTATTGTTTTTGCGAATGTAAACAAATGCCAATCAGCCGGAGTGTTCCAATTCATTTTACCGAAGAGCTTTGAATTAACGCAGGTAGCTGTTGTTTATATAATTAGCATATCATTCAACAGTGATCAATTGAATTATATTTTCAAGAGCTAAATTATGCCATTTGCTGACAGAACTGTTTCGATGTATCTCAGCTCGTCAGTGCGACTAGACATCTGAACACGTCAAGCCCGGTTCGAAACCCAACCGATTTTTTTAATATATAATGTATTGTGGCAGCTGATCATTATTAAAAAATATATTATTAAATATAACAGACAATGAATATCTATGATAATGGGCCGTTGTAATGTTTGAATGTATGCTTTAAATTCTGGTAAAAATAAACACAAAAATTGTCCAACATTAGGATATTTTGTTTATTAAGTAGGTCCTAAGCTTTCGGCCCACATATGTCAACCTCAGAGTAGTTATACAGACATGAAACAAAGATATTTATCGTCAAAGCTGATATTTTGTTATTTTGACACAGAAAATTGCAATGCGACGATAACGGTTGCATAATAGCAGACGTAGATCGTTAGTTAGAGATGCGGTTCTATGATCTCATAACACGCGATAGACCGAAGTATTACAACAGAACCAATGACAACCACGCTCTCCCGTAGACTTTCCTGTCACATTTATGATCTTAGTTCTTTTTAAGCAACATTTCTTAGAAAAACATAGCCATGTACATAATATTAGACAGATATTAGTTGATAACTCAATAATACTCACACATACACAAAATAAAAAAAAAACCTCCATAACTTGGGGGTCAGCTACATTAAGACGAAGCAACCCACACCCAACAAAATTAGATTTCAAACTAGTCACAACACATTACATTGCATCTAGAAACTGGTTCTGTTGCATCGCGAGTCTATCCCGTGGTATGACGTCATAGAATTGCATCTAGAACTTAAGATTTGCGTCTGCTACTCCGCAACCGTTGTCGTCGTATACCATTTTTCAACGTCAAAGTAACAAAATATCGTCTTTGACGGTGGATATCTGAGGATGGCTCACGTGAGCCGAAAGCTTAGGACCAACATTAAAAAAATATCCAAATGTTGAACAATTTTGTCTTTATTTTTACCAGAATTTAAAGCATACATTCGAACGACTAATGATCAGATATAATAGACATCCATTGTCTGTTATATTTAATATATATATATATATATATGGGGTGTGTGTGTGTGTGTGTGTGTGTGTGTGTGTGTGTGTGTGTGTGTGTGTGTGTGTGTGTGTGTGTGTGTGTGTTGAGCCCGATATGAATGCACGAGGGAAAATCACGGAGAATTGTAGTTTAAAAACAGTAAAATCGACATTGCTAACCGAACGCTCCTAAGTGTTCAATCAGTTAAAGGCACCTCTGGCTATATGACGGTTCCATATACGATACAGGTTCGATTCCTGTCGGAGGACGAATATTTTCTATGAAAATTTCTCGGACATTCATGCTGGTAAATGTTGTTTAATACTGTTTATTATAAACAGAGCATTTACTTAAATATTTGTATCTATAAAAAGAACGTATGAACATAAAAAAATGTCTTAAAATAATTGTCGGACTTTGTCCATTTCATAATGTGTGACGTCATATATATATATATATATATATATATATATATATATATATATATATATATATATATATATATATAATATTAATACCTCTGTTTATATGGATTCCGTACGTAATACGGAAGATTATAACGCTTGCTCTCCGGAAGTGCATTCATTTCTCATGCTTTCAATTCCGTCTGGTATCATCTTCAGGGGAAAGGAACCAGGAGCAAATGTCTGCTTTACAATTCGCCTTTGTATGCTAGGCGACTTATCATCCGTTGATTTTCGATATTGTATGCGCTCCAATTGGTTTCTTTGAATTTTAATTTAGAGGCGAATTGTGCAGTAGATATGTGCCACTGGTGCCTTGCTCTGAAGTTGATTCCTGACGGAATTGAAAACTTGGCAGAAATTAACATAGTTCCTGCGTGCATCATAATCAGCAATATATCTATCTATCTATCTATTTATCTCTCACTCTCTCTCTCTCTCTCTCTCTCTCTCTCTCTCTCTCCATATATATATATATATATATATATATATATATATATATATATATATATATATATCAGAAAGTGTTGAAGAACGAAAAGTAAGATTACAGCGTTCGGAACATTAATTTTAAAACAGTGCTCAATACACAAAATAGAGCCGTAAATATTTATTTATCATGTGCAGTGTTACATTAGAACATGCACATATCCACTACAAAATTGTACATTTTTGTTTCAACGTAAAAAAAACAACCTTTTTTAAATGTCTCATCAGACTAATAAAAGCTAGTCGAGTACTACGCTTAAATTCAAAAAGTCTAGGTACCATAGCGAAGAGCGATATTTATTTACGCTTCAAATACAGAAAATGTTGCATAAGGCCAAAAATGTGGAATGGAGAATAGTTCGATCTTCTTCTGTCTTAATATTAAACATAGCTCGCCACAAACAATGACCCAAAACATACAAACAAACTTACAAACCCAAAACAACACATAGCGAAGAGGTCATCCGAACAATTACTTGGAAGATATTTATAGAAGAGACATAAGGAGGCAACCATACGACGGTAGGAAAGTGATCAAAACAGACGCCAAATCAGGACCGATAATATTGTTGATTCTTCTTTACAAGGTAAATAGCAGTGTCATTGACCAATTGTCTAAGGATGTACGATTTGTAGACATCTAGATATGTAAGATAGATTCTGGAGAGAAAAAAAAACTCTCGTTTAGTTTAGTTTTGAAGGCGTTAAAATTAAGAAACCATATTTAGTTAACAACGCACGAGTTTATTTTGGACATCGTCTGTCATTTTGACCTAATCGAATCAGACTCACTAGCAAGACAGGAGTAAATGGGCGTGTCATCAGCGTAGGTTCCAAGTTCAGAGCTAAATGATTTAATGATGAACTTTAAAATAGTCAATCATCTATATTTATATGACGCTTCTGATATCGTAGACAATGAATTTTCAGGTCTTTTGTTTTCAAATTAATTTTTCTTTACAATTTTAGTTTGTAGACAGAAGATATTGAATGCAAGTATGTTTTATTTCTAGTGTTTTTTTTTTATAACTAGATACATTGTATGAAAGGAATTGCGATTACCTGAATACAAACGAACGTTTAAAATATGTTTAAATATTTGTATGAGTTGTTCTATTTTGGATCAAGAATCAATTATTAATCAATGTGGATGTACACTGGAGTAATAGATAGTGTCTCACAGTAAGGAATCGGAGTGTCGAGTTCGAATTCAAGTTAGGTTCATTGCATTCACTTACGTGCTAATAACCTTGGGAAAAGTACGAATCCATCTCTTCCCAAGCTATGGTTAAATAACCGAACAGATTGGGTCTTATAACCTTGTTTGTCAACCAGTCTAGAAGAAGGTAAATTTTGAATCCAAATTACCTAATAACTTGTAGGTCTGCCCCTCCAACATCTGAGTGTGTCATATAATTTACATGTAGCAATGGAAGGGTATCTAATTTATTAAGAAGTCTCGGGCGAACGAAAAGGAAGGGAAAAAGAACAATGTGGAAAGGGAAAAGGAAAGGAAGAAGAAAAGAAGAATAATGAGGAAGAGGAAGAGGTGATAAGCGCTAAGAGGAGATAAAATCTAGTCATTGAATTCCGTTAGAATGTAAGTGTATTTCTGAATAAATGTTTCTAGTGATTCCCCACCTGATGAGACATTTAAAAATGGTTTTCCTTTTTTTGACGTTGAAACAAAACATCAACATCCTCGGGGCAAAAGTAACCGGCAAGCTCTTGGTCTATTTTGCCTTGAATGTCACCATAGGCCAAAATTGTGAGATGGAGGGGAGTAGTGGCCACAGCAGCATAACATGCGCTAACTGAAATGAAGTTGGCGAATCAAGATATTTTGATTCATATTTTATAAGAATAATGCAAATGTAAATTTATTTACACTGTTTTGTTTTCAGACTTCCCCTATACAAATGACAAGCTATTGTCCTATAAACATTTTGAAAAATGAGAGACACAGACAGTTTAAACCTTTTCGAATATATTTTGAGTAATTATAATCCCCTAATGTGCCGATGATCAAGTGGTTAATGTTGAAGAATTTTCAAAATAATGTATCTGTTGGAGTTCTTTGGGTACCCCTATATACAAGTGAGCCAACCAAAATGAACTGACTCATTTTATAGTTGACCAAGACAGAAATCTCAAAATATTCAATCCGACGTGTATAAAAGCAGCCATTTTGTTTTTTCTCCGAAATTTCACTGCCAACCTCTGATATTGAAGACTTGAAGAATTACTGAACAGCTGCTACTAGTGATATTGGCGTTGTTACAGTGAACACATTACGTACTGCACTGGATTCTATATTCAAAGACTACGATGGACATGGTCAACATTGGTTATGAGCCCAGGTTACGACTGTATTTTGACGGAGACGATTCGAGATATGAATTATGGGAAACGAAATTCTTAGGCTTACCATTTTGAGTTATGACTGTCGTGAATGGTTTGAATGTCGTTGGTAATCCCTTTAAAACCATGGTTATTAGCAGCCCATCGGAGATAGTCTCACCTGCCATTTTTAAGGCATTTGTGACATTCTAGGCTCGTACATGGTAAACAGTATCTTCACCCCGAATCCAATAACTAGTTAACTCAATTCCAGCCTAAAATCAGAATCGCATTCCAAAAAAAGGGTGACGTTACTAATGAAGATTTTATTAACTGAACTGCGGTCATTATATTAAGGTCAGATCCAGAAGAATCAGTTTGGCCACCGAACTGGTAAATGGTGTAATGATGGAATACATATGCTATATCGACGGCACAGCAGCAAATGACCAAATCATTAAAGTCCCCCTGTTTACATCCATGAGATAATGACATCCAAGATCTGAATCCACTGAATGCCTGGATCTAATGGCAGAACAATATCGGCTGAAAAATCATACATGACGTGTGAGGAACACAATACGGAAACATTTCAACCTCATCAGCAATACAACAATGAGGAAATGAGAATTAGCTGTTTCTCTCTGCTGAATGATGATAGCTCAGCGGTAGAAACTCTGACTGACACGAAATTGGTCGGGTTTCGGTCCTGGCTTGAAGTATTCGGATGTCTAGTTGCACAGCGAAACAGTACTGGCTGCGAATGACATATATATATATATATATATATATATATATATATATATATATATATATATATATATACACACACACATATATATAAAAGTAAACATTGTAGTTAACACTTAGAGGCGACAGGCCGTTTCATGATAGACGCAATCGATTGTGTCTAGCATTAAACGGGCTGTCGCCTCTACGTGTTGATTTCAATGTTCACTTTTATATTTACACACGCTCTATCTCTGATATTGAGCACTTTATCCCATAAATGTATATTTCTTCATATATATATATATATATATATATATATATATATATATATATATATATATATAACGAACCTTGAATTCAAACAACGCTTTTATCCACTGGGCCATGTGAGCTTTAGTGGATAAAAGGATTGGTTGAATCCAGTGACTTGACCCAAAGAGTTTTGAGTTCAATACCTGGCTACAGCGGAGGTGAACAAAAACTTGGAGAGATGATTTAAAGGTAGTTAACTGGTAGAGAGACACCCGGAAGAGGCATGGCACAGAGAGCTAGAACTATCTACACCGGTGGACGAAAAAAGGGTTCAGTTCGAGATTCTAATCAACTGAAGATGGCCGGACGGACAATGCCCGAAACGTTGTGAATATGGCAAAAAGATAAGGTCAATAGTCCGAACAATGTAAATAGAGTAAACATTTGCAATTAAGATCTAATGAAATCATGGTAACATGTCGCAAGTAGTTTTGTTACTAGAAATATTAATGTTACATTTATCCAATGCTTCACACAAGGAAATATATTCTGATATACTTGTCATATTTGATCAGGGCGAAATTAACGAATGTTTACATAGATTGGCTGTCATATGTGACAGAACGTGTAAGCTAGTAAGAACACACACGCCCCATGTATATATATATATATATATATATATATATATATATATATATATATATATATATATATATATATATGAAATGAGAACGAATCAAATATAAATTCAAACCTTCTTAACATTAATTTAAAATAGGGCTCAATAAAATTCAAAAGTAGTGCAAAATTTATTATAGGATATTACATTCAAATATATCTGATTGTAATATCATATTATATATATATATATATATATATATATATATATATATATATATATATATATATATATATATATATACCGTCATCTACAGACAGACTGTTTGGCTGTTTCACAGCACATTATTGTGGCTAGACATCCGATTGATGTACCTACTTAGCGTATTGAGCACTTTGCTTAGTTATTTTAATTTTAATCGTGTCGGTTTTTTTTTCTTTGGAATCTGAGCTTGGATTCTGGTCGATTGTTTTCGCCTGAATTTCATGTTCTTAGTTCTTTCTTTTTTATCCCTTATTTTCCTTGGGTATTGGTTTGTTCAGTTACAAGCCAATACACCTAATGTTTTTCCGGACGAAAAAGTTTACAAGATTATATATATATATATATATATATATATATATATATATATATATATATATATATATTATTACAGTATATTTTTGCCAATTGTTCAAAATGGCCTTCGCCATCTCTAACGTTCTAACTTCCTGTCCTTGCGTAACATGGTGATTCAAACGTTTCACTCCTCTATGGACTGTCATAAGGGAAATCCCTCTTTTACGTGCCAAAATATTTTAGGATTGAGTTTGATCTTTTCCAATTGATTTCTTTAGCTCTCTGTTTAAATGATGATTCCTTGGTTTCGTAGATATTAAAAAATTTGTGGAATGGACATTTATGCTGTTACAGGATTTGGACAATTTTTGTTTTACACACGGTAAATATATATGAACTTCAATCTTCCATGAATCTCTCACGTACATTCATAACTGCTCATGGTGTATCAAATGTAAACAAATGACGTCACACATTATGAAATGGACATGGAAGTTGAAGTTTATAAGCAGTAAATTCGACCTTGCCAACCGAACGATCCTCAGTGCCCGAATCGGTTAAGGCACGTCAAGCTATATGACGGTTCCGTATAGGATACAGATTCGAATCCTGTCGGAGGACGAATATTTTCTATGAAAATTTCTCGGACATTCAGGCCGGTAAATGTTTTTTAATACTGTTTATTATAAACAGAGCATTTACTTAAATACTTGTATCTATAAAAAGAATGTTAAACATAAAAATGTCTTTAAATAATTGTCGGACTTTGTCCATTTAAGAATATATATATATATATATATATATATATATATATATATATATATATATATATATATATATATATATATACACACACACAC
>OZ038505.1:9666685-9701685 GCA_964036315.1 Acanthosepion esculentum | reverse complement strand
ATATTTGGGTTGTACCTGTTAATAGGATATTAATCAGTAATATAATTACTCTTAGTTATGACTGGATAGAAAGGATTATTTTTGTGAGGAGCTGTCTAATGTTACTATTATCCTTATTCTTACCATTAATGTTTGACCCGATAGCACAATGATTCGATATGTGGCAGGTGAGCTTTCGTGAGTGCTTGGTTGTAGTATAACCTATGTAAGTTTTGTGATTTTTAATTTACAGAGAATTATTTTCCGATTGGGCATAATATTTATCTTATATAAGAGTTGGAAGTTTGGGATATATTTTTTTTTCTAACTATGTTGTTTGTTTTGATGTTTTTTGTATTAAAAAGTGAATTAGATGTATTTATTTCTATTGACTGGCTACAGTGTGTAGTCGGAGAACGTTTCTCGGTAAATAAATAAGAAAGATAACGTCTTACATAGGATAAACCACAATAACAACGAAACTAAAAAAACAGCCATCGATAAATAAAGGAAAATTATAAATTAAGTATAATATCAATAAGTAAAATCAATTATAAATTAAGAGTAGACACATTATATAATATAATAAAATAAACAAACTTCTCACCTCACTGTTTGCCTACATCAGAACTCTTACTAGTTTTACGAAACTTTAATTGTCTCTAACTTGGTGATAATTTAAGAAAGTCGAAATCTTGAACCATTTTTCTTTTACTTTGCCGAAATTAATTTCGAAATATTTATGACAGAATTCCCTGAGAAGAATTATTCATAATTAATTGATACAAAATATCTGCTGTCTTTACGGTGGTATCACCATTTATCCTCTTTTATTAATATTACTTATAGAAATAATACTTCACTTTCAAATATCTTTGGAAGTTGAAAGAAGAAAATAAAAGCCCTAAAGTTAAATGAAAAATTTTAAAACTGGCATAGGCATATAGTTCCTTATAGGAACCTTGTTTTCTGTGTTTGAAGGAGAACATGCACATAATCAGATTTTTAAATAGTGAGGATTTTGATTTAATAACATCAAAGATTTGAATTAACCGTTAATTGTAAACACATTTTACCTATGACTATGCAATCTTCCTAGATTTAGTAATTTGACTGTTGCTTTTTTATGTTGAATAACCTTGTTGTAAGCATATAAAGCTTAACCAGTCAGTTTGATCTATTTCGATATAGTATAGTTTGTACGTTATTCTTCTAACATTACTAGTAATTTTTTAGTTATAGAGGTATATATGTTTTGCTGATGTTTTAACATTATCAACTGATTTTTTATTAATGAAAAGAAAACTTTAAAATATCACTTAATTTTGTTTATTAGACATTGAATTGTGATGCGTGGTATCCCCCATAGATTTCGTGACTTTTCAGCTGACCTGATGTATATTTAAGTGGGCATCTAAACTTTGAAAAACCAACATTTTTGTTCTTGTATATAAATGCTTGTTACAAAATAAAATCCTTGTATTTGGATTGATATGGTTTCTGAGATGACGAAACACGCCGGCTAAGATAAGTCAGCCTTTTTCCTTAATATATATATATATATATATATATATATATATATATATATATATATATATATATATATATATATATATCAATTATCAATTAAAGAATATCGAACACTTAAAATCCGACAGATAAGTGTTTAATATTCTTTAATTAATAATAAACTTTTGACATAGAGCTCTCCTTGGATCTATATCCCCCTGGAAATTCCATACGGATTACCATGTCGTATCATTACTACATATATATATATATATATATATATATATATATATATATATATATATATATATATATATATTATAATTTTATCATATAGACAAAACCATTTTACTCACAACAAAGATGCAACTTGGTTTCAGTGCATTTTAACTGCACATCTACGGGTGAGGGTCGGAATTGGTTATGAACAATCCTGTTTGTAGGTAAGCCCGGATGTAAAACGTCACTTCCTTTTTCCATTTTTTGAGAAGAAAAATGTACTTAACAAAAGTATCTAAGTGAAACGATAGTTGTTGTTGACAGCAGTTTGGTGTTGGGTGGGTCGGGTGGTTAATGTTGAATGGAGTGTGGACATTCTTCCGATGATAAGCATCGGTCAAAGTTTGGGTAGGTCAACCACCTAGCGTCCTAAGTTTGAGAGGTAGGGGAGGGAAGATAGCGATAGGGGATTATTTTACACTTTACATGTATTGAGCTCTTTTTTGAATGAATGCTGCGAACGTTAGAATTTATATATTTTATATATTACTTTCGTTCCCACCGCATCGGATATATATATATATATATATATATATATATATATATATATATATATATATATATATATATATATATATATATAACTTGATATTAGCGATTTAAAAAGGTATGTTTTTAAAATAATTAAGTATTTTTCCCTCTACCAATTATTTCAGGGAATGGAAACGCTTAAAAGGATCTACGCCGTTCTCAAAGAAAAAAAAAACTTTTCAATGATTAAAAAGAGATAAATATTTAAAACCGAATACGTGGTAACTTTTCCGAGTGCAAGCTTGTACCAACGAATCATTTCCATGAGATCATCAGTCTGCAATTCTTCCTCTTTATGTGTCGTGTCTCCTCGGGCCGTAGGCGAACATCGCTCTCCACATCTTCCCGTCTCTTGTAGCTACATTTTGATTTTTTATTATTTCTCGTAAACCCTGTTCCTCCATTGATTTACTCAAACTCACTAAGTATGTTAAGCATTGTTTTCCTTTATTTCTCTTGCCTTCAATCTGTCATGTGAGCATCAGATTTTCAAAGCCGCCTTTTTTCATTATGTGCCCTAGAAACATCTAGTGTTTCTTTCTTATGTTAAATATAAGTTTCCTTATTGTTTTCATTTTCTTTAATGCTTCATCATTGATAAATGTTCGGTCCTTAGTATCCCTAGCATATTTCTGCGGGACCGTTGCTTTAAGTCTCTTCTTCATCGTTGAAGAGATTGTCGAGCACTCACTGCCATACAGGGCACTATATATCATGTAAAAGTTTAGTACTCTTTTCCTTGTTTCTAACGATTTTTTTCTAATTCTTCGTAGATTGCTGAACTTTTGGAATGCATCTTTGGCTGTTCCAATACGCATTTGGATTTCAGTGACATAATTCCCTTCCAATGTTAAAAAGAAATAAATTTTAGACGGAGTGATTTAGAATATGTCGGCTTTAGACAGATGAAAAACAGTTTATGAAAAAATAACTTGGTTTTAAAAATTTCTTGAATTACAGATCGCCAGTATTAAACAAAGTGCCGACACTCAAGAAAATACCAACTGGCATATTTAGTTCCATTAAATAAAAGAAACCCACTTCATATTTACAACTGGCCTATAATCTTTCTATCTCATCTACAGTACATATGGTCTGAAATGCCTACAAATCTTTCTGACTATTTGGTATAAGGTAGTGTATCATTCCTAGCAACCTGGTGCTTACAGACTGAAGATCCTGTTGAAATATCATAAACCTGATGACAAAGTAGTATCTTTACTTAATTCAATATCATATATACATACATTTCTAAACCGACATATTTTTAGAACTTTAAACCTTATTTTTAGATGGTACTCGTAACTGAGTAGACGCCCCGTTTGTTTATTAAAAACATTTAATTATTTTCGTCTATTTGCCTGAATGAAATCACATGAAAGAAAATTTTGTGCCTTTCAGCGAAATTCCAATCGTCAAATATCTCTCGAAATTTTTACGCTTGGATACGAAACAGCAGATTTGAAAAATTTCGGGAGATCTATGACAAGACAATTTGGGCTGACTTGGCCGACTGTTTTCGAACCACATGTTTGGTAGAGTGTGCTGGAGCTAACAGTAGCTTCACTGCCATCGAAGACGCAGGTTCAAATCATCCCAGAGAGTATATTTTTCTTTAATATTTCTCGCTGATAGACGAAAATAAATATACTGTTTAATAAACAAACGGAGCTTCTACTCAAATACAAGAATCCATTAAAATAACGTTTAAAGTGATACATATATATATATATATATATATATATATATATATATATATATATATATATATATTTGTGAAAAGTGTGTGTATATAAATATACATTTATATATATATATATATATATGTGTGTGTGTGTGTGTGTGTGTGTGTGTGTATGTGTATTATTATTTATATAATATATGCCCGCTATTTATTAGAAATCGCTTAATATCATGTATATATATATATGTATATATATATATATATATATGATAATATATAATATATTCCACACATACACATACATATATATATATATATATTTATATTTATAGACACACACTTTTTAATATATATATATATACATACATACATATATATGTATATATATATATATATATATATATGTGAAAAGTGTGTGTATATAAATATATATATATATATGTGTATATGTGTATGTGTAATATATTATATATATATTATTATTTATATATTATATGCGCGGTACTCATTAGAAAGCACTCAATATTATATATATATATATATATATATATATATATATATATATATATATATATGTGTGTGTGTGTGTGTGTGTGTGTGTGTGTGTGTGTGTGTGTGTGTGTGCGTATAGAAATAGGTTTTATGAAATTATTATGACAAGTACTGTGCGTTCAAGTATTTCATTTTTTTTTTCCTATTTCCGATAAGATGTTATATACTGGGATCGAAATTGCGGATAAACTCTCTTCAAGGTGATGTCTTTTTTGTTCTATTTGTTCATGTACTTTCGACAGAAACTGAAGAAGCCTCGCGCAGCACCCAAATTACAAAACGAACAGACTCCTGAACGACCAGGACTTGAAGGGAAAATATATGGACATTGTTAAACGAAAATACGAGGGACCAAATGATAAAGCGAAATGGGGCACACGAAGAGAAGCTTTAGTGACATGAACAAACGAGACCATCCCAAATTAAAATGGAGGAAGAATCAAGGAATGGATGACAAATGAGTATCTCAACATGATGTAATGGAGACAGAAAACACAGCAATTCACGGAACATAAAAACATAAAAAATTACACAAAGAAATAAGGAACACTTGCAGAAAAATTAATGAATGGTTAAACGAAAATATGCTGAAATATAATAAGTTTGAGTACCAGAGAGAGAAAGAGAGGGAGAGAGAAAGTAAATATGTTAACGAAATAAGCGAACTAACAGGCAAAAGACATGCCCTATCAACAGGCTGCATAAAATCCAAAGACGGAATTCTGATATTAGAGATTGTGAAAGTACGTCAGAGAGTGAAGGAATATATGGGAGAAATCTTCCACCACGTAAGAGACAAACCGGCAACACGCAAAAATATCGACGGACCGGAAATATTAAAAACCGAAGTGGAAGCTGCATTTTCCAAATTGTAAAGAAACAAAGCGGCAGGGCCAGACGGGATTTCTAATAGAGATGCTGGAAGCCTCAAACGGCTTCATCAGAGACGAGATCACAGAAATAATAAATGAAATTTACAAGTGGAGATATACCGGAATACCTAAGCAGATCTATTTTCATAGCAATGCCTAAGAAACAAGGGGCAAGCGAATGTGTACTCCACCAGACAATCAGCCTAATGAGCCACATAACAAAACTCATCATCTAAATTCTGATGAGTAGGACTTTCAAGAGAATCAATTCACAGATAGGACAAGAACAGTGCGGGTTCGTCAAAGACATCAGAAAGAGCAAGACAAACGCAGAAATACCTGTAACTGTGTTTTATAGACTACCCAAAGGCGTTCGACAAAGTGCGCCACAAATATCTGTTACAGCTGCTTAGCTACCTTGACATTTTCGGGAAAAGACATGAGAATAATCAAAACTCGACTGGTAGCAAACCACCTGCATACGGATAAAAATGAGTTCATCAGGTATGCAAAAATATAAAACAATGTAAGCCAAAGATGTCTCTTCTCACCGGACTTATTAAACCTATACAGCGAGGTAATTCTAAGAGAATGAAAAGAACCACTAGGATTCGTTATTGGCGGGCGCAATAAGATATGCAGGTGACACAGTGCTGATAGCAGACACGGAAATGAAACTACAAAACCTCCTGCAGACATTAAAGAAGAATGGTGAGAAGAAAGACTAAGTATGCACTACAAGAAGGCAGAATTCATGGAAATCAGCAAAAAGATTGTCCCAGAATGCCAATTACAAGTCGGGGATACGAAAATCAATCAGGCACATAAATTTAAGTATCTGGGAAGTGTTCTGACAGGGGACGGAAATTGCGACACTGAGATACAAAGACGCATTCCAAAAGCTAAGTAGAGTATTAAGAGACAGGAAAAACTGTTAGAAACAAAGAAAAAATTACCCAACTGTTACGTAATATCTGTCCTCCTGTATGGCAGCTCAAGATGGACAATCTTCTCAAAGATGAAGAAGATACTTGAAGGAACAAAAACGCGTTTCTGCTGAAAGATGCTGAAGATACCAAGGACTGAACATGTGAGTAACGGCGAGATTATGAAGAGAATGCAAAGAGAAAAACTTACATTTAACATCAGGAAGAATGCAAGAAGAAACTTATACTTAACATCAGATCGCATTAGAAATTGTATGAAAAACTAAATAAAATCACCTTGTCTGTCGTCGTATTCAATGAAATGTGCATGAAAGAAGGATTGCTGCCTAAATACATAATATATATATATATATATATATATATATATATATATATATATATATATATATATATATATATATATATATATATATTAAGACTGTTCCAATAACTCGGACCGATTTTAAATATGAATTAACTTTAAGCGTCTAATGATTTTTTTTCTTTTTCTTTCAGATTTGGCTGACATTTGGGCGATATTATTTTTCACACATAATTGGCATGAGATACATAACATGATCCTGTGGGGAAATAAATATTTTTTTTTTATCAATAACACTGATTTATTTACTGCGGATTTTGATCCGGCTTAATGAAACACTCTTTAAATTGGATACGTTTTGAATACGAAAATAAATTTTGCATACACTATCTTTAAGAAGACCCAAGAGATGTTAATTTACCCTCACCACTCCAACGATAGGCCTGATGTTTCTGATTATCAGCTATGAAAATATTTTGCCTATGATCGAATATTCAATAGTGATTGTAAACGACATGTGCACGTATAGATATGGTTTTTGTCAGACACATACAGCATAATATTGTATGAAATTTAAAAGCTGCAGTTATATTTAGATTTAGAGATAGATCTAAATAATTGACGGAAATTAGTGTCGACAGTACAAAACTTTATTTGCGAATTTTTAGCGTTCCCCAAGGGCCTCGAAAAAATTTCTTTAGAGCCGAGAATCTTAGGCAAAATCAAAACATTTCAGATGACAGCTCGGGTGAATGCTGTAGTATTGAGAAAATTTGCCGTTACTTGATCTACAACGAGGGTTTTTACTTATTTACAGTATAAACGCAGGGAAAACAAATAATAAAATTATAAGAGAAGAAATAGAGAAAAGAAAAAAAAGTACCGTAGTTTTTTTGTTGTTAATGACTGCAATAAAGACTGCTATAATTTTATTGTAAGTTTTGAATTTCTGATATACTTGTTGGAAACCCATGGAGACCACAACATAATATACCGCTTTGGTTAGAGGGGAGATCATCTTACTCTCATATTCTTTTAGTTAAACTTTTTTTTTCTTCCCACTAATTGTGGCCAGCATAAAATAGCATAGACTTAGCTTTTAAAACGAAATCAACGCTGAAGAATTTTAAACCACCGAGAATTTATTTAACCCTCAATAGAATTAAGCATGGCTTTTTTTCTGCGTGCGTTGCATATTTTAAGATCTACAGACAGTATTAAACAAGAAAAGTCGTTATTCAAAAAAAAAAAAAGTATCTGTTTTTCAGCCGCTAACACATTCCTATTAACCCATGATATATTAAAAAGAAAGTAATATTTAAAATTGTTTTCATTTTCGGTTTGAAATAAAATTTCTTTCAATGACTTGTTTATCTTCGGATTAGAAACTTTAAAGAAGAACTGTTTGGCAAGATTACTGAAGCGAAGTAGTCTTCTTTGCCAACCACTTTATATAAAGATTATATTCCGACGAGCAGAGTACCCGTAAAAATCACTCTGATAACCGACATCCATTAAACATGGCACGTGGAACTAGAACAGTCTACACCAGTGAGCGAAATATAGGGTTCAGTTCAACATTCCAACCACCTGAAGAAGGCCGGAGCGTACAATGGACGAAACGTTGTAATAAATATGGCAACAAATGCTAGGACAATAGTCCGCATAATGTAAATAGTGCCAAGATATTATTTATATAAAAGTGAGAGAGAAGTCATGTGACGTTCGTAGAAATGATTGAAGTCGAGATGCCAGGTCAGGACTAATAAAATTACATATCCTTTTTGAATTTGATCGATAATCTCGAAGTATATAGCCAGGTATGGCAGCAATATACAAATGTTAGAACAAATGGTAGATTTAAAAAATACAAGATAGATTCTGATGATAAAAACTTGTCTGGCGTGACTCATTGAAGCAAAATTCTTTGCAGTAGACCTAGCAATTGATTCAATATAATGAATCCACTTCATGTCAGTGGAAAAGGTGAAACCACGAAGGCACAACGAGCTGTTCTCCTGGAGGAAGGCATAAGGCATGCTGATAGAGAGCAAAAATGGTTCTCGGTGATGAATAGAGGCGTTAAAATGTCCAAGACATTGTTGAAGATACTGACGCTTTGTTTTCAACTGCCTGGAGTAAAACATTCCCTACGTAGACTAACATAGTTAATGTGTGGTAAAATCGCTTCTACTCTACTGAATGGGCAGCAATGCGATTGGTAATAATGTAATTACTCAGTATAAGACCTGAGAATATGCTCCTCACTGGGGGCTTGATTAAGCTTACGGTTAGAATCGAATTTGTTTATCATTTTGAAAGACTATTCATAGATGTCAACTCGTTTTACGTAATATGGATTGTTTGATGAATATATCAAGTTCAAACATGGGAAAGTCTTTTACGGCTGTGGGTGGCAGCAAAATTTACCTGGTCCCTGTGAGACTAATTAAAAGAGATGGAAGACAGATGAAACGGGCATGTAATTACACACACAGACACACACACACACACACACACACACACACACACAGCTGTATGTGTGTGTGTACTCGTGAGTGTGTGAAATTTCATATATACATGGTTTTCGATGTTATATCCTAAAATAAGGTATATATATATATATATATATATATATATATATATATATATATATATATACACGCCCCCGAAAAATATAAATTTCGATCGAGCACTTTAGAGAGTTTGTAAACAATGACTGCTACTGCCGATAATGAAAATCTCTTCTCTGAATCGAGCAATCTGAGGTACTGGCGTATTTATTCAAAATAAATACGCAAAAATTAACCTTCACCTCTGCCGACAGCCGATAGCTTAGGGGAAAAATCACCGACCGATACCAAATCAGTCGGTTTTCGATCCTGGCTTGGGGCAAACGGATGTATAGCCACACTGAGGATCTGTGATACAGCGAAACAATTTAGCTGTGAATGACAACGTGTATATATATATATATATATATATATATATATATATATATATATATATATATATATTAAGACATTTTTATATTTAACATTCCTTTTTATAGATACAAATATTTAAGTAAATGCTCTGTTTATAATAAACAGCTTTAACAACATTTACCGGCCAGAATATCCGAGAAATTTTCATAGAAAATATACGTCCTCCGACAGGAATCGAAACTATATCCTATACGGAACCGTTATATAGCCTGACGTGCTTTTACCGATATAGCCACAGAGGAGCGTCCGGTTAGCAAGGTCGATTTTAAAAATGTTTTAAAATAATTGTCGGAATTTGTCCATTTCATAATGTGTGACGTCGTTTGTTTACATTTGGATACGCATTGAGTAGTTATGAATGTACGTCAGAGAATCAAAGAAGATTTTATTTTAAAAACTGTAAAATCGACATTGCTAACCGAAACTTTTCTCTGTGGCGAAATCGGTCTGAATGTCCGTGAAATCTCATAGAAAATAAGTGTCCTCCGACAGGAATCGAACCTGTATCCTATACGGAAACGTTATATAGACTTGTATAGCAAATTTAAGTTCACACACATTTTTTTTTATAGATAATGCTCTTTGTAAGTTGTGAGTTGTATTTGTGAATACAATTTTTTGTATTTCTATAATTCATTAAGCTACAAGGAATCCCTTCAATGTGTACCCTAGAATCATTTCCAATCAATAAACTGAGATTCTTGATGTCCTCATACGCCACACTTTTTAGATTTCGATTTCAAACTCCTTGTATTTTGAGAGCTTTTTGAAGATATTATTATTATTTCTGGCGTTTACACATTTCTTTCCGTGTCCCGCCCAGGGACCTATGTTTAGAAATGGCATCATAAATCTTTCCACTGACAAAAAAATTATATATTATTATTATTATTTTTATTTTCTTTGATATCTGGCGTTTACACATTTCTTTCCGGGTCCCGCCCAGGGACCTAAGGTTAGAAATGGCATCATGACACTTTCCACTGCAAAAAAAAAATAAAAAATAAAAAATAATTACATAGATAAAGCCCTTCGTTATTATTATTATTATTGTGTGTGTCTGTTTTTTGTTTTTGTTAATTTTATTAAAATTTAATCTGGTTGAAGACTTTTTGTGTCTCCCTGGATAATATTTCAAAATTTAGGTTATGTTATTTATGACAATACATAAGCTAGAAGAAAATTAGAATCACAGCAAGTCTACGTCGCTTTGATATTTCAATTTGACATAAGAAATTCCTCTTATAGGTTTCTCAACAACTTTAAATGTCTTCATTTTGTTTTGTTATTTTGTTTTTTTCAAATATTTCCAAACATTTCTTCATTTCGTTTGACGTTGTTATAATTAAGCATTAACAACTTTCATATTCTGTACAAGACATTTCTTGGGAAGCTGAATTAACGTGGAAAAGGGAAAACATAAAAAATACAAAAATAAGTGAACACAATCTAAATTGCTAATTAACGAGTCATTCCAACGAATTTCCCATTTGAACCGCATCTGTTTTCAAGTTTCATCAGGTGCCAATGTCATGAAATGTCAACTGTAACTATTTATTTGATTCACCGCGTATGTTATTCGTCTACTTGTTCCGTGCAGAGACCTTCCTCGGGGATTTAAGAACATTCAACAATAACTTCCTTATTATGAGATTGAAGATAAACTAGCCCGAAATCGAAGATATGTTGATTTTATAAGCGTAGCTTATAAGTGACTCAAGTCCGAAAATATGGAGCACCCAGGAATTTAGGGAGATAATATTGCTATTACACCTCATACAAGTGACCCCCAAAGTGTCTACATTAAAGAATTGTATCTACATGTGTCTATATTTCTGAGATGAGGTATTGAAACTCATTACATAATTTACATTGTTCGGACATTTGTTCTCATCTTTCTTGCAATATTCATGACGTTTCGACAGTTGTACACTCCAGTCTTCTTCAGGACCTGTCTATATTTCTGAGATGAGGTATTGTAACCATTTACACTATTTACATTTTTCGTACTTTTGTTCTCATTTCGTTGCCATATTCATGACGTTTCGACCGTTGCACACTCCACCTTCTTCAGGATCTGTATATATTTCTGAGAAGATGTATTGTAACCATTTACACTATATACATTGTGCGGACTTTTGTTCTCATCTTTGTTGCCATATTCATGAGGTTTCGGCCGTGGTAAGCTTCGGCCTTCTTCAGGATCTGTCTATATTTCTGAGATGAAGTATTGGAACTGTTTAATATATTTACAAAGGTTAATAAAAATGAACACGCTACCACCCCTTGTCTGACTGATTAGATTTCTCTGTATCCTTTGAATTTCCCTTACAGTTAAAACTCTGTAAATTTAAAAAATAAGTTACTCCAAAATTCGCTTGAGGATGGAATGGAACTAATGTTTTTAATTTAATTACAAAATTAAATTTGAAGTTTTTAGCTTCCATTTTTTTAAACATGGTTATTACTGTGTAGCGAAAACAAATATTTTTTAAATCAGTTAATTTTTAATATAAATGCTCTGTAAATTTACATTGAGCACTATTTTGTAAAAATAAAAAAATAAAAATATCAATAAGAACACCGGATTACATATCTTACTTTTCTTTATATATATATATATATATATATATATATATATATATATATATATATATATATATATATATATATATATATATATCTGCTTCAGAATAATAATTGCCTTCATTCAATTGTTTGTATATAGATAATGTTGCTTTATTGTGAAGCTCTTCGTATCTGAGTGGTAACAACACGCCGGATTGGATGGTGTTTTTCTTCCTGCAAAGGATGACACTGTTTCGAATCCTGTCGGAGGTCACATTTCCTTTATTACGTTTTCTCGGGTACACAGGCTGGTAGACAAAATAAATACAGTTTAGAATAAACGGAGCATCTACAGGAATAGGGATATCCACTGAAAATAATGATTGAGCTAATGAAAATATAATATATATGCATATATTACTATATAGTCCATTCACATTCGTATATAAAAGTGATCAGTTTTATATACTTTTAATACCTCCGCGAAAATCGTGATACTTAATGCGTAAATTAATTTTTTGTAATAGAAAAGTTTACTTAAGCTTTCATTTCTGGCTTTAAGTGAAAGTTAAAGGAATAAATTTACTATTTCCAGTAAGCAAAATACACTGGCTTATTTCAAACAGAAATTATATTGATTGGAATCGCTTCTTTTTTTTCAGTAACATCGACAAAATCGTCAAGTTTTGAGACATTTGCAAACACAAGTTACTTTTTGGTTTTAAAAATCTGGCAAAACTAAAATATACTTTTCTGAAATTTAATTAGAAAGGCTTGTAATTGCTTTAAACTTTTCTGAAATTTCATTTGAGGAATATCAGCTGATGTAATGTATAATTAATCTGATTTGAGACAAATGTTATTTACTTTCAAGTTAAAATATTTAAGAAATCATTTTTTAATCTAACGCTTATTAAATTTTAGAAATGTTGACTTTAAGTTTGCTATATTCATCGCACTTGTTTCTGATAATGTCGTGTATGGTCATACGTACTAAAAATCTGCAGGTTTATACACAGAAAACAATTCAAAATTATTTTTAAAATATTGGAGCCTGACGATTTGCTTCAAGCTTTTCTATTTATGATTAGTAAATATATAAATAACTAGCAGCATGACCCGGCGTTGCCCGTGCTTGATTCAAAAATCGTACGACTCATACAGCAATCGCTATCAATTGACTTTAAAGGAGTGCCCTTTGCCGTGCTGATGTTACTACATGCCTTACTTCTTGCCTATCTCACACTGCGAATTTTTTTATGCTCTATACTAAACATTAAATCTGTTACGAAAAAAGAAACTAAACAAAATGAACACAAAACGATCAGCTTTAAAAAGGACTCGTAACTGGAAAAACCGAATGAAAAAAGAATGTTAACAACAAATACTTTTTCACATCCAACCCAGTTGTGCGGAATCAGAATCAACGTTGAGTTTAAGCAAGCGAATTAGCCAATTGGAGTAAAGTGCCATGCAGATTTAAATTTTTCCCACTTGTGACGAATGCAGCTATCGATTTTTTTTTTAATGCTAGCATGCTAGTTAACATTCGTGTCAGTCAGTTGTTGGCTCTCACGCTGGCCAATAGAATCTTCCTGTCTATTCGTGGCAGCCAGCTATGAGCTCTTACTCTGGCCAATAGAATCTTCCGGCTTATTCGTGGCAGCCAGCTATAGGCTCTTACTCTGGCCAGTAGAATATGGCCGCAAACTACATGAAAACTGCCGTAGAAGCATCAATAAATCGATTAATTCCACTATCGATGGGAGTTGTGAAATGCAAAGTCAGCCTTGGGTTTCCCGCTAACTTGGAGCATGTGCATGTAAATTTTGGTGCAAATCCGTCGAAAATTGCGTCCTTGCATTCGTTACACACACACACACACACACACACACACACACACACACACACACACACACACACACACACACACACACACACACACACACACTCGCACACACGTACACACACACACACATCATTGGCTTTTATAGATAGAGATAATATATAAAATGCTGAAACTAATACAGAATTTTAAAAGATTTAAAATTTATAAATTATTATAATTAAAACTAAAAAAAGACAATTCTTGTAAAAATTCATTATTCGATTTTTATATTAAGACAATATTGTTCTTAATTTATCTCACTTATAAAAGCAATTAAAAACCTTTTTCTAATATTATATTAATATTATAGTCTTATTTTATTTTTTAATTTACGATTTGGAGCAGATTTTTTGTAAATGAGTAACTGTTTAAAAATAAATGATTTACATTCTCCAAGGAGTCCTGCATTTAATTAATAAAATAAATTTAAAAGAACATATCTTAATTTCTCGAAATTTCATAAAATTAAGTAAGTGGAGGTAAATGATGCAAATATGATATTATCAAGATTTTCTTAAATAGAATATTTCCAAAATAATTTAATTCATTTAAGTCCTGAAAATTTTATTAAAATCCGACAATTATTTCATTTTCGCAAGAATTTCAAAAACAATATGTTTTTTTTTATCTAAAGAACGGGCTAAATTTACCATAGTAATCTTCGGCCCTGACGCAAGAAAAACAAGATATTTAACTCTTTGAGCCCAGCGTTCCTGAGTAATTTTAATTCTTCTGCCTGAGCTCCTGAGTCAAAATTCGCAAATAATTGGTATGTATTGTTTCACGGTAGATATAAAAATACTTACAAGTGATTTGAGACAAATGTTATTTACCTTCAAGTTAAAATATTTAAGAAATCATTTTTTAATCTAACGCTTATTACATTTTAGAAATGTTGACTTTAAGTTTGCTATATTCATCGCACTTGTTTCTGATAATGTCGTGTATGGCCATACGTACTAAAAATCTGCAGGTTTATACACAGAAAACAATTCAAAATTATTTTTAAAATATTGGAGCCTGACGATTTGCTTTAAGCTTTTCTATTTATGATTAGTAAATATATAAATAACTAGCAGCATGACCCGGCGTCACGTTACTAGTTAACACCCCGGTTCTTCCGGTGGCTGGACATTAAGTTGATTTTCTCTACCACCGGTAAGGCGGTGTTCACGGCTCAAATGGTTAAGGTTTTTATACAGATTCTTGCTTTAATGGTAAAATTATGCAATAAATGAGTGTATATTTTCTGATTAGATGACATCACGTTTTTAGGACTGAATAGATCTTTTTTTTCTTCATTCTATTTGAGTCTATTAGCATTTACTCGACTGATTTCCGACATTTCAAACTTTCAATCAATTCTCCCGAAGCAAGGTGATAATGCCACTTAGGCTCAAGGTGCTACTTGGAGTGAAAGAAAATGAAAAGTCTTTAGAATGGAGAGGAAACCTCTACTCCTGTTCTGAAGACCAAAGCTATCACCTCGTATTAACCCTTTGACTAATTCGTTCCTGAAAAATTTTAATCCTTCTGCCTGAACTCCTCAGTCAAAATGTAATGTTTCACGGTAGATATAAAAATAGTTACAAAAATATTAGCATTATAATTAGCAAGGAGAGACTATGATTTGCATGCCTTAAATTTATCGCAAGAATTCTTTCTTTGTATCTCAGTCTACCCAAATAAAACAGCCAATAGCAACACACAACGCAAGTGTGTACCCACCGTTTCCGTTACCCGTTTCAGGCATCATATTTTTTTTTCAAAATGGTGGCACGTTTATCATGAAAACTACCGTGATTTATCCTTTTTTTTTGTTTTTCAAAAGGAATGTGTTGTCCGTCTGTCAATTCGAAATCATTTAATTCCTTTTGGTTATTAAACCATTTACGTTCATAAATATGATTTCTACTTTCTCCTCCATACGAAAAAATTACAGTTTCTGCCTCTGTTTCTCATTATATTTTGCATTATACATCATTCAACATTGAAAAAAAAAAAATGAAGTATCAGAAGATCTCGGAAACGTCATAAAAATAAACAAAAGGTCATGTTTTTTATTTACTTTATTGTGAATAGATAACTAAATAAAATGTGATATACAGTGCTGTTCGATAAAAGTGACTCACCTGATTTTTTTTTATTTAAAATTTTTTTTTCGGCTAAAGTTTTTCGGATCAAACTAATTTTTAATCTTACTAATATAAAGACCACTTCCCGACCACCTAGTAAAAACGTTTACTCACCCTAAGATATTCTATTGATAATCATCATTTTGGATATAAATGAGATTTAGGGGAAAATTCGGTGCAAAAAAAGTGACTCACTTATTTCCAGCAACTAGTAATCAATAGAAAGATAACCGAACAGCATTAAATAAAGAATAATAGAGGTATAATTTATTTATAATAGGTAATATAGTTCGAAATATTTAATAATCTATGGGTCCTCCTTTATTTTGAATAACCTTTTCAGCCCTTTTTGGCATTGACTTGATTAGGTTCTGGCAAATCTCATCTCCAAGCATTGAATTCCATTCGGATATGAAATTCACAATCAAATCCTCTTTGTTGCTCAACTGCTTTCTCGCGAGCCTGTACTTTATAATGCTCCATAAGTTTTCTATGGGGTTGAGGTCAGGAGATTGGGGCGGCCATGTCATAACACTCACCAGCTTCTCATCAAAGTATTCCTTCATCAATTTTGATTTGTGACAGGGAGCAGTATCCTGCATAAAAATGAGCTTGGTGGGGTCGATTTGCACCCTTTCAGCAGAAGAGAGCAGACAAGACTCTAAAATTCTCTTGTACTGCTCACTCCTGAGGGTCTTTTCAATAGGTTTTAAGAAACCAGTTCCATGAAAAGAAAAGCATCCCCAGAACATTATACTGAACGGATGCTTGACAGGACTTACTGCTAAATTCAAAGAGATTTCAAAGCTTCTTCTTCGGATTATAGATCGCTTATCCTTTGAATTTAGTTCAACTTTCGTTTCATCGGAGAAGAGAACATTTAGTAAAAACAATCAGGTGAGTCACTTTTATCGAACAGCACGATATGCATTTAATTATATATATGCCAAAAGTTTTGAGACTTTATTTAGGAGAGGCAAATGATAACTGTCTTAGATTAATTTAATTTTAGTATATCGTTACTAATAAGTACAGACGTGTGCAGTTGTTATTCCAGATTGGAAAATAAACAACTGCAAAAGCTCTTTGAACAAAACCTACTAAAGACTGCCTGTCAATGCTGACTAGTTTGCAGAATGCAGTCGGGAGGAGCAAACAATTTTGAAGCTCACTATTCAATAAAGACCTTGTCCCCTTGTCAGTTTTGGTATTTCTCTTACCCGAAGCAGAACCTCAGGGGATGTCGTTTTGAAGACATTGAGAAGGCACAGTGACAAGGACCCTAGACACTTTCCCTTTGAATGACGTTCATGAGGACATCATGAAGTGGCTGGAGATCTATAACAACGGTGCTATAGGCAGATGATCCTACTTTAAAGAAAATTTATTAATTTCAAAGAAGTACAAAACCTTTTTGTACTTCTTTGAAATTAATAAATGTCACGCCTGAAAACTTCTGGAATGCACTCTCTCTCTCTCTCTATATATATATATATAGAGAGAGGGGGGCGAATCGGAGAGCCGAGTTCGAATTCCAGTCGAATCCAATCCATTCACTTACGTGCTAATACCCTTGGGAAAGGTGTGAATCCTCTTCTTCTCCCTCCAACTATGAGTAAATACCAGGTCAGACTGGGTTCTATAGCCTTGGATGACAACTGGTCTAGAAGAAGGACAATTCAAAACTTATATATATATGCAGACAGTACTGTTTCGCTGTATCAAAGCTCCTCAGTGCAACTAGACAACAGAACGCCTCAAGCGCAGATCGAAACCCAGCCGATTTGGTGTCAGCCAGAACTTCTACTACTGAGCCATCTTCACTCAACAGAATCTAGCGTATTGTTTATACAAACGCCAATCAGCCATAGTGATCCATTCATTTTACTGAAGAGCTTCGCATTTTCGCAGGTGACCGTTGTTTTTAGAATAAGCTTGTCATTCAACAGTGCTCAATTGAAAATATATTTTAAATATGCTAAATTATGTGTGTATATATATATATATATATATATATATATATATATATATATATATATATATATATATATATATGTATGTATGTATGTATGTATTGTACGTTATTAAACAACATGTAATAATTAATTGCAGTCATATGTTTTATTTGCATTTTGTTTGTTTGCTTACCACTTTCTATATGCTACTATTCAGCCGAATCAGTAAGCTAATCCTGTTCTCCTTGTCCAACAGGCTGGCAATATTTCGGGCATGTGAGTTCAGATCTCTTGAAAAGTTGTTTCTCTACTTTCTCAGACATGAAAATCAACCTTACCGATAAGCTGACATCAAAAGCAATCAAAACGAAATGGTAAACTTATCTGGCATATAAAATAAGTTACTCTGATAACTTCAGCTTCATAGGAATATATTTTATGAGCGCAATGGTTACAATGAATCGAATAAATTTATTGCTTATATATTGTTAATGGAAATATAATTAAAATTATGAATATGGAACATGAACCAAATACCATATTATCTTGTGTATAATACGGTTTGTATATAGTACCCCACCGTGTTTCATAAGCTAATAGCAGGGAATAAATTACATTTCATTTTGCATAATACGACCCCATAATACAGCCGACTTTAAGTATTTCTTTTGAAACGTTGTACTATATTATCCATTTACATCTTAATGTTGTATCCACATATATTAAGATTATGGGCATATCACGTTGAAACAACGATCCCGGTGCCCTGAAGTTAAGCAACGTCGAGCATGTTCAGTACCTATATGTGTGACGGCTTGGAAATAGCAAGTGTTGTAAGCTACGAAGTGCAAGTGATATAATGGATAATGGCTTGGAAGTTTTCATCGGTGTGCCAATTTCCAATTCCCATGGTTTTCTTTAAATGGCGAAAATTATGGAACATACGGAATATCTAAAAACAAGGATCGAGTCATTCAACGAGTGGTTTGTGGGTTAAAATTTTTTTAAAGTTGTCAGCGAAGTGATTTCGACATTAATTACACTAAACGTAGTGATTTATTCTCTGTATGACTGTTCATTGTAATATTAAATACACTACCCCATTAATATATATATATATATATATATATATATATATATATATATATATATATATATATATATATATAATAAAATGGACAAAATCCGACAATTATTATGTTTTTTATGTTTTGTATATAGATACAAATATTTAAGTAAATGCTCTGTTTATAATAAACAGTAATAAACGACAATAACTGGCCTGAGTGTCCGAGAAATTTTCATAGAAAATATGCGTCTTCTGACAGGAATCGAACCTGTGTCCTATACGGAACCATCATATCCTTAACCGATTGCGGCATAGAGGAGTGTTCGTTAGCAAGGTCGATTTTCCTGCTTCTAAACACAATTCTACATGATTTTCTGTCATACATTCATATCTGCTCGGGACCATTATATAGCAATAAATTATTGCTATAAATATGGTAATACGTAATTATTTTTGTAAAATTTCAAATATATTTTAAAGTAAAAGATAAACTGTGTCTGCAGTATACAGTTAATTCACTTCCTTGGATTAACAGTAGCATAAATGTGGCACAAGTCCGAATGTGTTGAGCACCCAATGAGGATCGATCACACTCTTCAGTATTAATTGATATAGCGAAACAACTTTGCTAACCATTACAGCACGTCGAATTGTCCCCCGATAGATATTAATTGATTGAGATAGATAACAGACGGAGATAAATATACTGACCTATATATATATATATATATATATATATATATATATATATATATATATATATATATATATATATTAACGGGCGTAGTTAATAGATATTAAGCAACTGAAATAGATAGATAGATAGATAGATAGATAGATAGATAGATAGATGAAACAATGTATGTCCTCAAGAGAGTAGACCCGTGTACTAAAGATACGATCAATGTAAAAGCATTTACTGCTGTTTATCTGAGGTACAGCATATATCTGTTTGGCTGTTTTCAATTTGCAAAATATTCCATCCAATTCTCGGCTGAATTTTGCCCAGGGAATGGTTTATTTCCATGATTTGCGTGTATTTATTACGATAATTGCTTCAAGCTCTACTTTGTATATGCATGTAAACAAGTTCAATATGTATGTATTTCTTTATGCAAGGAGGGCGAATCCGTATGTCAGCAGCTTGTAGTTATTAGCTGAAATCTGATAAGAAATGTTCTATACACTCTGTGATTAACCTTCAACGCTGACTCAAGTTCATTTACAAGTAAAGTGATTATGTTATACACACACACATACACACACATGTGTGTGTGTGTGTGTATGCGTGTGCTTGTGTTTGCGTGTGCCTGTGTGTGTATGGACATAGTAGGCCGATGAGAAACAAATTATAGAGATAAAATATCATAAAAAATAATACTATTGATAAGTCTAATAATATTTATTGTATATTAGTGAACCAAATGGAAACATGGGGAGAAAGGTTTTAAAAATGGGAATTTTCGTGGACGCCTGTGACCTTTCTCAACGAGACGAGAATTAAAAAAAAATTGAAGTGAGTGTTTTTTTTCGTGGGGTAATTTTTGTATGATTTATATTACTGAAGCAATCTAGTAGGATAGTTTTGGGCATGGTTAAAGTTGTACAGGCTGTGTAGAAGGCTATATATATATATATATATATATATATATATATATATATATATATATATATATATATATATATATGTGGTGGGGGTCCTCGGTTCACCTAAAGGAAGGCAATAATGCAATAAAAATGCAAAGTGTACTGGGAGTGAAGGAGAAAGAAAAAACTTTAAATGAAACCTGAAACGCAATCCTAACGAGGAAACAAGGGATAAACTTCAACACCTGTTAAATATATATATATATATATATATATATATATATATATATATATATATATATATATATATATATATATTTGTATATATATATATATATATATATATATATATATATATATATATATATATATTTAACAGGTGTTGAATATATATATATATATATATATATATATATATATATATATATATATATATATATTTGTATGTATATATATATATATATATGCATTTTTTATATATATTATTTATTATATATATATATATATATATATATATATATATATATATATATATATATATATATATATATATATAATATACGCTGGCACTCGTTGTGTGTATGTAATACGAGTGGCGTTTCGTCCATAATTTTCCCCCACTACCATATAACACCAATATACTCAACCATAAAAAAATACAAAATTACAAAAATTAATAATTTTTTCTGACGATCGCAGATAGCGTGAAACCCAGGGTAACAAATTCACATCAATACAATTATATATACATATATACATATATATATATATATATATATATATATATATATATATATATATATATATATATATATATATATATATATATATACAATTCCACATAAAGGAAATCACCTTATTTATTTTTCTTCATTCACACATGACCCAAGCATAAATGCGCAACACATATCAAACACACACACGCATATATATATATATATATATATATATATATATATATATATATATATATATATACAGGCGTTGGACAAATTATTGAAACACTTGTTAAATTCAAAGAAAACTTATTTAATATGGAGTTGGTTCTCCTTTAGCCTCACATATAGCTTTAATACGTCAAGTAATAGAATCATTCAGCTTCCTGACTTCATCCAGAGGAATTTTCAGCCATTCTTCCATTAACACCTGCTCCAGCTCTTTAAGACACGACGGTGGATGATAGTGGCTCCTAACTTGTCGCTCCAAAATAACAGCACAAATGTTGATATCTGGAGATTGGGGAGGTCACTCCTTGTGTTCTAGCTGACTTTCATGCAGTTCATAGCAATTCTTAACCAATCGAGCGGTATGTTTTGGAGTATTATCGTCATGAAAGATACAGTCACCATCAGGGAATAAAGTCTGGGCTATTGGATGAACATGATCTCCCAAAATGATCAGGTAATCTTTGCTGTATATTCTACCATATAGGACAAATATTGAACCGAGACATTTCCATCAAATAGCGGCCCAAATTATCACTGATCCGTCCCCATGCTTCACCGTTGGAAGAAGGCAGTCAGGGTCGTATGCTTCTTTGGGCTGCCTCCACACATAAATTCGCCCTGAAGAGAAAAACTGGTCTCGTCTGAGAATATGATCTGCTTGCATTGGTCTGCAGACCAGGCATTGTGATCTCTGCACTACTTCAACCTCTTCTGAATGTTGCAAGTGGAGAGAAGAGGTTTCCTTACCGCGGCTCTTCCATGATATCCAGCCTTATGGAGCTCACGACGAACAGTTTTAGTAGAAACTGTACTATTCAGATGATTATTCAACTCAGCAGTCACTTTGACCACAGTAGTCTGATGATTTTTCGCCACATTGCGTTTCAATGCACGTCAGCCCCTTTCAGTAAGTTTGCAAGTTGGGCCCGAATTGCTACGTGCGGAGGTTGGTAAATATTACCAGCTGGTATCTGTTCCAGCAATGCTGTCGTACTCTCTGCCTTCGGGCAGAGAGGAACCCGGAAGAGGCTATACCGAAGGGCAGAGTCTCTTCCGGCGAGGTAGACAGAACCGAACCCGTTTATGTGGGTTCTACGGTCAATTTTTGACCGTGACTACGGGCTCGGATGAACCACGTTCAACTCGGCCTTGTCCCACATCTACCCTCGTGGCAAGGTTGGTAAATATTGACTAGCTGGAATCTTTTCCAGCTGTGCTGGTCGAACCCCCTGCCTTCGGGCAGAGAGGAACCCGGACGAGACTATACCAAAGGGCAGATTGTTGTCCGGTGAGGTAGACAGACCCGATCCCGTTTATGGGGTGTCTACGGCAATATTTAGGCCGAGCCTACGGGTTCCAAAACCCCACATTAAATTCGGTCTCATGCCACATGTGACTGCGTGGGGCAGTTTCTAGATACCGACTAGCTGGAATCTTTTCCAGCTGTGTTGGTCGAACTATCTGATTCCGGGCAGTGAGTATCCCCAGACGAGGCAATGTCGAAAGGCAGTCTCGTATCGGGAAACAGCTACCCGACCCCATTTTATACGAGGTCTACGGCTCAGGTCTCCCACATTAAATTCCGCCCTGTGCCACATGTGATCGCAGGGGACGGTTAGTAAATACACTAGCTCAAACTTTTCCACCTGTACTGGTCAAACTCTCTGCCTCTGGGCAGAGAGGATCCCCAGACGGGGCTATCTCGGAGGGCACAGTCTCGTCTCGACCCCGTTTTATATGGGGCTACGGGGAATTTTTGGCCGAGCCTACGGGCTTGGGTTGCCCCACCTTAAACTCGGCCTTCTGCTATATCCTACATCATAAATATCGACTAGTTCGAATCGTGTCCATCTGTGCGTATGAGTATCCCCATGCGTGTCTATGTGAAAGGGCACAGTTTTGTCTCGGGAAACAGCTACCCGACCCGGTTTCATACGAGGTCTACGGGGAATTTTTGGCCGAGCCTGCGGGCTCTAGTCGCCCCATGAAACTCGGCCTTGTGCCACATTCTACCTCGAGGAGAGCCTAGTAAATACCGACTATCTGGAATCTTTTCCAGCTCTACTGGTCAAAATCTCTGCCTTCGTGCAGAGAGGTTCCCCAGACGAGGTTATGTCGAAGTGAAAAGTCTCACACTCTCATCTCGGGAAACAGCTACCCGACCTCGTTTTATACGGGGTTTACGGGGAATTTTTGGCCGAGCCTAGGTGTTCGGATTATCCCACAATAAACTCAGCCTTGTGCCACATCCTACCCCGTGGGGAGGCTGGTAAATACCGACTAGCTAGGATCTGCACTCAGCTCTTAGCTGTTGTCGAACTCCCTGACTTCGGGCAGAGAGGAACCCGGATGACGCTATGCCTAAGGGCCGAGTCTCGTACCGGGAGTTAGACAGACCCGAACGCGTTTATGCGGTTTTTACGGGAAATCTTTGGCCGACCCTAGGGTCTCGGATTGCCCTTTATTAAATTCGGCCTTGTGCCACATCCTACTCCATTGGTAGGTTGGTAAATATTACTAGCTGGGATTTGTTGAGTACAACTCAGACTTACGTGATAACTACCGACCTTCCAATAGTAGCACTCACTACTGGATTGACTTGCGACGACATTGTGCAAAACTGTTACATTTATTCTTATTGTACTTTTTTGTTTTTTTTTTACAATTTTATCCACTTTGTTTTTCAAGTATATCTTCCTATTAGCACGGAATATAACACTAATAGAAGGACAGGAATTTCACTTCAAAGATGGATCCGAATTGAAAATGATTTCTCGTGCAACTCAGAGAATTTAATATGCATAATAATATGCAAAGGTTGTCACGAACATTACATTGGCAAAACCGGCCAGACATTCCGACAAAGGATGAGAGTTCATCGCCAACAAATTAGGGATCCCCACACCAGAAAGATATCCTTTACCCAACATATAGAGGAATGCGGATGACGAAATCTGCCAAATCTTAAAATCTTCCTCTTCTACCAATGCGACTGCAAAACCACCGAACAAAAGCATATTAATGAAGAAACATTTTTTGTCAACACGTTTAAACCAATATTCAATTCACTGCATAAACAAATGGCATGTCCCTCAACAATAGATTCTACAATATTTTCCTTGATATAACTACATATAAAACCAGCTACGGTCTTTGATTTTTTTTAAATTTGTTCAAGGCATAAGCTTCAATACTTGGGAATATAAAAATTTACAAACTTTTTGAAGAAAGCTAAAAGCGAAACCGGTTAAAGTAAAACAATTTCTTCTGAAAACCAACATCTAAGTAAAACAATTTTAATATTAATATTTCTCTGTAAAAATACATGTATTATAAATATTATATATAAATACATATAAATATTATTTTTTCTAAATCATATTTTCTGTAGACAGCAAGTTTTTGTACAGACTTTTCCAAAAGTTTCAATTTTTATATATGTATATATATATATATATATATATATATATATATATATATATATATATATATATATATATATATATATATATATGTAAATGATAAATTTAGACAAACATCTAAAATCCAATCTTGCTCTTCTCAATTTGTTTATCCTGGGAGAGACCCACCATTTTTAGCGATTCTGCATTTTCAGAGGCGCCATTAAATTATTTTCTATTTCATTCTGGTCTAATTTATTGATTTTGTCCCCATCATTTGGATAGCCTAACGGCTAAAATATATTATCTTACAATTGCGAGGTTCCGGTTGTTATTTGTTTTATTTTTGTTTCTTGTATATATATATATATATATATATATATATATATATATATATATATATATATATATATATATATATATATATATATATATATATATATATATGAAGTTAATTCTATTGTTGCTTGTCACATAATAAAACATGGAAACTGGATGTTTGTGGAGTCAGATAATAAACCAAAATCTAAATACAACAATAAAAACATAATTTTATTATTCATGGAAAGAAATAATCAAGTCGATAGTTGTGTTTATCGTAGTTGGCTCATTTTGAAAGAGCAAAGAACCAGACAAGAAAAAAACTAAAATAACTTGAAACCCGAGAAAAAATTGATACAATCCAGACGACAACTGAGCCCAGTGAACTAAAACAAGAGATGGTAAAGAGAGAAGGCTTGCTCTCGTTAATTCTCTCGTGTAAACCAACAGTTTTTACAAGTGCGGACATTCTATTAAGTAATATAAGAAGAATTATAAAATTTAAAAAATGCCTCCATATTAAGTCATAAATAATTCGCCGTTTTGTTTATCAACTTTATTCTCCCCAAAATAAAGTACATCTGCATTTTATTCAATTAAATATTCGCTCTTATTTGCAGGGCCTTGTTGCCAGCCACTTATAGAGATCGTTTGAATAATATCCCGTAAGTTTTCATATGAAAACGTTTTTAACGAATGCTTCAATCTTGTTTTCATTAGAGAAAGCTTTCTTTTTCATATATGGTATCATAGCTTTTCCCAAACTGATGTGCTCAGATATATCCTTTCCTCTCTGAATTGTCGATTTATGAGGCTATATATTAGCATCACATTAGCTTAGCTTTTTTTCCTCTCTCTTTTAATCTCTGTTGCCCACCCAGGTTCCTAAGGATGTCTCATTTGATTGGCTAGCTTAAATTTAATAATTATGCACCCCATTTTTTCCCGATGAATTTATCATCTACTTGACACAGGGGGATGTGGGTTACCTAATCTTGTACGTGTCAGATTTAAAGTGTGGATGAAATGAATCCCTTTTTTAATAAATCGGCCCTGAATGTCGAGCGCAAATTCCGGTCGGGTTTGTTACATTGGCATACGTGCAAATACCCTTGACAAAGATATGAATCCGTCTCTTCCACCAGCTATGGGTTGAATAGCAGAACAGACTTGGTCTCATAGCCTTAAAGTCTACCGCAGAAAGAAACGATAACCTACTGCGGGAGCATGTTCTACCGTCCTGGGTAAGACGATAAACTACGTCCGCATCCTGGGTAAGACGATAAACTACGTCCGCATCATGGGTAAGACGATAAACTACGTCCGCATCCTTTGTAAGACGATAAACTACGTCCGCATCATGGGTAAGACGATAAACTACGTCCGCATCCTTTGTAAGACGATAAACTACGTCCGCATCATAGGTAAGACGATAAACTACGTCCGCATCATGGGTAAGACGATAAACTACGTCCGCATCCTTTGTAAGACGATAAACTACGTCCGCATCATGGGTAAGACGATAAACTACGTCCGCATCCAAGGTAAGACGATAAACTACGTCCGCATCCTGGGTAAGACGATAAACTACACCCGCGTCCTGGGTAAAACGATAAACTACGTCCGCATCATGGGTAAGACGATAAACTACGTCCGCATCCAGGGTAAGACGATAAACTACGTCCGCATCCTGGGTAAGACGATAAACTACACCCGCGTCCTGGGTAAAACGATAAACTACATAAAACAGCGAAGCCTTTGATCAGGAGCTTTTGATAAGCGTGGAACCACATCTTAATTGCTGGTATTCCCAGGTCCAACCTGACCGGATATGGTAACAGCTGTTAGGGTCCCATCTATGGGCAAATAGTTAACCCCCAAACTGGGCTAAAAACACTCTGAAAGTGTAAAAACAGGTTTTAATAACAGAAATGTTTACCATCAATACAATTTTGATAAAAAAAAAAAGATATTACCACAAATAGATATTTTGAAGAAAAAAATTATTACCAGAAGTACATTTTTGATAAAAAAATATTACCAGCAATAAAAATTTAGACGCTATTAAATAGCCCATTGTGGTTGGTATGCCGTAAAACCAACCAAACCGAAAATGTTCTAGCTAGTCAGTCCTGAATGGAAAGAAACATGATTGCCCAATAGTCTTCCTTATTTGGAATCTCTACCGTAAAGATTGCTGTTTGGAGGCACATTTAAGAGACTTAATCTTCACCATATCTAGGGAGTTAGAAAACTATGAAGATAGAAATCGGTAATTGCCTTGATTAGATGAGGTTCAATTGATTAATGTCCAAAGAGTAAAACAATGATTGGTTAGTTCTCGACGGATTATCGATCCTTTGCAGGTTATTTAAAGTCAGCAAATATTTTTAGATTGTAACATATTTTTTGAGATAATAACCATTTCGTGATACAAGTCTTACTAATTAACTCATAACATATTCTCACACTCCTGTGAGAAAAAGTGGATTTTCCCAAGGGTATTTGCGCCTATGTGTATATAATGAACCCATTTGAAATTAGAACTTGGCACTCCAATTAACAATTCCGAGTATCCAGTGCACCATCCGCACGCCCAGTCTTACTGCACTTGATATTCTTAAACTGACATGCATCTAAGTACTGACCTGACTTGATGTTGCTTGCGTACAGGCGCCGGTGTTTCAATGTGAAGTGTCCGTAACCTTATTGAAAATGTTGAGAAATGTACATTGGAGAAGCGTTCTTTTTTCGTTTGGTGATTATCAGATTATATTACCTGTTATGTTTCTATTAGTTTGCTGTTATGTGAAAAATCTGACACGCTGTTCACTAGGGATAAATAAGACTCCCGAAGGGTAAATGAGACACATCAATACCCTACGCCATCTTTGTGTTAAGAGGGGAAAAGAGAGAGAGCGAAACTTAGACTGTTTTTATATGTACGGTATTGTTTGTAATTTTATCTCTTTTCACGAAACTATATATGCCCCCTCAAAAAGATCATACGACCAGACGTTGTTATAACTGAGCGGAAACCCAGGAAATCCAAGAACATTTGAAACCGCTCAGACGATAGCAATAACAATGAGGAAGCCCTGAAGATCCCAAAACAATTGAAACAGCTCAGATGACAGCAATAACTGCGAGAAAACCCGGGAAATGAAAGAACAGTTGAAAGCGCTCAGACAACGGCAATAACTGTGGGGAAACTCCAGAATTCCTGGAACAGTTGAAACCACTCAGACGACAGCAATAACATTGAGGAAACCCCGGAGATCAAAAAACAATCAAAACAGTTAAGACGACAGCAATAACTATGAGGAAACCCCGGGTATCCCAAAACAGTTGAAACTACTCAGTCGACAGCAATAAATGTGATGAAACCCCAGAAATGCAAGCAAATTGAATCTGCTCAGACGACAGCATTAACACTGATGAAACCCCCGAAATAAAAGAACAATTGAAACCACTCAGACGACAGAAATAACTGTGAGGAAACGCCATAAATCCAGGACTTGTTGAAACCGTTTAGGTGACAGCATTAATAGTGCGGAAGCTCCTGACATCCAAGAACAAGTGAAACTGCTCAAACTACAGCAATAATAAAATAAGTGCGAATCACACTTGAAGTGAAAATGCCATGAATTGTCTATCTGTTCAAGTAGCCAGATGAGTCGGAAAATGGAGTATTAATGCCATATCAAGTCTGAAGTTGCTTAGTCCTCCGCCTGGATATTATTGGAAAGCGCCTTCTTGTCTCTTTATTTCCTATTCTGCAGCTCCTTCCCAAGAGACGAAACCTCGCAAGCATCTCTCTACTCAGTATTTTAAGGATCAGTTTGGCAAGAAGGAGCTTCCCAATCACGAAAGTCTTAATCTTTTCAAGTTTAGTGTCAACCGATATCATTCCTATATAATTGCATAATATGAACTTGTTCACTAATTTTCTTACGTACATACAACGACCACGTTTAGTAAGCATCTACCTTGTGTGAAACACTGGTCTTGAATTGAGTGAATTATTAGTATAAGAGGGTAAAGATAATATATATATATACATATATATATATATATATATATATATATATATATATATATATATATATATATATATATATATATATATATATATATATATATATATATATATGCAAGTTTCATTAATAACGACAGACAAGATACTACGGTTAATTTTTTTATTTAGTTTTTCTTGTGTACGAACAAAAGCTTTCTTTGCTGGACAAAGCGTGTGTAAGAACTGTCCAAATGTTTTATTTTTCCGAGCGCTTTCGGCTATACCTTTAGCCATTATCAAGGATGATTTGATCTTTCAGCTTAATTGAATGTGTGCATTATGTATATGTCTTAGTGTGTAGTAGTGGTGTTTTAATTTCCAAATACGGTTAGCACGTTGTGGCTTTGTTCGTAGTTAATTTTGTTAAGGGTAGGCTTTTTCATTTTTATTATTAAAGCCTCCATTATTTTTAACCTTTTTTTTGCAGGTGGAAGCAATTAATATATATGTGTTTTCTACTAGTATATTTCTAATGGAGTCTGGTAAAATTTTGTGTGTGTGTTCTATATATATATATATAATGAAGTATCGCTGAGCATTTAAAATAAAAACATCAAATTGAATCTCATACGTAACATTATGCTTTGTTCAAATCCAGGCTTTGCCACATATGCTCGGCCTCTATTTCTCTCAATCTCTATCTGGATGTGTGTGGCGCAGCTCGTCATTCAACACGTGGACATTACATTGTCGAGTCCGGTGTCCGGGAAATTTCTCCCTATCTGCACAATGATGTGAATGTATATGTCTGCTTTTAGCATGACTTTTCCCAAAGTCCTATACCAAACACAGCTAGGTCAATCCCGTAAATGTGGATGCACTCGACGACGATGAGGCTGGAACTAAGGAAATTTCAACTGGGCGTAAATTAATGTAAGACATTTAACAATATAATCAGCAAATCTCATTGTAGTATAATAGCTTGTCGAGCTAGATTAACTGCGATAGCACAGTATATTGATTCTCACTGAGTGCTCCACATATGAGCTCTGGTAAAAAACATGTTTTGATAACAGCAGAAATTGCAATATGAGCACTGGTAAAAAGATATTAGTTTTATAATACCCAGAAATTCATACACAGATGTCCTCAAGGACACATGGCACAGTGGATAAAGGTGTTGGTTAGATCCAGTGACAAGACCCAAAGAGTGTGAGTTCAATACCTGGTTAAGGCGGTGTAGAAATTAGAGATGGAAATTAACAGGAGATAACTGACATGGCACGTGCAGCTAGAACAGAGTAACCCATTGAGCGAAATGAAGGGTTCAGTTAGACATACCAATCACCTGAAGAAGGCAGTAACGTGCAATGGCCGAAACGTTGTAATAAATATGTCGACAAAGATGAAGGCAATAGTCCGAATAATGTAAATGTTGGTCTTGTGTCACAGTTAAGCAACGTTTAGTAAATCACTATTGGAAGGTTCGACGTCGCAAACATCTCTCGATGAATAGTGAGATTCGATCCACATACTTTCGTCTAAGCGAAATTAACTGAATTAATTAATTAAATTAATTAAATTAATAATTAATTAATCGCTAGAATCATCGAAAGTCGCAAATTATACGAGAAAGAATAGAAGAATACACATGATTGGCTTGGAAGGCAATCCTGTATAAACTGAGGAAGCGACTATATTTTAACGACCCAGAACATTGCTATATGCATGGACGAGAGTTTGTCCAAATGAATGAAGAAATATCCTCCGTGACAGTGAAGTTCAAACGCCTTACATTTTGCTAGTTGGTAACAAGAGAATTTGGTCATCATTTTTTAGATGAAGAAATTATCTAATATGATTTGCTGTTCGGACTATCATGCCTATTTGGAGTATATAACAACCGTAAACTTTCGAAGCAAGAGAATCGTACTTGTCCGAATAGCAAAGTTTATACGAAGATTTCCATGGCCAGATTAGGCGGAGGGAGAGCGAAGATCTAAAAGGAAATTACACAATACATTTATATGTCATAGAACTGAGGAATTTGTGTAACGTGAAGGTTAATTGTAAATTCATGGCCAAATCAGGTTGACACACCAATTCTCGTCAGATCACCGTAGTTAAGAAATGTTGAGCCTGGTTGTATCTAGATGGGTCCCCGCTTAGGAATATCAGGTGATGTAAACTTGGATGTGCGAGTGATTTGAAGGGTAATGACTCAGGATGAGAAGTTGGAGAGCTGAATTCGATTTCCAGTCGTGTTCGTTGCATGCGGTTACGCTCAGATACCATTGCGGTAGGTGCGAAACCATCTCCTTTCCTTCTCAACAATGGTTTAAATAGCCAGACTGCGTCCTAAAGCCTTGGTTGGAAACTGCTCTACTGTAGTGGCCGCCTACTTCTGCCAAGTCAGTCATAAATGTAATACCGCTTGGGTATACCAGGTACCCCGAGCCTGAATGGGCTCGTAGTGCGGTGGATAACGGCTTAGAATTGAAAATCGGATAGCCTAGTTCGAATTTCAGTCGCGTCTATTATACCCTTGATTGATTATGAATCATTTTCTTTTATTGATTTTACGGCTTATCAACCGTTTGCAGGTTAATGAAACGAAAAGAGATATGATCCCCGAAGCATGTCATACCTTCCCATGATAAAACACATTAGGCCATCGTGGTAATGTCCCATTACTTCTGTTGTAGATGGGAAGGCTTAAATCCAACAAAGGCCATTCTCATTCTGAGAAGGTCACTGTCATTCCAGTAATTACAGGAGTAGCATAAATGGTCCAGAAGACAACAAAAATAAACAGAATTATTGAAAAAGGTTAAAATAAATGGAGAGTTTTGGGGATACTTACTGTAATTTAACTTCAGCAGTAGGCCATCAGTTAACACGGGTGTGAAACCTTTGCTGCAAATCGACCTTCCTGGGTAGCATCATTCAATGTGGAACCGAGATTTTCGTGTCCACTAGACAACATGATGAGAATCTGTGACGTGCTGTCAGGAGGGTCCGACTCGTCCAGCCGCAAACACCACCAACACTCCTCTGTGATTCCTGTTCACGATTCTCCAGGAATAAGTTGGGACTTCACAGCCATTTCCTCCACTGCCACCAGAGAGGAGAAAATGAATAATTATGGTAGCTGGTGCCGACAACAACAACAACAACTACTACTACTACTACTACTACTACTACTACTACTACTACTACTACTACTACTACTACTACTGTTACTTGTGACATTTTTTAATAAGTGAATAATGATGAGATTTATTTCGCTATAGTTTACGTATTTCTACCAGAATGTTAAATAACAATAACTCATAGCAGATCTGACAACACTGTTGTCACTCGTTATAGAGATTCTTTAGTTCTCTGTTCTTACTTAAAGAATTATGACAAATACAAGAATAAATGAAAGACGAATTGGACTGTCACTTTTGCTTTGATATTGCGTATTTTATTTCAGTTCTCTTGGGAATCTGAACATTTATTTGCTTACGATACTTACAAACTTACACGTTTTATTACTTGATGGTTTTAACTTTACACCATCAGAAGACTGTGCACAAATGTTCAACGCTAGAATGAATTTCAGACATTATTTATTTAATATGCCTGATAATTCTTCTATTTGTTTGCTAAATCTTATCAGTTAATCTATAGATTTAATTTTTTTATTTGTGATATTTTACCAAACTTTTCTTTTTTTCTCTCTCTCTCAATCATATTATTGATTTCCTTGTGTTTCTTCTTTTTAAATTTTGAATTTATTTTTTGTTGCTTTCGTTACGCCTCCATCTTCCATTTTTTATTTATTTCAGACTCTTTCTTTCTTTCTTTCTTTCTTTCTTAATTCTCTTTATTTTTTCTTTCTTTTTCTATTTTCATGTTTTTCTCTTCCAACTTACTTTCTCTTTCTTTCACTCTTCATTTGATTCTTCCTCTATTTTTCATATTCTTTTCTTTCTCATTCTCTCCAGTTCTTTCCTTCCTTCTTTCTTTCTTCATATTCGGGATTTATTTCTGTATTTTTCCAACGACGTTCACTTTCTTCTTTTCATCGTATTTCAGAATTCTTAATACAACAGCCAATCATTTACTTTCTTTCTTTCTTTCTCTCTTTATTTTTATTCTTTCTTTCTTTCTATTCTTTCTTTCTTTCTTTCTTTCTTTCTTTCTTTCGTTCGTTCATTTTTTTCTGTATATTCATGACTTATTTCATTGTTTTTTCAACTTCCTGCACTTTTTTCCTATCATTGCATTTCAGACTTTTTTCATTATGACATCTGGCAGTTTGTTCTTTCTGTCTTACTTCTTTTTTCTTTCTTCCATTTTTCTTTCTTCCATTTTTCTTTCTTCTTTCTATTTTTTCTTCCTTTTTCTTTCTTTTTTCTTCCTTTGTTTCTTCCTTTTTCTTTTTTGTTCCTATTTCTTTCTTCTTTCTTTACTTCTTGAAACGCGTGTCCTTTTTTCTATTTGTTCTTTCTTTCCTTCTTCAGTTTTTTCTTGTTTCTTAACTTCATCTTCCTCTCTTTTTCTTTCACTCTTTCTGTATTATTATTTCATCAACATTCATTCTTTTACTTTCTGTTTACCTTTTTCTTTATTCTTTTCATTTTTTCTGCTTAATCGTCTTTTTCAATTTCTTTATCGTTCTTTCTTTCTTCATTTTTTTATTTTCGTTCTTCATTCCATCAACTTCTTTATGTTTCCCGCCCTTATTAATTTTTTGAATCGCTTATCATTTTCTTTCTTCCTTTCTCCCTTTCATTCTCCCTTTATTTATTTACTTTTCACACTTATTTTTATAGTATTGTTTCTATTATTTCGAAACACTACTTTTTTTTCTGACGCATTTTTTCTTCCTTCGAGATTATTTTTAAATGTCAAATGTATTTTAATATCCAGCCTGAATTAATAAATCCCCAAATTTAGAAAAGGCCTTAAAGCAAATAATACATTACAAAATACATGTTTGCTTATCTCGCAAATGAATTAGTTACGTAATTGAACCTCGTGTTTTGCTTTTTGTTTTTTTTATTTTGATTTTTTTGTTTATTTTTAACCCGAAATAGAAAGATTCAACCCATCTGGGACACAAGGAACACAATCAGTATATCACTTGTTCATCCATAAAGATATGATCTTGTTTTTGCAATAAAGAATCGTTAATAATACATACATACATACATACATACATATATATATATATATATATATATATATATATATATATATATATATATATATATATATATATAGTCAAACCTAATGAGCCAGACACACCTACCAAGGTTTCACTTAGGCAGATCGCCAGCCGACCCTGACGATCTGCCTAAGTGAAACCTTGGTAGGTGTGTCTGGCTCGTTAGGTTTGACTAGGTTTGCTCTACGCTTGTATTGAGCTCTTTAGTTAGTTGTTTACTCGTATCGGGGTTTTTTCTTTGGGCCTTGAACC
>OZ038505.1:9604185-9664185 GCA_964036315.1 Acanthosepion esculentum | reverse complement strand
GACTCTTGCCACATCCCGCCTGTGTGATGGTGGTGGTGTTGTTGATGATTATTATTATGATGATGATGATGAGGATATTAAAAAACAACGGTGGAAGAAAAATCTCAGGACATGGTAAATGTATAAAAATATTTTCTGAATGTTGAGGGAAAATGGAAAAATGGCGTTTGCGTTAGAAACTATTTTGGGGAAGATTTTGTCACTTAAAAAAAAAAACAGAGGGAAAATACAAAGAGAGATTTCAACACAAGCATCGACAAAAAATAAAAAAATTCTGCAACAGCAACGGCCATAAAACTAAAAGAAGCAGATAATTACGAATGGAAAAAATAGAAAAGAAACTGAAAAAAAAAAGATAGTATGGTTGATTTAAATGATTATAATGCTTGCTGCTTTTCCGCTGAAAACGGCAACACTAATTGAAAGACAACTATTTTATTTTCAATTGACTTGTTTAGTTGTCTCCCCTTGATGAGATGCTATTGACGGATTCTAGAAGGCTGGGATGAAAAGAGAGATATTATGTCGATTTCTCTTGCAGAAGATATTATTTTCTTGTGACGCCAAAACATTACAGTAAATATAAAATCTATTCAGAGGATTTACCTATTATTTTTCTTTGGTTTCCTTATATATATATATATATATATATATATATATATATATATATATATATATATATATATATATATATATATATATATTAGCTCAGTTCCATATAACATTTTTGTTGAGATAAGCTAGAGACTGAAGGCTTGACTCTGAGGACAGTATTGATAGTCTGAGTCCAGAAAGATTAAATTTAAAATAATTTTCATCAAACCTGATCTTTCTGGCTTAGAACATTTGAAGCTAATTGTTGTGGTAGGATCCCCTAATCTGCATAGGTGACTACCAACTATATAAATAATGGTTGGTACCGGAAGAAGAGGGAGAAAGAATCACGAGATCCAACTAGAGACTCTGATCGACTGCGACTAGTCAACACATTCTCCAGGAACGTCTTCCCAGAAATATACAGAAATACTATATGTACTTATTGTGTACACTTTCTTGTTATAATACATTCTTGTTCTAAGTACATTTTGTGTTGCATTATTATTCCATGCAATAGGCGAGATTCAACAATGAGTCAAGACTCAACACTAATATATTCGCACATCTAAGTGATTGCAAAATCAGGCATATATGTAAAGCAAGTCTATGTATTTATCTATTTATTTATTTACACGATGTACATTGTTCCGCATTTTTATAGATTTTTGGGTGATTGATTCCAGTGCTCCAACTACAACTCGGACGAAAATCATCTTCAGGTTTCTCATCTACTTTTCCCAGTCTTGTGCGAAATTTTAGATTCATAGCCAGCTTTTCATTTACTATTAACTTTACCTCACGACCCAAAGCAGGACTGGAATCGACAGTAAGATAAGGTTGGTTTTCACCGTGACCTAGGAAAAAAACACACCTTGTTTTATGACTGGAATTGTGTGATCCGTTTTATTCAAAGAACTTTCTGCATTTTTCCTCATATAAGACAAAATCTAGATCATTAATATGATGAAATTTGGATGTGGATATATACAATACAGTCTCTCTTTCTCTTTTTCTCTCTCTCCCTCTCTCTTTATATATATATATATATATATATATATATATATATATATATATATATATATATATATATATATATATATATAATTCATACAAAAAGTAAATTAGTAAAGTTAATAAGATAACATAGCAAATTCAATTCGCTAACTAAATTTTTAAAATGCATTACCCACTAACCACTCGATGAATGTTATAATCCTTTTTTTAAAAATTATAAACTGTATTATGTCTCCTTAAATATGAAGGTATTTCGACAGGTTCTCCAGTCATCATCAAGCATGAAAACTATTTGTTTTTAGAAAATTCAGGTTAAATTTACGTTCAGTTTCCTACAACTTTTCGCCATTCTTGGCAGATCTATTATCACACTGTGGGATATTTAATAAAGATATACGATGGAAACAAGAAGAAAAAGAAAAGGAATCTAAATTAAATTTGCGAGATTATATACGCAAAACTCATTATTAAGAAAAAAAACCTTAGTCCAATGAAGTCCTAAAGGATAGAACACGTCATATTAACTTTTTGTGGGATTATGGCCAAGAAGAATTGTCAATAATCGGCATTCACTAGTGTCTGAAATGTTTTAAAGTTTACAGAAAATACTGGTTGGAATTGTGCGCTCCGGTCTTCTTAAGGAAATATACGTTGTAATTTCAAATCCAACCCTTTATTTAGCCCACGGTGTAGATTGTTTTAGTTCCACGTGCCATGCTTTTTCTTGATATTTGAGTTTCAGTTATTTCTCTTCAGTAACTCAATTCTCCAAGTTTTTGTTCACCTCTGCTGCAGCCAGGTATTGGACACACAACTTTTTGGGTCAAGTCACTTTTTGATTACTTGAAGGAACGCCTTTATCTACTGGACCTTATGTCCTTGGAAGAAGACCGAAAGAAGGCCGGAGCGTACATCGGCCGAAACGTTGTAATAAATATAGCGACAAAGATGTGAACAATAGTCCGCATAATGTAAATAATGTACATAATACCTCATTTCAGAAATTTTGCTGTATTTACTCATGGTGTTTTCTAAGCTGAATATATGGGGAAGCTAGTGAGGATCGAACTCGCTATTTAGTTGTAACTGATATAGCGAGACAAGCTTACTAGTCATTACACCACGCCCAGTGGGAATTTTCTAATCTTAGCTTAGATGTGACACAAGGCCGAATGAACCGGGCACAGAGTGAGGATCGAACACGCTATTCAGTCGTAATTGAACTTGCGGGACAAGCTTGCTAACCGTTGCCCCACATCGAAATGCCCTTTGGAAGCGTTAAAATTAACAATTAAAAATTAACAATCCACTCGTTGCCCCAGTTAACAACAGACTGAAGGTCGTTTTTGATATCAGCTGCCAATTTGACATTATAGGACTGATCAAAGTTTGTATTCAGACAGGAGTAAATGGTTCTGTCATCAGTGTAGACGCCATGTTGAGAGCTAATGCCACCGGGAAGGTCGTTAATGAAAATTAAAAATAGAATAGGACTAAGGGTAAAGTCTTGGTTGCTAATCTTTATTTACTTAAAACCGTTTATTGTCCTATATGTGATGCGCTCATAGTGTTTTCACATTTAAGCATTTGTTATTTATAATTTTAATCGTCGTTATCTATAGAGACTATTCTCAACCAACACTTCGTATACAGTAAATTAGATATTATATATAGCAGTCCTTTATTCGTTTCTAATACTATCTTTCAATCCGACAATACCAGTAAATTAGATATTATATATAGCAGTCCTTTATTCGTTTCTAATACTATCTTTCAATCCGACAATACCAGTAAATTAGATATTATATATAGCAGTCCTTTATTCGTTTCTAATACTATCTTTCAATCCGACAATACCAGTAAATTAGATATTATATATAGCAGTCCTTTATTCGTTTCTAATACTATCTTTCAATCCGACAATACCAGTAAATTAGATATTATATATAGCAGTCCTTTATTCGTTTCTAATACTATCTTTCAATCCGACAATACCATGCCCCGTCTTGTAAATACATATTTCGTTATTTCAGTGTGTCTTAGAATTTCTTTGTCAATATTTCCGTAGACTTTTTTTTTCGCTGCTCAGTTAATTGAAATTTCGCACTTTCTTGTTTGTCGTCTGTGATGCATAATTCAGGCATTTTTCTTTTCATTTTGTCCATGCGCCTGTTTCCAACTTGCCTACTTCTTACGATTAATAGTTGGCCTTTTCCCCTTTGATTTAATCGGCTATCTTATCTCATAGGTCTTTCGGTTTTCCTTCGGAATCAGCCATTAACAAATTATCCTCAACACAGCCTATGTGGTTAAGATTACCAGCTAGTTCCTGTAATTCGCTAAGAATGACCCCGCTGAACAATTTAAATAAAGCCGATGAGAAGACATGTTCTATTCGCCGTTCTTCTTCTTTTATGATGGACACACTTAATTCGTTAAATGAGAATCAGAAATAAAGCAATGTACTAAGAGAAAGGAAAATGTTCTTTGAAACAAAGAAAAAACGATTGCTGAACTGCTACTATATGGTAGGAATAGCACAATCTCATTATTAATAAAGGAATATCTTGAAGCGAATGAGAGGTGGTTCTACCTATGAAAGATATTAATGCTGTGGACATAGAACGTGAGCAATTAGGATGTTTGAAGGAAATATAAACTACAAAGAAACTGATACGTACAATCAAAAGGAAACTGTTCGTTTTTACGGCTTATCAACCCCTTTCCAAGGTATTTAAAGCCATAAAATATTTTTAGATTATTACTTAGTAATGTTTTAGTGAGACAAGTTTTACTAATTAACCCATAGCTGGGTATAAAATAGTTGGATTCATACCTTTCTAAAGTGTATTTGCGCGTAAATCAATATAACGAACGTAACGTGCATTAGAACTCGGCACTCTGATTAAAAATTCCAAGCCATCACCCTTTATACCAACCGCACATCTAAGATTATAGCACCTGGTATTTCTAAGCGGTCATCCATTTAGGTACTGGCCAAGTACGACGTTGCTTAACTTCGGTGTTTCAACGTGATGTGGCTGAAAGCCTGATATTTCTGGGATATATCCTAAAGAAAGAAGACTTGAAGAATTTGATACTCAGACAAAATATTAAATGCAAGCTGGGCAGAGCAAAGCTATTGCTAAATAGCTTGTATGATGGGATGTCAGAAAAAAAGGTCTGGGATTGATAATAACAGGACAAATATTTAATTGGGGAGAGCCATGTTTGTCCACGTCCTGAAGGGTCACAGTATATGAAAAGAAGATTATACATATAACCCGTATGTTTATTATATAATATCGAATATTTATTAAAATGAAAAAAAAGGCAAATTAAATGGTTTGCTTGTTCTTTTTCTGTTCATTGTATCAAGAAAAAGTTGCCATCATGACTTATTTACGTTGTCAAAATTCCAATTAGCGGTATGCTTTGTACAGAAAGAAAGATTTCTACAAATGTCATATTTCTGTCCACTCTACAGGTAATAAAAAATTAAATATCAGAGGTCATAAATCTGTATGAAGTGTTCAAAAAATATCCTGTAATAATCTATTGGTGTGTGTACAAAAATATGTTACAGAAACTATACGAGGTATGGCTGAAAAATAACGGGACTGGTGCCATAAACAATTTATTTCAATTCCAAACAACAAACTACATGGTTTCCCCTTCAAAGTAACCCCCCGCCTCTCAGGTCTAATGCACTTTTCCACCCTTTTCTTCCACGCTTCTATGCACTGTAGGAAGGATTCTTCTTGGATGCTCCACAGCTCCGTCGTGACGGCACTCTTAATGGCCTCCACGTCTTCGTGGATGATTGCCTTGAGCTTGGGGCATAGAAAAATATCACGCCTCCTATAATTATGATCACGTGATTAACTGCATAACGTCAGAGATATGCTATGTTAATGTATTTTAGTCGTATAATTAAAGTACCTACGAGGTCTTTCTCAAAAGAAACGGGACTGGTGTCACAAACAATTTATTTCAATTCCAAACAATAAACTACATGGTTCTCTTTCAAAGTAACCCCCTTCGAGTCTAATGCCCTTTTCCATCCTTCTCTGACATGTTTCTAGGCACTTCTGGAACGATTCTTCTTGAATGCCCCTCAGATCTGTCGGTGAGAACAATTCGACGGTATCCATGACTTAAAGACGGGACCTTTGATGATCTTGAGATTGAGGAAAAGGAGAAAAAAATCTCATGCGGGGAAAAATCAGAGGAATAAGGAGGTTGTTCAAATTTGACGATGTTCTTCTTGGTTAGAAATTGTCAGTACGTGGTGTGCAGATGCATTATCGTGGTGAAACAGCCACTATTTGTACTCGCATGTGGAAAAATGCATTGGTTGCAGAAAGTTCAGATTACATATTCCCAAGATAACATGTTCGATGATAACACAATCAGCTTATCTCTCATTCGGCCATAGGTCAGACAGACATCGTATAAGACAAAATAATCTGTCTATATTTCTGAGATGAGATATTGTAACTATTTACATTATTTACATTGTCCGGACTCTTCTCCTAATCTTTTCTGTCATATTAACAACGTTTTGGTTCTTGTACGCTCGGGCCTTCTTCAGGATCTGTCTATATTTCTGAGATGACGTATTGTAACTATTTATATTATTTACATTGTCCGGACTCTTATCATAATCTTTACTGTCGTATTAACGACGTTTTGGTTGTTGTACGCTTCGGCTTTCTTCAGGATCTATCTATATTTCTGAGATGAGGTATTGTAAATATTTACATTAATAAACATTGTCCGGACTGTTATCCTAATCTTTTCTGTCATATTAACGACGTTTTGGTTGTTGTACGCTCCGGCCTTCTTCAGGATCTGTCTATATTTCTGAGATGAAGTATTGCGACTATTTGCACCATTTTTATTGTTTGGACTCTTGACCTCATCTTTATTACCATATTCACGACGTTTCGGCCATTGTATGCTCGGGAATAGTCAGTCTGTAATTTGACATTTCTGAAGATTGGTTCGATAACGTTAGTGTAGAGATTCTCCTCACAGATATATATATATATATATATATATATATATATATATATATATGTGTGTGTGTGTGTGTGTGTGTGTGTGTGTGTGTGTGTTTATGTGTGTGTGGTGGGTAGGTATATTAAAATTATATTTATAATGGAAGAGGTAACAGTAGTATAGGACATATAGCGATATAGAGTTTATAGATATAAACAATGTTCACAAAGGAAGCAACACTGCTTGATCAATGCTTGAGGCGTGAAACAGGTAGTCCTCATGGAATAGACTATTTACATTATTCGGACTATTGTCCTCATCTCTATCGCCATATTTATTACAACGTTTCATCCATTGTACGCTCCGGACCTCTTCAGGTGGTTGGAATGTCGAACTGAACCCTTTATTTCACTCACTGTAGTAGACTGTTCTAGTTGCACGTGCCATGGTTAATGAATGTCAGTTATCAGTTATCTCCCTTCCCCTCTCTAAGTTTTCCATATTGAACTAACACTCTTTGGGTCCTGTCACTGGATCTAAGTAACGCCTTTATTCACTGTGCCATGTGTCATTGAGGGCATTTGTTTATGAATTTCTGGATATTATAAACCTAATGTCTTCAGCAACCATTTTTTAAGTGGTCATATTGCAATTTTTGGTGTTATCATCCCATTTTTTTACCAGAGCTCATATTGCAACTTTTGTTGTTATTGCTTTTCTCTGGCACTCCTTATTACTGGTACCCATATTGTAATCATTTTTATGCTTGGTCGGCTCAGGAGTATTTTGTGGCCTAGCATATGTGCTGATTCCTTAGGTTTATGTATTTTCCAATGGTGTTCTTTGTCTATCATATCAACCAGATCCCACAGAGGGCCAGAGCGTACAACGGCCGAAACCTTGTAGTAAATATGGCGAAAAAGATGAGGACAATAGTCCGAATAATGTAAATAATGTACATAATAACTCATCTCAGAAATATAGACAGATCTTCATGCAGTGTTAATTCCGATGTCCAGTTCCTCTCTACATATCAAAAAGGGCTTCTCTCATATCATGTATCTGTTGGAAAGTACTCTACCTAGTTTATTTTTTTAAGAACCTATAAATACCAGGAAATAATTTAACAGATTGTAAGAATTATTTGCGGGGAGATTTGCGCGTAAGTGAGTACAACGATCCCAACTGGAATTGTAACTCCGCTCACTAAATGAAAATTCCGATTCCTTATTGTTATGGTTCAGGTTATGACCAAGGAAGAACAACACGAATACAAGAGTATAAATAACGAAGATATATTACACGGAATAATAATACAAGATGTGGAAGTTGTTAGTATAATGGTCAGTCTCGTTTGGAGTGAACTACTATCGGCTTGACTCGATTCGTCTCTCTCTCTCTCTTGAGAGGCGTAGTATACATAGTGTTAGGAAGAGTTCATTCTGCAGTTATAGGTAAGGACCCATAACAGAAAGAAAGAAAGAAAGAAAGAAAGAAAAGGACAACTGAAGGATAAAATGTAGAAAGAAAGTATTATGGTCCAGGTTAGGCACAAGGAAGAGCAACACGAACACAAGTGTAGAAATAACGAAGATAATATTACACGGAATAATAATACAAGATGCAGAAGGTGTTAGTATGACTGTCAGACTGGTTTGAAGTGAACTACTGTCGGCTCGACTCGATTCGTCTCTCTCTCTCTCTCTTGAAAGGCGTAGTATACATAGTGTTAAGAAGTTCATTCAGTAGTTATAGGTAAGGACCCATAACAGTTATCCATGACACCATATGCCCATCCAAACTTAGAGAATTTGATATTCTTAAGTAGTCACACATCGCGCTACTGACCATGTTCGATGATCGTACGAGTGCCGGTGTTTTAAGGTTATGTGATCAAGGACTTCAATATATAGGAGGGTCGGCTTGAATAGGGTGACCAATATATAATTTGAAGCAGACAGACCAGATGGTGCACATACAAAAAGAACTTTCTCAAAAACGGCATTAAGGAAAAAGGTTATTTCTCAATGTTCACACAACCTCCATAAATATTATTAATATGCAAGAACTTTCTTAAATTTAAAAGACGCCTATTGTTTCTTTTATTCATATACAGGGTGTCCATAAAGTTCGTGTGCACTTTAAAACATTTATAACTTTATTTGTATTTGCATTAGAAATAATTTGTAAAAAAGATTAGAAAGAAGTATATCTATATTTTTAAGGTTTTATTGAAATTTTATTTAAGTTTCCACATGTCCTCCATCATTAGCAATATAAAGGGTAATACGATTTTGCAGTTCACGGAAAACATTTGCCAACTGATTTACAGTAATGCCTGAAATCACATTAGTTATTATAGCTATACTTAAAACTAGGTACATTAAACTTTATAACATTTTTTACAGATTATTTATATCGCAAATACAAATAAAGTTATAATTTTTTTAAAGTGCACACGAACTTTATGGATACCCTATATATATATATATATATATATATATATATATATATATATATATATATATATATATATATATATATATATTTTATATATAAATATATATATATATATATATATATATATATATATTTTTATATATAAATATATATATATATATATATATATATATATATATATATATATATATATATATATATATATATATATATATATATATATAAAAGTGAACATAGAAGTCAACACTTAGAGGCGACAGTCTGTTTCATGCTTGATGCAATCGTCAGAAATGGATACCCTATATATATATATATATATATATATATATATATATATATATATATATAAAAGGGAACATAGAAGTCAACACTTAGAGGCGACAGTCTGTTTCATGCTAGATGCAATCGTCAGACCTGACGATTGCATCTAGCATGAAACAGACTGTAGCCTCTAAGTGTTGACTTCTATGTTCCCTTTTATATTTATACACGCTCTATCTCTGATATTGAGTACTTTATCCCATAAATATAGCACACTTTAAGACTATATATATATATATATATATATATATATATATATATATATATATATATATATATATATATATATATATATATATATATATATGTAACGTAGAGCCGTAAATATGTATATATTTATTATGCAGTGTTACATTAGAACATGCACATACCCACTATAAAATTGTACATTTTTGTTTCAACGCCAAAAATTGAAAACCTTTTTTAAACGTCTCATCAGGTGGGGAATCACGATGATAATTTTAAAAAAAAGTTTTCCTTTTATTGGTGTTGAAACAAAAATGTACAATTTTGTAGTGGATATGTGCATGTTCTAATGTAACACCGCATAAGATAAATAAATATTTACGGCTCTACTTTGTGTATTGAGCACCATTTTTAAATTAATGCTTTGAACGCTGCGATCATACTCTTCGTTCTTCTACACTTTGATATATATATATATATATATATATATATATATATATATATATATATATATATATATACACTGTCGTTGATGTTTTCTTTTTGGAAAATGGTAGCTTGGTATACCACATGTTACGAATTATAGGTACATCCGACTGGGTAATTGGTTCTGTTTTACAGTTTCAAGATAGATTGTTTTCTTCTTTTTTGCCCTCCTGAAAGGCTTTTTGTATTTAGCTGTTGTGTGTGCTAGCAATGTTCTGCGTGATTTTGGTGCAGGAATAACTAATTTTGAGAGTTTTTTTTTTATTGAAAATGTTCTGTAGAGGGTTATTTTGATTAAAGTGGTTGTCAACTAAGATTAAGAAGTGTCTGCCAACATTTACATTGGAAAGTTTTTATCTATTTTTTTTGTTTGTGGTATCACTTGTTTCATTATTCTCCAATGCTAAGAATAATGATGGTAAAATAATTTTTGTTTGAAATTAGTCATGCTGAGAGCTTCGTTATAAGTTATTTTGCTCTCATTTATTTATTTATTTTCAGACGATAATTTTTTTATTCTAGTGTTTACAGTATGAAAGATTTGTTTAATTATTGAGTTTGAGTGATTGGAGTTTACATTAATGTAAATAGGAATTTGAATTTCTTTATGAAATGGCTTATAGATGTTGCTAGATAGTTTAAAAGGTGAAATAACCAATGGTGATGGATGAATTACTTCTGGTAGTGTTTTCCCAGCACATCATTGTGATGTAAGGGTATTGTTCTGCTGTCATGATAAATAGCTGCTATATAATTCTCCGCATTTAACTCAGACTCAACGGGTATTTCAATTTGTTTTAAGACAAGTCGCAATGATTATTCATAATAAAATAATATATTATGTATTTCTACAGGAAAACATTTGCAAAGCATTTTCGGGGTAAAATCATTTACAACGTATTTACGTTTACCTGAAAGGTTCTCGGCCCGACCAAGATGCTATCACATTAATCGGATAACTGGACATTTAGTAAAATTTTCAGCCATGGGGGGAGTCGAGAAATATTCAGTACATCCTTAACCCTAGAACACTAACCATGGGTATATAGTACTCAGCGCAAATTTTCCTTTAAATACTTACAATTTGAATACCTGATTTTCATACCTAAATAAAATGTTTTTCAGTTCTTGTTAATGTTAACTCAAAGTACAAAGTTTGAAGTGCCGGCATGTAAAATATTTCAAATAAACATTTACATCAAATATTTTTTTGATATTTTCAAAATCGGGTATGATATACCCATGTTTAGTAGTGGTGTAACTTTAATTGATGGTTAGTGTTCTAAGGTTAAAACTTAACAGACCACGAGAATAATAAAAATCTGAAAGTATTATAGTTTCTTGCACATATTCTAGACTACTGAAGTCGTATTCTGTCTATTATTCGATGCTATACTATACGGGGCGTCGTAAAAAGCTCTCGACTCAACCCACTTCTGAAAATATGATTTGAAAACAGCTGTCCTATAGTACAATCAATTTAAATGCATTTTTGAGCACACGAATTTTCAATAAGAAAATGTATTAAAAATTCACGAAGTGTCTTCCCAAATAGCACTGACATAAATTGTTTCCATGGAAATATTTATCAATGATTTTAATAAATCGGTGAAACAGACTGATCAACAGCGGCAAAATTTATTTTTCGTTAAGTTTGTTTATGGCTTGCACGTAAATTCAGATTCTTTAAGAACTGATGTTGCCGGGCTGTGAATATCCGGTTCCATTTAAATCCCCCTAAATTCTATCCATAGACATCCGTCTCAGGTGGATTAACGTAGAGATGTGTCAATTTATCCAACAACATGACATGATTAATTGGCATGGGACGCAATAAGAACAGGCAGATTATTATAGATACAGTTCAGAATAATCACGACATTTCATCACGTGTTGATTACATATACATGATCTATCTCTGTTGCTCCTTATCTATCTATCTATCTATCTATCTATCTATCTATCTATCTATCTATCTATCTATATGCATGTGTGTGTCTGAGAGAGGTAGAGAGAGAGTGTGTGTGTCTGTGTGTGTTTATCTATCTCTCTCAAATTGTTTCTGATCGCAAATGTTCATATCTATTTCAACATGTCCGTATCTATCTATCTATCTATCTATCTATCACAAGATATTCATATCAATCTACTTATCTCTCTATCTCACGATATTTATATTTATCTCAAGATATTCATATCTACTATCTATTTATATCTGTTTATATCTATATATCTCAATATAACTATGTATCTATCTTAACCTGATACTATCTATCTGAACATGTTCATTTCAATATGTCTCAAGATGTTCATATCTATCTCAAGATATTCATATCTATATCTATGTATCTATCTAGCAATTTCATATGTATCTCATTCTCATGATGACTTTCTATCCATCTATCTATCTATCTATCTATCTATCTATCTATTTTAGTATGTCTATCTATCTATCTATTTTAGTCTGTCTATCTATCTATCTATCTATCTATCTATCTATCTATCTATCTATCTATCTCAGACCGTACATGACCTCTCTCTTTCTCTGTTTCCCAAGGCTTCATCATTGGTGCTACACCGTTTTTAATTTTCATTAATAAACTTCCCGATGACATCAGCTCTCAAATTGAAATGTACACTGATGACACAACCACTTACGCCTACCTCGATAATAAGGCTGTTCAAAATGGCTGCCGATAACCAAAACGACCTCAAGCCTGTCGTTAACTGGGGCAAAAGAAAGGCTTGTTAACTGTAATGCCTCCACAATTAAACTTCTCTAATTAATCATCTGAGCTACCTCTCCATCCGTATGGCTGATGCTCTCCTCCAGGGAAGTGACTCGTGCCGCCATTTAAGGCTCACGTACTCAGCTGACATAAAGTGGAAAGACTACATTGAATCCATTGCTAGGAGAGCTGCTAAGAAATTTGGTTCACTGTGTTGTGAGAGAAAACTTTTCTCCACAGAATCTACCTTACATATCTATAAGTCTACCATTCGTTCATGCTTAGAATATTGCAGGCATATATGATGCGGTTCTCCTGCCTTTTGTCCTTGAGATCATTGATAAGATCCAAAGAAAAATCAGCAATATTGTTGGTTCTGATCTGGCAGTTCGGCTTCAGGCTCCCCCCACCCCTGCCCGTAAGGATACCTCTTTCCTTCTGTTTTTTTTTTAAAGTCTTTCATGATAATTGTTCGGATGAGCTCTACGCTATGGAATCTAGACGTTTTCAATTTAAGCTCAATACTACAATGGCGTCGAGATCTCAGCAATTTTCAGTTGAGCTGGCTGGATGTAGCCCTATGTTCTAAACTATGAGTTTCTTTTCTCTCACTTCTCACTTTTTGAACTCCCTTCCGACTGTTTTAAAGCCAACGTTAATCTGCAAAAATAAAAATGCAATGCCAACCGCTATCTACTGTCCTGCTGATTTTTTTTTTCCTTTCCGCCCATTATTAATTTTTCTGCTCCTAATTCTTCGATGCGCTGTAACCGCTTTGGCTTTACTAACTTGCATGGAGTGATACCAATTAATATATATATATATATATATATATATATATATATATATATATATATATATATATATGTTGAGTCTTGACTCATTGTTGAATCTCGCCTAATGCATGGAATAATAATGCAACACAAAATGTACTTAGAACAAGAATGTATTATAACAAGAAAGTGTACACAATAAGTACATATAGTATTTCTGTATATTTCTGGGAAGACGTTCCTGCAGAATGTGTTGACTCGTCGCAGTCGATCAGAGTCTGTAGTTGGATCTCGTGATTCCTCCCCCGTCTTCCGGTACCAACCACTATTTATATAGTTGGTAGTCACCTATGCAGATTAGGTGGATCCTACCACAACAATATATATATATATATATATATATATATATATATATATATATATATAAAAAGACATTTTTGATATGTTTAACGTTCTTTTTATAGATACAGGTATTTAAGTAAATGGTCTGTTTATAATAATTGACGGTTCCGTATAGGATACGGGTTCGATTCCTGTCGGAGAACGAAAATTTTCTATGAAAATTTCTCGGACATTCAGGCCGGTAAATGTTATTTAATACTGTTTATTATAAACAGAGCATTTACTTAAATTTTTGTATCTATAAAAAGAACGTTAAACATATAAAAAAATGTCTTTAAATAAATTGTCGGACTCTGTCCAATTCAAATATATATGACTTATACTAATATATACACATACACATATCACGTACAATCTCAAAGATCTAAAAGATAACAAACACTTAACGTACACATCCTATTCGCAGTAACCAATAAAACTGTCAAAATTACGAAGGAGGGAATTCTTAAAGTCTCCCATCCTCTATCTGAAAACAACTTGAAAGAGGCCGTTTGACTAACACAAGGACTGACCAAAATTAATTAAAAAAACAAATGAAAACTAAAGATAAATTTCACTTTCTTCAGAAACAGTCATTCACTCCTGTAGTTTCTTCTAGGGATGATGGCGATGTTGACCAAAACTAGTGGAGAAACCTAAATGAAATAATAAAAAATTATTAATACAATTTTTATTGTTCAAAACATATATATATATTCAAATACATTTACTAATCGAGTATATTAGAATTTTCCTTTATCTTTCTTGTTCATTGTGGATTTGACTTTTGATTTCTGATTTATTCGTTAGTTAAACTAATGCAATTTGAGGAGAAATTTTTGACGAAATATTGTTTTACTCAAATTGTATCCAGTTGTGAAGAATTGTCTGCTTATGTTACACTATGTATATGTCTAGGTGATCCATCATGCTGTAATACTTTACCTTCTTCTATATATGGTAAGAGGTGGGCATTGAGTAAAGAAATGTATTTTCTGTGATTTCATAAATGTTATTTACTTTGCTTTTGATATAGCCCCAAACCATTAATGATTCACCACCGATTTTACTAACTTCGGTTTGGATCTTGGATTTATTTTCTTGTTTTAGTTGTTCTTCAGACATAGTCACTTTCATTAGAATTTACATCTGTTTTGTTACCGCCAATATAGAGGGTGCGAAGGGCAAATTGTCGCCATATTATATTTTTTAATTTCGCGCATGCGCGCTGTTTATTACCCTACTATGCAGCGGAAACAACCCACTTCATTTGCTCCAAAGAAGGCCAAGCTCGTTTCATCTGCAGGGTAGTTGATGGCCTTAGTTATTTTTTGATGCAAAAGGCATTGTGTTTATTGACTATCTTCAAAAGGGCCACAGTATGTGAGGCTATCAAGAAAAAATTATCCAGGAAAACCTGGTTTATCAGGTCAATGCTACAGCGCACAAATTCTTGATTGTAATGACTGCTGTGCGTGACCGTAGCTTAGAACTGGTTGAACGCTCTTCGTATTCACTTTATTTGACCCCAACTGATTATTATCTGTTCGCCAACATGAAAAAAAAAACTTGTTTGGGAATCAGTATCACAGATGATGATGATGTCATATCTGCTGTTGTTGATTTGTTTTACGAACAGAATGTTATCTTCTTCGCCAATGGGATCCAAGCGCTACAACACCGATGTCAGAGTAGTGTGGACATAAAGGAGGACTATGTTGAAAAATAAACCACATTTGCTTATATTCCATGACAGTATCTTTATCAGCTTATGAACATTTCAGCCGGCACACGGAAATCTCAAACACAGTTCGATAGATTTCACAAGTGAATCGGAACATTTTAACATCCATCTAGTCATTCGATAACGTCATTTCACTTCAGAGTCGTTCAGTTTTATTTCCCGTTTCATCAGCATATATATATATATATATATATATATATATATATATATATATATATATTGTCGGCTGCTCTGTATTGTAAGGTCAGTTGGGCACCGTCTGTAAGAAAAAAGGGGCACCATGATGCAAATCACTTCGACAAAAATTTGGAAACGGTATGCTGTACTGCTTGGCATTCGCACCGGAAACTTCAATACAAACATTTCAGTTGTTTGGGTGTTAACCTGAGGACAGTGCAGAGGATACGGAAAGAGTTGGATGAGGCTAATTGTGATTACGAAGGTACGGCGGTTCGGAAAAAACGCAATGATTGTACTTATCAGAACAACCGAATTTGTTGCTAAGGATCTCTGACACAACAAGGACGCCTACAGTCGTTGGCTTGAGGAGGTAGTACGGCCTTGGGTCAAGAGGGTGGCTGCTGGAAGAACGCATAGCTGACAATAGGACTCTGCACCATGCTATACAAGCAGGAGAACCCAGTCATGGCTTTCAAACAATTTCTGCGACCACACTACACTTTACGTCTGGCCACCTAACTCCAAGTCTGCAACCTCCTTGATTATTATGTGTGGGGCGAAGTTGAGCGAGAGACCAACAAGACTCCTTTGAAACTATAGTGAAAAAAACGGCGACTTACCTCGTCAAACCAAGTGACAGCGCGTTGCGTGTATCCTACGACGGAAAATGTGGCGAAAAAGAAAATTACTTCCCCAAAAAAAGGGCACGTATTCCGAAATGCGATGCTGAAGACGGAATATTTAAATAAAAAAAAAAAACAAGTCCGTCGCAGGAGTCGCTATAAAAGTATTTTGATATGCAATTCCTTTTTGCATATACCAGTTCCAAGACCAGCAAATTTCTTATGGCCTTGATATTACAAATTCTCTAATTATTTCTCATTGACACATTCTTTATGATTATTCTATAATTATCACAATATTTTCAAAACTCACATTTCCTATTGTGAAAATTAAATCCACTTCACTAAAAAGAAGTTGAAAGCTATGGGATTTATGTAGCGTGCATTTAAACACTTAAAAAAATGCATGCGTATCTTATTCTTGGGATAATGTTAATCTTCAGGGATGTCAAGTGCCTCATATCTTTTGCATCTTATTTTTAGTATCACGATGTCTTCAGATTTTTTTTCTCTCCCCTGACTGTGTTTTTGTGAATTACAGTCATGAAAAACTACATATATTACTGTTGAAAGAACCTTGTCTAATATTACGGATTCTTAGTAAAAAAAGAAATACACAATTTTAAAAATGTTTTTTTGTTTGTTTGTTAACGATGCCTTTTTTTGTTGCTGCAATGTATACCTTTACAATGCCTTTACATAGTAACCTTCTGACTGTATGAATTGTCATTCCACTATTAATGCACTTTTCATTCATTACTTTGCAAGATGTTTATTTGGGGTTGGATCGTGATAACCTCCCTCCATTTATATGATTTATTTTTGCGGCGGTCTAACAGTCAGTCAGTCAGTTATGTGCCATGCGTGATACAGGCTTAGACGATCATGTATCTTTCGATACATGACTGACGAGGCAGATTTTTTTCCCGCAGTAGGTTAGCATTTCTTTCTGCGGTAGACCAGTTGCCATCCAAGGCTATAGAACCCGGTCATTTACACATAGCTATGGGGTGGGGTGGAGAAGAAGAGGATTCATACCATTCCCACGTAAGTGAATGTAATGGATTCGACAGGAATTCGAACTCGGCACTCAAATTCCTTAATCCGAGCCGCTATCCATTTCTCTACCGGGCATCCTTCTAACAGATATTTCCTTATCCAGAAAACTCCAAATATTAATATACTTTTTCTATGTAACTTAGACACAATGATTTAATATTCCAAGTTCCTTAGCGATGTCGTGTAAACTCATTCTCCATGAAATTTCGATAATTTCCGTCTTTTTTTCCAAACTCACTGTACCGTTTTCTAAAAATTAAACCAACATTCCTTTTTATTAGTGTTCACCAAAGATCAAAGAGCCAGTCAAGGTAAAGAGGTTCTCTGAGGTGTTGTTTGAACGTAAAGAAATGAAAGAAGTTCAGTTCATGGGGTTGTATATGATAGATAACGGTTACACCTGAATTTGAACAATTCAAAATTGTAAGGTTCGGGGAAAACATCCTAACAGGAATCTGTTTCATAATGCAGCAGTTCCTGGCAAGAATCTGCTTAAGTAGAAATAATTTCTTATTAATGGACTACGAAAGGTATCAAGAGCCATCCTTCCTTTTGTACGACAGACCGTGGGTCCCAGATCCAAATTGGTAATACTATAGATACATTCAGAACATGGAAATAGAGATTTCTTTGATATGAGAAATTTTGCATATAAACCTTGCTAACCGAACGCTCCTCTGTGGCGAAATCGGTAAAAGCACGTCAGGCTATTTGATGGTTACGTATATTTGAAAATTTCTCGGACATTCAGGCCGGTAAATGTTGTTAATACTGTTTATTATAAAGAGAGCATTTATTAAAATATTTGCATCTGTAAAAAAAAAGAGAAACATAAAAATGTCTTATATATATATATATATATATATATATATATATATATATATATATATATATATATATATATATATATATGAAGAAATATAGTCTTAAAGTGTGCTATATTTATGGGATAAAGTGCTCAATATCAGAGATAGAGCGTGTGTAAATATAAAAGTGAACGTAGAAGTCAACACATAGAGGCGACAGTTTGTTTCATGCTAGATGCAATCGTCAGGCCACGAGTGCTGTTATTTTTCTCGGCTATTTATATATACGGGTCAGTGGTGCATTTTGGCAGATATTTTACCGGAAGTCGTTTATTTGTATATTTGTTTCAAATTATTTATTTTTGTTTTTTATCCTTTATATTTATTTTATTTTTATTTTTTATTTTGATAGTTGTTTTTATTAAAGTAGTAAAAATTTGTTTATATAGCTTATTGTGGGTCGCCTATTATGGCGGGTATTTTACCGGAAGTCGTTTATTTGTTTATTTATTTGGGTCAAACTATTTTCCTTGTTTTTATTTATTTTTATTTTTTATAAAAAAAAATAAAAGTGTTGACTTCTATGTTCACATTATATATATATATATATATATATATATATATATATATATATATATATATATATATATATATAGATATAGATACAGATATATATATATAGAGAGAGAGAGAGATTAAGGGGTGTCAAGAGGCAAATAACTGATGTCAGTAAAGCTGAAATGAGAGACAAATTTACTTGGACGTATTAAATTTTGCTGTTATCGTAATGAGTTTGATTTCAAGAAGTTTGTCAGTAAATATATATTTTGCCAATTTTTCATTACTCTGTAACAGGTGTTCTTTTACCAAGATCTTTTCTCTTATTCAATTTTTGGGGGTTAATAATGGCTTTTTTGCTGCAATGCCTCCTTTTGAATTAGTTTAATATCATATCCTGGGTATGACGATAAACTACATCCTGCAGCATGTACTCTGATCGGGAAGTTGGAGGTTTTGAGGAGCGTTTGTTGTTTTTATCTAGGTCCACGCTGACCCGGATTGGAAGAATCCGTTAGGGTCCCAATTATGGGCAAATAATGAAACACGAGACAATAGCACATTTTTATAGTAAAATTAATAACAATAGATTTTATGATCTACAAAATGTATAGGTAAAAAGCATGCATTTCTCTGAAAGTATAATATGTACATAATATCTGTCGTTGAAGGCATAAAATTACATACAAAATATTTACATTGAGTAACGTGGAATCACCTCTTAATTGCTGTTTTTTTCTAGGTCCACGCTGTCAGTTTCGCTATAAATTCGGCTCTCTAGCTCTCCCCCTATGCCCGAGAGAACACAACTCGTATTGCGGTTCTGCCTGAAGGCAGTTAAGTGCCATACGTAAAACACGGTTTGGTGATAATATGAATATATGTCTGACTAAGCAGAATATTGTGACGTAACTAGTGTAAATAGTTGTAATATAATACAGAAGTACAGACCGCAGAAACGCAAAATGTCTGTGAATTCAAGTTTCGCGCAGTTAAGCGATCCATCTATATATCGACTGAGCATCGCTTCATAGCGTTAAACTCACGTCACGGAGTATATTTTTTTGTTTCTTCCTATTTTAAATTATATGTATATATATTTATATTTTACTTTGCACCTAATCTTATTAGATTTTGTCAACAGCTTTCTTGCTTCGTATAATTCTTTCTTCGGAATTGTTTCCTTTCCTTCATATTCGTTCAGTCAGTTGCGTGTCATGCGTGATACCCGCTTAGGCGATCGTGTATCTTTCGATACATGGGGTGAGAAAAAGAGGATACATACTTAATCAGAATTTGATTTTAAAAAAATAATAATAATGTGGATATAAAGTGGGGGTCTATTCTATATTATAACCAATATTTACACTGATCTCTCATTTTGTAGCCACGGTAGTTTCTGTAAATTTATATTCCAAAGAATTTTAATATATTTTATTGTTATCAGTTATGTGTCATGCGTGATACACGCTTAGGCGATCATGTATCTTTCGATACATGACTGACGTGGCAGATTTTTTTAACGCCGTAGGTTGCCATTTCTTTCTGCGGTAGACCAGCTGCCATTCAAGGCTATAGAACCTGGTCTGTCGTACTATTTACCCATAGCTGGGGAGAGAAGAAGTGGATTCCTACCTTAGAGGACTCATACCTTTCCCAAGGGTATTAGCACGTAAGTGAATGTAATGGATTCCACTGGAAAGTCAGTCAGTCAGTCAGTTATGTGCCATGCCCGATAGAAGTTTAAGCGATCATGTATCTTTCGATACATGACTGGCGAGGCAGATTTTTTTAACGCCGTAGGTTGCCATTTCTTTCTGCGTTAGACCAGTTCTATCCAAACCTATAGAACCTGGTCTGTCCTACTATTTACTCATAGCTGGGGAGGAGGAGAAGAGGACTCATACCTTTCCCAAGGGTATTAGCGCGTAAGTGAATGTAACGGATTCGACTGGAATCCGAACTTGGCTCTCCGATTGCTCAATCCGAGCCGCTATAAATTACGCCACCGTACCTCCTCGCATATTCGTTATTTGACCTAATTTTATCTCCTTCCCGCTATTTTTTACACTATTGTCAACACAACACACGTTTCAAGAGCGATTCTAAGCAATGGGTTATTAAATAAAGTTCTTATAAAGACATAAAAGTAAGTAGCACTAAATACATATCATTTAGATATATTCAAAGGTTAATTGCTGAGCCGAGACTTGAAGAGGTAAAGATTTACTGAACGGGGAATAATTCTCTCGTGAAGCTGTTTCACAACGTATCACCTCTTGGGATGCCGCTCTCTGAGTTGGAACTTCCTCTTCACTATCTCTATCTATAAAAGGCAGGATGTGTGTGTGTGTGTGTGTGTGTGTGTGTGTGTGTGTGTGTGTGTGTGTGTGTGTGTGTGTGTGTGTGTGTGTGTAACGAATGCACGGCCGCAATTTTTCACGGATTTGCACCAACGTAACTTTTTCGAACATAACTCATAATTGATACAAAAATTGTTAATAAAAATGAACACGCTACCGCCCCTTGTCTGAAGGATTGGAATTCCCTGTATCCTTGGAAACAGGGAATTATGAATTTATGTGTACGTTTAAAACTCTGTAAATTAAAAAAATAAGTTATTTCAATATACGCTTGAAATTTGAAGTTTTTAGCTTCCATTTTTGAAACATGGTTAATACTGTGTAGCAAAACAACCATATTTTAAATCAGTTAATTCATAATAATTTATAATATATATCTGTATCTATAAAAGGCAGGATGTGTGTGTGTGTGTGTGTGTGTGTGTGTGTGTGTGTGTGTGTGTGTGTGTGTGTGTGTTTGTGCGTAACGAATGCACGGCCGCAATTTTCGACGGATTTCACCAAAATTTACATGCACATGCTCCAATTCAGCGAGAAGGCCAAGACCGACTTTGCATTTCCCAACTCCCATCGATAGTGGAAATAATCGATTTTTCATGCTTCTACGGCAGTTTTCATGTAGTTTGCGGCCATTTTCTCCTGGCCAGAGTGAGAGCCTATAGCTGGCTGGCACAAATAGGCAGGAATATTCTACTGGCCAGCGTGAGAGCCAACAGCTAACTGACACGAATGTTAACTAGCATGCTGGCATGCAAAAAACATCGATAGCTGCATTCGTCACAAGTGGGAAAAATTTAAATCTGCATGGCACTTTACTCCAATTGGCTCATTCGCTTGCTTAAACTCAACGTTGATTCTGATTCCGCAGAACTGGGTTGGGTCGGAAAAAGTATTTGTTGTTAACATTCTTTTTTCATTCGGTTTTTCTATTTACGAGTCCTTTTTTAAAGCTGATCGTTTTGTGTTCATTTTGTTTAGTTGTTTTTTCGTAACAGATTTAATGTTTAGTATAGAGCTTAGAACAAATTCGCTGTGTGAGATAGGTAAGAAGTAAGGCGTGTAGCAACAGCAGCACGGCAAAGGGCACTCCTTTAAAGGCAAGGAAGGGCAAAAATACTTTAAGTCAAGTGATAGCGATTGCTGTATGAGTCGTACGATTTTTGAATCAAGCACGGGCAACGCCGGGCCATGCTGCTAGTTATAATATAAAGGACATGATGATGAGTCGATTCTGTGTACATGACATAGCGGACCCTAGCCATGAAGGATTGAATTGGTAGAAGTATGGTCATTCGAACATTGTAATGAAAATAGGAGTCGGTTAACTTGAGACAAATAGGGTTTTGTCTGTGTGAATTAAGTTGTAGGGTAAGAAATAATTCATAAGTCTACGTAGTCACTTTTAGGGCTAGACAGTTGAAATTTAGCACCTCCAGTGTAGGTATGACAACAATACTCCATTTTGGGTCAGATGTGGCTCTTGTAAAGATAGACCATGCCTGGAGGAGTCAAGCACTTTCTGAAATGGTACAAGGAACCGAAAATCTTTTCCCAAACCCTTATCGATCTATTGTATGTATGGGTTTCTATAGACGTTTCTGGTGAAGACCTTTATTCAGAGTACAACCGTTCGTCGAAACTGCAGAAAGCTCACGGTCTGTGATGATGAAACGTTAATAACATGGTTTTTGAGGTAGTGAGAAAAAACGAGGTTACTTGAAGATTCCACGGTGATTAAGACCCAAAAGACATTTCAAGCAAGAAGTTTCATTGAGATTGCAACCCTTCTTCATAACTCAGTGTCTGTTCTGGGATGTTGAAATGTTGCGAGCTTGGTTTGTTTAGCTGTATATCAACACAATATGAGTCATTTAAAAGAATCTCCACATATTTGCTAAACATACTGTAAATTTTTGTTGATACTCTCTCCTGTTGTTTTTCATATCTGAATTTCTGGAACGGGGAGCTATCATTATATTTGTTGTTTAATCTCGGACTTGCAGCAAAAATGGTGGAATTAATTGCAATTGTAAATAATTTAATAATTATTATCCCATATTTTTTATTTCTCTTTTTTTTAAAAAGTTTTTCAGGTGTTCTGGTTCGTTTTAGTCATGAATTTCAATCTTTTTCCTACTTTCATTTTCTTCATAAGCCTCGTTTCTACACATATCTCCATTTTATTTTACCTCCTTTTTATTTGTCCTTTTGTTATATTGTATATATACATTTCCAGTACACCGTTATATCAATTTTAACATTATTTCTTCTACTTCTCTTTTCTCATCTTTCTCGCCCCATCCTCCCCCAGTGTCCACCTGTTCATCCCACTCACCGTACTCTGATTCCCAGCTAACAATATTACATCTCATGCATCTTAATATGGCTTACATCTCTTACTATACCCTCGAAACAAATCAATGATATTTTCACTACAATGTGTCAATTATATAATAACTATTTTATTTTATTTTTCTTCGGCCTCTTAACGCTTTACATCCATAATAATATCGGGATAAAATATAAGATACGAAAATATTTGCTGATTTGATTTCAAGCTTTCCGATGTGTGAGTGTGTATCTAAGGATCTTCTGTCCATTCACCGAAATTTAATATAGGTTATAAATGATTATTGTGGCATGATACGCCCAGTGTCAAATCAAATTACTGTCGATTAGTCCTAAAATCGGAGGAAACAAAGGGAATTAATCAAGGCAAGCTGTACACGAGGAAAAGAAACGAGAAAAAACACCAAGTATATTCTTTTCTTTTCTTTTTTTAAAGGATTTATTCGCTTTTATACTTGATTACCGGTTGTATATCACACAAGACTCACATTATTCGACATTTATTCACCATCACATTAAATACACACGTCGCCTTTGACATAATTCGACTTTAATATGATATATTTTAGCAAAAACAAAACGACCAGATATGTCAGACTAGATATCTTGCCAAGGTTTAGCGTTATTGTGTTACAAGACTGACACGTACATAAAACTCAACATCTCACAAGTCGCAGTCGACCTGCTCTAAACTAGGACGACATTATTAGAGTTAGATAAATCATTACCAAGAGCTCAAAATAATTGTCCTTTTACAGAATTTAAATTGATTCCTATCCAAAAATTATATCTAAATTTGAAAATGCATATAGACCCAAGAATCTTAAAGTAAACGGTTATTGAATATTGTTAATCATTTCTACACAAGCAAGGAAATAAAGCGACTAAGATACAGAGGGTTGCGAGTGTGACTCTAAGAAAAAGAAAAAAATTACTCAGGAGCGAGAAAAATAAAAGAACAGGAATGTAGAAGAAATACGATAACGATTGACATTGCATTTAAAGTTGTGAAGATTAAACTTTTAAAGCAAGAAGTCGGAAGAGAATTCCACAAGTGTGAAGTACAAGAAAAAAAAACCGTTAGCAATGAAACATAGGACTTATAGTCACATCTAGCAATTTCGACTGTAAGATAATGAGGCCTTATCTAAGGAAGAGAATGAGAATGATTCAACGCTGTGTAAGTGACATGGTGCACTTAATTTAATAAATATTGGATATTATAGAGGAACATTCATCAGAACACTTACCATGAAAGTATTTATACAAAAGGCAGAGGGAATGTACGAAAGTCTTTTCACGCCTACATAATATAATTGTCTATTTCAGATGGCTGACCCGAAAATGATGGTGTTCATACAGACGTTCTCGACGTGTGACAGCGTCAATGAACTGAATCCAGTACATGTGCTTTCTGTTACTGTATTACCTATTGTTCTATTGTTCTTATCGTGGCCGAGTGCCTAGAACATTCGCTTTCTGACCATGACACCCGGGTTCGAATTTCACCAAAGAGACTTCCTAATGTTATCGGTCTGCAGGGGGACTATTCCAGCGTGCGATATCTTTGGAAAGTGCCTGAAAACCATACAACGGGTTGACCCAAGACTTGTGAGTTAAATTGGGAAACACTTGTCGGCAGTCGATAGCTGAGCTAGCATGAAGTCATAAGTCATCGTGACCGAGGGTTTGAGTGTGCTGACCTTGTTCAAATTGATGATCACGCTAGATAACATGCTCTATCCCAGAAATTATAACTAAGTTCTGCTCAGCATAGATGCAGTATAAACCACTGTGGGTGTTGAGCAAACACAAATGTACATGAGCGTCCGTCTTCAATAGGAATTGGCTAGCTGGCCTAGCAGACGGATATCCTCGAATACGAGTGGCCAGCTAATATTTTATTATTGTTCTCAATACTTTTTCGTATGTGTGTGGCATGACATTCGGACCACACTTCACATTTTCTTGGCAGGAAAGTAATTGAAGTCGAGATGCCAGAACAGGACCACCAATGCTGATTCCTCTTTGGATTGTATCTAAAACTTCAGGACCATATGTTATAGCAATATTCAAAGCATGAACGAATTGTAGACTTATAAATGCCTAAGATAGATTCGCCGGAGAAAGATTGCATAACACCATGGACCATGATTCACCGTAACATGGTGGGACCTAGCTTTAAAGGTACGAACTATGAACTGATTATCGATTAAACCATTTCCATAGTATAAGCAATAGAGAAGAAAAGGAAGGGAATTAGAATTATTCAACGCTGTGTACGTGACATGGTAGGACCTAGCTTTAAAGGTACGAAATATGAAGTGATTATCGACTGAACCTTTTCCATAGAACGAGCAATAGAATAGCAGTAGCCTTGCTACGTACCGTCTGTTGGAAAGGCTTTATAGGGTGTGAAATTATCCATTTCCCACGTCCACCGAAATGCTTAAGTATTCACTCAAGTTTGAAAATTGAGCTGTCTTCCTATAGAGTGCCTTATGTTTTTAGTGTATTAAATATCTTTAAAGGATTATTTCACTAAAAATCAATCCATTCATCCCCCACGCCTACCAACTTAGGTTTTTAAACATTCAGCATTTTTCACATTTTTCAAAACATATTGACAAGGGTCTACTTAGTAGTAGTACTAGTTGGCATCTATTCGTATCCGAGCATCGGAATCGTCATACCCTCTCGTCTTTAAAATTTTTTGGGAGGCAGGGAGAGTGCTTTCTGGTGGGTAACTGCTGGGTAATTAGTAGCGTGCTTTCCTGCTAGATAATACGTTTTTAAATTCAGATTAATATTCCTTCTACATTAGCCGCAGCTATGTCTTATCAAACCTCCTATTTAAATCAGAGATGGATGGAGAAGCGTCGGATTCCAAACTTTTCTAAGAATCCTGTTACTAATGTGAATTTATGAGATGAGGATGGGGGTTCGAACCCGACTCTCTCATTCCACTTTCCACTCCAATAACTGTTACGCTACCTTCATATATAGCAGGAAGAGATCCTTTACGTAGTTCGAGCCCGACCGCAAAGGTAGTGAAAAAAAGCCTAACATGAGTCTCAATAGATGCTTGGTAGGTGAATGCCGAATTTAATTTCAAGGAAAACAACTGATATTACGATTAACATTCGAGACGAGGATAACAGATACTACATTTAATAATTATTTGCTGTCCACGCTGGAAAGATGTGACACGAGGTCAGTTTAATGAGAGGAGCCCGATTTTGAACTCGACTCTCCGATTTACAATTCCGAGTCATTATTTATTACACCACGCGCACATCCGAGCTTACGTCACCTATTATTCCCATGAGATCACCCGTCGTGTGACTGACCAGAGTCAACGTTCCTTAACTTCCGTGATCTTACAGGAACCAGTGATTTTAATTTGTTCTTGAAATTAAAAAACACGTCTGAAGATCAGCATTTGTTTTATTCCACTTCTCGATCAGAAAAGAAAACTGCAATCCAATATTTAAACTTAAACAATATATGTTATAGTTACGTTGTTCTGGAATTGTCATCATTGGTCGACTGAACTTGCTTTGTTTCAATGACTTTTTTTTTATTAATTAAAAAATACTTAGATCTTTCCTCTCATTTGACTTTTAAAATGATTTAATGAAGAATTGTAGAAGAGAGTCAACGTAGATATGCCAAGAAAAAAAACGGAGAGTTAAGGTGTATTTGAAATATGGGTAAAAAACAAATAATAATTAAGTGTATAAAATTTATGATGAACTGAAAAGGGATTATTTATTTATATATGTTAATATTATCCAGAATTGTATTACTTGATGGAAATGGTTGGAATCTTTTAACACCATGACTCATATCTACCAACAAAGGGAGTTTGCCTCAGCAAAGATTAAAGGCTGTGCAATATAAAGTTCACACCGGTGTAGATTAATAGTTAAGAAGCCTTCTTAAAAATCATCACATCTGCGTCGAGATTAATACTAATTCGTGACAACATATATGTAAACCAAACGACGCGTTAAGCCACGTCAGGAATTTTCAACAATTAAATCGTTTAACAGTTAAGTAGAGTTTACCAATATAGTATCGTCATTGATCATCTCTGTGATTGTCGTGAGCAAGATACACGACATCACACCCGAAAACGCCCACACATTGCATGTGTATGGTGTCACAGAGAAGGGTCAATTAGCGGAGTGCGCCTACACATATGTAAAACTCTCCCACTCAACCAATCGGCTGCTTCGTCATGGTCTATAAAATGAGTGTGTCTGAAGGTTTTGGCAGTGGGGGCAGAGGGAGACGACTGCCCTGTTCGAGAGACGACTGCCCTTTTTGGCGTGACGGCTACAATCTCAGTAAAGACTAAGTGACTATCACTTATAGCATTTTACCTAGTAATACGTAGCCGATCGTTTTAGTCTGCTAAGCTGGATCGATAGTTCCTTTTGCAGGAGTACGCTCAGGCTCATTTCTGTTTCTTCACACCACAGAACTGATAAGATGTGATTTATTCTGCAACTTTTCTGAGCGGACATTAGTTACAGTTTCTGGAACAGAACACATAAACTGGCGTGAGTAGAAGGTGAACAAGATCATATACCGTGTCACGATGACATTTTGACTTCGTGACACTTCAACCGTCGATGGCTTCAAAACAATTTCCTGACTTCCTTAGCAAGACTTCGATCGACGACTGGTATTTTTTTCATACACTTCCCAGCAGTACCACACGCTGGGGTCGTTTCACAAGCGCAATATTATGAAGGAGACATCTCTATGATAAACAAACGATAGTGAGATTCGAACATGGGATTCAAGGCTGAAAAAATAATGTAATAGCCCCTCGGCTATGTAAATAACTACCTATTTTTCATTTCGCAGCCAGAAATTGATAAATTATTTTAAAAAAAGTATGTAATCTTGATATATATTTTTTAATCATTTCACCCGAAGCAAGGCGATAATATCACTAAGACGCAGGGAGTTGCTGAGAGTTTAAGATAGCGAGAAAACGTTAGTAGGGAGAAAGGACAATAAAACCAGGATCCAGGAAGACAGAAGATGGCGACTGACGTTGAATTTAAATTTTTGAAGACGGTAGGTGGCAGGAAAGCAAGAAATCGGAAGCGATTTCAAATGGCGAGAAGTGCGAGAAAAGAAACTATCAGAATAGAACTTACGGTTGACTGTAGATAGACTTGAAAAAGTCAAAAAGCGTATCCTAGTCATTGTTGGAAAAGAACTATTGGATTAACTCTCACTCACAGGCGGGATGTGGCGATCCTCTTGATGCTCTAACATATTCGATGGAAAATTCTTAGACGAACTACATTCCTTGATTCCGCCACGTCTAACCTTCAGGGCTAGGACCCACCATGCCACTTACATTGTATCAAATCCCCCACGTTCCCTACGAATTTCATTGGCAAGCAGTTTCACTCATACCGCTTCATCTTTATGTGGAAGAGACTCCCAAGAGTATGCTTCCCGGTGGCTACAATCTTAGCTTGTTCAATTCTAGGGTTAACAGCTATTGTCCCCTATTATCTATATAAAATATCCCCTTTAACTCAAGTGGTCATAGGGCCGTGTACAGGGTGAACCATACTTTAAAAATGAAAAAGAACAAATATCAACCGTAATAATATTGTTGTCAATGTAGTAATACGATTAAGTTTAAGGTCGATGTAGAAAAAGGGGGAGGAAAATTCGTCAGAACAATTGCCATGGAAGTATTTGTAGAAAAATGGGAAAATAGAAAAACCACGTTACGGTGGTGGGGAAGTAACTGATGTCGAGATGCCAGGTCAGGACCGGTAATATCATTTTTCGTGATGCCAACGAATATTCGTTGCCACTTTCGTAATACTCGCTGTAGTAGAGACTTTATAATCTCAGATACAACTATAGTACGCCGTTGAACAATACTGGTGTCAGACGCCTTCGAATATCACGCGCACTAATAGCAATCAGCATAGAGAAAAATATAGTGAATAGAGTAGATAATAGCCTTCTGTATAGTAATAGAGGATAGAGTAGAAATAGCGATCCGAATAGTAATAGAGGATGACTAGAATGATGATCAATTAGGCACACGCTAACTCGCATATATATGCTATTCTTTTATGGTCACGTGATCTACTTAATCCGGTAATGGGATCGCTTGTGCTTACTCTCTGGCTATCTATGTTCAAACTCAAGTGTCGGCAGTGACACTATTCCTATATAACACCCTTCCACACCCATTTACCCCATGTGTCTCAGTGGGTTTACTTCCTTGCATGGAGGGAACTAGATTTGAAAAAAGATCAAATTGATATCTGTTGTCAAAAGTGACCTAAAATCTGCTGTTTACTGGGGCAAGGAATGACTTCTTAATTTTAACTCCTCCAAAACAAAACTGCTTTTCTTTAATCATCTGAGAGACCTCCTTTCTGCCTTCCGTCAGCATGGCTGATGCTAATGTCCAGCAGCGTGACTCTTTGCACCTTCTCAGACGAGAAATAGCTATCCGAATAGTAATATATATATATATATATAAATATAAACGAAAATAGGAAAAGATTAGTAATTGCTGACGCGTTTCGTCCAATCTGGACTTTCTCAAAGCAAAAAACGAAATAAATTTAATTAAACAAGGTAATTAATAAAAACAGCCGGTAATTTGATCAGGTCCACGCTTGAACCAGGTTTCGTCGCCCGAGACGCAGAGATAAAAAAAAAATAGCTAACTATTCTTCTCTTGCTGATAGATTTTTTTTTTACTCCTGTGGCAGTGGAGACTTCAGGGGTTATTGGCCCTCGTTCGATGGCGATCCTTCGGAGGATTGGCACGATTTCGTCTCGATCAAGGAACGAGCCTCGCGTAACGGAGTGGCTCTAGCAGCGTGTCTCACTGGTGACGGTTCAAGGTAATTCTTTCTCCATCATAGCGGCTGGCAAAGGATAGAAAAAATTGTTTATAGTTACGTTGTTCTGGAATTGTTATCATTAGTCGACTGAACTTGCTTTGTTTCAATGACTTTTGTTTTGTTATTATTAGTTACTTTGTTCATTTTTATCTTAATGTTAACATTCGTTCATTGGCTGAAAAAAATCGTTGAGGAAAAAGGAAAAGAAAAAAAACAAAATGTTCTTAGCAACTGGAATGTAGAGAACGCTATTTTCATATTGTTAACTGAAAATAACGTTAGTTAATGTCTCGTGTGGAGAATATTGTCATTATATCTGTGTTGACGGATTCAATTATTTTATATATATATATATATATATATATATATATATATATATATATATATATATATATATATATATATATATAGTAGGGGGCAATAGACTAGAATGACTATCAATTAGACACGCGCTAACTCCCATATATGTGTTTCCTCTATGGTCACCTGGTCTACTTAACTCAATAACGGGATCGCCTGTGTTTATTCACTGACGATCTATGTTCAAACACAAGTGTCGGCAGCAATACTTTATTCCTATATAACAGTTATAGAACTTTCTTTGGATTTTGTCAAAAATCTCGAGATATATAGCAAGAGCACCAGACTAGACATGATAGCAATATTCAATGCAAGTTCGAATAGCAGAATTCTATCAATGTAAGATGGATTCTCACGAGAAAGATTCTTCCATTTCCATAAGTGCTTAGACGTTCCTACGAAAAAATGTCAACTATAATTGCGGTTCTGAAAACAGAGCGACAATGTCAATAAAGTGACAAATTAAAAATTGTTTTACCTGTTATTGACACACGACAGTAATTCGTAAAACTTGGGTGTCCCCAAAGAAAAAGAAAGTAAAAGATTTATAATTTTTTATGAACCAGCATCTCTTAATATATAACCGAATATTCATCTTTCTTTTTTCTGACATATTCTCCTCGGGTCAATTATGGAGTTTACCGGTTCGCGTGTCATGGAGATGATCCGCTTGCCTTCTTGCTCTTTTATGAGTGCCTCGCCGTTCAGTGAAAATCTTGTATCTGCATAGAGCTTCGTCTACGTCCCGAAATTCGTAAGTGGATTTAGCAAAACTACTGGTTTCGCTCATTTATCCGTATTTATTTTGGATTTGGTAATTTCACAAGGAAACCAAATTAATTCCAGAAACAATCTGTCGCCATGGACGCTTTCGTCATCTATATTCAGAATCTTTATTCTAGTTCTACAAATATCCTCACACTTCCTTTCAACGGAGTATAAAAGTAGTGCTTGGAAAGTTGTTTGCCTCTTATGTACACCTAAATTATTGGACGGAATATATTTTTTGTCAAGCCGCCTTTTGTAAGAACTAGAATGTTTTTTTTTTACAAGAAATGGTGCATGTTCGAATCTTCACAGTACTTATTGTTGAAGTTTACAAACTCTACATTTTGTACAATTTTGCAAACCAATCGATGAAATTTGAATGAAATGATTTGTTTGGAAAATACTTTGACAAAAACCCTACTTCGCGGTTTAATAACTTCTTTAATTTAATTTTATGGGACTTCATGTTAACTAATTTTTTTCAGAATTTCTTCTTTCCTTTTTAACAGCGACGAATGAATTCTTAGGATTTCTATCTCTTAAGAATGCAACATACAACTGACCAAGCGTAAATATTTGTTTCTGGAGCCAAATTCCAAATTTTTTAAGATTTTATGCGGGGTTACGTGGAATATTTGGCTTGGATTCCTCCCACATCAAACTCAGCCTTGTGCCACATCCTACCCCGTGGCGAGGCTGGCTAATATTGTCTAGCTGGGATCTGTTGAGTACGACGCAGACTTACGCGAGAAACTACTGACCTTCCAATACTAGCGCACACTACTGGATTGACTGGCAACGACCTTGTGCATAACTGTTACCTTTATTCTTATTGCACTGGTTTTATACAATAAACCTTTACTTATTTTATCCACTGTGTTTTTCAAGTATATATTACTATTAGCACGGAATATAACACATAGCAAGTAGAATTGTTAAAGAACGAAGTTATCAGCCGCCATTCCAAACGAGTTTTAATAGACACTTTCGCTTGCTCATGGGTTCGACTTTCTATTCGGTGATAAAATCAAACAAGTAGTCGAAATTAAATGACTGTGAAGTTTTTTAACAGAGTGTGGAAAAATTAGACACCAAAATCAGAAGACCCATTGGAATGGCCTTCGAAAAGCTAAGAAAGTATTAGGTTGTCACACATGAAATGACGTACTGTATAGAAAATCAATAAAATGCTTCTGAAATGTTAAATAACTAATTTATTTAGTTGAAATATACACCGTTGATGAATGACTGTTCCGCAACATACCTCTATATTCTTGATTCGATCCTTAAAACAAAATCTCATTCATTGAAGTGATAAACAGTTTAAATGCTTCGATTATCTCTTCTATATTGGAGAGTAGTTATTACGTATGAAAAGTCCAAAATGCTTAAGTAAGTGATAATCAGTAGAAGAGATATCAGTTGAATATGGAGGATGAGACAAAAATTCATAATTCATATCATGCAGCTTTTGGACATTTGATTGAGAACCGTGTGGCCTTGCTTTGTCTTGCAGAAAAATTCGGCCATATTTACTCAGAATTCTAGGATGTTTCTTTTTCAATTTTTCAGGCATACACTCAATTTCTCCACAATACGAGGTTGCTGTTATTGTTTTCTCTTGAGGCAAGAGTGAATAAGGAATAACCACTTTGAAAGTCCATCATAAAGTAACCATTAACCTCTTATTTTAGTGATCCACCCGCATCTAACCTCTTACTTTTGTCAAACAGTACCCATTTCTCTTGGGCTTAAGAGTAACAATATATTGAAAGAAAAAATAACTGGAAAGAAAAAGTGCCAGGAATAAGTCAATAATTTTTTATATACTAAGGAGGTTATCAATAACCAACCAAAAAATTGCGTTATTTCATGTGAAACAACTTAATATTAGGAAACAGGAAAATTTTATTAGAAACAAACAAAAGGGTAGTGATATGTTATAGAATGAGTGTAAACCTTTCTCTTGAGAGGTTACTAACACATCTATTCATCATCTCTCAGTTGCGTCTCTGTCTTTGAGCAGAGTGCATTTAGAGGTGATTCCGTCAAAGGGCAGAGTCGCAGTTGACGATAAATATATAATAAGAGGTGACCAGCCCCGGGGAACAGCTGCCCGAGTCCGCGCTCCTCTCATTGTACCAGGGAGAGGGATCGGTGCTCGCACCGAGACCAGCACAAACCACGGTTGCGGGCAATTTTTGTTCCTGCTCCGGTTGTACGAGCTAGGGTCCCACCTTCAACAAAAAAAAGTCTTTGTATGACAACTCGTCTTGATTGTGAGACAGAGTAAATACCTAGAATGTCAGTCCAGCCATATGGAAGTTAATGCTGGACAATTCCATCACATATCACGAAAAGACTGTGGGCAACAGAAATGCATTTCTGTTGAAGCATGCCGAGGATACCATGAGCTGAACATGTAAGCAACGACGAACATTTAGAGAAAATGGGAGCACAAATAATATATGCAGCATCAGAAAGCGACAGGTGCAAATGCTAAGACATATGAGGAAAGAGTTATCATAAAAATATAACAATCACAAGGCAAGTGGAACTGAAGAATGTATTGCCTAACATACTTAATGGGCTTAATGGTTGACAGAACAGGGTTTAGGAAATATAGCAAAAGAAATAAAAAAATTAAGGTTTACAAAATGCAAGAAATTGTTCAAAACTGAAGGGACAAAGCGCAAAGGTGAAGAAGAAGAAATGTGAACCAGTGTTTCAGCATAATTTGACGGCAAACTTTATAAAAATATTTATGTGAGTGAAAACATCGACGGCCAATTTTGATCAGCGATATGTATGAAAATCTTATAAATAACGATGTCTATCTCCATTATTTACATTATTCGGATTATTGTCCTCATCTTTGTCGCCATATTTGTTACAATGTTTCGGCCGTTGTACACTCCGGCCTTCTTCAGGTGGTTGGAATGTCGAACTGAACCCTTTATTTCGCTCACTGGAGTAGACTGTTCTAGTTCCACGTGCCATGTTTAATGGATGTCAATTATCAGTTATCTCCTGTAATCTTTCCTTCTGATATTTATCCACTGCCTTAACCGGGTATTAAACTCACACTCTTTGGGTCCTGTCACTAGATCTCATCAACGCCTTTATCCACTGTTCCATGTGTCCTTGAGGCACGTGGAACTAGAACAGTCTACCCCAGTGAGCAAAATAAAATGTTCAGTTCGACATTCCAACTACATGAAGAAGGTCGGAGTGTACAACGGCCGAAACGTTGTAACAAATATGGCGACAAAGATGAGGAAAATAGTCCGAATAATGTAAATAATGTACATAATACCTCATCTCAGAAATATAGATAGATATTGATGTCTATCTACTTTGCATGCTCCACATGTGTTTTAATGTGTCAGGTAGAGTTAACGAAATACCAATAATTGTTTTATGTATATTTAAGAGCTGCTAGAATTTCTAATTGGCGGTGATAATATCAAAGTTCTAAAATACGCATATGCCATTTTGTTGGTGGCAGGCTCAGAAAGAAAATTACAAAAAATCCTATACAAGGAATTCTACAAAAGTGTACTATCTATGCTTTATAAGAAGTCTGAATGTAGTGACGTCATCAAGAAAGACTAGCAGAGTGATGAGCTTCGAGTCAGAAACATCTAAATCAAGCAATTCCAAGAATTTAACTCTTCGGCTAGTGTAGAAATGACTGAAGAAAAATGTAACACAGAAATACGAATCCGTACTGGCATAGCCGAATATGCCTTTCAGAAACCAAGCAACGTATTAAGACACTATTTACATTATTTGGACTATGGTCCTGATCTTTGTCGCCATATATATATTACAAGATTTCGGTCATAGTACGCTCTTACCTTCTTCAGGTGTTTTATTGAGCGAAATACCTCATCTCAGAAATATAGACAGAAACGTATTAAGACATGAAAATTAGAAACATAAAAAAAGATTGAACTGTTGCCACATCTATCCTTTTGCATGAAGGAGTAAGCTGGATAATTCCTCAGTTGATGAAGGATACATAGCACAATGGATAAAGGCGTTGGTTAGATCCAGTGACAGGACCCAAAGAGAATGAGTTCAATACCCGGTTAAGGCAGTGGAGAACTTGGAGAGGGAAATTAACAGGAGATAACTGATAACTTACATCCATTAAACATGGCACATGGAACTAGAACAGTCTACCCCAGTGAGCGAAATAAAGGGTTCAGTTCGACATTCCAACCACCTGAAGAAGGCCGGAGTGTACAACGGCCGAAACGTTGTAATAAATATGGCGACAATGATGAGGACAATAGTCCGAATAATAGAAATAGTGTACATAATACCTCATCTCAGAAATATAGACAGATACTGAAAGGCCGAAACGTTGTAATAAATATGGCGACAAAGATGAGCACAATAGTCCGAATAATGTAAATAGCTTACATATTACCTCATCTCAGAAATATACACAGATACTCAACATGCTCTTTTTTATCTCATACGAGAAAAACATAGTTCAGGATCAAATGTTAACAGATGGAAAAAAATGTGGCTACGTTCCGGCCCCACTGAATACCCACTATTATGCACAGCAAGTTCACTTCATCCGCGATTCTTATGAGGATCGTGAACAATGAAGTCTACATTATGCAGCCTCTTACGATACGAGTCAACGTCACCGTTTACATCCAGATACTTTGGGAAACCCTGGATCTAAGAAGCAGCTGGTGGAGGTTTTACGTTTACCAGAATTTATTTGTTTCTTATCACACAGTCGGTAGGGACCAAGAATGACTGACCCAACCTTGTACCATCTGCATATCTATATTTTTATTATTTTGTCCACCAATAATATTTCCTTGTCGGATTCTAGTTACTTTTTTCGGGATCGCATCGCTTTTTAGCTTTAATAAGTCTGGTGAGATGACATAGTTGTCTGATGCCCATTTCCCTTTTGACTATTTTCTAACTTAATTTTTTATCAGTTGAACAGCTATTTTGTCGACTCAACTCCCAAGGGGATACTTCCCTGAATGCTACACTGCTAACCTGTCTAGTTTAGGTTTAACCGTTATCTTCCCCTCATATTCGCATAAACTATACCTTTTGGTCTGTAACACTCTATCTTGAGTGGCTCTTGTGTATGGTACAGAATGTAAGTTTTTTATTAAAAACAAAAGTGAGGTTTACTCTTAGCGGTTCAAACAGTTCTTTTAGCCATACGTTATCAATATATCTAACCACTCGACGCTTTCTGTTTCCGACCATCAAACGGGTTCGAATTTCATCAAAGATCGAATAATCCGGAAGGTGATGTTATCGGCCCGTGTAGGTGATCCCAGCTTGCAGCACCTTGTCTGGATATCTTACCATGGGTTGATTAAGCCCTTTGAAAGAAACTGGGTAGACGTGGTTATCTGCGAGCTGTAGATCGTTGTGCGAGTAACAAGGCACACGTCATCGGAAGCAAAGGTGTGAGCGTACTGGCCTTGTTCAGACTATTGAGCTGATTGGCTTTACTTTCTTTGCGTTTACATATTTTTTTTTAATTTTTAAATAATCAGCTTACCCCAAGCAAGACAATGAGGCCACCAAGATGGAAGGGGCTACTGAAAGTGAAAGGGAAGGACAATTATTTAGAAGTAACCGGAAATTCCATCCTAAACAAAGAATAAAACCTTTAATCCTCTCTAAAAGACGAGGGAATGGTTTTGGTCTCTTGATAGTCGTTCTGTCTTCAGACGGCTCAGAGATAAATGTATGAAATTTAAACTGGAGAAATTCTTCTGTCTATTCAATTATCTAGGCTTTGTCTTGAACTGCAGTCATTAATGTTCCTTGTCTAAATTTGCCTGAGCAACGATTCAAACATGATTATTGCTATAAATTTGATATTATGCCATTGATACAGGTCTCAGTTGCCCTAACATTCTATTCATCCATTGTCATATGCGCAACTAGTACCTATATATACTACTCATGGTCGGGTCATCAGTAACTAAAACGGCTCCACACAATCTTTTCTGATAAAAAGAGTGATTAGACAACCATGATAAAAAAGGAAGACCTGTCAAATGGCGGATGGACTTTCTTTGGAACTAGCACAAAGAGGTACACTGAACTCTGGAGCTATGCGTGTAGGAAGTTACGGTGATGACACGGCATCGCTAGAATGAGGACGTTGTCAACGGCCAATGTGGAGCGATCGCCTAATTCCACATATCTGTGAGTAGATCCAGGTCTCAAGTTGGAGGGCAATGGTTGACATATCTACTGACGCATAAATAAATACCTTTCTGTCCTTCACACCAAATATATAGAGGGAATTGGTTTGATTTATTTTGTTTTACGGCATATCAACCTCAATGGATTATTTAATACCGACAACATTTTTAGGATAGATCCGTATGAATAGAATATATATTCTTTGGTTTAGATTGGTTTTGTTTATTTTGTTTTACGGCATATCAACCATAATGGATTATTTAATACCGACAAGATTTTTATTGCTGGTAATTTGTTTTTTTCTTTTTAAAAAATGCGTTGCTGATATTAAAATATATTGTTAAACTTTCATAGTGTTTCGACCCGAGTTTGAGGGTTAAATATTTGCCGATAGCTGGAACCCTAGCCAGTGCTACCACCCCGGGTAAGAGTGGATCTGGGAACTCCAGCAATTAAAAGGTGCTTCCACGAAATTAAAAAGTGGTTCCTCGCTTCTTAAAACCTGAACGGATGTAGTTATCGTCATACCCCGGTCACGGATGTAGTTTATAGCCATGCCCAGTACGCCTCATTGGAGCGGGGTTTTACCTCACTTTAGAAGTGCAGTCGGCGTATTCTGAAGCCCCAGTCGACAGGCCGAGAAAGAATTGGCAAGGGAATGAGCTACGCAGCAACCCTCTGACCAATGCTGGCCATGGGACTGTTGATACTGATGATGATGATGATGATGATGATGGTGGTGATGAAGAATTTGACCAATACTGTCTCATGTATCCAGTTAAGTACTTATGCCACACGTGTTAGAAGTTGAAGCTAGTAAAATGACCGTTAATCAAAGGAAGAAAGGCTGCTTGCATTTAAAACTCAATATCTGAAATGTTGCGTGTTACCTAAACTTAAAACGGACCTTTGTTAATTGTTTTGTTTTGGGGGGGTTTGGGGGGGGGTTGCGGGGTTTATTTATTTTTTGTTTCTTTTTGTTCACCAATGCAGTAGCCAGGTATTGAACTTACAATTCTTTGTGTCAAGTCACTGGATCCAACCAGTGCTTTTATCCACTGAGCCATGTGTCCTTGATCAAAACTTGAAGAGTTCACTTAAAGGGAGATAACTGAAACTCAAGAGGTATGGCACGTGGAACTAGAACAATCTATCCCGGTTAACGAAATAAAGGTTTCACTTCGAGATTCCAGACCCCCGAGGAAAGTTACAACGGCCGAAACCTCGTGAATATTGTAATAAAGATGAGATAAGGACAACTGTCCGAACACTGTAAATAATAATGATTTTATTGATACCATAGGTGAATATAACGCACACAACAAGTATTGGAACTTGGCTTTCCGATTAACAATTACCAGTTACACCATCCGCACATTCAGGCTTACAGCAACTGGTATTCTCAAGCGGTCATCCATCTAGGTACAGATCAAGTTTGGGGTTGCTTAACTACGATAATCTTACGGGAACCGCTGTTTCAACGTTATGTGGACACTTTCCCACACGTTTTCCCTACAACCTGCACGGTAAGGCTTCTCTTCTCGATCTATGTTTTACGAGTTTCTGCAGGTGTAACAGGCGCGCATGCGCATCGACTGTGATTTGATGAAATGGACATCATGCCTATGTAAATGTGTCAATACCAGCCGCTTGCTATAGTGATTTTCCAAGCGTAGCTTAGATGTGGCACAAGGCCGAAATTAGGGGGCAGCCAGTGAGGATCGAACTCACTACTCACCCGTAATTGTTCTAGCGAGCCAAGCTTGCTAAACCATTACACCGCCTCGTAGCGCCCATCCCGCCGCTTATAATATGAGCGGCTACATTGCTAGCTAGGGGAGACTAGTAATTCTGTAGACGACGTTCTGTAGACGACGTTCGAGGTGTGTAGACGAAGGAAGAATCGATACAGGCGACATAAGCAAAATAACTCTACCAAACACATATACGAGATATATAAGAAAAATGAAAAGTAAATTACTACAAATTAAGAAATGGTATATGGGAGTATTTTTACATCAGTTTTCAAGGGTAGAAAAGCGTGCCTGCTATGAAAATCAGAATTTGAATTGTAGGGTTTTGCGCGTATTCGAACACTAATTTCAGTGGGTGATACGGAATAATTTCAACCAATAAATATATCCTGTTTTCCGCCTAGCCTTTTCTCACATACATGTATATTCATTTGTGACATTTTTATTTTCCACCTTAATTCCATTACTTTATTTATTTAACATCCCATGTCCTTAAATAGGGTCATCAGATCGGGACATTTATTTGGATGTCATGCAGGGCGCCAAACACTTTCAGAAATATTTATCTGCTGTATACAACAACTTCCTAAGATCAATGTTGAACAAAAAAAAAATGATTTCAGCTAGTGAAGCTTGAGGGTATTGGCAAAGATTATCCTTCATTGAACACTGTGGAATGGTGCTTGATAACCAGAAAGAACTCTATCAAATAACAGATACCACATCACATGAGGACATTCAACAGCGACAAAAACTAAAATGGATACCACGTGTAATTTGAAGAGAAAATAATACAATATGTTAAAATTCCACGCTACATCAAATGAAACGTGAGGAAAGAATATTATTTACATTATTCGGAGAATTGTCCTCATCTTTGTCGCCATATTTATTACAAAGTTTCAGCCGTTGTACGCTCCGCCCTTCTTCAGGTGGTAGGAATGTCGAACTGAACCCTTTATTTCGCTCACTGGGGTAGACTGTTCTAGTTCCACGTGCTATGTTTAATGGATGTCAGTTATCAGTTATCTCCTGATAAATTCCCTCTGAAAGTTCTCCACTGCCTTAACCGGGTATTGAACTCAAACTTTGGGTCCTGTCACTGGATCTAACCAACACCTTTATCCACGGTGCCATGTTTCCTTGAGTGATAGTTCAATACCCGGTTAAGGCAGTGAAGAACTTTCAGAGGGAAATTTAACAGGAGACAACTGATAACTGAAATCCATTAAACATGGCACGTTCTACCCCAGGGAGCGAAATAAAGGGTTCAGTTCGACATTCTAACCAACTGAAGAAAGTCGGAGCGTACAACGGCCGAAACGTTGCAATAAATATGGCGAGAAAGATTAGGACAATAGTCCGAATAATGTAAATAATATACATAATAAATCATCTCAGAAATATAGACAGATAGTGAGGAAATATTTCCAGCCCCATCAATACTGGAAAAGGGGAAAACAGATTATGGACTTGAAAAACCTTTTTCCTGAAAAATATATTTATAAATTTCAAAGATGCAGTACTGCTTGCTCCGTTAATGCATGCTAAATCTTTCCTTATAGGGATATTGATGATTGTTGATTAATATTGTATTCTATATGTTGCCTTTCTAATATTATTTGTTAATGTTCCACACATTTTCTTTCTTTTATTTTGCATCCTTTTTTGAAATACTTTCCTTCTTTAATTTGATTGTTTTCTTTTTTCATTACTTCCTTTTTTTGTTTTCATTACTTCTTTTTTATTGTTTTCATTACTTCATTATTATTTTCATTACTTCTTTTTTATTGTTTTCTTGTTTTCATTATTTTTTCTTGTTTTCATTACTTTTTTATTGTTTTCATTACATCTTTTTATTGTTTTCATTACTTTTTTATTATTTTCATTACATCTTTTTATCGTTTTCATTACTTCTTTTATATTGTTTTCTTGTTTTCATTACATCTTTTTTATTGTTTTCATTACATCTTTTTTTATTGTTTTTTACAACGTTTTTATTTTTTCTTGGTTTCATTACTTCTTTTTTATTGTTTCCCAGTTTCATTACTTCTTTTTTATTGATTTATTACATCTTTTTTAATGTGTTCATTAATTATTTTTTCTTGTTTTGTTTTCATTACTTCTTTTTATTGTTTTCTTTTTTTCATTAGTTTTTTTATAGTTTTCATTACTACTTTTTTATTTTTTTATTGTTTTCATTAATTATTTTTAATGTTTTCTTGTGTTCACAACTACTTTTTTTATTGTTTTCTTGTTTGCATTACTTCATATTTATTGGTTTCATTACATCTTTTTTTATTTTTTCCTTGTTTTCATTACGTATTATTTTTTTCATGTTTTCATTAATACTTTTTATTGTTTTCTTCTTTACATTTCTTCTTTATAATTGTTTAAATTACTCATTTTTATTGTTTTTATTACTACATTTTATGGTTTTCTTGTTTTCATTACTTCATTTGTATTGTTTTCATAACTTCTTTTTTAATGTTTTATTGTTTTCATGACTTTTTTATTGTTTTCAAGACTTTTTTATTGTTTTCATTACATCTTTTTTATTGTTCTCTTGTTTCATTACTTCATTTTATTGTTTTCATTACACCTTTCTTATTGTTTTCATTACTTCCATTTTACTTTACTTTTCTTGTTTTCCTTGCTTCTTTCTTATTGTTTTATTGCTTTCATGACTTCTTTTTTATTTTTTTCATTACTTCTTTATTTATTGTTTTCTTGGTTTCATTAATTCTTTTATATTGTTTTATTGTTTTCATTACATCTTTTTTATTGTCTTCATTAAATCATTTTTTGTTTGTTTTCATTAATACATTTTTAGTATTTTCATTGCTTTTTTATTGTTTTGTTGTTTTCATTAATTCTTTTTTGTTGTTTTCATTACTTCTTTTTTATTGCTTTCATTACTTCCATTTTCCATTTCCTTGTTTTACTTGCTTCTTTCTTATTGTTATATTGCTTTCATTACTTCTTTTTATTTGTTCATTGCTTCTTTATTTATTGTTTTCTTGTTTTCATAACTTCTTTTTTATTGTTTTCATTATTCTATTTTATAGTTTTCATTACATCTTCATTTTTTCGTGGTTTGATTACTTCTTTTTTATTGTTTTCTTTTTTCGTTAAATCTTTTATATTGTTTTTTTGTTTTCATTACTACTTTTTTATTGTTTTATTACTTCTTTTTTAATGTTTTCATTAATTCTTTTTTATTGTTTTTTGTTTATTACTTCTTTTTTATCTTTTTCATTAATTCTTTTTTATTTTTTACATTACTTCATTTTTATTGTTTTCATTACTACTACTATTTATTGTTTTCTTGTTTTCATTACTTCTTTTTTATTGTTTTCTTGTTTTAATTATTCCTATTTTATTGTTTTCATTACTTCTATTTTCTTGTTTTCTTCTTTTCATTTCTTCTTTTTTATTTTTTTCTTGTTTTCATTTCTTCTTTTTTATTGTTTTCATTACTTCTTTTTTATTGTTTTCATTACATCTTTTTCATTTGTTTTGGTTACATTACTTCTTTTTTATTGTTTTCTTGTTTTCATTAAATGTTTTTTATTGATTTCTTGTTTTCATTACTTCTTTTTTATTGTTTTTATTACTTCTTTTTTCATGTTTTCATTACTTCTTTTTTATTGTTTTCTTGCTTTCGTTACTTCTTTCTTATTGTTTTCCTTACTTCCTTTTTATTGTTTTCATTACATCTTTTTCATTTTTTTCTTTTTTATTGTTTTCTTATTTTCGTTTAATCTTTTTTATTGTTTTCTTGTTTTCATTACTTATTTTTTATTGTTTTTATTGCTTCTTTTTTCTTGTTTTCATTACTTCTTTTTTTATTGTTTTCATAACTTCTTTTTATTTGTTTTCTAGTTTTCATTACTTCTTTTTTTATTGTTTACATTTCTTCTTTTTTATTGTTTTCTTGTTTTCATTACATATTTGTTTTGTTTTCATTACTTCATTATCATTGTTTTCTTTATTCTTTTTTATTGTTTTCTTGCTTTCATGACTTATTATTAATTGTTATTATTTTTTCATATTTTTTTCATTACTTCTTTTTTCTTGTTTTCATTACTTCTTTTTATTGTTTTCATTACTTCTTTTCTATTGTTTTCATTACTTCTTTTTTCTTGTTTTCTTGTTTTCATTACTTCTTTTCTATTGTTTTCATTACTTCTTTTGATTGGTTTCGTTACTTCTATTTTATTGTATTCATTACTTCTTTTTTATTCTTTTCTTTTTTCATTACTTCTTTTTTTCTTGTTTTTATTACTTTTTTTATTGTTTTCTTGTTTTCATTACTTCTTTTATATTGTTTTCATTACTTCTTTTTTTCTTGTTTTCATTACTTTTTTTATTGTTTTCTTGTTTTCATTACTTCTTTTCTCTTGTTTTCATGACTTCTTTTGTTATTGTTTTCATACTTCGTTTTATTGTTTTCTTTTTCATTACCTCTTTTTTATTGTTTTCGCTACTTCTTTTTTATTGTTTTCTTGTTTTCATTACTTCTTTTTTCTTGTTTTCATTACTTATTTTGTTGTTGTTTTCATTACTTCTTTTTTATTGTTTTCATTACCTGCTTTATTTCTTTTCATTACTTTTTTATTGTTTTCTTGTTTTCATTACTTCTATTTTATTGTATTCCTTACTTCTTTTTTTATTATTTTCTTTTTTTCTTTACTTCTCTTTCATTGTTTTCATTTCTTCTTTTCTTATTGTTTTCTATTTTCATTTCTTTGCAATTTTATAGAAAAACGTCTTCCAATATATTCGTCCTTTATTCTTTCATTCCTTCCATTATCTTTCATGCCGACGACTGCAATTTCATACCAGTTTCAATCTTTATTTCTCTTTACCCGAACGAGATACATCGCTTTGATTATTTTCTTTGGAATCCTTTTTTATTGCTATCCAAGAAAGTGCTAATCTTTGGTCCGTGATCGACTCAGCCTTGAGTAAAGATAATCTTTACTTGGCTAAAGTTTTGAAAATATCATGGGAAAAAAATGAAAAAGAAATCCTTGAACGTCATCCATCAACCAACTAACTAGCCAATCAGGCAGGGAGCAAATCAACAGACCACATGACGGATGATATGACACCGTCAGAAGATTAACTCGACGCCATTGCTTGCCTTCTTCATTGCTTACATTTCATTCTTTGTCTCTGTTTTATTTCACTCTTTAAACATCAACGTTTTGTGTGGATTTCTTTTAGCTATTTTTAATTTATTCATTTCGTTTTCTTTTTTCATTCCTTGTTTTATACGTCCGTTTTTCTGTTTTTCTCTTCTTTTTAGCCATTAACTCCTTCAATATCAAACTTTTCTGACGTATGTCGTATGATTTCTCCCAACTTGCATATTGCCTTCATTTCCTTTTGTATTTTTTATATCACTTGTTTCCCCATTTTATTTAGCTTTAAATTATACTTTAATAATTGGATCGAGGAAATTCCCAGGTGTTGACTATTAAGATTTCAGGTCCCTTCACTTTTCTTACTCTTTACCTGTATCGTCTCATTATCTCCCTTATGTTTTTAATCAATCCATTCCAGCCAGGCCGATCTATTAAGATACAAATCGCTACGAGCAGTGAAAGATAATAGAAAGACTACAAAAGAAAACCAAACCTAAAAAGTGAACAAATAATAAGCATCTACTCTTTTTCAAAAGACAGAGGAGTGTGTACCGTGCGATATACGAACCTATCTACACCTATTGTGGAAGAAATTAGTGAATAAAAACTTATAGTTCAGACGAAGACCGTAAAAATATAGCGTTGAATTAGTAATCAAAACGAACAGAAAGCCCATTCCCCCCCAAATGATATAAATCTATAATCCTTTTCAATAAACAGGGGAGGAGTTTGAACCGGACTATAGACGAACCTACCTACTCCTTTTGAGGAAGAAAAATTAGTAATTAAAATTTCAGAGAAAAATTTCGGAGACCTTAGAAGTATAGAGTTGAAGTAGTTTTTAAAGGAAGAAAAAAACCCAATCCTAAACAGTGAACATGGGGCAAACATTTACTCCCGTTCAAAATACCGTGGACGGTAGGCGAACGTATCTCATACTACCGAGGATAAAAAGAAAATAAATAATTAATAAAGTTCCAGTGTTCAGGCAGAGACATTAGAAGGATAGAGTTGAAGTAGACTTTAGAAGGAACGGGAAACCCAATCGTATGCAGGAAACAAGGGATAACACGTGACCCAACCTAATACAGCTAGGTGAAATGCGCAGCTTTTATGGTTACAATGGTTTGTGCTGAACCACAGAAACCCTCTCTTCATACTCCTACAATACCAGGGCACACAAATATGTGACCTCTGGAGAGAGAAAGCAGACCCCTGAGGATGCCTGATAATACCACCAGGTAGTACTGTCTAACCAGATATTAACTGTAATAACTGAATCCAATGACCCTTCATGCACTGCAGCTGCAGTATAGGGGTGTTTCTTGGGCAAGCACGGAACACAACTCTCTCCAGACCGGTCTTGAATTCAGAGTTTTCCTTAAACTGGTCTAGAGTGGTTGTCACCAAAGTCAATAGAATCCAGTCTATTCTGTTATTCGCCCATACCTGAATAGAGAGATGGATCCATACCTTACCCAAAGGTGAGTGTAAAGAATTCGGCTGAAATTCGAACTTGACATTCCGAACTTGGCTTCTCAATTCAAGCCGAAATCCATTACTCGATCCTATCCTCATTTTGAATTATAACAGTCCCCAAAATACCGGAATGCAACAAAGAAATTCCTGTTTATTACACTGACGATCTATTTCTCTTGATCATTAAATTCATTAAAAAAGACGCCGTAGTTTTGGAGATTTTTTTTTATTTTCCCAAGTACCTTCAAACTCATCCAAGATCATCTCACAGGGATGAATTGCTGAGACAAAAATTGAATGAGATTGAAAGTATTTGAGAAAAATAAAAGAAATAACCCAAATTAAACCGTACTAAGAAATTGATCCGTGAATTTGAGGGAATTAGAATAAAAATGAATACACAGACTATATCTTGATTATTCAACCAAACATTCTTGAATGAAGATATGCTGACTAAATATATACCCAAAAAACATATATATATATATATATAGATAGATAGATAGATAGATAGATAGATAGATAGATAGATAGATAAAGAGAGGGGGAGATGGATAAATTGTCGTCTGCATGACGCAGAAATGAAAATAACACTGCAATCTCACATTCATAAATATTACACAATATCTTGAAATACTAAAGAATAAATGTATTCAATAAAATTGACATTGGCTATAAGCATGGCCTCCAGATGACTTCCGAATCTCCGGCAACTCCTCTCGACGGTCTCCTTGTTTAAGTTGGGGAATGCGGCTATAATCCTTGCCTTCAGTTCATCTTTTATGTTACAACCAGTTCTGTTGGTATATCTCTCAAATGCACCCCGCACATAATAATCTTAGTGATGCATTCTGAGGAGTTAGATGGTCAGATGTATGAGGTGATGTTGTCGCACAAATTGTCCGACGGCCATGACTGGGTACTCCTGCTTGTGTGGCGTGGTGCAGAGTCCTGTTATCAGACATAGGGTTTTACAGCAGCCACCCTCTTGGCTCGGCTTTCGTGTTGATTCTGAGAGCCTGTGGGAAGATAAACGGAGAGATAACATCGGTATTGCTAGTGATCACTGCAAACACCTTCGTAATCACCACACAACTTTTTCCGAATCCTCTGCACTGTCCACAGATTGACATTCAAACACTCTGAAATGTTCGAATTGGAGGGTCCCTCTCAAATGCTAAGCAGTACAGTATGCTGTTTCCAAATTTCTGGCAAATGTATTGCGCCATGGTACTCATTTATTCACAGGTGCTACCCAAATAACCCAACTATACTCTGCCGTCGACGAAATCAAAAACAAACAACGCGCATGCGGGAAATTTAACCATTTACAATTTAACCATCGCACGTTTCTCCCGGTACGCGTTAGTGTGCTTGGTTACGAAGAACAATCTGCCGGGCAATGCAACATTCATGCAACAAAATTTCTCTTGTTATATTTCTTTAGAATTCTTTCATATCTGCACGTATGTGAAATATAATTTTTTCGGATTAATAAAAAAAAGTTATTTTGTATATATATATATATATATATATATATATATATATATATATATATATATATATATATATATATATATATATATATATATATGTATTTATATATAGGGAAGAGGTTATAGTTGTTCCAACGAGAGAAAAATTATATATTTTAAAAAGAAGAGAAACCGGAAAAGATTTTGTTTATAATGTTGATTTTTTTTATATATATTTTTTATTTTATGTAAAATAAATTAATATATATATGTATATGTATATATATATATATATATATATATATATATATATATATATATATATATATATAAAATCCACATTGAAACCAAAACTTTTGCGGTTTGTCTCTTTTTTAAGGTATATATATATATGTGTGTGTGGGTGTGTGTGTCTTGAGTGTGTCTGTGTGTGTCTTGAGTGTATGTGTGTCTTGTGTGTGTGGAGAGAGAGGAGAGAGAGATCGCGTAGTTGTATTACGTTCTACAAAATAAAACCTGAATTTGCCTTCAGAATGTCCGTCTTAGAAGACGAAACGCGCCGGCTAAAAATATTTTTCCTCTTGTCTTTTTATACATTTATATATATATATATATATATATATATATATATATATATATATATATGAGTGAGTGAGTGTGTGTGTGTGTGTGTTTCTGTGTGACTGTGAGTCTGTATATATATATATATATATATATATATATATATATATATATATATATATATATATATGTATGTATATATGAGTGAGTGTGTGTCTGTGTCTGTGAGACTGTATATATATATATATATATATATATATATATATATATATATATATATATATATATATATATATATATATATATATATATATTAATAATCGTCTACATCTGCCTACGTTTGAAAACCGGTTACTTACTGATTACATGCAAGTACATTTCTAGTCAGCGTGTTGCCAAGGAGAGTAATTAATCGTTTGTAGATGATGACACGTTGCATTAGGAAATTTAGAATATTTTTTAGATTCGGTTTCACTTTTGAGACTAAACAAGAATCTTGCGAGTCTAGCTAAAGTCTTTCCAGAAATTGATATGCACTATACGACTGCTGTTTTTCTCAGAAGATGCTATGAATTTGTTGTTACTCTGAATTCTTCGTCGTATTTCAAACTTCTTTCTTTATGCACTCTATACCCCTGTTTAATTTCTTCCTTCCTTCCTTCATTTGTCAGATTTATAACGTCTTTACTCAATCACTTTGATCTACTATGCAAGTTAAAATTTTACTAACACTTTTATATCTTACTTTTTTCTTCCTTTTACATCCATTCATTTTGCCTTCTTTATTTCTTTATTTCTTTATTTCTTTTTTATTTCTTTTTTCTTTTTTCTTTTTTTCTTTCTTTCTTTCTTTACTCCTTTCTTCGTTTTACTTCCATTCATTTTGCATTTTTTCTTTCTTTCGTTTACAATCATTCATTTTGAATTTCTTTTTTTCCTTCATTCTTTCTTTGTCATCCATTCTGCCGTTCTTTCTTTTTCCTTTCTTTCTTTCTTTCTTTCTTTTCTATCCATTCTTTTTACCAATCTTTGCTTTTCTTTCTTCATTTTTCATTCATTCATTTTACCTTTCATTCTTTATTCATTTCTTATTCAACCATTCATTTTACCTTCCTTTTTCTTCCTTTCTTTTCTATGCATTCATTTTGCCTTTATTTCGCATTAATTTGAACTTTCTTTTCTTCTTTGTTTTTCATCCATTCAATTTGCATTTTTTCTTAATTTTCCTTCCATTAATTTTTCTTTCTTCTATTGTCATCCATTCCGCATTTTTCTTTCTTTCTAAGCCATTTATTGTTTTTTTCTTCTTTTCTTTCTTCCTTCCTTTCTTCCTTTCTTTTTTCATTACTTTCTTCATTTCTTTCTTCTTTTCTTTCTACCTTTCTTTCTTCATTTCGTTCTTCCTTTCTTTCTTCATTTCTTTTTCATCCATTCATTTGGCATTTCTTTATTAATTTCACATCCCTTAATATTCTCGTTCATTTATCGTTCTTTCTTTCTTTCTTTCTTTCTTTCTTTCTTTCTTTTGCATCCATTCTGCTTTTCCTTCTTTCTCTCCTTCTTTCTCATCCATTAATTTTGCTTTCTTTGCTTTATTTTGTTCTTTCTTAAATTCTCATCTGTTCATTTTAACTTTTCTTTCTTTTTTTTTTATTTGAGTTTCATCCATTATATTGTGCCTGACTTTCTTACATTCTTTCTTTCTTTCGCATCCATTTGTTTGCCTTTCTTTCTTTCTTTCTTTCTTTCTTTCTTTCTTTCGCCTCTATTCTTTTTGCCTTTCTTTCTTTCTTTCGCATCTATTCTTTTTGCCTTTCTTTCTTTCTTTCTTTCGCATCTATTCTTTTTGCCTTTCTTTCTTTCTTTCGCATCTATTCTTTTTGCCTTTCTTTCTTTCTTTCTTTCGCATCTATTCTTTTTGCCTTTCTTTCTTTCTTTCGCATCTATTCTTTTTGCCTTTCTTTCATTCTTTCTTTCTTTCGCATCTATTCTTTTTGCCTTTCTTTCTTTCTTTCTTTCGCATCTATTCTTTTTGCCTTTCTTTCTTTCTTTCTTTCGCATCTATTCTTTTTGCCTTTCTTTCTTTCTTTCGCATCTATTCTTTTTGCCTTTCTTTCTTTCTTTCGCATCTATTCTTTTTTCCTTTCTTTCTTTCTTTCTATCTTTCGCATCTATTCTTTTTGCCTTTCTTCCTTTCTTTCTTTCTTTCGCATCTATTCTTTTTGCTTTTCTTTCTTTCTTTCTTTCGCATCTATTCTTTTTGCCTTTCTTTCTTTCTTACTTTCGCATCTATTCTTTTTGCCTTTCTTTCTTTCTTTCTTTCTTTCTTTCGCATCTATTCTTTTTGCCTTTCTTTCTTTCTTTCTTTCTTTCTTTCGCATCTATTCTTTTTGCCTTTCTTTCTTTCTTTCTTTCGCATCTATTCTTTTTGCCTTTCTTTCTTTCTTTCTTTCGCATCTATTCTCTTTGCCTTTCTTTCTTTCTTTCGCATCTATTCTTTTTGCCTTTCTTTCTTTCTTTCTTTCGCATCTATTCTTTTTGCCTTTCTTCCTTTCGCATCTATTCTTTTTGCCTTTCTTTCTTTCTTTCTTTCGCATCTATTCTTTTTGCCTTTCTTTCTTTCGCATCTATTCTTTTTGCCTTTCTTTCTTTCTTTCTTTCGCATCTATTCTTTTTGCCTTTCTTTCTTTCGCATCTATTCTTTTTGCCTTTCTTTCTTTCTTTCTTTCTTTCGCATCAATTCTTTTTGCCTTTCTTTCTTTCTTTCTTTCGCATCTATTCTTTTTGCCTTTCTTTCTTTCTTTCTATCTTTCGCATCTATTCTTTTTGCCTTTCTTTCTTTCTTTCTTTCTTTCTTTCTTTCGCATCTATTCTTTTTGCTTTTCTTTCTTTCTTTCCTTCGCATCTATTCTTTTTGCCTTTCTTTCTTTCGCATCTATTCTTTTTGCCTTTCTTTCTTTCTTTCTTTCTTTCGCATCTATTCTTTTTGCCTTTCTTTCTTTCTTTCTTTCTTTCTTCCGCATCCATTGTTTTTTTACTTTCATTCTTTCTTTCTTTCTAATCCATTAAATTTGCCTTGCTTTCTTTCTTTCTTTCTCATTCATTCTATTTACTTTTCTTTCTTTTTTCTCTTCCATTCTATTTGCCTTTCTTTCTTTCTTTCTTTCTTTCTTCCTCGTCCATTCTTTTTGCCTTTCTTCATTTCTTTCGCATCTATTATTTTTGCCTTTCCTTCCTTCTTTCTTTCTCTTGCATCCATTCTTTTTGCCTTTCTTTCGCATCCATTTTTTGTTCTTTCTTTCTTTCGCAGCCAGTCTTTTTGCCTCTCTTTCTTTCTTTCTTTCTTTCTTTCTTTCTTTCTTTTACCCATCTTTAATTTATTTCTAAATCTGGACCGACATCATATGTATGTTAACCTTGGCCTTCAACGAGATTCACCAACATATGAGACTGATACTAAAATGCGGTGTGTCAACAGAAATATCTCTTCCATTGTATATTATGATTCCTTCTGACGTAAAGATTTACTTTATCTATCTATCTATCTATCTATCTATCTATCTATCTATCTATCTATCTATATATATATATATATATATATATATATATATATATATATATATATATATACATATATATATAAATATATATATATACATTTATATATACATATATATACATATATATATACATATATATACATATATATATATATACATATATATATATATACATATATACACACATATATATATACATATATATATATACATATATATACATATATATACATATATATATACATATATATATACATATATATATATATATATATATATAGATAGATAGATAGATAGATAGATAGATAGATAGATAGATATTTAATACGCCGCATATATACTTACGTTTATTTGTGTGTGTAACAATTGAGGGGCAGTGTGCAAAATAGTGATGACACACCCGGTACCGTACAAAATTGGTTTTGTTGACCATATATCGCGAACGGATAAGGTTCGTATATATAATGCGTCACATATATCTTCAAGAACGCTTTATTTATTTTTAGAAATTCGTTTTAAACTGTAAAAATTAGAATTAAAAAAGATGGATGGGATAACAATTCTTGTAATAATTCATTAGTCATCGAAAGACATCTTTTCACACTACATCCTTCATTTTTATTATTTATGATCGCAATTAAAAAGCTTATACAATTAAATATTTAGATAGTTTTAATGCAGTTTTTTTATGTTACGATTCAGAGCATTGTGGAATTTGTTAATAGCTTGAGAAAAAAATAAATTTAAAAAAATCTGATGGTACTTTGATCTTAGTAGCTCGACAAATAAACAGACTCTGACATTACAGATTGACTCAACAGACTGACAAGAATTATGCAGACACAAAATTTACACATTGTTCGGTTGTAAATATTTAACATTTATGAGGATAATCTTTCCTTAGGTGTTTATAACTTGTACACTGTTCAGTTATTAATGTTAACAACGAATTATTGTAAATTAAAAAAACTGTACTTGGATTAAACGAAAATTACTTACATTATAATACATATTATTATAATACCTCCCTTCTTGGCTTCAATTTTGAAAGCAAGGGTACACTAGTGTTTATATAACTCACAATTTGGTCAGGAGATGACACATATTAGAATTCATAGGATAGCTTGTGAAAACTGTTTGAAGCATAGAGAAACGAATCAAAATTAAACCATGATAAATATACTGCTCTTCATCTTCTTCTTATTATTCTTGTTCTTCTTCTTGTTCTTGTTCTTGTTCTTCTTCTTCTTCTTCTTCTTCTTCTTCTTCTTCTTCTTCTTCTTCTTCTTCTTCTTCTTCTTCTTCAAAGTGTTGTGTCTGTTCAGGACATAGGTGGTCGTGACTCTCCACAACATTCAATCTTAAATTCTGTGGGATCGCGCACGAGACTCTTGCAGCGGCTGTGGTTCTTGCATATCCTTTATTTAATCTACGGTTGTTGCCTTTCCGCTGTCTACCCCAAGTGTCATATTGTCTTGTTCAATCTATCGAATTGTAGTTATTTCTAGTCATATCGTCATAAAATGTATAATGGTGACACATCATACTCATCCTAGAAACTCAGATATTTGTTATCGTGTCTTAGAACGGTTAGAAGCTTCGAATACCGGAATAAACAACCCGGAATCGAATTTCTCCTCCCACAGAATTTAAGATTACCCCCCACCCCAACGAATCTATGATACGAGACCCACCATTCTACTACATCTCGATTTTCATCTGGTTGTATTCTTATAGAATATAAATTGTGTTATAAACTAATTATCTACTTATAATTCAACATAGGAAATTTAAATGAACATTTCGAATAAAAAAATGGAAAATAAATACAATGTACCTAAATCTGAATTTGAGACATGCCCTAATAGATTATTCCATCTTAAAATAAATCAACAATGTTTTGCGACAATTTTTAACATAAATTTCAAACCTTTTCTTTTTAAAAAAAGTTGAAGAATTTGAACACATTCAACATCATGGATAAAAAAATAAAAAAATCTTATATAGTTTATTAGAGACTTAGCATGAAGTTAAATTCACGGTTTAGGACAAAAAAAGAACCAGAATGACGTCAAAGTCAATTATACTTAGTTTAATTTTTAACGAATATAAATGTAGGTTGAAAAAAAGCAAAACTTAATAAGATATCAATGGTCACAAAGCACTACATTGGGTCCCCAATTAGGCATGGACCCCGGTCGAGGGTCGGGGGTTCTAACCTAGCAAGAACGAGAAATCGTCAAGATCAGTTTGAATTCCAATTGACTTCGTTATACTAGTGTTAGACGAAAAACCATTCGAAAAGGTATGAATCTTCTCCCCAAACAAGCAATTAGTTGACTAGTAGGCTACATGAGATACATCAGCTGTGCTTGGCAACTCGTCTAGAAAAAAAAACGACAAATCTGACATCTAAATTGTTTGGCCATAGTTTTAGCAGCCCCATCCGGTTTAAAACGTACTTGCTTCCATAGCAAGTACGCTATGCACTGCAGGGTGCTGCTAACTTTAACGTGACACCATACCCAAGAGACCGAATCTTATAACCCACATCACTGGTTCACATACGATCACCGAAGTTAAGCAACGTCGAACCAACCCATATATAAATGGTGGCTGTTTGGGAATACCATGTGCTGTATGCTTTGATGTGAGTGAGGTGTAATGGATATTGGCTTGGAATTGTTAATCCGTCAGCCGAGTTCCAATTCTTGTTTGTTTCGTTATATTCACGTACGGATAAATACACTTGGGAAAGAAAAGAAATACACCTATTAACCCCCAGCTATGGTTTATTCGTAAGTTTGGTATCACTAAGAGCATTATTATCTGAAAGACAAATTCTTACAATTTAAAAATATTTTCTGGTTTTAAATAACATAAAAGGGTTAATAAGCCTTAGAAAACGAATCAACCAACCAAACAAGTTTGAGAGTGTATGGCATTTGAGATATTTATACAGTTCTTTTCAAAATGGTACCCAGTTTGGCCGGCGTCTGATTAAAACCGGAGGGTGAAATGGCCGACATCTTGTGGTAATAAGAAAAAAGATAAGGACATTCAAATAAAAATAATGTAAATAAATATCAATAGAAATACAAACTAAACAGATCGTATTGTTTAACTCAATTCACCTCAAAGTGAGTGATAATACAACTTAGACGCAAGCGGCAACTGGAAATGAAAGTGTAGGAAAATGCTTTAAAAGGCACTGGAAACCCAATCCTAAACAGAAAACAAGGGATAAATCTCTACTACTTTTCAAAAGACCAAAGTAGAGTGTGGCCCATACAGTAGCCGAACCTATCCTATTTGACGTGTTTTAATGTGTTCGCTTATAAAGGGTGTTCCAATAACTTGAACCGATTTTAAATGTGAATTAAGTTTAAGAATGTAATGACTTTTTTTTCTTTTTCTATCAGATTTAACAACTTAAGTCTCTTGAAATTTCAACCCTGGAAAGATTAACAATTAAACAATGTGTTAAAGTTTCAAGAGTGCAATTGGAAAAAATTGTTCTTAAATTCAAACAAACTGGATTGGTGGCAGGTGTGAAAACACCCTTGCCTGTTCGTTTACGTCGTTCAGCTGAAAACACTGCTGCAGTACGCGAGAATGTGGCCGAAAATCCAGACACTTCTCTTCGTCACCGCGCGCGGCAATTGAACCTCTCCACAACAACGTTACATCAAATTTCGACAAAAGATTTGTCTCTACACACTTACAAAATTTAACTGACACAAGAACTGAACATTTAGAGCACCGTACATTCGTCAATTGAGTGCACGAGCAAAGACAAGCCGATGAAGATTCTCCAGACACTCCTACCGCATTATGTGTCCCAGAAACATCAGCTGCCTCTTCCTGATGTTAAGTATAAGGTTCCTCCTTGTCTGCAACCTCTCTAAGACCTCATCTTTGCTCACCCACTCAGTCCATGATATCCTTAGCATTCTTCTGTAGAACTACATCTCTGTCGCTTCGAGTCTCTTCTTCATTTTTGAGGAGACCGTCCAACATTACTCATGTTAAATGTTAATTTGCATTTGGATTCCATGTTCCCCAGATCTTTGTTGTTACACATACGTTTCTGGTTCTGAGTTAGAGGCACACATGTTATAAAGGGTGTTCCAGTGATTTGGACCGATTTTAAATGTGAATTAAGTTTAAGCGTCTAATAATTTTTTTTCTTTTTCTTTCAGATTTAACAACTTAAGTCTTTGGCAATTTCAACCATGGAAAGATTAACAATCAAACAACGTGTTAAAGTTTCAAGAGTGCAATTGGAAAAATTGTTCGTAAATTAAAACAAACTGGATTGGTGGCAGATGTGAAAACACCAATGCCTGTTCGTTTACGCCGTTCAGTTGAGAACACTGCTCCAGTACGCGAGAATGTGGCCGAAAATCCAGACACCTCTCTTCGTCATCGCGAGCAGGAATTGAACCTCTCCACAAAAACGTTACATCATTTGCAATTGCATTCTCGGTTGGTGGATTATGTTGACAAAAGAAAATTGCGAAGTGCCCGAAATGCATTTCTGTTTGAACGTCCATTTTCGTAATAGGCTTCGATATCTTTAACATGTTGTTTGATTGTTAATCTTTCCATGGTTGAAATTACCAAAGACTTAAGTTGTTAAATCTGAAAGAAAATGAAAAAAAAACGCTTAAACTTAATTCACTTAAAATCGGTTCAAGTTATTGGAACATCGTTTATTTCCTGTTGAGCATTATTGCGAGGAATTTAAGTAACAAGAGAAACAACAGATTCCAATAATTCTTTTATTTCCTTTCAGTATTTTTTGTTCAATTAATCATTTTTTGACATTTAATATAAGATATTTTCTTACTAAAAGCTTTCGATAATGTCTGATGATTATCATGTCACCGAAAATAATTGGTGTTCACACATTTTCTTCCATGTCCAAGCAAATGTTTAAATCTTTTTCTCAATACGCATGCGCGTAAAACCAGGCGCGCAGATCACACTAGTTTTAATTGGAATGTGAATTATAAATAAGAAAATACGTATTTGAAAAAATTTTCGACTTATTTTATTTTTGAAATGTCATCCTTTATGAATATAAACAGTGACGCTATTTTTTAAGTAAAAAAATATGGACGATCGAATAACTCATCGAAATTTCCATATATCGACAGGAGAAAAACACCATATGCGATAATCTGCCTATATCAGGTATGAAATTTAAAGTGATACATGTGCATTATTATATACGTATATGGTATTTAAATGTTTGTAGGTTGCGCGTTCGCATGTATGCAATTAAGAGGGAGCGTGCAAAAATTTGGATTTCTACTACACACCTTGTATTCCCCTTTTATATAAACTGTAGTGAATCAAATTTCTCAATGTCTCTTGGGTATATCTTTTTGGTTCAGGCTCTCCTATCACCCGATCCAAACTCCTCCTTCTCCTCTTGAACAGCAACGTCTATTCATCCTAAGTGTATTGGATTGACAGTTTTCTGTTTGCTGTTCCCGACTGGTATTTAGGATCCCAAACTCTTGCGTAGCATCTTGGGAGTCTGTTCATATAAACAGTTGTATAACATCGGGGTTCTTGTACTTAAAGCACTTAAGGTAGGCAACCCCGATGCGACACTGTGTTGCAGTTAGCACCAGTTCCCTTCCTGTACGTGTTACGTATGATGGTCGACCGCTACTACTACCCTAGAACTATCCTTTACGAATACGATAAATCATGTCTATAAACAACCAAACATATAAATATAAAAAAACAACTAACCCCCTTAACCTATCTTTCTCCAACATTCATGGTATTCGTACCACCATCGGCAGTGTTGAATCATTCCTTTTCGAAAAGTCTCCAGACATCCGAACTCTCTGCGAAACGAATCTTAACTCTTCAATCTCCTCCTCTGATTTCTCGATTCCTGGCTACCTTCCTCTCCTTAGGAAGGATTCTGATATCCACATGCATGGGCTGGGGTTTTATGAGCGTGAACATCTCTGGCTAGGGAACCCTCTCTTGAATCTCTGGACCATTCATATATGTATCTCCGTCTCTCTCTACTTAACTCAGTCATATGGCTCTTCTTTCTCTACCGTTCCCCTTCCTCTCAGGACTGTTGCATGCTACATAATAGTTCCTACAATACAGAGAAGTCTATCTCCGTACACCCGTTTGTAACCATATTCGTGTTCGGTTACTTTAATGACCACCATACCAGGTGGCTTAAAAACTTCTCCGACCCTGTTCTCGCTGTCCTCCAAACCCTTAACTTCTCAATCTATCACGTTTTCCCAGTAACCATGACGGACATGCTTCTCCAATCGATCTCTTTTTTTATCTCTATCCCTGACTATTGTCATACTACGCAGCCTGGCCTCTTGGCAACTCTTGGCATGCGGTTGTGTCTGTAAACCCCCACCAGTTAAGAATCTCCTACCAACTGAATATCCTTTTGTTATCAATGAGCAGATTGGTATTTTTTCCGTGATTTCCTTCGTGACATCCCATGGAAAAGAAGATTTAATCATCCTTTTCAAATATTTGTGCTATCCTAAATGAAAGCAGGCATCAAGTCTTTCATTCCATCAAGAAAATACCGCGTTCAAATCCTTGGTTCTCATCTGTATGCGTGGCTGATATAGTCCACAGGAATCGCTTCTTCCGCCTGTACCAGAGCGACACGTTTGATCGCAAGAGACGTCTCTTTGTCTCTGCCCGTAACGAGTGCAAACTTGTCCTCAAAGTAGCGAAGTTACAGTTTGCTGATAAAATCGATTGTTGACAGCAAACAAAAAAAAATGATCAAGATGCAAATTACAAATTGAGATACCAAAATTAAATACAAAATTTTAAATGTCCAGGAAGTGTTTTTGCAAAATCCGAAGGAGAAATATGCCTTCGAAGTAAATGTAAATATGCCTTCCAAAATATAAGTAATGTATTAAGTAAAATATAAATTTCGTTATAAACAAACAAATACTGATATTACGTAATATCGGCCCTCCTCCATGGCAGTGGATGCTGGACAATCTCATCAGAGATAAAAAGACTTGAACCATTCTAAGAATACCATACACAGAACACGTGAGCAACGATGATGTTTTAGAACCAATGGAAACAAAAAGGACCCTTATACGCAGTATCAAAAAGTGTAGGTTAAAATTTTAGAGCACATAAAGAGAAATGAAAGAGGTCTTGGAAAATCTGGCACGCGCAAAACATATTCAAGACAAGAGGAAGAGGAAAACAGAGAATAATTGTAGAGGGTTTATCCTTTCTTTCTTGTTTGGGATTGGGTTTCCGGTTCCTTCTAAAGCCGTTTCATTCTCTTTGACTTTCTGTAACCTCTTGCGTCTTATTGACATTATTATACATGCTTGGGGGAATGTATTATAAAATATAATATAAAAACTTGTCTGTGTAAATAGTTGGCAGAACATGGATTATTAGAAGAAATGTAAATTAGAACCTTGTTATAGGCTTCATTAGAGCTTTCTGGGTATAAGCATGTTTATTAAAATCCTATATTAATGTAATGTAATTAAAAGAAAAAAAGTCGATTACTTATATATCGTGTGGCTGCCGAGTTGACCCGCTTAAATATAACATGCATATACAAGTATATTATCATCTATTATCAAGTTAACCAATGCATGTATGTGTGTATGTGCATGTGCCTGTGTGTAGGGGGAGTGTACGTGTATGTGCGTGGGTGTTGTAATTGCTGGCTTACATCAAATTCCGAATTTTCATAAGCATTTAGTAACCTCCTGTGAACGTCTGCCGCACTTTCTCCTACCCAAAACAGAAATTCTACGACAGTAAATTTTATTTCAACGTCTTCGCAGAGTAGCAGCTCTTTGGAAATTGGTAGGGTTATGGTTAGAGGCAAAAGAAAAAAAAATTTGACTGATAATTCTTTTACGCTGGAAGAAAAATTGTTTTATTGCTAAAAAATAACGTTAATAATACTGACTCTAATTTATACGAATAAATTAGAACAAGTATTAGTTTATGACCGGAGATTTTAGATATTTGCTAAGACTTGCTAACAATTGGTGAGTGTTAAGTAGAATACGTTGAGGATTGAACTCTTTCCCGTAATAATGTCAAGAATGTTTCGACAGTTAATAAACCTGT
>OZ038505.1:9561685-9599185 GCA_964036315.1 Acanthosepion esculentum | reverse complement strand
ATCATTAAGTTCTTATATTTCAATACATTTTTCTCTTCCTTCAGCTTTAATTCTCTCACTTTTTTTTTCTTTCCCTCTCTCTTTATCTCTCTCTTTCTCTCTCTTTCTCTCACTCTCTCTCTTTCTCTCACTCTCTCTTTCTCTCTCTCTTTCTCTCACTGTCTATCTCTCTTTCTCTCTATCTTTCTCTCTGTCACTCTCTCTATTTCTCTCACTCTCTCTCTCCTTCTCTATCTTTCTCTCTCACTCTCTTTCTCTTTCTTTCACTCTATCTCTTTCTCTCTTTCTCTCTCACTCTCTCTTTCTCTCTCACACTCTCTTTCTCTCACTTTCTCTATCTATCTCCTTCTCTCTCTCTTTCTCTCACTCTCTCTCTTTCTCTCTCACTTTCTATTCCTCTCACTTTCTCTTTATCTCACTCTCTCTCTTTCTCTCTTTCTCTCACTCTACTTTTTTTGTATTATATATTATTGTTTATTGTTTTAGATTTTTCCTGTATTTTCCTTCCTTTGTTTGATTCCACCTTTCCTTTCCCCTTTTCCTTTCATTATCTTCTTCTTTTACTTGGTTTTGTATCTCTCTCTTATTGTTTGATTTTGTTTTTCTTTACTTTTCTTTCTTAGTTATTTTCGTTTTTCGTTTATTTTCCATTCTAGATTTTACTTCCCTTCACCTTTTCTCTTCACTTTTTTTCTCTCTCTCTTCCTTTTCTTTAAGTTTTCTTTTTCTCTTTTATTTGCTCTTTCTTCGTTGCCGCTTTAAGTTCCTTCTTTCCCAATTTTCTCTTTCGTCTTCTCTCTATTATTTTTCTTTATTTTGCCTCGGTTCCAATCGTTCTCACTTTTTTTCGTTTTTTTTTTTTCTTTATTATTTCGTCTTCTTTGTTTTCGTTATGTTTTCCTTTCTTTGTTTGCTTTTCCCTTCTTTTCTTCATTTTTTATTCATTTTCTCATTTCTTTTGCTATATTTCCCTCCGTTTTACTCTGGCATTTTTCGCTCTTCTCTCTTCCTTATCGTTTTAGTTCGCCCTTTCTTTCATTTAATTCACCTTTCTCTTGCGTATTTTCCCTTCGTTTATTTTCTATTCTTCTTCTTTTACACCCTCTCTTTCGCACGCGCATGCACGCTCTCTCCATCTTTCATTTTCTTTCTTTCTCTCTTATTTTCCTTTTTTCTTTATTGTTTGGTTTTCCTTCTTTGCTGTCTTAGGTTCAGATTTTCAATTCTTTGTTTGATTGTTTCTTCTTTTCTTCATATTTCCCTTAATTCCCTCTTTGCCGCCATTTTCCTTTATCACGTTTTATTTCCCCCCCTTTTCTTCTTTCTTTATAGTTTTAGTCTTTCTTCTCTTTTCCTATATTTTTTAATTTCATCTCTTCCTTTTTTTTATTTAACCAATTCTTCGCATTTTTCCTTCTTCATTATTTTCTTCTTCTTCTTTAATCAACAACTGTATTTAATGTATTGAGCAATCTTTTAAGAATCGTGTTTTTTGTTATTGGCATTTTATTTTACTCCGTCTATACCAATTCTATATTCGAGTCTGTGTATATATATAAATATACACGCACACGCACACACACATACACACACGTAATACATATATATATATATATATATACGTATATATATATATATATATATATATATATATATATATATATATATATATATATATATATGTATTTATGTGTGTGTGTGTGTGTGTGTGTGTATGTGTGTGTGTGTGTATTAAAAGATAAGAGTACAGATATCTTTCCTCACCCAATCTCGGACCAATCTTAATTGTATTATAACACTTTAAGCAGAAAAAAACTTTTTTACCATCAGTCCGTAAAGTCATTTGTGCCACTACTACCCCAATAAGAGATTGCTTACATCGAAAACCATAAGAAAAATTAATTTATGTGAATAATATATGGAAATAGCAACTCTTTACCTGAAGAAGGTCGAGAGACACGAAACCCGGGTAGCAGAATTATGGAAAATAAAATATACGATATATTTTTGAAAAATTCACATTACAACCAAAAACGTCTGCAGCTTATCTCTTCTTTTTTAAATATACAATTTTCCCTCGTTGGAGAAACTATAAACTCTTCCCAATATATATATATATATATATATATATATATATATATATATATATATATATATATATATATATATATATATATATCTGTGTGTGTGTGTGTGTGTGTGTGTATTTTTGTGTATTTTGGCAGCAATCTCTTTTTTATACCAGTTTCGTTAAAGACGACTAACATGGTAATGCTATTATTCTTTTTTATTCAATTTTTTCTTGTTCGTATAAGTGATTTCTTTCCGGGACATAAATTGTGTAAAAACTGTCTTGCACTATAAATGCAAAACCTAAGACATTATCATACCGACGTACACTGGTCGTTGTTTTTTTGTGCGAAATGCAATTATACAAAGCTATTGCTTTAGGCACACATACAGCGATAGACGCACACAAATACACACATGTGTGTGTTTATGTTTGTGTGTGGGCGTGTGAAATTTTCGAGTTGGATTGAAATACTTAAGTTTATTTAAGACAACTGACAATTATTTCTCTATAATTTAGATTTTGCAGGAATGCAAGTATAAATTACATAGAGACAATATTATTTATGAGTTCACACCGCTGTTCATAAATACTTATATTGGTGATGCCACTGCCTATCTATTGTCTTATCTAGACGACTCACCTTCCACCTGTCTGTCTATAGCACAATTAGGACTCATTTAAACACGGAAATCTACCAATCTTCATCCACAACGTTCTAGTAGAAAATACATTATGGCCCCATCCACATGTAACAAAATAACAAAAAATAATGGAAGCCCTTGTTGGGATCGAGTGAAGATGTTAAAAGATATCAGAAGGTTTGAATGATCAGAAGGCTTAAAATAGCGCGTTTATATATGTATCACAGCTCATCAGTGTGGCTAGACTTCCGGTTTCCTCTAGCTAGGACAGAAACCCGACTGAATAGGCATCAGTCGGGGATTCTACCACTAAGCCGTTGGCGCACGGCAGGGATGAAGGTGAATTTAAGTGTATTTATTTTTTAGATAAACACACAGTGACTGAGAGAACTCGATTCAATTTATCGAAGAGTCTTGCGTTATTAGCCGTAATAGTCATTGTTTACAAACTTGAAAGAGAAAGACAGAAGAGAGAAAGAGAGAAGAGAGAAAGAGAAGGTGTAAGAAAGAGGTGAATATATATTTGTGTATACCTACTTTTAAAAATATCTGACTGCCTTTATAACATGACAGCCTATCGCCTACGTGTCTAAGCAATTTTATACATATTTATCAGGTTAGTTGCTCCAGTTGCTTTTGTGGGTATGAATGGCGAAACACTGAAGCCGGCTTGCCACTAGATATATGTAATATGGAAATTTTGTACACGCGCCCCAAAGATTTTCTAACTTTAGATTGATTTAATGCAATCTAACATCAATATATGTAGGTTATGTGCTGATTAAATAACTGTGCTCCAAGGCCTTGCCCAAAGACACGAACATTAATATGACGTCCATAATGATAGAACATTTAAATACACTCCACTAATGTTTACTTTCTTCTGTTTGCTTCACAAGAAATCCATAACTTTATTGTATGTCAAGTCTATCTGTCGATTCATATTATCTGAAATTGTTTTCATGGAATGAGTTATTCGTATGAATTTATACTTTCGTCATGCTATTAAATTATTTATTTTTTAACACAATTTTACATATTCAGGTCTTAAGTTGGCACTTAAGTGGCGTAATGGTTAGCAAGCTTGTCTCGCTTAATCAATTACGTTTAAATAGTGAGTTCGATCCTCGCTGAGTTCTCCGTGCATCGTGTACCACCTCTGAGCATCGGTTAGTAAATTGCTTGGGTAAGTTCGCAAGCTCGTCTCACTAAATCAATTACGTCTGAGTAGTGAGTTCGATCCTCGGTGATTTCTCCGTACATCTTCCACCACCTCTAAGCTTTGGTTAGTAAATTGCTTAGGTAAGTTCGCAAGCTTGATCAATTACGTCTGTGTAATGAGTTCGGATCTCACTGCGTGCTCCATTCTTTAGGCCTTGTTCCACGTAAATCGCTAAACATGTTTCGAAAGCCTCTCAAGTAAGAGGGCTACTATTAAAATGGTCGTTATGACTGAGGTTTGTGATATGAATGAAGGCGGAAGTAATAGGAAAAGATTATTATGAGAATAAGGAGAATAGATAACGATTGAAGATGTAAAGCTTGTATTTTCCAGGCCAGAAATACACCAAAGACTGTTCAACAAAATGACACTTGCAGTAAATATCTAAAATGAAAATTTCTTCTTCGTTAAAATACGCATTCGACTGTGGTAGGGACATGTCATAGCAGAGCTATAAAGATGTGTTTTTGTGAAGCTTATCTGAACATTTGATATGGAAATATTTCCGAGAGGCGACAGAGTAGCGTCTGTTTGAAAGAGGCTGCAGAGTGGAGAATAATCCCCACCACATTACCAATTTTGATCTCTATCAAGGCTGGCAACACACACACACACACACACACACACACACACACATACATATATATATATATATATATATATATATATATATATATATATATATATATATATATATATATTGTCATCCACCGACAGACTGTTTCGCTGTATCACAGCTCATCAGTGTGGGTAGACGTTCGGTTGCCTCTGGCTAGAATCGAAAACCCGCCGAATTCGCGTCAGTCGGAAATTTTACCCTGAAGCCGTTGGCTCACGGCAAAGAAGAAGGTGAATTTAAGCGTATATATTTTTAGATAAAACACACAGTGACTGAGAGAACTCGATTCGGTTTACCGAAGAGTCTTGCCTTATTAGCCGTAATAGTCACTGTTTACAAACACACACATCCTCCCCAGAGAGCTCAACCGAAATAAATTTTTCAGGAGCATATATATTGTATGTATTTATGTATGTATATATATATATATGTATATATATATATATATATATATATATATATATATATATATATATATATATATACGCCTACACACGTATGTATGTATGTGTATGTATATATATATATATATATATATATATATATATACATACGCCTACACACGTATGTATGTATGTGTGTGTATATATATATATATATATATATATATATATATATATATATATATATATATATATATATGTATGTATGTATGTATACTCATATCTTCAGGTCAAGTAAGCCAGCCAGTTCGAATTTTCTCATATTGTGGGTATTGCCAAATATATTGATGCGACTTCCAGTTCGCCCGCCTTGTCGATTTCCTCCTTCAAAGTAAAAAATAATAATAAAAGAAACAAAAAGAAAATCAATTCGAAGCTTTACCTAGATACACCTTCACTAAACCTGCTCATGAAATGAGATGGGAAATGCGTCACCTCCTAGGCGAAATACCCAGCTAGTTAAGGCTAAACCAATAGTAAGCAAATATGGATGGGGGATTAACTAAGACAATATTTGTAGATGTTAACAGCTTCAATCAATTTAGCTCAGAAACCATTATTATTATTATTATTATTATTATTATTATTATTATTATTATTATTATTTCCCCTGATTTCTCTTGTATACACATTCCCTTCCGGTTCCCAAACATAGACTTAAGCTCAGTAATGGCCTCATGAATTTTTCCATTGATCGTTTTTGTACGAAAAACAAACAATATTAAAATCTAAGATCACACACATTTTACATTTTAAATTTGTTTATATCGGATATATCTCTTTGAATGAACACATGGGGGCATAGTGTTGACATAGGACTCAGCACTAGAACTGAAAGGTAAGGTTCAAGCTTCAATGCCATCTTCAGAACAAGTCAGACATATCTGGTCTGATGATAACATTGAAAATGACAGTTTCCATGCAGTGTTGATTTCTATGTCTAGTATTAATGATGGCGGCGGAAGTGGAGAACAGAGGAGGAATGTCTACCAAATATGGTAGAACATGACGCCTAAGGCAATTTCATACATATGCAGGATATGACAATTGTGGTAAATATCAAGAGTGAAAATTTCTTCTTCATTAAAATAGGCATTCGACTGTGAAAGGGACATATCATATCAGAGCCGTAAAGATGTATTTTTAACTAAAGTGAGGAGCTAATCTGATTACCAAGGAAATAGTTCCGAGTAGCGACAGACTAGGGTCTGTTAAAAAGAGGCTGCAGAGTGTAGAACATTTCCCTACCTCCCAAAGACCGATTTTGATCTCTATCAAGTCTAGCAACTGTGTATTGACCGAGTTCAAACTAGACAGAACAGTATTACTCGAATTTTTTATTTAATATGATTCTTTTTTTAGATGCCCAAACATAGACACTAGCTTCTTCGAAATCAAAGCAGTGGACCTTTAGCGTGACACTATTACATCTATTCTGATTTTATTTTCACCCTTGATTACATATTGATAACTTCGTTCGACAAAGATCATGATCTAGGTTTTACTTTACCATCCAGACTCTCAAGTCGATATCCTGCAAAAAAGTTGACCGATTTTGACTATACAGAAGATATAGCTATCATTGCAGACGCCATTACCAATACCACAGTTCTACATCGTGTAGAAAAATGCTTCTAACGAAGTTTGACTTTTACAATAATGCCGCTAAAACTGAATTCCTAGGCTTCAACCAGCAAGAGTCAATATTAACTGTCTCAGTTGAACGAATAAAATCAGTTGGAACTTTTACATACCTAGGAACCAAAATAAATTGTACTGAAACATGTAAAATACGCAGAGGTAAAGCCTGAGATGTCTTTAATTAAATTGATGAAAATTTGTCATGGAAATAATTCCGAGTAGCGGCAGACTAGCGTCTGTTAGAAAGAGGCTGCCGAGTGGAGAATAATTTCCCACCGCCCACAACACCAATTTTGATTTCTATCAAGGCTGGCAACTGCGTATTGACCGAGTTCGAACTAGATAGATCAGTATTACTCGATTTTTGGTTTAATATGATTCTTTGTTTTAGATTCCCAGCCGGAGACACTAGCTGCTTCGAAATCAAAGCAATGGTCCTTCAGCGTGACACCATTGCGTCTCTTCTCTTGTTTATCAAGCTTGATACGTATTGAGAACTTCTTTCGACAAAGATCATGATCTAGGTTTTACTTTACCATCCAGACTCTCAAGTCGATATCCTGCAAAAAAGTTGAACAATTTTGACTGTGCAGATGACCTAGCTATCATTGCAGACGCCATTACCAATGCCACAGTTCTTCTACATCGCCTAGGAAATTCTGCTAACGATGTGGGACTATGTCTCTAAAACTGAATTCATAGGCTTCAAACAGCAAAGCTCAATATGAACTGTCATAGGTGACCGAATAAACTCTGTCGACATACCTAGAAACCAAAATAAATTCTACTGAAACTGATGTGAAATTCGCATAGCCTGAGCCGTCTTGAATAAATTTGATGATATCTAGAAATCTGATCTATCAGACAACCAGAAACGAAGATTCTTTCAAGCATCTGTAGCTGCAGTTTTAATGTATACTGCCACTGCTTCGACATTAAATAAAACCTTAAAGTCTAATCTTGATGAAACTTACACTTGGATGCTGAGAGCTATACTGAACATCTCTTGGAGACAACTTTCCAACTAAATCATACCTCTATGGGCAGATCACTGATATTTCTACAATGTAAGGCGAACGCAGAATGTGTATTACATGGCACTGCTGGCAAACAAAACAAGAACTTGCGAATGATCTACTGCACTGGGTATCTTGGCATGGAGAAAGACGAGTTTGTCGCCAAGCAACCACATACATTAACAATTATGTTATGACACATAATGCTACTCTAACTACGTTCTGAGCTTGATGTAGGATCGTGATAGTTGGCGTGATAGACTAATGAATAAAACATGACAGTATATCAGATACATCCAGCCGCGATAGAATGAGCCGATCAGTTTCTCAGTATCTTTATCAATGACTTGTATATATGAGCGCCTTTGTCGTTTGAAATGAGCTTCAGACCCAAGATACCTTCAAAGCCGGCCTATCTCTGACTTATCTGTAACCCTACGTCAGTTTCAGTTTTTGAAGTTATGTATTTTTTCATTAAAGAGCGACACTGCCTTCTATTTGATGCGGTCTTCGGGAACATTATGCCTGGCCATCACTCTGTAATGAAAGCGTAGTATAGGTTCTGATCGCTAATGGAAATGGTAAGATTAGCCCTTTCCTTATAAGGAAACAATCGCCATTCATTGAGGGTCAAATGATATTTGAATTAGCTTTTACTTTTAGCCATCAGGCTGGGATCAAAGTGTAGTATATACCCATGGGCGGATAAACTATGTTTTATCTCTCAATTTTGTCTCCGTTTTCGGACAAAGCGAAACTCAATTGTGCTTCTGTCTGCTGAGAGAACGCAAATGAAATTAATACTGAAATGTCCCCGGTCTCTCCGGAAATGGCTGCCTGAAACAGCTAATATAGGACTCCCGACATTAAACTGACTTTGCGTCACATCTTACCAGCGTGAGGCGGCAATTAATTACTAAGTGTAGTAACTGTTCTCCTTATCTTTAATATAAATGGTAAATATTTCGTCTTCATTTACCGAGAGACAGGTGCTATTCGAGTAAAGCTTTTCTTCAATCCCTGGCCATTGGGCTAGAATCAAATTGTAGTATCTGTTCCTCTCAAATCTCAAGGTAATTTTAATATTAGAAAATATTCTGACCGAACAGACAGTGCGACCATCAGTTGAATTTTATAATCTTTCTCTTGACATAATTTGTCAGTAAAATAATTTCCTCAAGTCCATTAATTGTTATCGCTTGGCCACCTCAAGGTGGTGTAATGGTTATTACACTGTTTAGTCAATTAAATTTATGTAGCTGATGTTTTAAATCATTTCCCCGCAAACAAACCAATAAAGCCACGAGATGGCAAGGGGTTACTGAGTGTTAGAGAATATGAGAAAAAAACACTATTAAGGAGAGAGGACAATAAAAGAACAAGATTTAAGAAGACAGTAGATAACGATTGACATTGTATTCAAATTTATGAAGATCACAGTTAATCGAAGAAGAGAATTCTACAAGAGAGTAGTGCGAAATTATTAGCATAGAACGTACTGTTGCATCTATTTCAACTGTAAAAGAATGCGACTTAACTGCTAATCTAGAACTGTACTTAAATTACTAAAGTCCAGGTACCATATGTACAATCAAAACAATCACTGTGAAAGTATTTATAGAGAAAGGTACGGAGAAAACTTAAGGACACTTAGCAAAAACTGAAACTTCTAAAGACAAATAACGATGAAAGAATTTTTGGAAAATTGGACACACAACGGACACACAGTAGAGGCAGAAAAAAACCATCTCCTGAACAAGACTCCCCTCGCAGCAAAACTAACAATTGATTCAATATCATCATAACGCTTTATGTCAACGGAAAATGGTAGACCAAGAAGGCACATGCCAGGGGGAAAACCTTAGTCCGAGAAGGAGCAATGGGTCAATCTCCAGGATGTTGGCATCAGCCATTCTAATGGAAGGCAGAAAACACCATCTAGTGAACAAAACTCTCCTCGCAGGAAAACCTAATACTTGATTCAATATCATTTCACCGCTTTATGTCAACGGAAATCGGTATCCCAAGAAAGCGCATATCAGGGGAAATTCTTAGTTGGAGAAGGAGCAATGAGTCAGTCTCCTGGAGGTTGGCATCAGCCATGCTGATGGAAGTTAAAAATGTTCTCTCAGATTATTAATAGCGAGTAGTTTCGTTTTTCAATCGTTAAAATTAAGAAGGAAATCCTTGCCTTGATACAAATTACTTCACTTCATTCGGCTGATTTGATTGAATCGATTTTTATGGGTTATCTACATTTTACGATTGATTTAAAGACGTAATTTCAGATTTTGGGAGGTTGCTTACCGGATTACAGAGGTAGTTCTCATCTAAGCCATGAGTAGGCGTCTTCCATTCAAATCTCAATTTTGGTTACATCGCTTGATGATGAACGTACATTATGTGTTTTTTATTGTTAATAGTTATTCCTTTATTGATGTTTTCCTTTACTATGTTCTCAATGCATTGTTTTGTTCTTTCATTTTTTTTCTTCCGGCTTCTCCTGCATTACAGTTTCATCATAAAATCATTTGTTCTTAAGTTTATACATCTTTGTTATCTTCTCGTTGTCTCAATGTCATCTCTCTGTAAAGGTTAAGTAAATCCGACCAAAAAAACGCGTCTTCAACCTCGTTTTATGTTTTTGTACTTGTTTGACTTGATTTCAGTCCGAATTCTGGCAGTTCGTCCCAGAGAATGGCGTGGATTATCTAGAGTTTCTTACAGATTTATAAATCAAGTTTACCTATTAGTTCAAGTAGGTTTTCGTGTCATATCCTCTTAAACGCTTTTCATAATCCACAAAATAGAATCTATAGCACATCGTAATTATTTTGGAGAATAATTCTCTTGAAAGATTTCAACAAAAAGATCAGCGTCATCATTCACAGAAATTGCCAGTCTTTTATCTTACACACGTCATTAATACGGGATATTTATTCATTATCTATATGCGGAGTAAATCATTTTGCACTAATTCATTATGTAGATTCCATTCGTATCTACCCAATGCAGAAAACATATTTTCATCGGTTTAGTTTAAGATATTGGATGCTGACTTAAACAATAAAATGTTTTTCTTTGTTAGTAATTCTTAGAAAAGAAGAATAATTTATAAGCAGTGAGTTCGTTACATAATACAACTGTTTACATGCAAACGTTTTTTTTTCTTCGTTTGGAACATCTTAACCTCAGAATTTTGCTAAAGGTAATGTAATAATGCTGATAATTATATATCCAATTCATTAAACTTCAAAGACATTACTAAGATACCTCAGTCAGTTATGTGCCATGCGTGATACACACTTAGGCGATCACGTATATTTCGATACATAACTGACAGGGCAGATTTTTTCCCCTCAGTAGGTTGGCATTTCTTTCTGCGGTAGACCACTTGCCATCCAAGTCTATAGAACCCAGTCTGTTCTGCTATTTACCAATAGCTAGGGTGGGGAGATGAAGAGGATTCATAACTTTCCCAACTGTATTAGCACGTAAGTGAATGTAATGGATTCGACTGGAAAGTTAGTCAGTCAGTTTTGTGTCATGCGTGATACACGCTTAAGCGATCATGCATCTTTCGATACATAACTGACGAGGCAGATTTTTGTCCTGCAGTAGGTTGCCATTTCTTTCTGCGTTAGACCAGTTGCCTTCCAAAGCTATAGAACCCGGTCTATCCTGCTATTTACCCATAGCTGGGGGAAGAAGAAGGCGATTCATACCTTTCCCAAGGCTATTAGCACTTAAGTGAATGTAATGGATTCAACTCGAATTCGAACTCGGCTCTCAGATTCCCCAATCCGAGCCGCTATAGGGTAACTGAATGACATTTGTTCATTATGCACTAGTATAAAATAAACATTTCATTACTGTGAATGAATGTGACAGTGTTTTCAAAACTTCCATTTCTTCGATGACTCCTGTATGAACCGAAAACTATATGCGAACAGAACATGCCAGATTCCTGATGTTTCGTATGTGGAGACGAAAGAGTGACGGGAACAGAAAGTGTGAGTCTTGGGGCAAGGCAGGGGTCAGATGAGTGGCGAGGCGAGAGCTGTATTCAGAGTGTCTGCTTATGTCATATGAAGTGCTGGTGGGAATCGAGCAGGAACAAAACCTGCTTCCACTTAAAAAGCAATTACGTATCGACACAAGGCCTTGAAATATAAGTAAGAAGATACAGGCATTGCTATTTCATACTATGGTCTAATCCAAAGTGTATTTCAAAATTGAAATGTTAGCTTGGCACACACACACACACACACACACACACACACACACATATATATATATATATATATACATATATATATATATATATATACATGCTCACACACATATGTACATATATATACACACACACTCACACACATATATATGCACATATATATATATGTATATATATGCACACGCGCTCACACACACACACACACACATATATATATACACACACACATATATATACGCGCGCACGCACATACATATATATATAGAGATAGATATAGATATTTTTATATAAATACCCACACACCCATTCACACACATATATGCAGATATAAATATACGCACATACACACACTCTCACACACATATACGCACACAAACATACACACACTGATATATATATATATATATATATACATATGTATATATAAATATATATATATATATATATATATATATATATATATATATATATATATATATATATATATATATATCATGAATAACTTAACAAAACAATTCCTAAAATGTAAATACCCAATAAACATAATAAAAGAAGCACTAAATAAAACTATCCACATAAATCGTAACACACTTCTCACATACAAGAATAGAAAAAACAACAATCGGATTCCCATGGTTTTTGACCACATTCAATATTCCCACACACTTATTCAGAATTTAAAAAAGGATTAAAAGAACTTCCAGTTAAGCAAAAAGATCAAAGACATTTTCGATAAACCACCCATAAATGCAAAGAAACAATCACTTAACCTATCAGCTATCCTCACCTCTACCAAATATCTAAACAATACAAACCAATCAGGAAATTACAAATGTAACAAACCCTGTTGTTTATTTTGCAAACACTTAATAATCGATACTGTATTTTCTGTACCCAACACCAATATCATGATACACCCACCTCGCCTCACCTGTGATAGCCATAATATAATCTACTATTTCTTCTGCACAATAGCTGAACACTTTAATCAATCAGGACACTCATTAGACAACTGTAAATGTTTATTGATAGATTCTGATTTCTGTTCCACATACACACGCAGAAAAAAAGAAAAATACTGAATTTTAAAATTAAATACATATAAACTAGGGTTAAATAAAGACTTGGGTATTTTAAATCTTTATAAATATTTCAATACTTAATTTTTTTTTTAGATATAGTTAAAAAATGTTTTACACAACATCTGTAAATATTATTACACTTAGATTTACGTTAAAAATATTCGAACACAGTTGCTTTCCATAACACGTGACGTCCGCGTCTCGCGACGGACGCTACGTTAAAACAAACCTCTAAAACCAGTTATTTCTGAAGAAAGATCGAGGTCGATCTGAAATATCAAATTACATATATATAAATTACATATATATATAAAAAATATAAATACATACTTTCATAAAAAAACATTATTTTTTTAATTTACAACTTTTTAGTTGTTATATATATATATATATATATATAGAGAGAGAGAGAGAGAGAGAGATAGATAGATAGATAGATAGATAGATAGATAGATAGATAGATAGATAGATAGATAGATAGATAGACTGAAATTAAAATCTCACATTGAGGGACTAAACAGGGATTTGGGTTTACTCAGAGAGTACAATTTCCTCAGGGAGACCTATGATCACCAAAACCATTCCTCGGATGAATTAGTCCCACATTCCATTTTCCCACTTAATTTTAATAGCCATCACCCCCACCTACATAATGTATTTTATGTTTCATTTTCTCATGTTCTTCATTGGAATCATCCATTTTATATTATCATAGAATCGATCATTCATGCTTCTTTACCTACAAGTTTTTTTAATGAGAGGGGAAATTTAGTGAAGATATATATTGATTTTGGACATGTAAAGTGTGTTTCAATAACGTGACTCGTTTTTAAATGTGAATTAAGTTTAAACTTCTAATGATTGTTTTTTTTTCTTTTTTCTTTCAGATTTAACGACTTAAGTCTTTGGGAAATTCAGCCATGGATATATTAACAATCAAAGTGTTAAAGTTATCGGAGCATATTACAAAAATAGACGTTCAAACAGATAAGCATTTAGAGTTTGTTTTTTTTGTTTGTTTTTTTGTTAACATAATCAACCTACCGAGATTGCAATTAGAAACGATGTAAAGTTATTGTGGAGATGATTAATTCCTGTGCACGATGACGAATGGAGGTGTCTGAATTTTCGTCTATTTTCTCGTGCACTGCAGCAATGTTTTCAGCTGAACGAGATAAACGAGAACAAAATGGCGTTTGCACATCTGCCACCGACACCGTTTATTTGAATTTACGAACATTTTTTTTTTCAAATTGCACACTTGAAACTTTAACACGTTGTTTGATTGTTAATCTTTCCAAGGTTGAAATTGCCAAAGACTTCAGTTGTTAAATCTAAAAGAAGATAATCATTAATCGCTTAAAATTAATTCAAATCTAAAATCGATCCAACTTATTGGAACAACCTTTATATATATATATATATATATATATATATATATATATATATATATATATATATATATATATATATATATATATATATATATATAGGTAAAAATTCGTGGGTAAGTAATCAAGTAGATCCTAATAGTATAAAATATTAAAACTGATCCACAAACCTTCAAACAGAAAGGCATTTCACGCACTTCTCGATTTTTTTGGTAAACATAATGAACCTACGGAGAGTGCAGTTGTAAACGATGTGAAGTTATTGTTGAGAGGTTCAATTCCTGTACACGATTACGAATATAGGGGTCTGGATTTTCGGTCACATTCTCGTGTATTGCAGCAATATTTTCAGCTGAACGAGATAAACGAGAACGCAATGGTGTTTTCACATCTGACACCGACTCAGTTTGTTTGAATTTGCCAAAATGTTTTCAACTGCACTCTTGAAACTTTGACATGTTTATTGATTCTTAATCTTTTCACGGTTGAAATTGCCAAAGACTTAAGTTGCTAAATCTGAAAGAAAAAGAAATAAAATCATTAGACGCTTATACTTAATTCACATTTAAAATCAGTCCAAGTTATTGGAAAACCCTTTATTTATATCTATACGTGTATGGCAGTACTTATGATTTTGTGTGGGCTTGTGTGTATGTGCATACAGTTATATGCACATAATTATGCATGTACTTTTATGCATATACGAGCTTTTTCCTCTCACTTTGATCAATATATTACTAAAATATTTTAACAATAGATTTCCAGGTTTTTGTCAATAATTTTGTTCCTTCATATGCTATTTAGGCTTTATTTATTTTTATTTTATTTTATTATTATTATATATTTTCTTTTTTCTCTTGTTCATTCTTTCTCTTTTACGTTCTTCCTTTTCTTCACAATATATTCCACACATTGTTCACTAGCTTTCAACACTCGACCACGTGATCTGTCAATTTTTGCTACAACGTGCTACGCGCGGGATGTCTTTCCCCTCCCCAACTTACAACTCTCTTCATCAATGTTTACAATCTCACTCGCTCACGACACAGAATAGTAACAATCTAAGCGACAGATGTTTTTGTAGATAACGTACTTTCCAGTGGAAATCGTATTAGGAGCAAAGCCAGATCTCTCTTTAATTGCTCGATGTACGAAACATTTTACAAAAATAAACTTAAATTTAGATCTTTTGGGCTTTATTTTCTTAACCAACATTCTCTCACAACAATATATATATATATATATATATATATATATATATATATATATATATATATATATATATATATATATATATCATCGACTCGCCCGTCGAATTCGAGGTATGAGGGCCAACCTGATCAGTTCCTAGAAACTGAGAACCCGACGCCCATACATGAGTTTTGATTATAGTGGTGAAGGTTTCGTGCAGGGCCATCCACACTTTTTGAAGGGACGAATACAGAGACCTGGTGCACTGAGTGTCACAATATATATATATATATATATATATATATATATATATATATATATATATATATATATATATATATATATATATATATGTAGTTTACGAAAAACTAGGTAATCCGTATGGGTAGACCCAAGGAGGATAAAATCCAGAGAGCTCAATGTAAATCAGAGCTAATAATTTAAATAAAAACAGACCACTTTAAGGTACCATATAATAAATTATTTCACCACAGCTCTTTTAAAGGATAGCGGATCATCAGATTATGCTCCTGAAAAACATTTCGTTTGAGCTCTTCAGGTAGAAAAGTGAAATTGTAGACAGTGACTATTACTGCTGATGATACAAGACTATTCGTTAAGACGAATCGAGTTCTCTAGTAACTCCATGCTTTTCTAAATATAAATACGTCTAACTTCACCTTCGTCCCTGCCATGCGCTAATGGTTTAGGAGTAAAATCTGAGAATGATAACAAGCCAGTCGGGTTTCGATCCCGGCTTGAGGCAGTCGGATGGCTAGCCATACATTTATGAGCTGCGAAGAAACAGAACAGTCTGTGGATGACTATGTATATCCCGTTAAAGACGACGGACAAGGGACAGCGATTAAGATTTTCATTTAATTCTTTTGTCGACGTATAAGTGTTTTATTTTCTGGACACAAATTGTGTAAAAACTGTACAAAGTTTCTGTCTATCCGAGCGCTTTCCGTTATTCACTTATCCATTATCAAGGTAGATTTTTATTTATTTTTTTAACCTAATGCGTCTGATTTGAGGTATTTGTTTCAACGTAGAGGAAGGTTTAATTTCAAAAAACGGTCAGCACAGTGTGGCCATCTTCATAGTCAGTACTACTGAGTGTTGGCTATTTCTTTCGCCATCATTTATAAACATTTTTTTTTATATATGTATATAGGCTATTATACTTCTACTTGCTTTCTACTAGTATATTGCGGATGGAGTTTGGTGGGATTCCGTGTTTGTTTAAACGAGTCCTAAATGAGCTATGGTAAGATAGGTGTAACGTGAGTCGTCCTGATAGGCATGTAGTAGTATAAACAAGATAATTATTTATGAGCTTGGTTTGATATATAAAACCTAATAAAATATATGATATATAAAACCTTATAAAACCTAATCTATCAGGATGACTCATGTTACACCTATAAATGACGGATTGCTGCCCCATATATATATATCAGGTCATCCCATAATTTCTGTCCGAATTTTAAATAAAGAAAACAAGTGACCAAATGTTACATTTAATTACAGTAATTTAAAAATAAATGCCGTTTCTACTCGAATAAAATGCGGGATTTTATGATTAGATATTTACGGCAAAAATAGGGTGTTGTGTATTACAAAGAAATATATATATATAAATATATATATATATATATATATATATATATATATATATATATATATATATATATTTGTGTATTTAGGCAGCAATCCTTCTTTCGTGCACATTTAATCGAAAAACGAAAGACAAGGTGCTTTTATTTAGTTTTTTATACAATTTTTCATGCGATCTAATAATTTTTTGTCTTTTCGGATAATAAATTATATAACAAAACCAAATAAAAGCAACTTACCTGTTGTTTTCAATGAAATGTGCATATATATATATATATATATATATATATATATATATATATATATATATATATATATATATATATATCAGGTCATCCCATAAATTCTGTCCGAATTTTGAATAAAGAAAACAAGTTACCAAATGTTATATTTAATTACAGATTCAATCAACATTGTATTTTCCCTGATAATCTATGATTCCTTCCATCTATTAACAAGCTTACTAATTCCATTACTGTAAAATTCTGTTGGATTTGATTCGAAGAACTCACAAATATCAGTTTTAACCTCTTCCTGTGTTACAAAAGCTGTTTCTTCCAAATGATTCTGTAAGCTACGAAACAAATGGTAGTCTGAAGGAGCAAGGTCGGGAGAATAAGGTGGATGAGGAATTTTCTCCAGGCGAGAATGGAGAGACGAGCAGATGTCAACTCGGGATTTGAGGTTGTTTTCAGACAATTTATGAGGCACCTATTTTCCAAGTTTAGGAACTTTTTCAACTTGTTGAAGATGACGATGAACAGTTGTATGGTTTGAACTGAGAACCACTGCCAATTCCTCAACTGATAAAGCAGGATTTTCTTCAAGGGCGGCTTCAAGAAGTTTTTCATCAAACTCAACTGGACGTCCGGTTCGATCTTCATCTTCAAGTGTGAAATCTCCCCCTCTGAATTTTGCAAACCATCTTCTGCAAGTTCTTTCATTCACACATTCCTCTCCATAAACTGAGTGAATGTTTCTAGCCGCTTCGGCTGCTGAGTTTCCTTTCTTGAAAGGAAACTCAGCAGCCGAATATGTGCTTCAAATGATTCTTGGGCACTTCCATGTTAGCAGGGTTTTAATCAAACAAAATTTTATTTTATTGTTCTCTGAAATAAAGTTTTATCAGTTTAAATGCACCGAAACATAAAAATATTGTTCAGCTCTATTAAACATTATAAAATACTCTTTGAATTTCGTTCATTTTAACAAAATTTAAAATTCGGACAGAACTTATGGGATGAGCTAATATATATATATATATATATATATATATATATATATATATATATATATATATATATATATCAAAGAAATCTTTTTTTTAATATTTGATAGTCTACTATACATTGAGCTCTCATTATGAACCTATCTGTTTAATATTTTATATTAAAGATATCTACTTGGATTTTCCTTTACACTTACGGATTTCATATTTTCTATCTATCTATCTATCTATCTATCTATCTATCTATCTGACATATGTTGTCTCTAAACCATATGTGTGGTTAGTATTCATTGGCAAGGACTCTTTCTCAATTCAAACTTGCAGGTTTGAAAGGAATACCAGGATGTAGACAACAGTATTTTGAGTACCACCCAGACACAACATTGTTCTTGAAAATGACTGAGGCAACCGAAACAATAACACAATATGGACTCCGGACAGTCTAATCACAAATTTGAGCACAATAGTCAACACAGTATTCTGAAATTAGAAAAAAAATCACTAAAATATTTTTCGGTTCTTTTAATCAGACTTGTATGTATATATATATATATATATATATATATATATATATATATATATATATATATATAGAGAGAGAGAGAGAGAGAGAGAGAGAGAGAGAGAGAGAGAGAGAGACAGCGAGAAAGAGACAGAGAGACAGAGAGACAGAGAGAAAGAAAGAGAGAGAGCAAGAGAGAGGGGGAGAGGACAGAGAGGCAGGAACTGAGGCAGAGAGCGAGAGTGAGTCAATGATTTCCGTTAGTTGACAGAAATCCATTCAATTTAATTTTGGATTGAATGACAGTGTGGAAAACTCAAAATGGCCACTTCACTTCTGCAGGATTTCCTGCATATATCACACACGAAGGTCTAGTGCATCTTCTTTGATTTTATCTAGTTCTCATGCGCTCTCATGTTGCTCATCAGATCTGCTGCTGACCCACGTACTTTGTCACAGAAATGTTTTAATTTTCCTGTAATTTGTTTACAGTGGACATCAGCATATTCTGCTTCGAACTGCTTCCTATCATGAGATATTAGATGATTAGCACGCCCTGATTTGGATAAGAAGACCCTAACAAAGATATTGCATGAATGATCAGCTGAAGTTTATCTGACATTGAGATCATATCCCGTTTTGTAGGAATCCGTTTCAAGATTGCATGATCAACCCTCTTATCGAATGCCTTACAGCTGTCGCTTATTATTTTCCATAAAACGGATCGATGTTTACTCAATGTTCTCCAGCTCACAGACGCAATACCAAGAAATTTAAGATTGGTTATGACAACATTCATAAGACTTTACTTTTTGGTTCGTGTTCCGGGTATTTACCTGGTAAAATCTCGAGTTAACTGACCGTATATTAACTGCCTGGGTAATTTGTCGTTTTCTATTCTCGTGCGCTTTCCTGTTCATTTGTTTACGGATGAGAAGCTTTTCGAAACTAGTTATATTGGCCCGTTGAAGAAGAAAAGTCAAATGGCAAGGACTACCACTTGATGCTCACAGACATTTTTAATGGAATCTCTCCAGAGTTTAGGTGACAGCATTAAGGGGTCCAAGTCTCAGAGGAATAGAAAGAGGCGGATAATACACATTTTGGTCTTTGCTTATGGCACTATCTCTTCAGACTTGTTTCCAAGGGCTTTGCGTGCTTTCACTATCTTTATACAAGTTCATAGATAGAAAGAGAGAAAAGAGTCCGCTGACAAGTGCTCGGTTCAATTGAGTTCTTTTTGGGTTTTTTTTTTCTAATCGTTTCAACTGAAGCAACGAAATAAAGCCAGGGGAAAGATTTGGAAATAATATGACAAAAAGGAAAATATTATTAAAGAGAGTGAGCAATAGAAACAATAATTAGGAATGCGGAAGAGAAAACGTAAATTGAACTTAAATTTTTCATGGTCAAAGTTCACTGTAAAGGAAGTTCCACAAGAATGAAGTGCAAAGGATGAATTAGATAGTTTCACCTACCATTCGGTTCCCACACCTCAGAGTCAAGTTCTATCTCTTGTTCCCAGTAGAGGATTAGGTTTCCTCTTCCTTCTAAAGTCTACTTCAACTCTATACTTCTAACATCTTCGCTAGAACTCTGAAACTGTATTCACTAATTATTTATTTATTTTTCTCCTCATTAAAAGTATTTAGGTTCACTTATCGTCCGGTTCACCCTCCTCCCCGGTCTATTGGACAGGAGTTGAGGTTTATGATTTGTTCCCTGTATAGGATTGAGTTTCTTCTTCCTTCAAATGTCTACGTCAACTCCATAGTTCTAACATCTCCGCCTGATCCCAGTAAAGGTTTTTTTACTAATTTGTTCTCTCTTCTCATTAGGAACAGATTGCTTCGCCAATTGTCCCGTTCACTTCCTCTCTGGTTTTGTGAACGGGAGTAGAGTTTTGTGAACGGGAGTAGAGTTTTGTCGCTAGTTGCCTGATGACTGGCTTTCCGGTTCCTCCTAACGTCTATTAAGTTCTCTATTTCTAACGTCTCCGAATAAATTCATTAAGTGAATTTACTATTTTTTTGTCTTCTCACTAAGAATAGATAGGTCTACAAATCTTCCGGTTTTTTAGAACAGGAGTAGAATTTTATCATTAGTTCACTGTTTAGCATTGTTTTTCCGGTTCCGAAATATATGATAGATAGATAGATAGATAGATAGATAGATAGATAGATAGCGGAAGAGTCTGAGATAGATAGATAGATAGATAGATAGATAGATAGATAGATAGATAGATAGATAGATAGATAGATAGATAGATAATGTGTTATATTGGGAGGCAGGTAATGAAAGGAGATAGATAGATAGATAGATAGATAGATAGATAGATAGATAGATAGATAGATAGATAGATAGATAGATAATGTGTTATATTGGGAGGCAGGTAATGAAAGGAGATAGATAGATAGATAGATAGATAGATAGATAGATAGATAGATAGATAGATAGATAGATAGATAGATAATGTGTTATATTGGGAGGCAGGTAATGAAAGGAGATAGATAGATAGATAGATAGATAGATAGATAGATAGATAGATAGATAGATAATGTGTTATATTGGGAGGCAGGTAATGAAAGGAGATAGATAGATAGATAGATAGATAGATAGATAGATAGATAGATAGATAGATATATAGATAACAAAGCGTTTCAGTAATATGGTGTCAAATGGTACAGTTGAAAGATCAATTCACTTTAGTTTCGACAGTATTAAAATACATATTTACATGGACATATATGTATTTTGTATAGATAGATAGATAGATAGATAGATAGATAGATAGATAGATAGATAGATAATGAGTTATACTGATGGATAATGAAGAGACAGGGATATATTTATAGTTAGATATATAATGAAAAGAAAGACATATATTGATAGCTATTAATGAAGAGGTATAGATACATTGGTAGATAAATAGATGATGAAGAGACAGATATATTGACAGATAGCTAGATAATGAAGAGACAGAGATAGATAGATAGATATATAGATAATGAGTTATACTGATGGATAATGAAGAGACAGGGATATATTTATAGTTAGATATATAATGAAAAGACATATATTGATAGCTATTAATGAAGAGGTATAGATACATTGGTAGATAAATAGATGATGAAGAGACAGATATATTGACAGATAGCTAGATAATGAAGAGACAGAGATAGATAGATAGATAGATAACCATGCGTGTGTGTAATATGGTGTCAAATAGTACACTTCAAAGATAAATTCACTTTATTTTCGTCAGTATTAAAATACATATTTACATGGACATATATGTATTTTGGTCTTTCCCCCATTGTGCGAGTTCTTTTTCTATTGCTTCACATCAGAAACAAACGTCAAAGAGGAGAGAGGCGGTTCCGCCTTGTTACATTTCCTACGTATAAGCAGACTTTGTTCTGAAGTTGTTAAAAAAAGGTAAAGTGGTTTGTACTCAAATTCAGTAGCCATGTACCTACCTACATACCTACCAACATACATACATACATACATACATCCATATATGAATACATATACATATGTGCATATATATATATATATATATATATATATATATATATATATATATATGTATTCATTTATGCATGTGTATATATATATATATAGATACATAGATATAGATATAGATAGATAGATAGATAGATAGGTAGATAGTGGTTAATACACACACAGACACACACATACATACATACATACATACATATATATATATATATATATATATATATATATATATATATATATATATATATATATATATATATATATACATACACATACATACATACACATACATATATATATATAAAATTCCAAGAGGATAGAATCCAGGTAGAACTCAATGTCCAGGACATAGTAAGAATATATATATATATATATATTTTATTTTTTTTAAGCGTGTCACCCCAAGCAAGGCTGGAGGCCACTATCACGCAAGGGGGTTAAAGAAGGGTTGGAGGAAGAGCAGATGGGAGTGGTAAAGGAGAGGATGTGGAGAAAGAGAAAGACAGTGGGTCGATCAAGACAAGGGGGTTACAGAAGATTTGGAGCGAGAGCAGATAAGAATGAAAAATGAAAGGATGTGGAGAAGGGAAGTGGATAGATCAAGGCAACTGGAGATGTCGATTGACGCTACACTTAAACCGTTGGAGATTGTATTTGTCAGGGAAACAGTAATAAGGAAGGGAGTTCCACAGGCGAGATGTGCGAGACATGAAGCTATTGGAGTAGAAGAGACGTCTACATCTAAAAGTTTCAACGGTTTAGGGGTGGGAACAGGATGCCAGCCTCTTAGGACGTTTAAATTCACGAGGCCTAGGGACAAGCGAAAGCAGCTCCTCGGAGCAATTACCGTGAAAGTACTTGTAAAAAAGGCAGAGCGAGGCAACATCGCGTCTGTGAGAGAGTGACTGCAGACTAGATGACAGATCAGGGCCAATCACATTGTATATCCGTCTCTGGATCTTATCAAGAACCCTGAGGCAAACAGCAGGGGCCCCAGACCATATATGGCAGCAATACTCCATGCAAGGGCGAATGGTCGATTTATAGACTTGGGGGATCGATTCCGGGGAGAAAAATTTCCTGGCTCGGCACAGGGAACCAACTTTCCTTGCGGTGGATTATGCAACTGACTCGATGTATTTGTTCCATCTCAGATCAGCGGACAGCGTGAGACAGAGCAGCCGCAGAGAGGAGCTCTCGAGAAGTTGGTCTTCAGACATTCTAATGGGATGCAGGGATGGATCCTTTTCGTGGTTAATAGAGAGCAGGTTTGTTTTAGAGGCGTTAAAGTTAACCATTCATTTCTCGCCCCAGTTCACAACCGATTGGAGGTCCTTTTCAATTTGAGCTGCCAGGTTAACTTTGTCAGCATCACTAGATTTGTATTTGAGGCAGGAGTAAATTGTGGTGTCGTCAGCGTAGATGCCGACTTGGAAGTCTATGGCGTCAGGAAAGTCGTTTATAAATATGAGGAACAGAGTAGGGCCTAGGATGGAGCCTTATATATATATATATATATATATATATATATATATACACATATATATATATGTGTGTGTGTGTGTGTGTATGTATATATATATATATATATATATATATATATATATATATGCATATTTGCGTATTTATATATATGCATGTATATATATATATATATATATATATATATATATATATATATATATATCACGCCTTGCGCTTATTCATTCATTTTTTTTTTTAATATAGCGTTCATAAACTTTTTACTTTTGATAAGATGAAGTGTGAGGAAATCAATTGACCGAAAATGCCTGAAGATAGCAAAAGGTTGAAACCAAGGTAGCGGTATCGGCTGATTTGCTAATTTTCTGTACTTTTTTACATGTTAAATCTTGATGTCTTTATAGGTGTATTGGGCACATTATTAATACTACTGTTCGCTGTTATGTTTTTCCCGAAATACCAATTCAAGTTGACGATTATAATCTGAAGTATGTAAAGAACTTTAAATATCTTGGTAGCAAAGTTAACGGAAGTGGAACACTGGATGATGAGATAGTCAATAGAATAGCAAAAGCCTCTAGTGCCTTTGGGAAACTTCGTCACCGACTCTGGAAACCCCGGGGCATTAGGCTTGAGACCAAGATACAAGTCTACAGGGCTGTAGTGCTTACAACACTATTGTATGGTTCAGAGTCCGGGACACTGTACAGAAGACAAATTCAGCAGTTGGATGTATTTCACAAGGGCTGTCTTCGAGAAATTTGTGGAATAAACCCAAGCCAAAGGATGGCCAATGCTGACCTTTTCACCATGTGTAATATTGATGGTATTGATTCCTTTCTCATGAAGTCACAATTGCGCTGGGCTGGTCATGTGCTACGTATGCAAGACAACAGAATACCAAAAATGCTCATGTATAGTCAACTTGACAGTGGTCATCGAAGCTTGGGCCGACCATTGCTTAGATACAGGGACAAACTGAAAAGTAACCTCTCAGCTGCGAATATGGACCATGCTACGTTTGAGGACATAGCAAGTGATCGTAATGAGTGGAGGACTACTTGCTACAATGGCATCAAGAACAATGCAGCATCAAACATCACCAAGATTCGTCACACTAGGGAAAGGAGTAAAATATCTGCTGCTGTACCGGCCATACACTCCAACAATCCACACTCTTGCACAATCTGTAGACTTCTTGGCAAGTCACTAGCAGGACTGAAATGTCACTTGAGACTTACAGACAGGGTTGAATAAGCACAGTTATCGGAACTTCATACGTTGAAACCCACGGGAGAGTCCATCATATATATATATATATATATATATATATATATATATATATATATATATATATATATTATAAATCCTTTTTGGGATAACTTAATTAATTCCAAAATTCGCTTGAAGATGAAACAGAACTAATGCTGTTAATTTAATTATATAATTAAATTTCCAGGTTTTTAGCTTCAGGTTTTGAAACATGTTTATTACTATGTAGCGAAAAACGTATTTTAAATCAGTTAATTTATAATACATATGCTCTGTAAATTTACATTCAGCACCGTTTTGTAAAAATAAAAATAAAAACTGTCAATAAGAAAACCGGATTATATATCTTACTCTTCTTTCTTTATATATATATATATATATATATATATATATATATATATATATATATATATATATATATATATATATATATATATATTCATGTAAATGATAAAATTTCAGTAAGTATAGTATATTTACTTTTATTTTACAGTTTTTATCCAGGCTCTTCTTACTAACAAACGTTTAAATTTGGATTTGTCTGTCTACAGTACAATTAGCTATATTATGAATATTTTGTATGAGAAACATTATATTTTGTTTTAACCATTAACACCTCAATAGACATTTTGAGATTTACTAAAAGTGTTCGAGATTTGATCATAAAACAGTAAAATAATTCGATTGTACGAAAACATGCTACACCGTCGCACATTTTTTATATAATTTATCATCCGAAAAGAAGAAAAAATTATTAGATCGCATGAGAAATTGTCTAAAATCTAAATAAAAGCACCTTGTCTTTCGTTTTCAATGTAATGTGCATGAAAGAAGGATTGCTGCCTAAACACACACACACATACACATACACACACACACATACACACACACATACATATATATATATATATATATCGTCGCACAATTGTAAAAAATATCTTTTTAACAAGTCAACGACACAATTCTAAATCATGTCAACATTATCTCGATACACACACACACACACACACACACACACACACATACACACACACATACACACACACACATACAAAAGAACACAATTTAGGAAATTATGATTTAGCCGCCTCAATCTCTGTCTCTTTGAATTAGTATGAGATGTGACAGGATAGTTCGAAGAAAATACCAAAAGAATGAGAATGAGTTATTTCACTGCTTGAAGAATGCTTGGGAAGTTCTGCTGTAGACTTTTATTTTTCAAAAACGGTTGGAACGAAGGCCAAGAATTTGTAAAACAATAATTAACCTAATTGTTGGCTTATTAAAGAAAATAAAAAAAAAATAATACATGACATTTTTTATACTAATTTTTTATACTTAAGTGATTATTTTTTTGACAAAATAAAACCAAATTCACTGTAGATTCTAAAATTATCTTTTACTTTAAAAATACATACATACATATACATATATATATATATATATATATATATATATATATATATATATATATATATATATATATATGTATATATATGTATGTTTAGGACATTTTTATGTTTATACATTCTTCTTATAGATACAAATATTTAAGTAAATGGTCTGTTTTATAATAAATAGTATTTATAACATTTACCGGCCTGAATACTGAATACTGTTTATTATATAAACATAAACGTCTTAAAAATAATTGTCAGACTTTGTCCATTTCACAATATATATATATATGTGTGTGTGTGTGTGTGTGTGTGTGTGTATGTCTGTGTGTGTGTGCATATATATATATATATATATATATATATATATATATATATATATATATATATATATATAAATGGATCTATAAATATATGCACTCATGTTTTCTCCTGGGGCTCGTCTGACACGTCATGGCTATGTTGCAATCGTTCACCTCAGATACTTCACGTCATATGAAGCCTAGTGCACACCCTACAAGTGTGTCCCGTGCAGTAAATCATTTCTATGATGCATTTCAAGCCCGACATTATTTGATATAATTCACCCTGTTTCAAGGCCTTACAAACCGATGTTTTCAAAAACTCGCCCCCCAGAGAAATGACTGGGAAAAAAATCATACTTTTGTATACGCCCGTGACTCTCCTATAAAAAAATAAATTTTTAGGCTAATACACCGTATATACTCGTGTAACATGCGATCTCGCGTATCGTGCGATCGCCAAGTTGTCGATTATATAACATGATTTTATCGTGTATCTCGTGTGTTATGCGAGTTCTTTTTTGAGAGACAGAATTAAAATAGACTCCCTTTTTTCTCTGTCCCTTTATTCCATTTTCTAATTAAAGAAGTTCAAAAAGTAAAATAGAATGATAAAAGTATCGTTAATAACGCTTTACTCGTTATCTAAACGTGTACAAACATAAACCACCGAACAAGAAACAGCTAAACAATGAAAAAGATGCATGTTCGCTATGTTTATATTTTATAGTTGTTTTAGCATACCCAGGGACGATAATGGGTATCTCCCCATTCACATAAATACAGTATTACATACTGTATGTTTATCTGAAGTCGGAGATTCGTTTCCAGCTGTGCTGGTCAAATTCTCTGGCTCCGGGTTGACGAGGATATTTCGAAGGGAAGAATTTCATTTCGACAAACAGCTACCAGACATCGTTTTATACGGGGTCTACAGAGAATTTTTGGCTGGACATACGGGCTCGGATACTCCACATTAAATTCAGCCTTGTGCCACACCTGACCACGTGGGTCGGTTGGTAGATATCCTGCAGTTGGAGATTCGTCTCCAGCTCTGCTGGTCAAACTCTCTGTCCGGAGGCAGAGAGGAACTCCAGACGAGGCTATGTTGAAGGGCAAAATCTTGTCTCGGGAAGCAGCTACCCGATTCCTTTTTATACGGCGTCTACTAGGAATTTTTGACCGAGCCTACGGGCTTGGATACCCCACATTAAATTCGGCCTTATTCCACATCTAACCGCGTGGGCTGGTTGGTATGTATCCTGCAGTTAGAGATTCATTACGGAATTCACTTGACTCACTTCTAGCAGTTGACTACTTCTTCTCCGCGCCGCTGGCGAATCTTATATGTGTTGTTCTTGTTCTAAGTATTATCGTTCATTACCAACCTTCGTTTGATTATTCTATTCAATAATTTTCCCAAGGTTACAACAACAGTACGATACTAATATGTGAATATTGTATGCATTATTATTGAATACAGTTAAGTAAAACTTCAGTTTTACCAAAATCAAATTTATTTCAAATACAGTTGTACATTTTGACAAGGAACATCCTTACAATTGCAAACTAGTAAGTGGATGAATGCATAATACTGGGAGCCATAAAACTTAAAATAGCAGACTAGTCGGCATCGACAGCTCAGATCAGAGCCACAAGAATGTCAATGGACTTTTGGGATTTGTTTACCTGCAATAGGAGTAAAGACACCGTAGACCTAGCCCGGATTTTATTTATGTCATAACTACATCATATACTTCACTCTTTTTTGTCTTTTGCTGATATGGTCTTTTTTATCATTTTATTTAATTTTATAGCCTTTGTTCTGAGTTGCAATAATTAAAACCCACCAAGTTGATAATTCGATATTTTTCTCAACATAACTTTTGTGTTAATCTTGGTTTTTCTTTCATAACGTGGTCGATCATGGCTTTCCACAGCCTCCTGCCTTTTGTTAATATGGTCTTTTTATCATTACATTTGGCATTATAACCCTTCTTCTGAGTTCCAATAATTCAAACACACTGAGTTGATCATTCACTCTTTTACTGCTCCTGTCTTTTTTTCCTTTTGAGTGAAATTGTATTAGCCTAAGTAAGGGAAATCAGTGAAACTCTTGGGGCTATACAGGAAAGATAACAGCTAATTCTAGAATAGAAGAGGCCAAGATTTAATTAGTGAATAATATCAGAATTTCGGCAGAGGCGATAGAATTATGGAGTTATATGGATTTTAGAAGGAACAGGAAACCCAATCCTAAACAGAAAACAAGGGAGAAACCTCTAATCCTGTTCAAAAGACAGGGAGGAGTGTGAACAGGATGATAAAATAGATCATCTGCTTCGTCTTCCATATTCTTTTAATTTAAAGTCAAAATTGAATTATTCGTTTTTCCTTTGCCTACATATTCTTCCATATGTCTTGTAAATATTTTAAAATTCTCAAACTTTTCAGTCAGTTTCTGATATAGTATCACTCATACCAATACGCCGTCATTGTCTGAGTTTTAGTCAGTGTCACATATAGCGACAACGGTTACTGTAGAGAAAGAATCTGGAGTCAATAGATGCCATAGCCCAAATCCCCACGAGGCCTGTTTTTGTTCAGTTAGCGACATGTGGGGTGGTTTATACGGGCTTTTCAGGGAATTGTTGTAGATGTTTGTCATGACGTAGAAGTGGGGCTTTGATGGTGGCAATAGTGGCTAATTGAAATTTCCTCCAAACATAAAACGTGTTCTGGGCGTCCTCGCAGTACAGATGTTCGTCACTTCGACTAACTTTAAGAAATAACTGTTGCATACTGCATGGTGTTAATAATATAGACCAAAACATCTGTGAGATATTAACACGGACTCTTAGGAATCGTTTTCTTGTAAAAGAATTACAGGTAGGCATGTCTCTATCCTGGTTATGACACTAGTAATATCAAGAAAGGGTCACTTGGAAGTCTTAATGTTATTCTGTCATGGCTCCTGTTGAGTGTAGGCTTTCGATTTGGAGCAGCAAATGGTCGTGTTCTTTTGCGGGTTTTTTGTAGCTTATGGTCGTTTGAATTACATATATTTTACGAAAAAAATTATTTCTGATATTTACCCATTAATCATATGCCTCGAAAATTGCACCTTTCTCAGATCAGCTATAAGTCAATGGTTTCAATATATTTATGCCTATAGCTGAAAAATCTAGAACGTTTTCCAAGACGTACTGTTGCCATTCCAGCAGAGAAAGCGACAGCCTCAGCTAAAATCTGAATGGCGTCCGTTAATCCTAATTCCAGCTTCGGAACTCCTACGCTACTGCACACTGTGTATACATAGTTATTGCCAACTTCTAGCAGAAGAAAGACAATCTCTCACAACATTGGACTGAGCCGTATTGGACGCCTAAATGTTTAAAAAAAAAACTCTTTCACTTTACCGATGGAAAGGATGCGTTGGCAAACCATTTCTCGATGAGAGAGAAATCTAAAGTACACATAAAAATTGAAGGCCCAGAAAGATTAATGTCTGAAGTAAGATCTGCATTGGACAAAACAGCCGTGATTTATACCACAGCGGTGATATACCGGGCCGGGATTTAATAGAAATCATCCCAGCCTTCTTCTAAGACAACCACAAAATTACAAAAATAATACTCCCTCCGTTCCGAAACAGTTGTTCCAAAATATTTTCATGTTGTTACAAAATAATTGTTCCAGCAGATAAAAAAAAACACCAAAAAGAACAAAAAAATATAATTTATTCCCATGCTCAACAGTAAATGAGTAATATTAGTGAATTGTCATATAAATAAGTGTGAAATATATCGAAACTGATATACATAAACAGTTAAATTAATAACAAAAATAACTGGGGGAGGTTTACTTTAACAAAAGCAGTTTTTGTTGCAACTCGTCAGAAATAGAAATGGATACTTCAAGTTTTCCTTCTCTTTCAAGCTTCTCTTTAGACATGTGCCGGAGTTTAGAGTTGTTATCGCCGTCAACTAAAATAACTTGTTCCATTGCTAACTGTAAACTTAGAAAAGTATTGTTAAGCTTCGACTTCTGCAGTTTATTGAAGCTTTATTCCACTGCTTCAATGAGCTGGTCAACATTATTTGGAGCTTGCTGGTGCTGAATTGATTGAATTGCATTAAAATAACCCAGATCAAGGATATTGAGATCAGGACTATTTGGAGGCCGACAAACTAATTCAATTTGCAAATCCAGACGTTCTGCAGCTACGTTTAATTCATCTGCAACCTGTTTTATTGCACCACGCTTCAGGACAAGATCTGTGGATCTGTCCAGCAGTGCGTGCAAAACAGCACTAAGTTCATTATTTGTCAATTCGTGCTTCTTGCAATTTCGTTTAGCATTTCTGCCAATTGGCTTCTTTTCTCCCATCATAATCTCTTATTAGTGGGTGATCTGAAAATAAATACAATTTTAATGTGGTGAAAAAAAGTGATATCATTTGCGCTTCAAATTATTCTACCTGAATATGCTAATATAAATACTTGAGGAACATCAATGCTAACCTGTTAATGTAAACAGCAAACAATTCGACTAAGAATTAGTATATTCCACATGAAATTTCCGGATATGGAACAAATATTTCGGAACAGAGGGAATAAATGAATTATACGACAGCGGTGATATACCGGAAGGCATTAGTAGATCAATCTTCGTAGAGACCTAAACCTAAGTATCCGCGTGAAAATGAACGTGAGTCACATCGGACAATAAGCTTAATGACCGATATAAACAAGCTAGTAATCCAAAATCAGACGAATAGGGCGAAAAATAATGATATCTGAAAGAGGACTAGATCAGTGTGAGTTTCTCAAGAACCGAAACAAGAAATGTTATATTTATGATCAGAATAATATCGTAGAGACCAAATCAAATGTATCTTTTAAACGTCAAAGATTACGAAAAACATTTGATAAGTTAAAACACGATGATCTATTTGAACTGTGAAGAAAACTAGGCCTACTTGGAAATGACGTAAGAATAATCCAGAAGTTTTACAATCTACATACGGCTAGAAAACAAATTGAGTATGAAGAAAACAAAATAGACCAAGACGTAAGACAACAATGTGTCTTCTCAGTGGATTTATTCGACGTCTACAGCGAGGCTATCCTATAGGAGTGGAGCATCCAAGCCGGATTTATTACCTGCTTGCGCAATACTAACACTATTCGAGGGGCTCATGACACAGGCTTGATAGCATTCACAGAGACTGGCTGCTTACATTCAATACCTCGAAAACTAAACTAGTTACCTTCCATCATCGTCAATCGGATCACGAACTACCACCAGTCAGGATGAACAGATGTCCCGTCGGGAAGACACCGCTCCATGGCCTCAAGCTCTCACCTGACTTCAAGTAGAGCACGTATATACGTTCAACTGCTAACGATTCAAGTAAAATGGCCAGCTCCCTGTACCGCTCCAGTAAGTATCTATCGACTATTATTACAAAAGGCAAATCAGGGCAGAAATGGAGTACTATTGTCCTATTTGAGCAGGAGCTTCCAGACCTCACTCTCCTGAGTCCAAAAGAATCTCCGGGTCCTTTAGGTTACGAATTATTCTCCACCTTCGAATCTCTCACTGACAGGTAAAAAGTTGTAAGTCTCTCGCTACTCTATCGCCCACTTTCACAGAATGTGCTCGGACGCACTACATTCCTTGGTCCCACCAGTTCAAAGCTTCACGGCTAGGACCCGCTATGTCAATTGTATTCTAGCAAACCACCCCACATTCCTTCCGTTTTCTATCGGTAAGAATTAAGTTCCACTCTAACAGCTTCTTTCCGCGAATCACTGCTCTGTTGCAGCGACTCCCAAGAGGGTGTTTCCCCGATCACCAGAACCGTAACCTGTTCATGTTTAGAGTTAAGCGTTATCTTTCCGCACAATCCTACCCGCACAAATTGCGTCGTAATGTGAGCCAGTACTTCAAGTGACCCCCTCCCCCGGTCCTAATACAGGATGAACCTCACTGTGAAAAAATAAAAAGATCAAAACCCAAGATGTGAATTAAGGATTAGGACTGAGAAAGTATGCCTTCCAAAAACCAGTCATAAATAAAGGAACATTTTGTGAGAAACAAAGGGTAAACAGCTAAGATATGACTTATTAGTAATCTTACTTCCTGGCAGTCGATGCTGAGTAATTTTATCACAGATGAAGAGAATATTGGCAGCATCAGAAGGATGGTGAGTGTACCCCACGGACGAAACCTGTAAGAAAGGAAAATTTAAAAAAAACATAACATACCCAGAATTAGAAAAAGACAGCTGAAATTCCCGGGAAGCATAATGGGGAGTATCGTTCGATTCACACTCATCACTGGACTTTTGAACAGGAGTAGAGGTTTATCCCTCGTTTTCTATTTAGGATCGGGTTCCTTCTAAAGTCTAGTCTAGCGCTAGGCAGTTGGCTACGATAAGTCTTTAGCCACCCATGATTACAGCAATTTTAGCTTTTGTTAATAACGCCTTTTTTGTTTATTTTTTTTTTTTAGACAATACCGTGTTAGTATCAAGTTACTATCATCTCTGAACAAAAGTTGACTTATATCTTGCAATGAAAGTTCGCGGAATAAGGAAATTAGTGAATTTCAACAAGGGCAAATAATAGGATAGCATCAGTGTGGCAAGTCATATAGAGAAATTGATAGGTTTTTTCCAGGTTAATCATCAAAGGCTTAATAGCATTGTCAAGAAATTTAATGAAGAAGGCCATTGTCGTGTGGAACAACGTTCAGGTCCAGGCATCGTTTCTGGAGCGAAGGAAAAGGGTACTGAATAGGGAAGTCATCAGATACCGTCGTCAGAGCGTCAAAGATGCCGCCAACAGCATGGAAATGTCGCATATGCAATGGGAAATACTCTGAAAGAGCTAGGCTATCAAAGAATAGAGTTGCAAGAAAGAAGCCCTTGATTTCAGAGGTTAACAGGTACTTACGTATGGACTGGGCGAGAGAATTCGAGAGCAAAGATTATGAATTTTGACAGTCTTTAACTTGGTCAGATGAAAGTAAATTCTGCCAATATTCTAATTCGAGATTGGTTTATGTTTGGAGAAATCAGAATGAGACTTGGAACACTGAATGTTTGCAGGCGACCGTGAAATATGGAGGTATTGGAGTAATGGCGTGGGGTGCTGTCTGGTTTGGAGGGACATCTGAGCTGATTCTTGTTGACGAGCGGTTGAATAGTCCAAAATACTGTCAAATACATCTACGCTCACTATTTGAAACTAATCAGATTGACAAGAATGTTTACCTTTTTCAAGAAGATGGGGCACCATGTCATACGAGGAAAGTAGCAAAGGCCTGGAAGGAATCGCAAGGAATCAAGCCACTGTCATGGGTAGCCCAAAATCCTCACATGAATCCAATAGAGCACGTTTGGGAGCACCTTGACGAAAGACTTCGAGAGCGTGCAACCAAAATGACGTTAGTGGCAACCCTTAAAGAAACATTGCTAAAGGAGTGGCAAAATATGAATCAGACGATTGTTGATAACTTGATCAAATCCATGAAAATTCGAATACAAGCACTGAAACTATCAAATGGGGGACCTACTCCATAGTAGTTCCAAATACTGTCTGTTTATGTTGAATAGGGAGTATGTAATTAAATTTTGAAATGGGATATAGTGTATTTCTCCTTGCTGAAAACCTTTCTTAGGCCACTGTACTCTTAACGTTTGTTCCTTCCTACGCTGGTCCACATAATAAGCCACTACATTGAGTGGCTACCGGGCCTTGTATTGGTTGAAGATTTCTAAAAAGAAAAAAAATAGATATAGAATATAAACGGGGCTGTGGGAGACAGTTGTTCAACTACCTGTCAAACTTGTGTAAATGGATGGTAGAAGGGGGAGTGGACCGACTTACGAAGACCTGAACATGAGAGGTATTTGTGGAAGGCCATGATCGCCCACATTGTGATATGATACCGAATGCAGAATACGAAGAAATGTATATAAAGGCCAATCCAACAACAAAAAAATATGAAGACACAGAATGGAATATAGGTGAAGGAACTGACAAATTTTGTTTTGATCTTGAGGTAGCTTTAAAAACTATATATATATATATATATATATATATATATATATATATATATATATATATATATATATATAACAAGTTTGATAAATTTGTTTCCGACTGAATTCAACCTCCAGAAGACGAAGCCAAACAGTAATCTCGGCACGTGGTGTACAAAGCATAGCTTACAGCAGTATCCGGAAGGCTGGAGACTTGTTAAGAATTACTCACTCTCAGTTTTCTCGTGGTGAATGAAGTGTAAAAGTGAAACATTTTCTCACGCAGTGTTAAGAAGGTCAGGGTTAAAAGACAGCAATATTGGTTTTGAGTTCCTTCCACCTTTCCCTGTGGGGTAATAGCGAGGAGTAATGTTTGAGAAATGAATTCGGGTGGGGAAAAGGCAAAGAGATATCATTTGGGTGTGTTGCTGTAAGGTCGAAAGGTGGGGTAGATTTATGATAGAAGCTTCCAATTCGGTACAGTGGCAGTTGGACAGAAATGGAAGAAAAAAGGGAGGGAGAGTCAGAAATGTGGATGCTGAGGGGTCATACGGTGTACATAGAAGTATATTTAGCTTACAGGCATGGGCTTTCCTCGAAATCGGTTTGTATGGATTCCATGTTTACTAAGACATCCACACGCTTTTCTTTAGAAAATGTTTTATTTCTAGTATTTTATAACAGTTTATATGTAAGTATAAAAATTTACACACATTTTTATATCATGAACACATATATATATATATATATATATATATATATATATATATATATATATATATATATATATATATATATATATATATATGTGTGTGTGGGGGGGTGTATGTGTGTGTATATATGTGTTTGAGTTTGTGTGTATGCGGATGACAACATTGACAAAAAAACTTCTTTATGAGACATCGCATTCCTAGAAAATACTTCTAATAATAATTTATTGAATGAATTGGTTTGATATATAAAAATACAACAAATGCCATTAACGGATCACAAAGCTGTACATAGATTTGGGGAAACATATATTATTCAGATAAGTAATGGAACGTAGAATTCACAAAGTCGATGTGAAGAGGGTTCACTCAGATTTTTATTGCTTTAGTTTGGTTTTTGATTCTTCTCTATTGTTCTTAATTATCTCACCTTGTAACAGAAGGAGAGTTGTAAAGGAGTAGACATTTTTGTATATATATATATATATATATATATATATATATATATATATATATATATATATATATATATATATATATATATATATAGTGCAGTTCGATAAAAGTGACTCACCTGATTTTTTAACTTAAAAATATTTTCGCCTATTCTTTTTGGGGTCAAACTAATTTTTAATCTTACTAATATAAAGACCCCTTCCCGACCACCTAGTAAAAAAGTTTACTCACCCTAAGGTATTCTACTGATAATTATAATTTTGGATATAAATGAGATTTAGGGAAAAGGTGACTCACTTATTTCCTGCAACTAGTAATCAATAGAAACATAACCGAACAGGTTTAAATAAAGAATAATGGAGGTATAATTTATTTATAATAGGTAATATAGTTCGAAATATTTAATAATTTATGGGTCCTCCTTGTTGGCATTGACCTGATTAAGTTCTGGCAAATCTCATCTCCAAGCATTGAATTCCATTCGGATATGAAATTCACAATCAAATCCTCTTTGGTGCTCAACTGCTTTCTCGAGAGCCTGTACGTTATTATACTTCATAAGTTTTCTATGGGGTTGAGGTCAGGAGATTGGGGCGGCCATCTCATAACACTCACCTGCTTCTCATCAAAGTATTCCTTCATAAATTTTGATTTATGACAGGGAGCATTATCCTGCATAAAAATGAGCTTGGTTGGGTCGATTTGCACCCTTTCAGCAGAAGGGAGCAGACAAGACTCTAAAATTCTCTTGTACTGCTCGCTCTGAGTTGGAAAAAGGGCAAATTGCTGGAGTTCGCATAGCAGGAGCCTCGATCACTAAGGTTGCTGAACTGTTTAGTTTTTCAAGAGCTACCCTATCAAGAACTATGAAACATTTCGAGAAACAGGGCAAAACCCCTAGCAAACGTAGCAATTTGAGTCGGACTTGCAAACTTACTGATAGGGACCGACATGCATTTAAATGCAATGTGTCAAAAAATCATCGGACTACTGCGACCAATGTGACTGCTACGTCGCACCCCTCTGCCTTTTCTACAAACACTTTCAAGGTAACGTGCTATTAGGCAGCCATCACGGTCCCAAATTTTCACTGTCGAAACGGTTAAATGTGACAGTCTCTTCTACTCCAGTAGCTTCATGTCTCGCACCTCCCGTCTGTGGAATCCCCATCATATTACATGTTTCCTTGATAGTTATAATCTCCAATTATTGAAATCTAATGTCAGTCGATATCTCCAGATGCCCTGAACTATCCCCTTACCTTCTCTTGATCCTTTTCTCGCTCCTCCTCTGTACCAATACATCCATATATATATATATATATATATATATATATATATATATATATATATATATATATATATATATATATATAAAACCTAAATCGACCGTGCTCTTA
>OZ038505.1:9541685-9554185 GCA_964036315.1 Acanthosepion esculentum | reverse complement strand
ACTGGAATTCGAAATCGGCTCTCCGATTCCTCAATCCGAGCTGATATCCACTACTCCACCGTGACTCCAGTAATAATTACTACCTTTGATACACTTGCCATTGAAACAATGTTAAAAAAAAGTTGCTTGTACCGAGGTGAATTAAGATAAAGTGTTTGGACCCTGAGACAAGAAGGGAAATGAGGTTTGGGATCCAATATATTAATAAACCTTCTGATTATTAGAACTTTGTCTTCCGAGTTTAATGACCTTAATGCGTTTATCTGGCTGTATTGTAGTACGTGTGAAATGGACGCGAACTCAAGGCGCAGAACAATTAGGAAGATATATAGAACAAATTTATAAAGTATTTTATACAATAACAATGTAAATTCTGTCACAAAGAAAAAAACAAGTAATAATAAACTTAGTTTTATTTTCGTGGATATTACATTTGAATCGAGCATACATTGGTTCGATATTGTCGTGGCCGAGTGGTTAGAACGTTCGCTTTTTTTGACCAAGAGTTCCAGGGTTCGAATCTCACCATGATCATTTATCAGGAAGGAAAGTTCCTGATGTTATCGGACTGGCGTGCCTGAAAATCATACCAAGGGTTGACCTAAGCTTTATGAAAGAAATTGGGTAGACTGAACCCTTGGATTTTCATCGATAGATGTGCTAGCACGAAGTCACAAGTCATCGTGGCCGAGGGTCTGGGCATGGTGGGCTTGTTCAAATTGTTTATCACGCTAGATAACACGCTTTCCCCCAGAAACTGTAACTAAGGTCTGATCAGCATAGATCCAGTATAATCTACAGGTGGGCTCTGTGGGTGTTAAATAAATACAAATGCGCCCGAGCAAGCGCCTGCAATAGGGATTGGCTAGCCGCTCTAGTAGACGGGTATTCTCGAATTTCATTGGTTCGCCGATTTCAAATTCCGATTTCATCCCTTGCGTTCGCTTGGACAGGAATGCATCCGTCTCTTCTCTCTTCATTTCTGGGGTAAACAGGGTAGACAAGATTCTCTAGCCTTGGATGGTAACAAGTCTAAGAGAAATTAAACATTGAATTCCAAGATGTGAAAGACAACGGGAAACCAGTTCACTCTCCTACTCAAGAAAATATAGCAATTTCCATAAAATAAAGAAAAGGAACCCGTAACGATTTATAGTCGGCTACGTCCCGAAGGAACTTTGCATTATGAATTAAATTGGCGCATATGCGGGTTTAACAAAAATATCCTCATGAAATATAGGATCGTCCAGCCGAGTCCAAATACCAGGTTTGTCGGTTGTGTTCATCTTCTCACGCATATCCTTGAGAAAGTTATGAATCCATCTCTTTTCACTGAGGCTATGTGTTAAATAGCAGAGTAGACCGGGTTCTCCAGCCTTGAGTGACAATAAAACTTCAAGGGGAACTTTGAATTCAAAACCAATGTAAAGAGGAAGAAACTCCGTCAATTTCGCTTGCAATAAACACTGATGTGCTACTGGAGCATGTTTAATTTACAATGTTTCGGTTTCTTTTCTTATCACCCGTACAGCGCCACTTCACGGATCACCCTTTGCCATTTTTTCACTTTCTTCTTTTTATGTGCCATGTCCTTTCAGGACGTGGGCTATCATGGCACTCCATCTCCCTCTATCGCGTGCAGATCTCAACCACTTCCTTCCATCTGCCACCTCCCCGAGACCACGTTCTCTCATCCACTTGCTTAAAGCCGCTAGGTATGTCATGCGTTGTTTTCTCTTGAATCTCTTTCCCTCTATTCGACTCGTGAGTATCAGATTCTCCGGGCCCTCTTTCCTCATTATGTGTCCCAGAAACTTCAGCTACCTCTTCCTGATGTTAAGTACAGGGTGTCTATAAAGTTCGTGTGCACTTTAAAAAAAATTATAACTTTATTTGTATTTTCGATAGAAATAATCTGTAAAAAATATAATAAAGTTTAATGTACCTAGTTTTAAGTATAGCTAAAATAACTAATGTGATTTCAGGCATTACTGTAAATCAGTTGGCAATTTTTTTCCGTGAACTGCAAAATCGTATTACCCTTTGTATTGCTAATGATTGAGGACATGTAGGAAACTTAAATAAAATTTCAATAAAACCTTAAAAAATATAGATTTACTTCTTTCTAATCCTTTTTACAAATTATTTCTATCGCAAATACAAATAAAGTTATACATTTTTTAAAGTGCCCACGAACTTTAAGGACACCCTGTATAAGCCTCCTCCTTGGTTGCAACTTCTCCAAGATCTCATCGTTGCTCAGACGTTCGGTGCATGATATCCTTATCATCCTTTTGTACAGCCTCATCTCTGTCGCCTCGATTCTCTTCTTCATCTTTGAGTTGGCCGTCCAACATTCGCTGTCGTAAAGAAGGACAGATGTCACGTAACAGCTCAGTAATCTTTTTCTTCGTTACCACGGAAACCCTACTGTCTCGCAGTACTCTGCCCAGCTTTTGGAATGCGTCCTTCGCCATCCCAATACGTTTACGGATCTCAGTGTCACACTTACCGTCCTCTGTCAGAACGTTTCCCAGATATTTAAACTGATTGATTTTAGTTGTTCCCGGCCTGTAAATCGCATTTGGGGCTGTTCCTTTTACTGATGACAATGCATTTTGTCTTCTTTTAGTTTTTGTTTAACCCTTCTTCACACTCTCTGTAGCTACCTTCTGTAGGAGATGATGTAATTTACGATTCTGCTATCAGTATTGTGTCATCTGCGAATCATATGTTGTTAAGATTGTTGCCGCCATTGTTAAATCCCGGTTGGGTTTCCAATTCTCTCAGAATTGCGTCGCTGTATAGGTTGAACAGGTCGGGCGAAAGACGCATACTTGGCCTACGCCCCATTCATTTTTTTGTGTGTATATTCGCTGAACACATTCTCAAAACGCGTGCATGCTGATTGCTTACAAGCATATTAACGATACAAAATACAAACACGTGATATCTACCCGACCATTAAAAACGAAAAGAATTCTAAAGAGAGAAATATTCTCCCCGTTTGATGTAGCTTATTTTGTTAGTTTTTGCAATGATGCTCACCCTGTACAAGGCATTACAGCAACTCAGTGTAGAGGGCTACAGAATAAGAAGTACAGTTTATGCGGATATCTGGGGAATGTGGTTATCCCTAGTTTTAAAAAGTTTCAGATCATAGAGTTCTGGAAAGCACCCCCGTGGGAGTCGGTTTCACGAATCGTTGCTTTATGGAAGGATATATATATATATATATATATATATATATATATATATATATATATATATATATATATATATATATTAAAATATGTGTAATTTGGCAGCAACTTTTCTTTTAAACATGTAGTATTGAATGTTAAAGACAACATAATCTTGCATATTTTCTTTTGAATTTTCTCATATTCTCTAACGAGACTTTTTATTTGAAAATGATTTCGAAATAAGTATTGTCCGTACGATGACCTAGCGCTTTCGAACATCATTGTTCATTTTCAGGGTCAATATTTTTAGTCAAATTTTTTTTTTAAACAAACATTTGCCATTTATCTTGTAGCGTAATCATGTTGCTACCTTTTTACAAACTAAATAAACGTTAAAATCCTTTTAATTTCAAAAGACGCGATGATGTTATCACGTGCATGGCGAAGATTTTTATCATGTGACAGCGTGAAAAAGATTTCCAATACACAAGCCAAAAGATCGAAGAATACGTTATAAAATTTAAATATATTATAAACATTGTAATATGTTACCAGAAATATTGTAATCTATACGATTAATAAGAGGTCTTTTGCTTTTAATATGTAATGCTTCTAAGATTTTAAGGCGTCTAGTTATACTCGTCTGGAAAAACCTTAGGTGTTTTGGCTTGTAAATGAACAAACCAATACCCAAGGGAAAATAAGGGATAAAAAAGAAAGAACTAAGAACATGTAATTGAGGCGAAAATAATGTTCCAGAAGCCAAGCTCAGAGTCCAAAGAAAAAAACTCAAAAACGTATAAAGCAAAAGTAACTAAGTAAAGTTCTCAATACACTAAGTAGAGCAAATCTAACTATGAACCTAAAGTGCCAGCTAAACCTACCTAGGTTTCACCTACGCGGTTCGTCAGGGTGAAGAGCAGCGCTAAATTGAATATAGTTTGTTACCTCTTTGTCACCGAGACCCGTCGGTGCACTGGGTATGACACTTGCGTAATATCTTAAAGGTCGTATTCGATTCTTGGTAGTGGATGTGCATTGCTGATGAGTCCCAAAATAAGACGAAACGGCATTCTTATTTCTAGACTCGATGAATTACGATGAATTCAAATCTCCCTAATAATTTCTATCACAGACACACACACACACACACACACACATACATATATATATATATATATATATATATATATATATATATATATATATATATATATTGATTTTGAGCACACATCTTCCAGATTATCGAAATATACATATCTTCTCTGTTTCGTAATCTAATGTTAATCCGTAATATTTTTAATTTATTTTTTAAAATGTAATTTTAAATGGAATCCCGTATTTGAGAGGCTCTGTTTTTAATTATTTAGTAAATAGTATATTTTTTATTTACATCTACCGGCCTGAATATTTGAGAAATCTTGTTCGAAAATTCTTTCTAACAATAATATTTTTCTAACAAAATTTATCGAATATGAAATATAAATATATATATATATATATATATGTTTAATAATCGCCTTCAATCATTACTCAATCTTAATTGAAGACCAAAACCTTAAGTAAAAAGGATTACCAATCTAAAAATAGTCTTAGATTACATTCATGAATTAGACTCAAACTGTTAAAGATGTTGCCTTAACAATCATTTACAATATTGAAAGATTAGTATAAGTAAACTGTTATAATTTAAATAATTAGTTTTAATGTACTTTCTATGAATGTATTTTTAAATATACTATTTAAATAATATTAAATCCCTAAATTATTTGTTAAAAGTGTTAGAATTTTAGATTGCGAGCAAATATCAATTTAATTTCTTCGGTGTTTTTAAAAATTAAATTACTATCAAACATTAAAATATTTTTTACATAAATTGCTAAAGTTATCTCTCTTACTGTCGCTTAACAAAACTTAATGACAGCTTCTTTCTCTCTACTCCCCCTTCCTTCTTTATTTATTTCTTCTCCCCCTTCCCTCTCAATATATCACTTCCGTTAACAGATTAAATAGGTCAATATATGCCCCCTACCTTAATACTAAGTATGATAGATAAAAATATTAAAGTAAACCCTCTCTATATTCGATCATGTCTCTCACACTACACCTCATTACCCCCTCTGTTAAATTACATAAACTTCATACTACCCGTCAAAAGTGTATACATTCATTTCAATTTTCATTTATCATTTTTCGTTTCACCGTTTGGAAGTGGAGTCTGATGAGCCAGTGTCCTTTAATAAAGGGCTTGGCGAAATAGATTATTACATGGAGCCTTAAAGTGGTCTGTTTTTCCTTTAAATTATTAGCTTTTGGGGACTACCTATACGGATTACCAAATTCTTCTTAGCATATATATATATATATATATATATATATATATATATATATATATATATATATTCGATAAATTTACTTACTTCTCTCCGATGAAATACGGAGGGAATGTGGGAGTCTTGCTTTAATATAAATTGCATTATGAGTTCAATTCGTGAAGGTTGAACACGGCGAAACCAAGGAATGTAGTTTGTTTGATCCCTTAACATGCACGTAGCGATAGAGCAGTGAGGGGTTTACCATATCCCGCCTGTAAGAGAGAGAGAGAGAGAGAGAAAGAGAGAGAGGTTGGAGACTGGAAAATGTGTTACACTAAGGTAATTTAATTTATTGTCGCTTTAACCTCAAAAGTCAAGCATATTTTCCTTACTCAAAGTTTCATCTTTCAATACAACCTGTAGAAGACGAATCTAATATACGTTGACGAAACGCGTGGTTCATTTTTTTCACTTTTCCTATTATCTCCACACACACGCAAACACACACAACCACACACACACACACACACACACACATATATATATATATATATATACAGGGGTTGGACAAAATAATTGGACCAGCTGAAAATTCCACTCCTATATTTCAAAGACTTATTATATTAAGAACTTTAACTAAAACTCCGTAATTGCAGGTTATATCTATTGTAAATACGTTTATTTATCTAATTTACTGTCTTTGTCTTATTTATTTTTAGAATTTAGTAAAATTTAAGCTAAAGGCGTGACCTCTCCGAGTTCGAAAAAGGGCTAATCTTTGGAGCTCGCATGACAGGAGCCTCGATCACTAAGTTTGTGGAAGTGTTTGGTTTTTCAATAGCTACCATATCAAGAACTATGACGCAATTCGAGAAACAGGACAAAACCTCTAGCAACCGTAGCAATTCGGGCCAGACTTGCAAACTTACTCACAGGGATCAACGTGCATTGAAACAAACAAATCGTCGGACTGCTGCGCCCAAAGTGACTGCTGAGTTGAATAATCATCTGAATAGTCCAGTTACTGCTAAAACTGTTCGTCATGAGTTCCATAAGCCTAGATATTATGGAAGAGCCGCCGTAAGGAAACCTCTTTTCTCCACTCGCAACTTTTAGAAGTGGTTGAAGTGGTGCAGAGATCACAATGACTAGTCTGCAGACCAATGGAAGCAAATCATATTCTCAGACGAGTCCAGTTTTTCTCTTTTCCCAACTTCAGGGCAAGTTTATGTGTGGAGGCGGCCCAAAGAAGTTTACAACCCTGACTGCCTTCTTCCAACAGTGAAGCATGGTGGTGGATCAATGATAGTTTGGGCCGCTATATGATGGAAAAGTCTCGGTTCAATAGTTGCACTGCATGGTAGAATCAACAACTAAGATAACCTGAACATTTTGAGTGATCATGTTCATCCAATGGCCAAGACTTTACTCCCTGATGGTGATTGCATCTTCCAAGACGATAATGCTCCAATACATACCGCTCAAGTGGTTAAGAATTGGTATGAAGAGCATGAAAATGAGCTAGAATACATGGAGTGACCTCCCCAATCTCCAGATATCAATATTATTGAACATTTGTGGGTCATTTTTGAGCGACAAGTTAGGAGCCGCTATCCTCCGCCATCGTGTCTTAAAGCGCTGGAGCAGATGTTAATGGGAGAATGGCTTAAAATTCCACTCGATGAAGTCAGGAAGCCGTATGATTCCATTCCTAGACGTATTAAGCTGTATGTGAGGCTAAAGGAGTACCAGCTCCATATTAAATAAATTTTCTTTGAATTTAACAAGTGTTTCAATTATATTGTCCAACCACTGTATATATATATATATATATATATATATATATATATATATATATATATATATATATATATATATATATATGTGTGTGTGTGTGTGTGTGTGGAAAAATTGAAAAAGCTTTTTTAACGGCGAGTTTCGATTCAAGCTTGAAGCAATCCGATGTCTAACCACAGTCACTATATAATAGTCATCCACATATAAGCCTCTCTCTCCCTCTCATATATATATATATATATATATATATATATATATATATATATATATATATATATATATATATATATATATATATATATATATAGTCGTCAACATACAAGCCTGTTTTGCTGTATCACAGTTCTGTGTGGCTAGATATCCGATTGCTTCAAGCCGGAATCGACACTCGACCGATTTGGCATCAGTCAGACGTATCAGAGCAAGACAGAGAAAGGGAATCCTCTAACTTATTATATACGTCAATGCATAACTCACTTCAATTCATAACTGAAAAAGGTATTTTCTTAGCTTTCACTTGCAGTAGTCTCTTGTGGTGTTATCTCCTTACCTGGGGTGAAATGATTTAAAAAAAAACAAAAAAAAAACAACCGAATTCCTCATGGTCTTCAGTCTAACCTAACATAGTTTAATAATTATCTATCCACTGGGAGTTCTTTTCCTGTAAATATCTAAAGAATGAATCTTTGCATCTAACTGATGATCTATTTTGAAGAAGTAATGCATTTTTCGTTGTTTTTCTCCACGTAGTATTTTTAGCCGAAATATTTCAAGCCATTTAAAACCAGGTTAAATGAAATACTAGAAGATACGTTTGTCTATCGCCAGGTTTACAATCTGCCCCGGTCTGTTGAACAGGAGTAGTTGTTTATCACTTTTTTCCTGTTTAGGATTGGATTTCCGGTTCCTTCTAAACTCTTTAAATGCAATGTTAGTCGTCATCCTCTTATTCCTCAGGCCCTGTGCTTTTATTGGCCTTAGTAATGTTTTGTTTTTTCAGGTCCTTTAACATTCGGTAATCCCTTGTGTTTGTCTTAGTGGCTTTATTGCTTTACTTGTTGTCTAATGACAAAAAAAGATAGCTGAAAAGTTAGACATAGTTCTGCTTTGCACGAAGACAAATTCCCGTTTTAACACGAGTCAAAACGGACCGGTAACACTATGCTTAAAATGTAAACAAAGGTCTGGCTTACGCTTAATTTCAAAAAGAAGGCATAGGTCCTGTCTAGACTCAAAATATAACAAATAGGCCCAACATTAACGAAGGAAAGTGTATTTTGTTTTCGGTATTTTCAAAGTGATCGGAATAAAATATATTCTTTGGAAAATTGTACGCTTTTCTTTTTCGTTTCTTCTTAGGCAAAAATGTTTCTCGGGGTTGTCTTCATCGCTCAAGTTTGAAAACATGCTGATAGACAAGGCATATGTGTGTAAATAGGGATATTTGTTAACATGATTTTCACTGGAGTGAATGAATTCACGTCTACCCAGGCCGACAGTGGATAAGCTGAGAGACTGCTACAGGCGGGGAGGGTAGTCTTGGGCTTCTCAAAACATTGAGTCGGTATCGTTTCACGGCGGGGTAATGAGTGATGAGGCTTTGTCAGAGGTCAAGACGAAGTTCATCAGTTCCACCTTGAAATCTTTTCTATTAACCGCTAGGAATTGCCCTTCTGCCCACCCTTCTTTCACGTTACAACACTTTCATTTTTTTATTCTTTATTTATCTTTTCTCTTCAGCGCAGTTTCTTTGCTTACATTACATTCTCGCATTCAAAATTTTCTAATTTCTTTATTCTGTCAGATTTTTATACTTGCCTTTGCCTTAATATTGACGTTCCCTTTCTGAACTTTCCCTGACTTTACCTCATATCCCTTCATTCCTTCTACTTGATTTCTCCATTCCTATTTTTTTAATTACTTTTCTGTATTCCCGTGTATTCATTTTTTCCTTACTACTTCTTCTATTCCTTTATGCCACAATTCCTCTGGATTCTCCGCCATTTCTTTCATCTTTACTTTCTTTCCATATGTAAACTTTTCTTTCTGTTTTTACTGGAATTTATTGTACATAATATTGGTTTGCTAAGCATATTTTAAGGATGCCGATCATAATCCCGAAACTTAAAAACTCGAATGTCGAAATCCTGAAATTTAAAATCTTGGAAATTGAAATCCCAAATTTATAAAATCCCGAAAGATAAGAATTCCAGAAATTAAAATCCTGATAGACTAGAATCCCCCAAAAATATTATTTGCGAAAAATTTAAAAAAAAAAAGAAAATTGGAATTACCTTTATTTCTAAACATTTACAAAATAGCGTTTAAATAAAGTTTATATATTTGAAATATTCAAAATTCATTAGTAAAATATAAAACCAGAAGATACCGTAGACGATGGGAATATTTAGTAGGCTATGCTCATGTCGGTGTTTATCGCATTATTGGAGAGTTTCCAAAGGGCGGCAGTAAGTAGAAAACGACTGTGACCGCATTCCCCGAGATGAGACTTTTTTTTAAAAAAATGTTGTTCCATCGTGATGAAAGGCTTAAAATATAGTTAACGGTTGTGAGAATCGACTAGATCTTATAGATTATCACAGGGCTCTTGCTCATAATCTTTTATTATGAATTATTCATATATTCTGGTTATATATTTTTTAATGAACTTTAAATGTTTCAAATATATAAACACTATATAAATGCTATTTTTTAAATGTTTAAAAATAAGATTATTTCCCTAGATTTTTTTATTTATTTTTTTTATTTCTCCCAAAGACTCTTTCGGAATTCTGATCTTTCAGGATTTTAAATTTCGGTATTTTGATATTTCAGGATTTTAAATTTCGGGATTCTGATCATTCCGGATTTTAAATCTCGGGATTCTGATGTTTCAGGATTTTAAATTTCGGTATTCTGATCTTTCAGGATTTGAAATTCCAGGATTCTGATCTTTCAGGATTTTAAATTTCGCGATTCTGATCTTTCAAGCAATGGACATACGAAGTTAATACATAGAATATATGAGGATAAGTTCGGGATATAACCAGTTCATCACCCAAAAGGCTGCGAAGTCGATTTTGGACTCTCTCGAGACAAGAAAATGAAGTTTGGGAAACTCCTGCCCATATATGGTAGCACTACTCCATTTTCAGTCTGATTTGGCTCTTATTAATGGCAGGGGAAGTAAAGAGAACCGACCATTTTTCCAGCATCTTTAGCGATGACCCGTATGTTTGAGACAACTCAGATATCGGTCGACAGAAGATTAATGAGAATACTACAGACACAGTATATATTTAAGAGGATATTCTCCTGGAAATGGAAACTAATGAAAAACCATGCTTAGAATTAGAAAGAGACTTGAAAATTCTATTTTACATGTTCAAAGAACATCCGAAAATGTTACTAATCCAGAACAAAAAACAGTGATAAAGAAACAGCAGATGACAAAATCTATAAATTGAATATTCAAAGAACGTTTCATTCAAATTTTAATACGGTGGAGTAATGGATAGCGACTCAGATTGAAGAATCGGAGAGCCGAGTTCAACTTCCAGTTGAATCCATCACATTCTCTCAAGTATTAATACCCTAGGGAAAGTTATGAATCCTCTTCTTCTCCCACCAGTTATGGGTAAATAGCAGGGCAGATCACGTTCTATAGCCTTGGATGGCAAATGGTCTACAGCAGAAAGAAATGGCAACCTACCGCGGGAAAAAAATCTGCCTCATCCGACATGTATCGAAAGATACATGATCGCCTAAGCGTGTATTAAGCATGGCACATAACTGACTGAATGTTAAATTACGAGATTAACAATAATATCCAATATATACACTTATATATGTACAAGAAATATCTATATCGATCGGGTACTTGACGAGTATATAGGTCCGCATTGTTTGCTATAGAAATTAATTTAAATCGATGCAACCTCTAAAAAATGTTTCCTAACAATGCTACCGACATACATTCGATATATGTCATACTATCCCATCAGTTATGTTACTCGATCTCTGTCATACTATCCCATAAGTTATTGCATTCGATATGGGTCACACTATGCCATAAGTTATGTCATTCAATATATGTCATACTACCCCATAAGTTATGTCATTCAATATATGTCATACTATCCCATAAGTTATGTCATTCGATATATGTCATACCATCCCGTAAGTTATGTCATTCGATATATGCCATACCATGGCATAATTTGTCATTCGATATATGTCATATAATCCTATAGTTATGTCATTCGATATATGACATATTATCCCATAAGTTATGCCATTCGACATATGACATATTATCCCATAAGTTATGTCATTAGATATATGACATACTATCCCATAAGTTATGTCATTAGATATATATCATACTATCCCATTAGTTATGTCATTCGATCTATGTCATACTATCCCGTAAGTTATGTCATTCGATATATGACATACTATCCCATAAGTTATATCATTCGATATGTCATACTATCCAATAAGTTATGCCATTCGATATATGTCATACTATCCCATAAGTTATGTCATTCGTTGTCATTCGTTATGTCATACTATCCCATAATTATGTCATTCGATGCTATACTATCCCATAAGTTATGTCATTTGAAATATGACATACTATCCCATAAGTTATGTCATTCGATATGTCATACTATCCCATCAGTTATGTCATTCAATATATGTCATACCATCCCATAAGTTATGTCATTCGATGTTATACTATCCCATAAGTTATGCCATTCGATATATATTATACTATCCCTTATGTCAGTCGATATATGTCATACTATCCTATAAGTTATGTCATTCGATATAAGCCATACTCTCCCATGAGATATGTCATTCGATATATGTCATATTATCCCATAATTTATTTCGTTCAATTTATGCCAAACTATCCCATAACTTATGTCATTCGATATATGTTATACTATCCCATAAATTATGTCACTTGATATAGGTCAATCCATCCCATAAGTTATGTCATTCGATATATGTCATACTATCCCACAAGTTATGTCATTCGTTGTTATACTATACCATAAGTTATGTCATTCGATATATGTCATACTATCCCACAAGTTATGTCATTCGATGTTATACTATCCCATAAGTTATGTCATTCGATATATATCATACTATCCTATATGGTGCGATTTTATGTAATGAAAGCTATTTTTTT
>OZ038505.1:9516685-9536685 GCA_964036315.1 Acanthosepion esculentum | reverse complement strand
CAAGGCCGAATGTAGGGGGCACCAAGTAACGATCGACTCAGTCGTAATTGTTCTAGCGAGACAAGTTTTCCATTTCAACGCTCGTGGTGCCCAATGGTTTTACAAGTGTAGCTTAGCTGTAACACGACACCGAAAGTAGATGGCACTTAGTGAGAATCGAACGCACTACTCAGTCGTACCATGCATAATATTTATAAGCATGGTATGAAAATTTATTTGCATGATCGATATGATTACTTCTCATCGATGATAGTATCGATTTACTCGTTTAAATATTGATTGTCCAAGCACAATGGCTTTATTGTTTTCGAAGACAAGAGTTACACCTTCGTTCTAACGTTCATACAACCCACAACCAGGCTAAACTAGGCTCACTTAATATCTCCTCTCCCATCGCCTAACCTGTTTCACTGTGTTTATCGTCTGCATGGACAACAGAATATATGAAGTTACGTTTTCTCACGTATGTATCACTGAGTTTTTGTAAACAATTTCGTTTAGCGTAAATCTTCACTAGAATCCTGTTGAAAGAAACCGATACATATTTACATATGTCCAGCGAAATACAGTTCCAATTTCCCTAACATTTCAGATTTTACAAATGTCTCACTTTTTTGATATATTTCTTTTTTTCACAGTCATTTATTTTCCATCTTCTTACCGCGTTTTTTTTTTTAACAAAACCTTCGATCGGATATCTTTCGAATTTAATAGTATGTCGTGAGAGGCGGCAAATGTATATTAAATGGGGGAACAATTTCTGTTTGCAACTAGATATAAACAGATCCCCCACTTTGCTATAGTAGATTCTATATATATTTTTATTACGTGGCACTCTTGCATGTAGATCATTAGTATTTGATTATCAAATAAGTTAATATTATTTCGGGGCTCTTTTTTTCTTTAAAATATATAAACAAATCCCCAACTTTGTCATAGTGCATTCTTTATATTTCTCTATTTTATGACATTTTTAAATAAGATCATCGATACTTGATAAACTAACAATTGTATATTAAGTGGGGGGTCAATTTCCTTTAGATACAAAGATATAAACTAATTACAAATTTTGGCTAAACGAATTTGAAAAATGATTATATACTTTCAAAAAGTCAGTACATTTAAAAAAGTCATTTTATACAATTCAGAATTTTAAATATTATTTATATTATGCTGGAAGTAACTTATTTGACCGCATATAAGACGCACGGATGTATAAGACGACCAATTTCAGCAGGGCAAATCAAGAAAAAATTAGTAATTTGTAAAATTAGTAAAATTATTAGTAGATGGTACAGCGTAGGCTATGAGGTATTATTTTGGTTAAAGAAACTATGATGACAATTAAACGAAAAATAATAGGAAAAAAAGAACACAAGCCTATAAATACTTTATCATATCCAAAGGTAAGAAAACAAAATAAAAATCAAGCAATTATTACAATTGAGCAAAATAGTTACCATTAAAATTTTCCTTTATATGATCTGTACAACCTGCGTCTTGTAAATGTTTTAGTGAAATAATTAGGATATAAAAATTCTGATTGTATTTATACCAATGCAACCGGAAATTATCGCTAGAAAAATATTAATGAAACAAATATATTTTACAAATAAATAATTTGAATTTATTGCATATAATTGTAGTGAAACAAAGTACTAATATTAAACGTGATGAAATTAATATAAGGAATATTATCAATGATAACACTTTTAATCTGCATAATAGCCTTTCAAAAATTGACAATAGGTATATGAAAGTTACTCTAAAGTTCAAGCTAATAGGAGTTGCAAGGTAGCTACTTTCGGCTGACTATTGTGAATTTTACACCTACATATAGCATATAACACGCAGGGGAATTTTAAAAGATATTTTTATTAAAAACAAAAAAGTGCGCATTATATGCCGTTAAAAACGGTTAAATACGGTAATTAAATTTTGAAATTATATTTTCTCGCTGAATTCTATTCTTCAAATATATAAATTATTTTTACAAAACTTTTAATTTCATAAATTTAGATATAAATTCTGTTCGTCAGAATCTTTGTAAATGCCTCGTTTCTTGATTTTTGTTACTGGAGACTTAACGCAAGTAAACATTTACAAAAAACGAGTGAGTTTGTATTAGCCATAAGCTTTATTATTATTGTCATTTATAGTGAGTGTCTATCGTTGATTTTACAAATATTACAAAACACTAAAATGTTGTGAAAAGAAACTTGTGAGTTGCTATGAAACAAGGGTTGACCTTTCGTTAGCCTGTTTTAACTGTGCCCATAATCTTCTTTTCAAAATATTTCTCTTTTGCCCCACTTTCATCAGCAAGATCACAAACACATTAAAACACTCCCTAACAAACGCTGCTTTCAACATTATCCACCCAGCTACCGAACGCACCTGTTTGGATTTCGTGACCCTTAACATGTTCGGCTACAAACGTCACTACTGCTGACTCTACCATCTCGATTAGAGCGCTTTACTTTCTTCGTTTCAAGCCGCTTGAACCAACAGAGATAAGCGGTCAACGCTAAAGTGAGATACGACAACAGGAACGCAGATAAATCCCCCTGATTAAAGTACCCAGCACTTGAAATCGTATACAAACTAAGTAATAAGAGAGGGCGGTCACTTTTGTTACAAATTCCACCCCCCAGAACGATGAAAGAGCGCGTGAAGTGAGACGTAGTATTTCAGTAGATGTCATAAACCCCCTACGTCTTCAAATTCATGGACGATTTTTTTCCCCTTATAAACGTGTGGTCGACAAGCATGGAACATTTTCGACTGGCTTTAATGTTGGACTGACCCCACTTTACTCAATATTCCTGTAAATAAAGGCTAATGGGATTTATTAAACGATTTAAAAAGAAAATTTCAAACTGTAAGGATAGACTTCAACCCAGGGATATTTGTCTGAGAAAAGCTACTTTGTGAAACAAATCTTCCCCGAAGACAACAATCTTAAACATTTACCACTTTTATCAAAATGTATGTGTATAGAATCACCCACATTTGCTCAGTAATACATTTGTAAGGATGAAGTTCCCCTCAGACAGCTTTCTTTTCGAAATGTATTTTCGCCTATCGCAATGAACGGGCACACTCTTAAGGCCGCCTCTTGCCTTGAAAGCCCATTGGAACTTAAGTTCACCCTAGGCCACAAGCGGAATTCGTATATACAAACCATCGCCAGGGCCGGATCAAGGCACTGGCAACTCGGAGGCGCCATCAAGGTCGATGGTGTCATCACGCCGCCATGTCATGTTTTTGAGATCATACTTGTGATCCTCCATGACACAAGAGAGATTAAATTCTTTGGTAATTTTGTCAATAGATAATGGTCTCGTAAATAAGATAGGTGTAGAATGTGCGATGAAAAGATTTGAAGATCTAAAGGTGTTGTAACCTAAGAAGGATTACTGAATGAGGAATCACCAAAACGAACTTTGGAAATGAAGTGGTAATCTTTATAACATCAACAAAATATAATACTCGCCAGCGGCTTGAAATAGGTATACCACAGCTAGTGGTTGACTATTTAGACAGAATATTACTCCAACTTAAAATAGAGTCCAATGTATTTGTGAGGATTGGGACATGCCCATTAGTGTTCATACGTCTGATGAAGGCTGGAGGACACAATGGCTGAAGCCTTGTGATGGCTATAACAAAAATGAGGACTGTAGCTCATATATAAATAGTGCAAGCAATAAATGTCGATGTTAAATGAGGATTGACATTCGCTGTATTTCTTTTGTTTATTTTCATATCCTCATTATAATAAAATGTTACGAAGGCAAAGCAGAGTGGGATTTTTTACGCTTATTTTAACATGGCTTTCACTGTATTTGACCTTTAACCATGGACAAATCTTTGCTGGCTTCCAGCATCTCCGAACTTTAAAGGGTTAAATAAACGCTTAAATTAACCAACGATCCCAATGGAACATTGGCTTTGTTGATTGTTGTAACCAAGGAAAGGTCACTGAATGAGGAATAACCAAAACTGAATAACCAAAACTGAGGTTAAAATGAAATGATAAGCTCTATAACATCAGCAAAATACAATATTCGCCAGCGGCTGAAATAGGTAAACCACTTCTAGTGATGGACTACTTAGACAGCATATTACGATATTTACCTGCCTAGGATGCGGCACAAAGCCGAGTTTAATGTGGAGAAATCGGATCCCGTGGGCTCGGGCAAAAATTGCTCGTAGATCCCGCATACGTGGGATCGGGTATCTGTCTATCTCCCCGGACGATATTCTGCCCTTCGGCATAGCCTCGTCCGGGTTCCTCTCTGCGTAGAGAGCAGATTACCCCCACTTATAATAGTGTCCAACGTATTTATGAGGATTTGAAATATCGTGTACGATATATAACAAAAGGCGAGAAAAAATGTTTTATGTCGGATAATAAATGTTTTCTCTAGCTTGCATTTAGTTGTATATTGTAATTAACACATTTTCAGTTCTCTCCTTATGAAAATTTTTATATATATATATATAAATTTTCACAAGGAGAAAACTTATATATATATATATAAAAGTGAACATTGAAGTCAACACTTAGGGGCGACAGTCTGTTTCATGCTAGATGCAAACGTCAGGCCTGACGATTGCGTCTAGCATGAAACAGACTGTCGCCTCTAAGTGTTGACTTGAATGTGCACTTTTATTACACACTCTCTATCTCTGATATTGAGCACTTCATCCCATAAATATAGCATACCTTAAGCATATTATATATATATATATATATATATATATATATATATATATATATATATATATATATATATATATTTTGAACGATAAAAATTATTAGAAAAATCAATTAAAATCTTCAGACACACTGGGTTGTAGATTAATATTCTTATGCTTTTATTATTATTATTTCATTTATATTCCTCGACTAGTTTCGACCAACATGGCCATCATCGGGAGAGAAAAAAATGTCTCTGCTTGCTATAGCAGTAAACTACAGAAATGAATGTCTTGTTGAAGAAAACGAACGTTTGTCTGTAGTTTTCATTTGTTTTTTTATTGTTTATTTATTTATCTTTTTAACATTCCTTGTGTTGGTCAAACAGTCTCTTTTAAGTTGTCATTTGAGATAAGAGCTATATTCCCTTTTTTTTCTCCGGTCAGTTCAGCAGTTTATTTGTGTTTGGGGAGGGGATGGTAAGTGTGTTTGTGTGTGTGTGTGTTTGTGTGTGTGTGTTTGTGTTATTTAGTTTAGTGTGTGTGTTATTTAGTTGTTTAGTCTCTGGTAAGTGTGTGTGTGTGTGTGTGTGTGTGTGTGTGTGTGTGTGTGTGTGTGTGTGTGTGTGTGTGTGTGTGTGTGTTATTTGGTTTTTAAGGGAGTGAGTGAGTATATGTGTTAGCTTGTATATTGCTGTGGGTGTGTGTTATCATTTGGCTCATTAGGAAAGTGAGTGAGTATGTTGTGTGTGGGTGTGTGTATAGGTGTGCGGCCTCAACACCTCCGTAAGCCTGTCTTTTTTCTATGGGTATGGAATGTGGGTAGGTTTTGATTTGTAGGGTTATGTGTTGCTACTATCTATATTGTTTAATTTATGATTTAACCCGGCTGGAAACAGGGTTTGTAAACGTCGTATCCACTTATTTTCATGGAACTCTAAAATTCTTCTAGTGTTATCTGCTTTGGGCTTTTCTATTCTCTCAATTATGGTGAATTTGGCATGGGTTTTGAAATTGTGTTTTTCTATGCGGAAATGTTGTTCTACAGGTAATAATTTTTCATGGGGAGTCGACTTAATTCGATTGCGGTAATTATTGATTCTGTAGTGAAAGGGCCATTCAGATTTTCCTACATATTGTTTCTGGCATAGTGTGCATTCTAGGAGGTAAATTACGTTATGACTTCTACAGTTAGAGTCGTGATAGATTTTGTAAGTAGATTTAGTGACTGAGCTAGTGAATGAATTCGTGTGTGTGACGTGATTGCAACATAAACTTCTTTTGTTGTTACATGGTTGGGAAAATCCTGTTGTTTTTGTTGTTAGTTTATCACGGATTACTTTGTCCCCTAAAATGCGGTTACTACCTATGATTTCTTTTAGGTTCTTAGGTCGACGATATGCTAGAAGGCCGGGTTCCTTAAATAGTTTTTTTAGGTCTGGTTTGAGATGTAGTATTTCCCAGCGACTTTTGATTATTTGGGATAGTGGAGGCAGAGTGGGGTTGAAAGTGGTTACTAGAGGAATGCGGCTAGATTTAGTTTTAATCTTGTATATTAGGGTGTTTTCTCTAGGTGTGGAAATTGCTTTATTTATTTGTTCCCTGATTAGGTGTTGTTTATAGCCACGTGTTGTGAATTGATGCTCCAGATCTTCAATGTGTTTGTTTAATTCTTCATTGTGGGAACATATCCTTCTGAGTCTAAGTGCTTGTGAATAGGGAAGGTTCTCTTTGAGGTGTTTAGGGTGGGTAGACTTAAAGTGTAGATAGTTGTGGGTGTCGGTGATTTTAGTGTGTAGTGTCGTTTGCAGTTTCCTGTTTTCATCTATGTAAATGTGAGTGTCTAAAAATGTTACTGATGTTTTGGATTTTTCATAGTCAAATTTAATTGAGTCGTGTACCGTGTTTAGGGTCAAGAGAAATTGGGTGAGTTTGTCGTTACTGCCCGTGTATATAAAGAATATGTCATCGATATATCTTGCGTAGAATACGCAGTCGTTACCAATGAGGGGGTAGATATGGGTCTCCTCAAATTTTCCCATGAATATTGTAGCATATGAAGGAGCTGCAATGGTGCCCATGGCACAACCTCTTATTTGAAGGTAGTGTGCTCCATTGAAATTAAAAGTGTTAAATGTGAGAATATGCTCCATGAGTTTTATGATAACTTCTGTGGAAGGTTCTTGTTTTCCTCTTTTAGCCAGTGCTTCCTGAAGGGCGGTTAGCCCATCGAAGTGTTTAATGTTTGAATAGAGTGACCTTACGTCCATAGTCACTAGAATAGCATTCTCTGGAACTGTCTGTATGTGGTTAATTTTGCTTAGTAGATCTGTTGTGTCTCTGATGTAGGATTTTACTTCCTTAGCTAGGAGTTGTATGTAATGGTCTACATATTTTGAAATTTTGGTCGTGTGGCAGTTGAATGATGAAATGACGGGCCTTCCTGGGTTGTTGTTTTTGTGTATTTTAGGGAGGAGATAGAAACGAGCAGGTGTAATGTTTGTGGGTGTAAGTATTGTGCATGTTTCTTTGTCGATTAGGTTGTTGCGAAGCATTATTTTTAGTGAGCTGGTTAATTCTTTTTGGTATTCGGGGAGGGGATCTGTATGTAAGCTTTTATAGGTTTCTTTGTCGGCTAGTTGTTTGTTTGCTTCTTTAATGTATTCTTTGATCCCCCAGATCACTGTGGCACCCCCTTTGTCGGCCTGTGTTATGACTAGGTCATCTCTATGTATCAGCCTGTCGAGGGCTATACGTTCCCCTTCAGAAATATTATTACGTGGCAGCTTACGTGTTATTGTTTTCTTTATGTCATTTGTTACGGCTATTTCAAATGTTTGTATAGTAGTGTCTGTGTTTTGTGGGGTGTATTTAGTGTTCTTCTCTTTTAATGTATCAAGTATGGAAGGTGTTTGATCATTGTTCCCGTAGTGGGCTTTTAGCCGTATTCTTCTGAAGAAGGATTTCAGGTCCTTTGCCAAGGTGTCTTTATCAAACCTTGGGGGACTAAGGCAAAAGCTTAGTCCTTTATTTAGTAACTTGAAGGTATTAAGTGAGAATTTGTTATTACTTAAATTTATAACCCGCCCGTATGGGTCAAGTTTGAATTTGCAAGCATGACGAAGTTCTTTCGTAAAAGCTCGAAAGCTTGCATTATGTCTCCTATTACGGATGCTATACCCCCGTCCAGGCGTCCTGGTTGGGGGCTTATTCCGTTTTTTTGAAGGTTGGGTGTGTTTGCTGTCGATTGTCTACTGGGGGCTAATCTGGGTGGTCTGGGATGTCTAATAGTATATTCATATATATATATATATATATATGAATATACACTTGTAAGAGCGCCGAAGTTCAGATTGCCACATGTGCCAGCAACCCTAGGGCCGAACCTGCCCATCGCTAAAGGTGCAGAAAACAATATGGCCGGTTTCCTTTAATGCTTTATAATTACAAGATAAAGATCGCGCCAAAAACGGTGTATTTCTGCCATATCTGTGCTGGGGCGGCTACCCAGGCTTCAATTTCCTCTCTACGTGGCCTTGTTGGTGATGAATTATTCCCCACCCTAAAAAACGTTTCCCACAGACTTGACGGTGCAAACTTATCACATTTTTCACGGATATAAATATAATCCTTGGAAAATATTCAGATAATTTACATTGACCTCAAATCGATCAACTTTAACCCCGATAATTAAGGCACGCTACACCGCGTACACCAGGGCGAATCACCCTAATTCCTTTCGTATTCAGTTAGTGATAAGCAAATTCCACTCGAACGGCGTCTTCCCACGAACCACCACTGTGTGGAACGACCCTTTCCCAAGAATAAGCTTTTCTGATCATTTCCATATAAACCTGTTCAAGTCTACTGTTAAACGATATTTCTTACACATATCCTCATAAATGGAGCCTCTTATCTCTTACACTTATCATTCACACAACAAACTCCTTCAGTAACTGTTATGGTCATTTACCCAAGCACGCATAAACTCTCCCATCTATAAATAGGAGCAGGTACTGCCTTTAGGAGGTGGAAGTTTCCAGCAGTCAGCTCTGACTGTCGGACAGAACATTCTAGTTTTAACACTCTCGTTTGTATATGTTTGTATTCCTGTTTCTGTCTATATATCTGTTTAGTTCAATTCCTCTCATTCAATTGTGTTGTAATTTCTAGCCCTAACCAGACCACAACACTCTTTCTTTCTTTCTTTCTTTTTTCTGTTATAGTAATTTACCTACACACGCATGAAATTTCCCAGCTATAAATAGGAGCAGGAACTGCCTTTTAGAGTGCGAATTTTCCAGCAGTCAGCTCTGAGAGTCGGACCGAACATTCTGTCTGTAACACTCTCGTTTGTGTATGTTTGTATTACTGTTTCTGTTAATATATCTTTAGCACAATTCCTCTGTTTGTGTCTTTATTTCTGACCATAAGCTGGTCACAACAGTAACCCTCTACTTCGAGTGACTATCGAATCTTATATAGGGTAAACATTAGTAAAAAATAAAGAACTGCAAGTTTGTGGAACAATCTCCCGCGTGGAAGCTTTCCTTGACTGTAACATTAACCTGTTCAACTCAATAATCTATCCTACTTTTTCTCGTCATTTTCGCTACCGTCTACGTCCTCATACACCCATCTGACACGCCTCATACAGTAACACTCTGCAACGAGTGGCACCTTTGCCTTGTATTTGGTGAACGGTAATAAAACAAATAACTATATATAGCAGAAATAAACTAATGAAATCTGGTCTATAATTCTGGAATGACACATTGTAATAATTTAAATTATTTACATTGTTCGGATTGCTGTCCTCATCATTCTTCTCATATTCACGACGTTTCGATCATTGTACGCCCCGGCGTTCTTCAGGATCTGTTCGGAATGTGCTTTCTAGATATTATATGCCTGGTGACATTCCAATGAGTGGTATCTTTGGAAAATGACGGAAAACCATACCACGGTTTGATAATATTTTTGCTTTGGTTTGGTTTGTTTTGTTTTGTTTTATGGCATATCAATCACATTGTCTTATTTAATGTAGACAAAATTTTTATTGCTGGTAATACGAGGGTCATTCAAGAAATAAGGTGAATTTTTCGGTATAAGGACTTCTAATACAGATAGAAGCTTACCTTTTTTTTTTAACGTAGTCTCCCAGCACTGTCACACACTTTCCCCATCTGTGCACAAACTTCCGTATTCCCTCAGCGTAAAAATCTTTGGGCTGATGCCTCAGCCAGTCGCTCACAACACTTTTGACTTCATCGTCACTTTTAAACTTCGTGCCTCTCGTGAACACTTTCAAGGGACCAAACAGGTGAAAGTCTGAAGAGGCAAGGTCTGGGCTGTAAGGGGGATGAGGGAGCAGTTCCCAGCCCAGCTCGTTGATGGTCTGCACCGTTTGGGCTGCTGTGTGAGACCTTGCTTTGTCATGATGCAAGATCACTCCTTCTGACTGATGACCCCTGCGTTTGTCCCAACAGATATGCTCAAAGTTCTTGCAATGTCATCCACTGTCACCCTTCTCTCAGACTGAATGAGGTCATTGACTGATTCGATCACCTCAGGAGACTTCACTTCTGTAGGCCTCCCAGGCCTGTCTTCATCCTCAACACTGCTCCGTCCTTCTTTAAACAATTTAGCCCACTTGTAGTCATTTTTGTGGCACCATACACAGATGACATTCTCCTTTGAATTTCGACTGGTTTGCACCCTTCAGCAACCAAAAACTTGATAACTGACCGCTGTTCAATCCTGGAGCATGCTTCTTGGTCGGCCATCTTTGTTAATCGCCAAAACTCTCAAATTTGTTTTTTTATCTGCAAAAGAAATTAAATCCATGTGAAAAAGAAGTAAAACAAAACAAAAATAAGAAAGAGTAAGCTTCTATCTGTATTAGAACTCCTTATACCGAAAAATTCAACTTATTTATTGAATGACCCTCGTATTTTTGGTTTTCTTTGGTTTGCTTTGATTTACGGCATATCAACCTCAATGGGTTATTTAATGCCGACAATATTTTTTATTTCTACGAATATTTTTAAAAAAAAATGTATTGCTGACAATATTTTATTTCAAAAATGCATTACTAGTAATATTTTCTTTTTTAAAATATTTTTTAAAATTATTGCTGGAATTAAAACCTATTTTTATACTTTCATTGAGTCGTGCCCCCAAAGTGGGACACTGACAGCTATTACCACCCAGTCAGGATGGGCCTGGGAACCCCAGCAATTAAGAGGTGATTGCATGTTCTTCAAAACCTCCTGATCGTCTTACCCTGGACACGAGGGAAATTGCGTAGACAATACTGTTTGGGCAATGGTTGTGCAAGCACGAAATATCTAGTCATCGTGACCGAAGTTTGGGCGTGTTAACCTTGTTTAGAGAACATAATGGGCTCTCTCACAGAAACATAAATGAAATCTGTGAATGTTGAGCAAATAAATGTGCTTAAGCAACGGCCTGCAACAGAGATTGTCAAGCCGCCCTAGTAGACAGTCTTACTTGGATACAAGTAACCGGCATTTGCATATCTAGCATATATATCAGACGAGTGATATCAATTTCTTCGTAACTGAAATCAGTCAGCATAAACATGACAAAAATTAATGCCCAGTTTATAACTCATAGCGAAAAAGAAAATTTAGATGATTAAAAAAAATGAAAAAATCGTTCAATCTTTTAAGCGTCATTGTGATACTAATTCTGATTAATTGTAGATTTTTTAAAGTTTTTATTCTGAATGAAATCTTTTAAATTACTGAATATTCAGTGATGCTGAACAGAAAAGAAAAAAGATGTATCACTGATGAGAAACTAAGGAAATTTTTACATCTGGATTCCATATTGGGGCCCAATTCGTTCAGAAATAACTAAGCTTTAATCTGGATACAACCACATTCTCAGATCGATGTCTAAATGGGGCTTCGAGAAAATGCAACTTGTAGGTCTCAACGAGGACTAACTTTCTTCGAACCTTGTGATTGGCGCTACATAATTACAAACAAAGACCTGTACCAATTAACAGACTGGCAGGGACACATTATGCAGTAAGAGTACTTCCTTTTTATCTGATCTGAATTAGTGGAGTAATGAATAACGATTGAGGAATCGGAGAGCCGAGTTCGAATTCCAGTCGAATCGATTACATTTACTTATGTGCTAATACCCTTGGGAAGGGTATGAATCCTCATGGGGGACAAAGATAAACAACACATAACTTACCTGGTGAGCTTGAATGAATGTATGGTGGGAAAATGGTTTAGGATAGAAAACAAAGACAACTCTCATGAAGATCTACAAAGGATGGAAATTATGGAAAAGTATGACTGCTAACGTCCTGACGAGACACATCATGCAGTAGAAGTACTTTTTTCTTCTTCTTCTTTTCGGAATTGAATTACTGGAGTAATAGACAACGCCTTGGATTGAGGAATCGGAGAACCGAGTTCGAATTCCAGTCGAATCCATTACATTCACTTACGTGCTAATACCCTTGGGGAAGGTAGGGATCATCTTCTTCTCACCCCGAGTATGGATAAATAGCAGGACAGACCGGGTTCTATAGCCTTGGATGGCAAATGGTCTACCACAGAAAGAAATGGCAACCTACAGCGGGAAGAAAATCTGCGTCATCAGTCATGTATCGAAAGATAAAGGATCGCCTAAGCGTGTATCACACATGGCACATAACGGATTGATTTAACAATTGATCTGAGAAAGAGACAGGTGACTAATGTCTGAATCAGTTGGGTACCATGCATGATATACAGGGGAAAATATGTATCAACGGAACAGCTACATTCAAAATGAATGAAACTGAAAATTTCAAATATATTCTGCAACTAAACACTTTCAATGAAATAAAAAGACACAATAACAATAAAAGCGACAGGAAAAATAAATTAAAATTAAAACGTAACGGCTTAACCAAAACGGAAATCAAACGAGAAATAAAACCATTCATAATTTATTTTTGAAAGGCTTAAAGAAACATGAGAAATCACGTCCCAATTAAGTGGAACTGCTGAGTAAAAATATACATTAACATATTCTTTTCTTGACGTGATGCCACTCGGCTTTTTTTTATTCATTTCTTTTCTTTAATCTATTCACACCAAGCAAGGCGATAATGCCACGAAGACGCAAGGGGCCTACTAGGAATTAAAGAGAAGGGAAAATACTTTATAAAGGTCCGGAAACCCAATCCCAAAAAAGGGAAGAAGGGATAAATCTCAGCTGTTTAAAAGACCTTGGAAGCGTGTGAACCGGACGATAGGCGAACCTACACATCCTGGACAGAAGAAGAGAGAAGACTTACTGGACAGAAGAAGAGAGAAGAAAGGAAATAAATAATTAATAACATTTCCGTGTTCAGGTGGTCAGAAGTATGAAGAAACTCAATTTTAAACTGGAATCAGGAGATAAAACACTATTACTATTCAAATAGCTCGGGCTGTGAAGTTTTCAGTTCTCCCCAGTATAAATATATATATATATATATATATATATATATATATATATATATATATATATATATATATATATATATATATATATATATATATTGTTATGGGTCCTTACCTATAACTACAGAATGAACTCTTCCTAACACTATGTATACTACGCCTCTCAAGAGAGAGGGACGAATCGAGCCGAGCCGATAGTTGTTCACTCCAAACCAGACTGACAGTCATACTAACACCTTCCACATCTTGTATTATTATTCCGTGTAATATATCTTCGTTATTTCTACTCTTGTGTTCGTGTTGTTCTTCCTTGGTCCTAACCTGGACCATAACACACACACACACACACACACACACACACACACACACACACACACACACACACATATATATATATACAAATATATATATATATATATATATATATATATGAAGAAATATAGTTTTAAGGTGTGCTATATTTATAGGATAATGTGTTCAATATATATAAAACAAAAGATGTATGTATGTGTGTGTCTGTCTGTGTGTGTATGCTGTTTATGCATATCCACATTTCTCGACCGATTTCGATGAAATTGTATGCAAAATATTTACAAAATTTTGCAAACGTAACAAATTAGTTCAAGACCAACGTTTCAATCTGTAAGCTTCTGGGAGAAAATCGATAAAACTGAAGGTGGGTACGACTTTTTACAAAAACCAAGGCAAAGTTACACGCGAACCTAATTTTTACTGGATGTTCTGATGATTTTTGCACTTAATGCAAATGTTACGAAGTTTATGTAGAGGTGCTTGATAGATTTCCTACATCATTGGCTTCAAACAATTTGCAAAAAAACTTTTAAAAATCGGGCTTTTCGTATTTCTTAAAATAAAAATTTGGATGACTTCCTCACTTTTCATCCAAATTTTCTGCACACATGTCACAGGAAATTTGCCATCATGCAAGAAAGAAGGTAGCGTTATTTTATTTCTGCTCGCTTCCCCGGGTGTAACGAAAAACCACAAAAAATCTCTTCAAAAAACGGCGATAATTCCCTGGTTTTTCATCCGATGCTTTCAAAATTTGCCATATAAATTACATATGACAGACAAATTGTCTTGCCTGAATGTTTCGTTTAGATTATTTAAGTTAAGTCGATGAAATCTGCTACAAATTTGCCAATAGTTTCTTCATATGATTCCATCCTAAATTAGTATTATGTTTGATTGTTAGATTTGTGAACAATGGCGTAATATTTGTAAGTTATAACGACCATATGAAATCTACTGAATATCTAAAACAATTTAACTTCGAACAACGACCATACAAGAAGGTTTCATGGAATTTATTTATTAAGAACAATAAAACATTTTCGAAGATCACATCGTAAAAAATGAGAGGGGAGAAGCTTAGTATACCAATTGATAATGCCGAGATTTCTAGACAGTGGGTGCGGGCATACATGGGGATGCGTTTATACAAGTGCAGCCATCTACACCCGGTACGACGGGCACCGCGGCTGGCCAGGATATATATATATATATATATATATATATATATATATATATATATCAATTTCTTTTTTTTTTTTTAAATGACACAGCCCATTTTCCCAAACGATCGTCGCGAGAGAATATTTCAGCTTCATTATCTGTTCCTGTCAAAATTCAAAGAAATATATATATATATATATATATATATATATATATATATATATATATATATATATATATATATATATATATATATATATATATATATATATATATATATATATATATATATATATATATATATATATATATATATATATATAGCACTCTGAGTCACTGGCGTGTTTATCCTAAAAAATAAATACTTACTAATTCGCCTTCCTCTTTTCCGGGAGCTGATAGCTCCGGGGGAACATCTCCGCCTGATGCCAAATCAGTTGGTGTTCGATCCTGGTTTGAGGCAGCCGGTCGTCTCGTTCCAGTCAATTATTATGCATATCATATATTTTTCAGCTTTATTTAAAGAAAACACTTGACGATTTGCAACTTTCGTTGAAACAAAGCATTCAGGAGCATTAGAATAAGAATTAGAATTATTATGTCACAGAAACTTCAGCTGCTTCTTCCTGATCTCAAGCATAAGACTCCTCCTTTTTTGAAACCTCTCTAAGACCTCATCGTTGCTCACACGTGAAACTCATTTCCGATTCCATGCTTTCCAGCCAACGTTAATCTTCCAAAATTTAAATTCAATGTCAATCGCTATCTACTGTCTTCCTGATTACTCTCTTCTCTTCCCGCTCTTTAGTAATGTTTCCGTTCCTAATCCTTCCACACCCAGCAACCTCTTGTATATTAGTGGTTTTATTGTCTTGCGTGGGGTGAATCCGATTGAAAACATTTCTAATAACTGGAGATAAAGAACTGACCCACATTTAAGTCAAGAAACACGAAATTTAGTAGATATCTGGAACTAATAAATGACCAGTAAAGCTGGTTTATATACTGGGATGTTTAAGAAAATGTATTATTCCATTTGGAAAAGCATTAGTCGCAGGTTAAACGACAGGCTGCATAAGTGAATACAAAATTTCCTATGGCATAAAAAAGAGTATGGAGTCATAATCGCCTATGTCTTGAAGAGGCATGACATTTAAAAAAAGCAATCTCGATAGAACTGCTCCGACATTGCATACAGATGTGAAGCTGAAACCTCAGTTGAAAGCACGCTGTTATCTCCTAACCATGGTGGTCGGTATTTAGTGAGAGAGAAACGATTATATCAGTTTCCATTACAGCGGGCAAAAGAAGACATAGATAAGCAGAAATATATTGCACCGAAATTCAAACTGTGTAACAATTTAGCGGATTGAAAGGATGTCATTTGGCTGCAGGATGTGTGCCCTCATCTTACCAAAATGATATTATTAAAGTTGAATGAGTCGAACATAGACATCTTATGGCACCCTGCCTATTCATTGAATCACGCTCTTACTCGGATTACGCATCTCCAGAAATCTGCCCCGTTTCTTTAGAGGCAAAAATGTAACCAATCAAAATTAAAAGTAGTTTTCAATGAAATAAGATTAATGAGTTCTTTGAATGAAGATTTTCTTTATAGATATTCTGCTAAAGTGGACAAAAGGAAGAGAGGCTAACGGGTATTTCTTTGAGTGAATAAATGTTTATGGATTTAAGAGTAGTTTTGTTTAAATTAATCGTGAATCACATCTTATTAAGATAATATATATATATATATATATATATATATATATATATATATATATATATATATATATATATATATATATATATATACATACAAGCAGTCTCACACACACATACATATATATAATAGCTGAACACGCGTATTCAAGGATACCTGTCTACTAGGGTAGCTATCCAATCCCGATTGCAGACTCTCGCTCAGGCACAACACTCACAGAGCCAACGTGCTGTTTATGCTGCAAGTATGCTGAGCAGACGTTAGTTACAGTTTCTGGGAGAGAGTGTGTTACCTAGAATGATCAACAATCTGAACGACACAAGCACACTCAAACCCTCGGTCACGATGATTTGTGACTTCGTGCTTGCACAGCTAACGACGGCTTCCAGTGTTCTGTCAACCCCATTTCACTCAGAAGACTTGGCTCAACCCGTGGCATGGTTTTCAGGCACTTTCCAAAGATTCCGCACTCTGGGATCGACTCCCTCTAGACCGATAGACCGATAACATTAGGAAGTCTCCTTCCTGACAAATCGACAATGGTGGTATCGAACCCAGGTCTTATGTTCAGAAATCGTTCATATATATATATATATATATACATATATATATATATATATATATATATATATATATATATATATATATATATATATATATATACAGCAAATCTTCATCCAGGCATGTTTTCATTTAATACTATAGATATAAGGCGCCGTATTTTAAAAAAAGTACTTTTGACTTCTTCCAAGTTCATCTCGGGTAAATTACAATGACAAACACGTTATTGTAACTGCGATAATATCAACCAACCGAGACTGAACAAAATGTATTAAGAATATAGCAACAACATATTAAAGTGCATATAACATTTATATAGTGATGTCATTTTACATTTCTACTAATTTTCGATCGGCTTGGTTTTACTGAAACGCTTCTTGTGTAAAAGTTACTACAACGGATAAATTTAAAAAATCTAAAGTAACTATAACAGATCACATTCGCGTGTGATTTAAAATCACAATGAGAAAGGAATGCAGAGTTTATCGCTATTACAATAGCATGTTTGCCTTTGCAATTTGCCCCTGTTGACAAAATATATCTATATCATTCAATGAAACACACACACACACACACACACACACACACACACACACACACACACACACACACACACACACTCTTCGGCAGAATTGAGTCACTGTCAGTCACTGTGTGTTTATCTAAATCTAAAAATAAACACGCAAAAATTCACCTTCATCCCTGCCGTGAGCCGACGGCTTAGTGGTAGAAGTTCCGACTGACGCCAATTCAGTCGGGTTTCGATCCTAGCTAGAGGCAACCGGACGTCTAGCCACACTGATGAGCTGTGAAACAGCGAAACAGTCTGTCTGTGGATGACATATATATATATATATATATATATATATATTTAATACGATATCGAAACATAGGAAGCGTTTATCTAAGATATTTCACTTTTATTAAAGCCTTTTTTTGTGTGATTTGATTTTCATTGGTTAGCCATGCTTCAGGTGCATTTGACTTGTTAAACAACGTTAGTATCATTTATGTCGTTCCGAATTCAAGGAGAGAAGATGCGTCCTTTCGAAGCTCCAAGAAATGAATTGTTAGATTGATAAGCGTTTCCTATTTGTTCTTTATCCTGGCATTTTCTCGGAATCCGATTCATATTTGATCGCAATTATTTTGATCCTGTTATCATGGGTTTAATATTGTACTCATCAGTCTCAGAATATATATCGACTCCTGAGTGAAATTTGAACCATCCTCTTGCCTGAGTCAGCTGACTTTTGTAGTTGAGTCAGCTAACTTGTGTAGTTGGATTATACAGTAATCATTTATTAGAATTTCTATCATATATTTGTCAGCTTTATTTAAAGAAAACCTAACACTAGACGATTTGCAACTTTCGTTGAAACAAAGCGTTTAGGAGCATTAGAATAACTTGAGGTCATATCTTTACGCATAGCATTGGCTTCTGATTCATAGTGTGTGAAAGGCTGGCGGCTAAATTCTTTTAAAATAATTTCAAGATCGAAAGTAAAGATAACATTATAAGATAACCTTCAAATACATTAAAATCAATTTCTTTTCTTTTTTTTCTTTTTTTTTTAAAAATGACCCAGCCCATTTTCCCAAACGATCGTCGCGAGAGAATATTTCAGCTTCATTATCTGTTCCTGTCAAAATTCAAAGAAAAATCTTCAATGTTATTGGTAGTGCATTTGTATCTCGGCTTCAATCACGTTCCAATCGCTGTAACGATACTTGGACTATTTTTACAAATATATTATCGTGACAATGTTTCGGATGAGCTTTCAACTTTGGCACATAAACTTCATGAGTTTCAGCGTAGTATTGATTTACAGCCAGGTCTCATGTTGTTACTGTTGAAATTGCTAGATGCAACTGGACTTTTTATTCCAGTAGTTGCTTCCCACACACGTTTACCTTGTGGAACTCTGTTCGGGCTTTTGCCTTCCGACTCAGTACGATCTATAAAAGCTAAATGCAACGTCAACCGACATGTTGAGAAAGTTGGATGGATTTATCTATATACTAAACATCACTGAATATACAACAACCACGCTGAAAACGAAGGTTTTATAATGGCTACACGGGACTAAAGCTTTCTAACACGAAATTACTAAGTGCATATAGTGGAACAATGTGTTGACCCCAAATGCAAATTCTGTGATAAATATCCAGAAACAACTCCCACCAGTATCAGGTTGCACGGTACTGGCACCCACTGAAAATAAAACTCGACTTGAAAGATTTGGTCAATATATGCACTGGAAAATATGCAACTTTTACGTAAAGAAAAATGTAAGAAATTGGTATGACCAGCACGTAGATCCGGTTACGGAGATAGGACCTGTAACGATTTTGTAGGACTTTCAAATACACACAGAGAGCACAATTAAAGATAATAGCTCAGGCATCGTGACAGAGAGAGCAAAGGTCAGAATTCTTATTGGTATGACAGGTTTATGCAGACTGTACTATATCTTTGAAGACCGTCGAAAAACTATCAAAGTCAAAGAAACTTCAAATTGAAATCTCAAAAATGGGCTCATGGGGACATCAACAATTCCAGTTTAGCTGGAGCTCTCCAAGTTATTGGGAAAAAAACTCAGTACATATTAATGGGATTTCTGGTAGCACATGACTAAAAGAAATATAAAAAAATGTTCTCACAAGTATAGGTCACACTTTATGAAGGGCTTTATCTATGAAAAATATCTAGAAAATGCCATGATGTCATTTCTCATCTTAGGTCTTTGGTTGGGACCCGGAAAGAAGTCAGTACACACCTGAAATCAAAGGAAATAAAATAATAATAATAATTCGAATTATCTGTGAAAATTACATGGTTTTCCTACTTTCATTTCATTAATTAATATTAAGTATATGTATTAAGTTAATGATTGAATAATGTCAGACGAAAACCGCAATATCGTATTATATATTGGGCTGCACAACGTTAATAACATTTTGCAATAACTATAATAAATATGAGTGCAGGTTTGTATTTATGGAAGTAAGTGGGTACAATAAAATATATTAAAATAAACAAGGTTTTCCACTTC
>OZ038505.1:9506685-9511685 GCA_964036315.1 Acanthosepion esculentum | reverse complement strand
AATTTCACCTGACATTAGTGCTGGGTGCTTAGTGAATGAATACCGAATGTTCCCTTATATTTATTCTTGCTCGGTTTTTTCTCCATATTCTTTCTTTCTTCATTTCTTTCCTTGTTTTTTTCTTTGTGACGTTATATTCATTCTTTCTCGGTTCTTCATTTATATTCTTTTATAAATTCTCTCTTTCTTTTATTTCTCTATGTAATATTTCGTTTATTTTTCCCGTATATTTCCTTCTTCATTTCTTTCCATGTTTTCTCTTTGGGATATTACGTTTACTTCTCTGTTCTTTCTTTCTTTCTTTCTTTCTGTGTTATTACGTTTACTTCTTCTTGGTTCTTTCCATCTTTCTTGCTTTCTGTGTTATTACGTTTACTCCTTGGTTCTCTTTCTTTCTTTCTTTCTTTCTGTGTTATTACGTTTATTCTTTCTCGGTTCTTTTTTTCTTTCCTTCTTTTTTTCCTTCTTTCTTTCTTTCCTTCTTTCTTTCTTTCTTTCTTTCTTTCTGTGTCATGTTTAACCCTTCTCGGTTCTTTCTTTCTTTCTTTCTTTCTGTGTTATTACGTTTATTCTTTCTCGGTTCTTTTTTCTTTCCTTCCTTCTTTCTTTCTTTCTTTCTTTCTGTGTTATTACGTTTACTCCTTCTCGGTTCTTTCTTTCTTTCTTTCTTTCTTTCTTTCTTTCTTTGCTATTACGTTTATTCTTTCTCGGTTCTTTCTTTATATTCTTAATTTCCTTTCTCTTTGTATTATTACGTATATCCCTTCTCGTTTTTTTTAATATTCTTTCCTTCGTTATTTATTTCTTTTCTGTGTTATTATGTTTATTCTTTCTCGTTTCTTTCTTTATATCATTTTCTTCATGGTTTCTTTCTTTCTATCTTTTCTCTATCTGTCATTACGTTTAGTCTTTCTCAATACTTTCTTTATACTCTTGATTATTTATTTCTTTTCTCTGTATGTTATTACGCTTATTATTTAACTCTTCTTTTTTATATTCTTTCTTTCATTCTGTTTTTGTTTTGTTTTTTTCTCTCTGGCTGATATTACGTTTACTCTTTCTCTGTTTTTCTTTACATTATTTCTTTACTTCTTTTCACTGAATGATATAACGTTTATTCCTTCTCAATTCTTTCTTTATATATTCTTTAATATATTGTTCAGTGTTTTCATTGTTTTCCTCATCGTCTTCCCCGAATCCTTCTTTTTTATGAACCCACCTTCTTTGCAACAATCATTCATTTTTTTCACTTCATTTTTCAATTACTTTAATTATTTATTTTTTTCATTTTTCTTTTTCTACTTTCTTACCGTATATTTCTGTTGCAATGAAACCAATCAAAATACAAATGAACAAATCTATCACACCGCATTCGAAAAAACAAAAAAAGTTGACCCCATGTATATCATCTCCTACATCAACGTGAGGTGTATACTTTCCTATTTTCCACAAGTGGAACACCACCATCTCCTATCTAAGCCAGAATTTCTTATAATTTCTGCAACCTGTATCAAAACCTCATGCGCATTAGTGGAGTTCTCCATGCCGCACTACTCATCCTCATAGACAAACACGAACACCTAAATCGTCACGGCCGCAGACTCTGGCCCTACATCAAGGACGAGTTTCCCTGCGAAGAGAGGCAAAAAACGAGGAACTTGACCCCTCCCGCATGTGTGCTTCCGCCTGGCACTTTTCCATGTGCCACATTCGTCTTTGATCTCTACCATCCGCAGGACGAAGGGGCCCCGTAATCTGTGTCCGAATATCCGAGAGGATTGACAATATTCTTATACAGTTCCTCTCGGCCAGGTTTCACATCTGCGGTGACTTCAATATCCACCATAAGCAGCAGCTAGTCCACTCCAACAAAACCGATGGTGAATGCAGATATTGCAGAGACTTCTCCATCGCATATGAACTAACCCAGATCATCAGAGAACCTACGCGGTTGCCGGATACAACGGGACATCAACCGAACCTAGTCAACCTCTTCCTAATCTCATGTCCTGTTAAATTCTTATATTTACCTCCGCTCATCATTCACTAATAAATGTCCTGGTCGATGCCAAAGCTAAGGTTTCCCTTGATTTACCGTTCTAAAAAACGATTCTCCGCTATGCGTAGGCAAACTGGGAAAGCTTTCGACCCTACATGATGGAATCCACTCTCCTAATCTACTTCAAACATGCTGCTTCCAAAACTGCTACCCTTGTCACTGACTGGGTCCGTTCTTGAATGGAGAGTTTTGTATCCCAAAAGAATTTACAGTAAAAGTCAGTCAAATTTGGTTCACTCCTGAATACGCTACAGCCTTGATTCACCAAAACCACTACTTCAACATCTATTGCAAGTAGATGTAGTTTGGCTCTCACTGCATTCAAAATTGACCGAAATAGCTCCAAAAAAGACCTAGAAAACGAAAGTGCAGCTACCAACCAGCAGTTCAGACCAAAGTTGAAAAGAAAAGAAATTTATCCCGTGAATTCAGGAAGATCCCCAACCAAATCATGAACAAAAGTAAAATAGCTATGCCAACAATTATAAATGGTACCATGGTTATATCTTCTTCGACCGATAAAGCGACAATATTCGCCTCTATCTTTGCTTCTAACTCAAGACAAAGACAATCCCGTCCACAATTACCCACGCCTCACTGAGCACAAACTCTGTAATATTACCGTCACAGCAAGCGAATTCTCGAAATTTATCAAAGGCCTTGACACTAAGAAAGCCACAGACCCAGATAACGTTCCTGTGGTTGTCCTGAAGAACATCAACCCGGACCTATCCCCAATACTAGTAAAATTAGTCAACCTCTGCTTGAAGGAGAAATGTGTAAAGTGTCAAGCGTGTGCCCGGTTTTCAAGAAAGCGGTCGTGTGATTTCCCTCCCATCAATCTCCTCAGCAAGGTCTTGGAGGCCATAATCAATAAGAAGGCCATCGAAAATCTAGAAAAGAACAAAATTTCAACGACGTATAGTATAGGTTTCGGTCGACTCGCTCCATGCAGACATCCTACCTACAATCACTCACAGAATCAGTGAGCACTGCACTAGTTAATATCAAAGATCTTCGACAAGGTGTGGCACAAAGGCTTACTACACAAATTCTCCAGTCATGGCATCACGGTAAGTGTCTTCTCAATCATCAAATCCTTCCTAACAGGTAGGTACCTGAAGGTAGTTATTTATCATTGGCCAGTCCTGAGGAGCGCTAGTGGCCAACGCGAGCGTAACCCTGAGGTCACTCATCGAACCAAGCCTCTTTTCATCTAAGTAACTGATCTGCCTACTAATATCAGATCATTTTAAACATTTATGCCGATGATACGACTTTCCACGGGTGCACCTCTAAAAATCTCGATGGTCAGAGATTGATGACTGAACTCTCCTCCGATCTTGCAAGAACTACTCAATGGGGTAAAAACTGGCTGGTGACATTCTATGCCTCGAAGACCAATCTAGTTACATTCCATCACCAATGATTTAACCCCGAACTACCATCGATCTTGTGAACGAAGGTCCTCTAAGGGAGCACCCTACCTCGAAAGACTGTCAGGTTTCAAACTCATGCTCGACCTTAAGTTGGACTCGTACATATGATCCATTCCCAAGGATGCAATAAAAATATTTGGCTCCCTGTACACTCCAGTAAGTACTTGACACCTCCCGCTATCCTGTTCATTCCCAAGATACATATCAGGCTTAAAATAGAGTACTGATATCATATTTGGGCGGGAGTTCCCCAGACCGTACTCTCAAGCCTTGATAGAATCCATAACCGTCTTCGAGACCTTGTGGGTCACGAATTATTCCCCACCCTACAACCTCTCTCCCATAGAAGGCTGGTTAAATTTTGACCAATGGCCCAGGTGGTAACTCTTGGGTCACCTCAATAATCAGGACCTGGTATCACAACTGATCTCACTGTGGGGTTCTGAGTTGATACCAGTCGCCACGGAGTCAGTCCCAAGCTCGCGATAAGACAAGACCTGTCTTTGGGCAGAGAGTGACAAGACCGCAATCTACGCGCAGAGGGTTACAAGAGATCTGTCTTCGGGCAGTAGATTACAAGACCTCTGACTTCAGGTAGAGGGTGACAAGACCTCTGTCTTCGGGTAGAGGATGTCAAGATGTCTATCTTCGGGCAGAGGGTGACAAGACCTCTATCTTCCGGCATTGAGTGACTCAGTTGGTTTATGTCTTCGGATAGAGACTCGGCAGAGACAAATGGACAACTTGGAGTCAGTTCACCGTTTGGCTTGCGACTGACAAGAGCTTTGTCTTCGAGCAGAAGGTGACTCAGTCTCCAAAGATAAACCTCTACATCGAATGGCACCCGAGCCTTGTAAAGTGCGGACCACGCTGTAAAAAAAGAAAAAGATGTCGAATGCCATTAACTTAATATTTGTACCTACTCCATAGACAACAATTTCTTTGAATTCTGTTCTTCTAGTACTATATTTTCCTGCTGACTTTCATCTCTGTAATGGTGCAAATATCTATAAATTAATTTATTAAGTCTGTTGCAAAATACTCATCTGACAATTCCCGAAATCTGTACAAAATATCATATGTATATTTTAAATCACTTCCTCACCCAGCAATAAATATTTCATATACAGGGGCTGCAAAAATAGATATACAGTTAGTAATATAGCATTACCTGTATCATAACAGTGGTTCTAAAATTCAATTAAAACTAGAATTTATTTAATTCATTAAAGTAATTTTTTAATATTTTTATTTTCATAATTTGCATTCTAATACATTTATTAGAATTTTTTATTTTTTTAATAATAATAATAATAATAATAATAATAATAATAATAATAATAATAATAATAATAAATAGTTTTCAGGTATAGAAGCGTTTGCGAATGACGGGGGCAAATAGGTTGAATATTTGAGGGATTTTCATGTTTATCATTGATATATTTATTATTGATATGTTGTATAATAAATACAGTACGTTTTTCGCATACGTCTTGTTTTCT
>OZ038505.1:9421685-9501685 GCA_964036315.1 Acanthosepion esculentum | reverse complement strand
GATAGATAGATAGATAGATAGATAGATAGATAGATAGATAGATAGATAAGAATAGACATTTCTCGACGATGTGAAAAGCCTGAGATAAATCAATGCATAGACAGGCAATCATATAAAGAGAAAGAGAGAGGCAGACAGACAGACAGACAAACAGAGACAGAGACCAGTTTAAAATGAAAGGAAGCGCATAGGAAAGATTCAGAATCCGAAAAATAGGTATATTGATGCAGGGAACTATAAATATATTGTAATTTTCCGATCGATTAATCAAGCAGTAAGTCAAAATTCGAATATTTAGATAAATGTTAAAGCTCTGTCACTCTCTTTGTTCTTATGAACTGAGTTTGAATAAACATTAGGAATGATTTTTCAACATCACTGCTTCTGATGTTGCACTTGAAGGGAAAACTAGTTCCTTATTCCTCTCTCGAGAATTGACCTTTGCAATCCTGCTCTTTTCTTTGTTCATTTCCTTTCGAATGTTATCATTCCGAAAAATAATTCTTTCCTGGCCATCCCCAGGGCGCAATAAATTATTTCTTTTTAATTTAGTCTTTCTTTCTTTCTTTCTTTCTTTCTTTCTTTCTTTCTTTCTTTCTTTCTTATGAAAATATTTTTCTTCCTTGCATTATCACATTTTGTTTTGCACGCCTTTCTTTCCTGCTTTCCTTGTTTTTTCTTTCTTTTATTCTCACTTTTGAAAAGGTTCTTTCTTTACTTTGTATTCTTTTGTTTTCATCTTCTTTCCTACTTCTTTTCTTTATTTCCTTTTTCCTTTCATTCTTTTAAAAATGTTCTTTCTTTTCTCCTTATTCTCATTTCTTTTGCTTCATTCTCACTTCTTCCTTTCTTTTTCTTTCTTTCTTTCTTTATTTATTTCTTTCGTTCTTTCTTTCTTTCGGATATTTTTCTCGGTATTTTCACATTTCCTATTTTGCTCTGCTTTCTTTCTTTTGTGTCTCCTTCTTTTTCTTTTCTTTCTTTCTTTTTCCTTTCTCGATTTTGAAAAGATTTCGCCGTATTTTCATTTTTTTTTTCGTTCTTCTTTCTTTTTTTTCTTTGTCTTTCTTTCTTTCTTTATTTGATTCGGAAATGTTTTTCTTTACTACGTACTCTCCTTTTTTTTTAGTTTTCCTTTCTTTCTTTCTTTCTCTTTTTTTTTCTCGTTCAGTTCAAAGAATTTTCAAAATTCTGAGTTAAACCTCTTTCTTTCTGCTATTATCTTCATTTCTCTATTCTTCATCTTCCAGGCTTACTCATTTCTCATTCTTTTTTTTATTTTTCTCTATTTTTTCATTCTTCTGCAATGCTCCCGTTACCCTTCTTCCTATCTCCTCCCACTTTAATTCACGCATTTCTTTTATCATCTTCTTTATTGTCTATTTCTTTCTTCTACACAGATTTTTCTTTTTCTTTCTTCCTTCCTTTCTGCTCTTGAATTATTCAAGTTTTCCACTTCTTCCTTTTTTCATCATCCATCCATCTCTCGTTTTTCTTCTTTTGCATATTTTTTCTCTTTCGCTCATCATTTTTTCTTCTATCGTCGTTTGTGCTTTTTCTATTTTCATCTATACTTTGTTTCTTCTTTTTTATTTGTCTACTTTCTCTTTCATAATTCCCTTATATTTCATATTTCTGTACTGCATTTTTCATCCGCCTTCTTTTCTTGCCGATTCTTTCTCTCAATCTTCTTCTTGCTTTTAATTATTTTCTATTTCCTCTTTCTTTTCTTTTTCTCTCTTCTTCCTCTTGTTCATGAATTTTGTACTCACTTATTCCTTCTACTTTTTCTTTCCGTCCATCTTTGTCTTGAATATTTCGTCTCTCCTGGTTCATTCTATTTTTAGAATCATTTCCTCCTTCACCTACCCTTTCCGCTTTTCCTTCTCCCCTATTCAATAATATTTCCTTTACCCTTCCTTTCTGCTCCTTCTTTCTCAGTTTTTTCATCATTTTTATTTTACTTGCTCTTTCCTTCTCAAAAAAGATCTGTACTTTTCTTCTATCATCATTATCATCATCATCATCATCATCTTCTTCTTCTTCTTCTTCTTCTTCTTCTTTTTCTTCTTCTTCTTCTTCTTCTTCTTCTTATTATTATTATTATTATTATTATTATTATTATTATTACTACTACTCCTCCCTATTTCTTCCTCTTCTTCTTCTCGTACTCCTCATTTTTCTCCCCCTCATACTTCTTCTCCATCTTACTCGTCCTTTTTTCTTCTCCTTCTGCTCCTCCTTCTTATTCTCGTACTCCTCTTTCTTCTTCTTCTTCTTCTTCTTCATCTTCTTTCTTTCTTTTGGTATTTTGTGATGTCATCGAACACTCGTTGCCACTTTTGTAATATCACTTTACTAATGCTTGTTGGAGTAGAGATTTTGTAATCGCAGAGACAACTATAGTAACGCCGTTGAACAATACTGGTGTCAGACGCCTTCGAATAACACTCACACTAATAGTACTTGCTGGATAATACTTGCTCGAAAAGTAACCACCGAATAACGAACTGATTAGTAATCTGTATAGTGATCACTTAGACGCCACTGTAATTCCCATATATACTTTTCCTTTGCCATCACGTGATCTACTTATTCAAAATGGTATCACTTGTGTTTGTTCTCTGGTGATCAAATTCCAGTGTTCGCAGCGATACTTTATTCGTATAAAGCATATTTTATTCCTTTATTGTTTTACTGTTTCTTCCTTCCTTTCATTCATTTTTTCCTTCATTTCTGTTTTTTTTTCGTTTTACTGACAGTTATGATTTTTTGCATTTGTTTCTTAATTTCTTTCTCTTTTTCATTCTTTTTTTCCTCTTCCTCTTTTTTATTTTCACCTTCCTCTCAATCCGTTCTTGACATTTACCCCATTCTTCACCTTTTATTTATTTTCGTTTCTTCTCTCTTCACATTCCCTTCTTTGAAAAACCGCTTCTCTTACTAGCTTCTTCCGTTTCCATTTCCCACCCTTCTCTTCTATGTTTTCCTGCCGCATCTACCTCCCCACTTTATCACGCTTCATTCTTTCGTCTTATCTACACAACCATTATTTCTACTATTGTTCTTTACTTACTTCAATTGCCTTTCTTTGTTCGTTCCTTTTCCAATTTTATATTCTTCAGTTGACCTTGGCATTCTTTATCGTTCCTCTTCTGTTACTCATTTATTTTTCCACAGCTTCTTTATTTCATTCTCTCTAAGCCGTCTTCATTCTTCATTACTACCTCTTCCTTATTTCTTAATCTCTTATACTTCCTTCATTCTTCACTTCGACTTCTTCCTTACTTCTTTTAATCCTTAACTCCCTTCCTTATTCCTGTTTCCCTGACAAATACAATCTCCAACTATTTAAGTGTAACGTCAATCAACATCTCCAGTTGCCTTGATCTATCCACTTCCCTTCTCCACATCCTTTCACCTTTCATTACTATCTGCTCTCGCTCCAAATCTTCTGTAACCCCCTTGCCTTGATCGATCCACTATCTTTCTCCACATCCTCTCCTTTACCACTCCTATCTGCTCTTCCTCCAAACCTTCTGTAACCCCTTGCGTGCTAGTGGCTTCCAGCCTTGCTTGGGGTGATAAGCTTTAAGAAAAAAAAATACTCCATTTCCACTTGTTCCCTAATTCTTTCACACTAATCTATTATTCATTCTTCATTTCTACCATTTCCTTATTCCTTTCCCTCTAATCTATATTTCATTCTTCTTTTTACCTCTTCCTTATTTCTTTCTCATTCATTCTTCCTTTCAAACGATTCCTTATTTCTTTCCAAGACTCCATTCACTCTTCATGTATACACTTCCTTATATTTTTCACTCTCATCTTTCCTTTATTCCTCATTTCGACCTCTTCCTTATTAATTTCCATCTATTCTTCCTTTTTACCTCTTCCTTATTTTGTTTTCTCTAATTCTTTCTTCGTTCTTCCTTCCGAAATCTTCCTTATTTCTTTCTCTCAAATCCTTTCCTCATTATACCTTTCTAAAATTGTCCTCTTTCTTTAATTTGTCCTTGCTTATTTCTCTCTGATCCTTCCTTCATTCTTCCTTTCAGTGTCTACCTTATTTCTTTGTATCGAATCCTTCATGATTCTTCCTTTCTACCACTTTCCTTATTTCTTTCTCTCTAATTATTTCTTTCTGCTAGTTCTTTATTCCTGTCTCTCTAATACTCCCTTCATTCTTCCTTTCTTCCTCTTCCTTATTTCTTTTTCTCTAATCCATCCTTCCTACTTTCTTTCTACCTTTCCTTCTCTCTTTCTCTCTAATTCTTCTTCATTCTTCCTTTCTACCAGTTATATATTCCTGTCTCTCTAGCCCTTCATTCATTCTTCCTTTCTTCCTATTCTTTATCTCTTTCTCTCTAACCCTCTCTTCCTTCATTATTTCTACCTTTCCTTCTCTCTTTCTCTCTAATTCTTCTTCATTCTTCCTTTCTACCAGTTATTTATTCCTGTCTCTCTAGCCCTTCATTCATTCTTCCTTTCTTCCTATTCTTTATCTCTTTCTCTCTAACCCTCTCTTCCTTCATTATTTCTACCTTTCCTTCTCTCTTTCTCTCTAATTCTTCTTCATTCTTTCTTTCTACCAGTCATTTATTCCTGTCTCTCTAGCCTTACTTTCTTCCTATTCTTTATCTCTTTCTCTCTAACCCTCTCTTCCTTCATTATTTCTACCTTTCCTTCTCTCTTTCTCTCTAATTCTTCTTCATTCTTCCTTTCTACCAGTTATTTATTCCTGTCTCTCTAGCCCTTCATTCATTCTTCCTTTCTTCCTATTCTTTATCTCTTTCTCTCTAACCCTCTCTTCCTTCATTATTTCTACCTTTCCTTCTCTCTTTCTCTCTAATTCTTCTTCATTCTTCCTTTCTACCAGTCATTTATTCCTGTCTCTCTAGCCTTCCTTTCTTCCTATTCTTTATCTCTTTCTCTCTAACCCTCTCTTCCTTCATTATTTCTACCTTTCCTTCTCTCTTTCTCTCTAATTCTTCTTCATTCTTCCTTTCTACCAGTCATTTATTCCTGTCTCTCTAGCCCTTCATTCATTCTTCCTTTCTTCCTATTCTTTATCTCTTTCTCTCTAACCCTCTCTTCCTTCATTATTTCTACCTTACTTCTCTCTTTCTCTCTAATTCTTCTTCATTCTTCCTTTCTACCAGTTATATATTCCTGTCTCTCTAGCCCTTCATTCATTCTTCCTTTCTTCCTATTCTTTATCTCTTTCTCTCTAACCCTCTCTTCCTTCATTATTTCTACCTTTCCTTCTCTCTTTCTCTCTAATTTTTCTTCATTCTTCCTTTCTACCAGTTATTTATTCCTGTCTCTCTAGCCCTTCATTCATTCTTCCTTTCTTCCTATTCTTTATCTCTTTCTCTCTAACCCTCTCTTCCTTCATTATTTCTACCTTTCCTTCTCTCTTTCTCTCTAATTCTTCTTCATTCTTCCTTTCTACCAGTCATTTATTCCTGTCTCTCTAGCCTTCCTTTCTTCCTATTCTTTATCTCTTTCTCTCTAACCCTCTCTTCCTTCATTATTTCTACCTTTCCTTCTCTCTTTCTCTATAATTCTTCTTCATTCTTCCTTTCTACCAGTCATTTATTCCTGTCTCTCTAGCCTTCCTTTCTTTCTATTCTTTATCTCTTTCTCTCTAACCCTCTCTTCCTTCATTATTTCTACCTTTCCTTCTCTCTTTCTCTCTAATTCTTCTTCATTCTTCCTTTCTACCAGTTATTTATTCCTGTCTCTCTAGCCCTTCATTCATTCTTCCTTTCTTCCTATTCTTTATCTCTTTCTCTCTAACCCTCTCTTCCTTCATTATTTCTACCTTTCCTTCTCTCTTTCTCTCTAATTCTTCTTCATTCTTCCTTTCTACCAGTCATTTATTCCTGTCTCTCTAGCCTTCCTTTCTTCCTATTCTTTATCTCTTTCTCTCTAACCCTCTCTTCCTTCATTATTTCTACCTTTCCTTCTCTCTTTCTCTCTAATTCTTCTTCATTCTTCCTTTCTACCAGTTAATTATTCCTGTCTCTCTAGCCCTTCATTCATTCTTCCTTTCTTCCTATTCTTTATCTCTTTCTCTCTAACCCTCTCTTCCTTCATTATTTCTACCTTTCCTTCTCTCTTTCTCTCTAATTCTTCTTCATTCTTCCTTTCTACCAGTCATTTATTCCTGTCTCTCTAGCCTTCCTTTCTTCCTATTCTTTATCTCTTTCTCTCTAACCCTCTCTTCCTTCATTATTTCTACCTTTCCTTCTCTCTTTCTCTATAATTCTTCTTCATTCTTCCTTTCTACCAGTCATTTATTCCTGTCTCTCTAGCCTTCCTTTCTTCCTATTCTTTATCTCTTTCTCTCTAACCCTCTCTTCCTTCATTATTTCTACCTTTCCTTCTCTCTTTCTCTCTAATTCTTCTTCATTCTTCCTTTCTACCAGTTATTTATTCCTGTCTCTCTAGCCCTTCATTCATTCTTCCTTTCTTCCTATTCTTTATCTCTTTCTCTCTAACCCTCTCTTCCTTCATTATTTCTACCTTTCCTTCTCTCTTTCTCTCTAATTCTTCTTCATTCTTCCTTTCTACCAGTCATTTATTCCTGTCTCTCTAGCCTTCCTTTCTTCCTATTCTTTATCTCTTTCTCTCTAACCCTCTCTTCCTTCATTATTTCTACCTTTCCTTCTCTCTTTCTCTCTAATTCTTCTTCATTCTTCCTTTCTACCAGTCATTTATTCCTGTCTCTCTAGCCTTCCTTTCTTTCTATTCTTTATCTCTTTCTCTCTAACACTCTCTTCCTTCATTATTTCTACCTTTCCTTCTCTCTTTCTCTCTAATTCTTCTTCATTCTTCCTTTCTACCAGTTATTTATTCCTGTCTCTCTAGCCCTTCATTCATTCTTCCTTTCTTCCTATTCTTTATCTCTTTCTCTCTAACCCTCTCTTCCTTCATTATTTCTACCTTTCCTTCTCTCTTTCTCTCTAATTCTTCTTCATTCTTCCTTTCTACCAGTCATTTATTCCTGTCTCTCTAGCCTTCCTTTCTTCCTATTCTTTATCTCTTTCTCTCTAACCCTCTCTTCCTTCATTATTTCTACCTTTCCTTCTCTCTTTCTCTCTAATTCTTCTTCATTCTTCCTTTCTACCAGTTAATTATTCCTGTCTCTCTAGCCCTTCATTCATTCTTCCTTTCTTCCTATTCTTTATCTCTTTCTCTCTAACCCTCTCTTCCTTCATTATTTCTACCTTTCCTTCTCTCTTTCTCTCTAATTCTTCTTCATTCTTCCTTTCTACCAGTCATTTATTCCTGTCTCTCTAGCCTTCCTTTCTTCCTATTCTTTATCTCTTTCTCTCTAACCCTCTCTTCCTTCATTATTTCTACCTTTCCTTCTCTCTTTCTCTCTAATTCTTCTTCATTCTTCCTTTCTACCAGTCATTTATTCCTGTCTCTCTAGCCTTCCTTTCTTCCTATTCTTTATCTCTTTCTCTCTAACCCTCTCTTCCTTCATTATTTCTACCTTTCCTTCTCTCTTTCTCTCTAATTCTTCTTCATTCTTCCTTTCTACCAGTTATTTATTCCTGTCTCTCTAGCCCTCCATTCATTCTTCCTTTCTTCCTATTCTTTATCTCTTTCTCTCTAACCCTCTCTTCCTTCATTATTTCTACCTTTCCTTCTCTCTTTCTCTCTAATTCTTCTTCATTCTTCCTTTCTACCAGTTATATATTCCTGTCTCTCTAGCCCTTCATTCATTCTTCCTTTCTTCCTATTCTTTATCTCTTTCTCTCTAACCCTCTCTTCCTTCATTATTTCTACCTTTCCTTCTCTATTTCTCTCTAATTCTTCTTCATTCTTCCTTTCTACCAGTTATATATTCCTGTCTCTCTAGCCCTACATTCATTCTTCCTTTCTTCCTATTCTTTATCTCTTTCTCTCTAACCCTCTCTTCCTTCATTATTTCTACCTTTCCTTCTCTCTTTCTCTCTAATTCTTCTTCATTCTTCCTTTCTACCAGTTATATATTCCTGTCTCTCTAGCCCTTCATTCATTCTTCCTTTCTTCCTATTCTTTATCTCTTTCTCTCTAACCCTCTCTTCCTTCATTATTTCTACCTTTCCTTCTCTCTTTCTCTCTAATTCTTCTTCATTCTTCCTTTCTACCAGTTATATATTCCTGTCTCTCTAGCCCTTCATTCATTCTTCCTTTCTTCCTATTCTTTATCTCTTTCTCTCTAACCGTCTCTTCCTTCATTATTTCTACCTTTCCTTCTCTCTTTCTCTCTAATTCTTCTTCATTCTTCCTTTCTACCAGTTATATATTCCTGTCTCTCTAGCCCTTCATTCATTCTTCCTTTCTTCCTATTCTTTATCTCTTTCTCTCTAACCCTCTCTTCCTTCATTATTTCTACCTTTCCTTCTCTCTTTCTCTCTAATTCTTCTTCATTCTTCCTTTCTACCAGTTATATATTCCTGTCTCTCTAGCCCTTCATTCATTCTTCCTTTCTTCCTATTCTTTATCTCTTTCTCTCTAACCCACTCTTCCTTCATTATTTCTACCTTTCCTTCTCTCTTTCTCTCTAATTCTTCTTCATTCTTCCTTTCTACCAGTTATTTATTCCTGTCTCTCTAGCCCTTCATTCATTCTTCCTTTCTTCCTATTCTTTATCTCTTTCTCTCTAACCCTCTCTTCCTTCATTATTTCTACCTTTCCTTCTCTCTTTCTCTCTAATTCTTCTTCATTCTTCCTTTCTACCAGTCATTTATTCCTGTCTCTCTAGCCTTCCTTTCTTCCTATTCTTTATCTCTTTCTCTCTAACCCTCTCTTCCTTCATTATTTCTACCTTTCCTTCTCTCTTTCTCTCTAATTCTTCTTCATTCTTCCTTTCTACCAGTCATTTATTCCTGTCTCTCTAGCCTTCCTTTCTTCCTATTCTTTATCTCTTTCTCTCTAACCTTCTCTTCCTTCATTATTTCTACCTTTCCTTCTCTCTTTCTCTCTAATTCTTCTTCATTCTTCCTTTCTACCAGTTATTTATTCCTGTCTCTCTAGCCCTCCATTCATTCTTCCTTTCTTCCTATTCTTTATCTCTTTCTCTCTAACCCTCTCTTCCTTCATTATTTCTACCTTTCCTTCTCTCTTTCTCTCTAATTCTTCTTCATTCTTCCTTTCTACCAGTTATATATTCCTGTCTCTCTAGCCCTTCATTCATTCTTCCTTTCTTCCTATTCTTTATCTCTTTCTCTCTAACCCTCTCTTCCTTCATTATTTCTACCTTTCCTTCTCTATTTCTCTCTAATTCTTCTTCATTCTTCCTTTCTACCAGTTATATATTCCTGTCTCTCTAGCCCTACATTCATTCTTCCTTTCTTCCTATTCTTTATCTCTTTCTCTCTAACCCTCTCTTCCTTCATTATTTCTACCTTTCCTTCTCTAATTCTTCTTCATTCTTCCTTTCTACCAGTTATATATTCCTGTCTCTCTAGCCCTTCATTCATTCTTCCTTTCTTCCTATTCTTTATCTCTTTCTCTCTAACCCTCTCTTCCTTCATTATTTCTACCTTTCCTTCTCTCTTTCTCTCTAATTCTTCTTCATTCTTCCTTTCTACCAGTTATATATTCCTGTCTCTCTAGCCCTTCATTCATTCTTCCTTTCTTCCTATTCTTTATCTCTTTCTCTCTAACCGTCTCTTCCTTCATTATTTCTACCTTTCCTTCTCTCTTTCTCTCTAATTCTTCTTCATTCTTCCTTTCTACCAGTTATATATTCCTGTCTCTCTAGCCCTTCATTCATTCTTCCTTTCTTCCTATTCTTTATCTCTTTCTCTCTAACCCTCTCTTCCTTCATTATTTCTACCTTTCCTTCTCTCTTTCTCTCTAATTCTTCTTCATTCTTCCTTTCTACCAGTTATATATTCCTGTCTCTCTAGCCCTTCATTCATTCTTCTTTTCTTCCTATTCTTTATCTCTTTCTCTCTAACCCACTCTTCCTTCATTATTTCTACCTTTCCTTCTCTCTTTCTCTCTAATTCTTCTTCATTCTTCCTTTCTACCAGTTATTTATTCCTGTCTCTCTAGCCCTTCATTCATTCTTCCTTTCTTCCTATTCTTTATCTCTTTCTCTCTAACCCTCTCTTCCTTCATTATTTCTACCTTTCCTTCTCTCTTTCTCTCTAATTCTTCTTCATTCTTCCTTTCTACCAGTCATTTATTCCTGTCTCTCTAGCCTTCCTTACTTCCTATTCTTTATCTCTTTCTCTCTAACCCTCTCTTCCTTCATTATTTCTACCTTTCCTTCTCTCTTTCTCTCTAATTCTTCTTCATCCTTCCTTTCTACCAGTTAATTATTCCTGTCTCTCTAGCCCTTCATTCATTCTTCCTTTCTTCCTATTCTTTATCTCTTTCTCTCTAACCCTCTCTTCCTTCATTATTTCTACCTTTCCTTCTCTCTTTCTCTCTAATTCTTCTTCATTCTTCCTTTCTACCAGTCATTTATTCCTGTCTCTCTAGCCTTCCTTTCTTCCTATTCTTTATCTCTTTCTCTCTAACCCTCTCTTCCTTCATTATTTCTACCTTTCCTTCTCTCTTTCTCTCTAATTCTTCTTCATTCTTCGTTTCTACCAGTCATTTATTCCTGTCTCTCTAGCCTTCCTTTCTTCCTATTCTTTATCTCTTTCTCTCTAACCCTCTCTTCCTTCATTATTTCTACCTTTCCTTCTCTCTTTCTCTCTAATTCTTCTTCATTCTTACTTTCTACCAGTCATTTATTCCTGTCTCTCTAGCCCTTCATTCATTCTTCCTTACTTCCTATTCTTTATCTCTTTCTCTCTAACCCTCTCTTCCTTCATTATTTCTACCTTTCCTTCTCTCTTTCTCTCTAATTCTTCTTCATTCTTCCTTTCTACCAGTCATTTATTCCTGTCTCTCTAGCCTTCCTTTCTTCCTATTCTTTATCTCTTTCTCTCTAACCCTCTCTTCCTTCATTATTTCTACCTTTCCTTCTCTCTTTCTCTCTAATTCTTCTTCATTCTTACTTTCTACCAGTCATTTATTCCTGTCTCTCTAGCCCTTCATTCATTCTTCCTTTCTTCCTATTCTTTATCTCTTTCTCTATAACCCTCTCTTCCTTCATTATTTCTACCTTTCCTTCTCTCTTTCTCTCTAATTCTTCTTCATTCTTACTTTCTACCAGTCATTTATTCCTGTCTCTCTAGCCCTTCATTCATTCTTCCTTTCTTCCTATTCTTTATCTCTTTCTCTCTAACCCTCTCTTCCTTCATTATTTCTACCTTTCCTTCTCTCTTTCTCTCTAATTCTTCTTCATTCTTCCTTTTTACCAGTCATTTATTCCTGTCTCTCTAGCCCTTCATTCATTCTTCCTTTCTTCCTATTCTTTATCTCTTTCTCTCTAACCCTCTCTTCCTTCATTATTTCTACCTTTCCTTCTCTCTTTCTCTCTAATTCTTCTTCATTCTTACTTTCTACCAGTCATTTATTCCTGTCTCTCTAGCCCTTCATTCATTCTTCCTTTCTTCCTATTCTTTATCTCTTTCTCTCTAACCCTCTCTTCCTTCATTATTTCTACCTTTCCTTCTCTCTTTCTCTCTAATTCTTCTTCATTCTTCCTTTCTACCAGTCATTTATTCCTGTCTCTCTAGCCTTCCTTTCTTCCTATTCTTTATCTCTTTCTCTCTAACCCTCTCTTCCTTCATTATTTCTACCTTTCCTTCTCTCTTTCTCTCTAATTCTTCTTCATTCTTACTTTCTACCAGTCATTTATTCCTGTCTCTCTAGCCCTTCATTCATTCTTCCTTTCTTCCTATTCTTTATCTCTTTCTCTCTAACCCTCTCTTCCTTCATTATTTCTACCTTTCCTTCTCTCTTTCTCTCTAATTCTTCTTCATTCTTCCTTTCTACCAGTTATATATTCCTGTCTCTCTAGCCCTTCATTCATTCTTCCTTTCTTCCTATTCTTTATCTCTTTCTCTCTAACCCTCTCTTCCTTCATTATTTCTACCTTTCCTTCTCTATTTCTCTCTAATTCTTCTTCATTCTTCCATTCTACCAGTTATATATTCCTGTCTCTCTAGCCCTACATTCATTCTTCCTTTCTTCCTATTCTTTATCTCTTTCTCTCTAACCCTCTCTTCCTTCATTATTTCTACCTTTCCTTCTCTCTTTCTCTCTAATTCTTCTTCATTCTTCCTTTCTACCAGTTATATATTCCTGTCTCTCTAGCCCTTCATTCATTCTTCCTTTCTTCCTATTCTTTATCTCTTTCTCTCTAACCCTCTCTTCCTTCATTATTTCTACCTTTCCTTCTCTCTTTCTCTCTAATTCTTCTTCATTCTTCCTTTCTACCAGTTATATATTCCTGTCTCTCTAGCCCTTCATTCATTCTTCCTTTCTTCCTATTCTTTATCTCTTTCTCTCTAACCGTCTCTTCCTTCATTATTTCTACCTTTCCTTCTCTCTTTCTCTCTAATTCTTCTTCATTCTTCCTTTCTACCAGTTATATATTCCTGTCTCTCTAGCCCTTCATTCATTCTTCCTTTCTTCCTATTCTTTATCTCTTTCTCTCTAACCCTCTCTTCCTTCATTATTTCTACCTTTCCTTCTCTCTTTCTCTCTAATTCTTCTTCATTCTTCCTTTCTACCAGTTATATATTCCTGTCTCTCTAGCCCTTCATTCATTCTTCCTTTCTTCCTATTCTTTATCTCTTTCTCTCTAACCCACTCTTCCTTCATTATTTCTACCTTTCCTTCTCTCTTTCTCTCTAATTCTTCTTCATTCTTCCTTTCTACCAGTTATTTATTCCTGTCTCTCTAGCCCTTCATTCATTCTTCCTTTCTTCCTATTCTTTATCTCTTTCTCTCTAACCCTCTCTTCCTTCATTATTTCTACCTTTCCTTCTCTCTTTCTCTCTAATTCTTCTTCATTCTTCCTTTCTACCAGTCATTTATTCCTGTCTCTCTAGCCTTCCTTTCTTCCTATTCTTTATCTCTTTCTCTCTAACCCTCTCTTCCTTCATTATTTCTACCTTTCCTTCTCTCTTTCTCTCTAATTCTTCTTCATTCTTCCTTTCTACCAGTCATTTATTCCTGTCTCTCTAGCCTTCCTTTCTTCCTATTCTTTATCTCTTTCTCTCTAACCTTCTCTTCCTTCATTATTTCTACCTTTCCTTCTCTCTTTCTCTCTAATTCTTCTTCATTCTTCCTTTCTACCAGTTATTTATTCCTGTCTCTCTAGCCCTCCATTCATTCTTCCTTTCTTCCTATTCTTTATCTCTTTCTCTCTAACCCTCTCTTCCTTCATTATTTCTACCTTTCCTTCTCTCTTTCTCTCTAATTCTTCTTCATTCTTCCTTTCTACCAGTTATATATTCCTGTCTCTCTAGCCCTTCATTCATTCTTCCTTTCTTCCTATTCTTTATCTCTTTCTCTCTAACCCTCTCTTCCTTCATTATTTCTACCTTTCCTTCTCTATTTCTCTCTAATTCTTCTTCATTCTTCCTTTCTACCAGTTATATATTCCTGTCTCTCTAGCCCTACATTCATTCTTCCTTTCTTCCTATTCTTTATCTCTTTCTCTCTAACCCTCTCTTCCTTCATTATTTCTACCTTTCCTTCTCTAATTCTTCTTCATTCTTCCTTTCTACCAGTTATATATTCCTGTCTCTCTAGCCCTTCATTCATTCTTCCTTTCTTCCTATTCTTTATCTCTTTCTCTCTAACCCTCTCTTCCTTCATTATTTCTACCTTTCCTTCTCTCTTTCTCTCTAATTCTTCTTCATTCTTCCTTTCTACCAGTTATATATTCCTGTCTCTCTAGCCCTTCATTCATTCTTCCTTTCTTCCTATTCTTTATCTCTTTCTCTCTAACCGTCTCTTCCTTCATTATTTCTACCTTTCCTTCTCTCTTTCTCTCTAATTCTTCTTCATTCTTCCTTTCTACCAGTTATATATTCCTGTCTCTCTAGCCCTTCATTCATTCTTCCTTTCTTCCTATTCTTTATCTCTTTCTCTCTAACCCTCTCTTCCTTCATTATTTCTACCTTTCCTTCTCTCTTTCTCTCTAATTCTTCTTCATTCTTCCTTTCTACCAGTTATATATTCCTGTCTCTCTAGCCCTTCATTCATTCTTCCTTTCTTCCTATTCTTTATCTCTTTCTCTCTAACCCACTCTTCCATCATTATTTCTACCTTTCCTTCTCTCTTTCTCTCTAATTCTTCTTCATTCTTCCTTTCTACCAGTTATTTATTCCTGTCTCTCTAGCCCTTCATTCATTCTTCCTTTCTTCCTATTCTTTATCTCTTTCTCTCTAACCCTCTCTTCCTTCATTATTTCTACCTTTCCTTCTCTCTTTCTCTCTAATTCTTCTTCATTCTTCCTTTCTACCAGTCATTTATTCCTGTCTCTCTAGCCTTCCTTACTTCCTATTCTTTATCTCTTTCTCTCTAACCCTCTCTTCCTTCATTATTTCTACCTTTCCTTCTCTCTTTCTCTCTAATTCTTCTTCATCCTTCCTTTCTACCAGTTAATTATTCCTGTCTCTCTAGCCCTTCATTCATTCTTCCTTTCTTCCTATTCTTTATCTCTTTCTCTCTAACCCTCTCTTCCTTCATTATTTCTACCTTTCCTTCTCTCTTTCTCTCTAATTCTTCTTCATTCTTCCTTTCTACCAGTCATTTATTCCTGTCTCTCTAGCCTTCCTTTCTTCCTATTCTTTATCTCTTTCTCTCTAACCCTCTCTTCCTTCATTATTTCTACCTTTCCTTCTCTCTTTCTCTCTAATTCTTCTTCATTCTTCGTTTCTACCAGTCATTTATTCCTGTCTCTCTAGCCTTCCTTTCTTCCTATTCTTTATCTCTTTCTCTCTAACCCTCTCTTCCTTCATTATTTCTACCTTTCCTTCTCTCTTTCTCTCTAATTCTTCTTCATTCTTACTTTCTACCAGTCATTTATTCCTGTCTCTCTAGCCCTTCATTCATTCTTCCTTACTTCCTATTCTTTATCTCTTTCTCTCTAACCCTCTCTTCCTTCATTATTTCTACCTTTCCTTCTCTCTTTCTCTCTAATTCTTCTTCATTCTTCCTTTCTACCAGTCATTTATTCCTGTCTCTCTAGCCTTCCTTTCTTCCTATTCTTTATCTCTTTCTCTCTAACCCTCTCTTCCTTCATTATTTCTACCTTTCCTTCTCTCTTTCTCTCTAATTCTTCTTCATTCTTACTTTCTACCAGTCATTTATTCCTGTCTCTCTAGCCCTTCATTCATTCTTCCTTTCTTCCTATTCTTTATCTCTTTCTCTATAACCCTCTCTTCCTTCATTATTTCTACCTTTCCTTCTCTCTTTCTCTCTAATTCTTCTTCATTCTTACTTTCTACCAGTCATTTATTCCTGTCTCTCTAGCCCTTCATTCATTCTTCCTTTCTTCCTATTCTTTATCTCTTTCTCTCTAACCCTCTCTTCCTTCATTATTTCTACCTTTCCTTCTCTCTTTCTCTCTAATTCTTCTTCATTCTTCCTTTTTACCAGTCATTTATTCCTGTCTCTCTAGCCCTTCATTCATTCTTCCTTTCTTCCTATTCTTTATCTCTTTCTCTCTAACCCTCTCTTCCTTCATTATTTCTACCTTTCCTTCTCTCTTTCTCTCTAATTCTTCTTCATTCTTACTTTCTACCAGTCATTTATTCCTGTCTCTCTAGCCCTTCATTCATTCTTCCTTTCTTCCTATTCTTTATCTCTTTCTCTCTAACCCTCTCTTCCTTCATTATTTCTACCTTTCCTTCTCTCTTTCTCTCTAATTCTTCTTCATTCTTCCTTTCTACCAGTCATTTATTCCTGTCTCTCTAGCCTTCCTTTCTTCCTATTCTTTATCTCTTTCTCTCTAACCCTCTCTTCCTTCATTATTTCTACCTTTCCTTCTCTCTTTCTCTCTAATTCTTCTTCATTCTTACTTTCTACCAGTCATTTATTCCTGTCTCTCTAGCCCTTCATTCATTCTTCCTTTCTTCCTATTCTTTATCTCTTTCTCTCTAACCCTCTCTTCCTTCATTATTTCTACCTTTCCTTCTCTCTTTCTCTCTAATTCTTCTTCATTCTTCCTTTCTACCAGTCATTTATTCCTGTCTCTCTAGCCTTCCTTTCTTCCTATTCTTTATCTCTTTCTCTCTAACCCTCTCTTCCTTCATTATTTCTACCTTTCCTTCTCTCTTTCTCTCTAATTCTTCTTCATTCTTACTTTCTACCAGTCATTTATTCCTGTCTCTCTAGCCCTTCATTCATTCTTCCTTTCTTCCTATTCTTTATCTCTTTCTCTCTAACCCTCTCTTCCTTCATTATTTCTACCTTTCCTTCTCTCTTTCTCTCTAATTCTTCTTCATTCTTACTTTCTACCAGTCATTTATTCCTGTCTCTCTAGCCCTTCATTCATTCTTCCTTTCTTCCTATTCTTTATCTCTTTCTGTCTAACCCTCTCTTCCTTCATTATTTCTACCTTTCCTTCTCTCTTTCTCTCTAATTCTTCTTCCTTCTTCCTTTCTACCAGTCATTTATTCCTGTCTCTCTAGCCTTCCTTTCTTCCTATTCTTTATCTCTTTCTCTCTAACCCTCTCTTCCTTCATTATTTCTACATTTCCTTCTCTCTTTCTCTCTAATTCTTCTTCATTCTTACTTTCTACCAGTCATTTATTCCTGTCTCTCTAGCCCTTCATTCATTCTTCCTTTCTTCCTATTCTTTATCTCTTTCTCTCTAACCCTCTCTTCCTTCATTATTTCTACCTTTCCTTCTCTCTTTCTCTCTAATTCTTCTTCATTCTTCATTTCTACCAGTTATTTATTCCTGTCTCTCTAGCCCTTCATTCATTCTTCCTTTCTTCCTATTCTTTATCTCTTTCTCTCTAACCCTCTCTTCCTTCATTATTTCTACCTTTCCTTCTCTCTTTCTCTCTAATTCTTCTTCATTCTTCCTTTCTACCAGTCATTTATTCCTGTCTCTCTAGCCTTCCTTTCTTCCTATTCTTTATCTCTTTCTCTCTAACCCTCTCTTCCTTCATTATTTCTAACTTTCCTTCTCTCTTTCTCTCTAATTCTTCTTCATTCTTCCTTTCTACCAGTCATTTATTCCTGTCTCTCTAGCCCTTCATTCATTCTTCCTTTCTTCCTATTCTTTATCTCTTTCTCTCTAACCCTCTCTTCCTTCATTATTTCTACCTTTCCTTCTCTCTTTCTCTCTAATTCTTCTTCATTCTTACTTTCTACCAGTCATTTATTCCTGTCTCTCTAGCCCTTCATTCATTCTTCCTTTCTTCCTATTCTTTATCTCTTTCTCTCTAACCCTCTCTTCCTTCATTATTTCTACCTTTCCTTCTCTCTTTCTCTCTAATTCCTCTTCATTCTTCCTTTCTACCAGTCATTTATTCCTGTCTCTCTAGCCTTCCTTTCTTCCTATTCTTTATCTCTTTCTCTCTAACCCTCTCTTCCTTCATTATTTCTACCTTTCCTTCTCTCTTTCTCTCTAATTCTTCTTCATTCTTACTTTCTACCAGTCATTTATTCCTGTCTCTCTAGCCCTTCATTCATTCTTCCTTGCTTCCTATTCTTTATCTCTTTCTCTCTAACCCTCTCTTCCTTCATTATTTCTACCTTTCCTTCTCTCTTTCTCTCTAATTCTTCTTCATTCTTACTTTCTACCAGTCATTTATTCCTGTCTCTCTAGCCTTCCTTTCTTCCTATTCTTTATCTCTTTCTCTCTAACCCTCTCTTCCTTCATTATTCCTACCTTTCCTTCTCTCTTTCTCTCTAATTCTTCTTCATTCTTCCTTTCTACCAGTTATTTATTCCTGTCTCTCTAGCCCTTCATTCATTCTTCCTTTCTTCCTATTCTTTATCTCTTTCTCTCTAACCCTCTCTTCCTTCATTATTTCTACCTTTCCTTCACTCTTTCTCTCTAATTCTTCTTCATTCTTCCTTTCTACCAGTTATTTATTCCTGTCTCTCTAGCCCTTCATTCATTCTTCCTTTCTTCCTATTCTTTATCTCTTTCTCTCTAACCCTCTCTTCCTTCATTATTTCTACCTTCCCTTCACTCTTTCTCTCTAATTCTTCTTCATTCTTCCTTTCTACCAGTTATTTATTTCTGTCTCTCTAGCCCTTCATTCATTCTTCCTTTCTTCCTATTCTTTATCTCTTTCTCTCTAACCCTCTCTTCCTTCATTATTTCTACCTTTCCTTCTCTCTTTCTCTCTAATTCTTCTTCATTCTTACTTTCTACCAGTCCTTTATTCCTGTCTCTCTAGCCCTTCATTCATTCTTCCTTTCTTCCTATTCTTTATCTCTTTCTCTCTAACCCTCTCTTCCTTCATTATTTCTACCTTTCCTTCTCTCTTTCTCTCTAATTCTTCTTCATTCTTACTTTCTACCAGTTATTTATTCCTGTCTCTCTAGCCCTTCATTCATTCTTCCTTTCTTCCTATTCTTTATCTCTTTCTCTCTAACCCTCTCTTCCTTCATTATTTCTACCTTTCCTTCTCTCTTTCTCTCTAATTCTTCTTCATTCTTCCTTTCTACCAGTCATTTATTCCTGTCTCTCTAGCCTTCCTTACTTCCTATTCTTTATCACTTTCTCTCTAACCCTCTCTTCCTTCATTATTTCTACCTTTCCTTCTCTCTTTCTCTCTAATTCTTCTTCATTCTTCCTTTCTACCAGTTATTTATTCCTGTCTCTCTAGCCTTCATTCATTCTTCCTTTCTTCCTATTCTTTATCTCTTTCTCTCTAACCCTCTCTTCCTTCATTATTTCTACATTTCCTTCTCCGTTTCTCTCTAATTCTTCTTCATACTTCCTTTCTACCAGTCATTTATTCCTGTCTCTCTAGCCCTTCATTCATTCTTCCTTTCTTCCTATTATTTATCTCTTTCTCTCTAACCCACTCTTCCTTCATTATTTCTACCTTTCCTTCTCTCTTTCTCTCTAATTCTTCTTCATTCTTCCTTTCTACCAGTCATTTATTCCTGTCTCTCTAGCCTTCCTTTCTTCCTATTCTTTATCTCTTTCTCTCTAACCCTCTCTTCCTTCATTATTTCTACCTTTCCTTCTCTCTTTCTCTCTAATTCTTCTTCATTCTTCCTTTCTACCAGTTATTTATTCCTGTCTCTCTAGCCCTTCATTCATTCTTCCTTTCTTCCTATTCTTTATCTCTTTCTCTCTAACCCTCTCTTCCTTCATTATTTCTACCTTTCCTTCTCTCTTTCTCTCTAATTCTTCTTCATTCTTACTTTCTACCAGTTATTTATTCCTGTCTCTCTAGCCCTTCATTCATTCTTCCTTTCTTCCTATTCTTTATCTCTTTCTCTCTAACCCACTCTTCCTTCATTATTTCTACCTTTCCTTCACTCTTTCTCTCTAATTCTTCTTCATTCTTCCTTTCTACCAGTTATTTATTCCTGTCTCTCTACCCCTTCATTCATTCTTCCTTTCTTCCTATTCTTTATCTCTTTCTCTCTAACCCTCTCTTTCTTCATTATTTCTACCTTTCCTTCTCTCTTTCTCTCTAATTCTTCTTCATTCTTCCTTTCTACCAGTTATTTATTCCTGTCTCTCTAGCCCTTCATTCATTCTTCCTTTCTTCCTATTCTTTATCTCTTTCTCTCTAACCCTCTCTTCCTTCATTATTTCTACCTTTCCTTCACTCTTTCTCTCTAATTCTTCTTCATTCTTCCTTTCTACCAGTTATTTATTCCTGTCTCTCTAGCCCTTCATTCATTCTTCCTTTCTTCCTATTCTTTATCTCTTTCTCTCTAACCCTCTCTTCCTTCATTATTTCTACCTTTCCTTCACTCTTTCTCTCTAATTCTTCTTCATTCTTCCTTTCTACCAGTTATTTATTCCTGTCTCTCTAGCCCTTCATTCATTCTTCCTTTCTTCCTATTCTTTATCTCTTTCTCTCTAACCCTCTCTTCCTTCATTATTTCTACCTTTCCTTCTCTCTTTCTCTCTAATTCTTCTTCATTCTTACTTTCTACCAGTTATTTATTCCTGTCTCTCTAGCCCTTCATTCATTCTTCCTTTCTTCCTATTCTTTATCTCTTCCTCTCTAACCCTCTCTTCCTTCATTATTTCTACCTTTCCTTCACTCTTTCTCTCTAATTCTTCTTCATTCTTCCTTTCTACCAGTTATTTATTCCTGTCTCTCTAGCCCTTCATTCATTCTTCCTCTTCCTATTCTTTATCTCTTTCTCTCTAACCCTCTCTTCCTTCATTATTTCTACCTTTCCTTCTCTCTTTCTCTCTAATTCTTCTTCATCCTTCCTTTCTACCAGTTATTTATTCCTGTCTCTCTAGCCCTTCATTCATTCTTCCTTTCTTCCTATTCTTTATCTCTTTCTCTCTAACCCTCTCTTCCTTCATTATTTCTACCTTTCCTTCTCTCTTTCTCTCTAATTCTTCTTCATTCTTCCTTTCTACCAGTTATATATTCCTGTCTCTCTAGCCCTACATTCATTCTTCCTTTCTTCCTATTCTTTATCTCTTTCTCTCTAACCCTCTCTTCCTTCATTATTTCTACCTTTCCTTCTCTCTTTCTCTCTAATTCTTCTTCATTCTTCCTTTCTACCAGTTATATATTCCTGTGTCTCTAGCCCTTCATTCATTCTTCCTTTCTTCCTATTCTTTATCTCTTTCTCTCTAACCCTCTCTTCCTTCATTATTTCTACCTTTCCTTCTCTCTTTCTCTCTAATTCTTCTTCATTCTTCCTTTCTACCAGTTATATATTCCTGTCTCTCTAGCCCTTCATTCATTCTTCCTTTCTTCCTATTCTTTATCTCTTTCTCTCTAACCCTCTCTTCCTTCATTATTTCTACCTTTCCTTCTCTCTTTCTCTCTAATTCTTCTTCATTCTTCCTTTCTACCAGTCATATATTCCTGTCTCTCTAGCCCTTCATTCATTCTTCCTTTCTTCCTATTCTTTATCTCTTTCTCTCTAACCCTCTCTTCCTTCATTATTTCTACCTTTCCTTCTCTCTTTCTCTCTAATTCTTCTTCATTCTTCCTTTCTACCAGTTATATATTCCTGTCTCTCTAGCCCTTCATTCATTCTTCCTTTCTTCCTATTCTTATTCTCTTTCTCTCTAACCCACTCTTCCTTCATTATTTCTACCTTTCCTTCTCTCTTTCTCTCTAATTCTTCTTCATTCTTCCTTTCTACCAGTTATTTATTCCTGTCTCTCTAGCCCTTCATTCATTCTTCCTTTCTTCCTATTCTTTATCTCTATCTCTCTAACCCTCTCTTCCTTCATTATTTCTACCTTTCCTTCTCTCTTTCTCTCTAATTCTTCTTCATTCTTCCTTTCTACAAGTCATTTATTCCTGTCTCTCTAGCCTTCCTTTCTTCCTATTCTTTATCTCTTTCTCTCTAACCCTCTCTTCCTTCATTATTTCTACCTTTCCTTCTCTCTTTCTCTCTAATTCTTCTTCATTCTTCCTTTCTACCAGTTAATTATTCCTGTCTCTCTAGCCCTTCATTCATTCTTCCTTTCTTCCTATTCTTTATCTCTTTTTCTCTAACCCTCTCTTCCTTCATTATTTCTACCTTTCCTTCTCTCTTTCTCTCTAATTCTTCTTCATTCTTCCTTTCTACCAGTCATTTATTCCTGTCTCTCTATCCTTCCTTTCTTCCTATTCTTTATCTCTTTCTCTCTAACCCTCTCTTCCTTCATTATTTCTACCTTTCCTTCTCTCTTTCTCTCTAATTCTTCTTCATTCTTCGTTTCTACCAGTCATTTATTCCTGTCTCTCTAGCCCTTCATTCATTCTTCCTTTCTTCCTATTCTTTATCTCTTTCTCTCTAACCCTCTCTTCCTTCATTATTTCTACCTTTCCTTCTCTCTTTCTCTCTAATTCTTCTTCATTCTTCCTTTCTACCAGTCATTTATTCCTGTCTCTCTAGCCTTCCTTTCTTCCTATTCTTTATCTCTTTCTCTCTAACCCTCTCTTCCTTCATTATTTCTACCTTTCCTTCTCTCTTTCTCTCTAATTCTTCTTCATTCTTACTTTCTACCAGTCATTTATTCCTGTCTCTCTAGCCCTTCATTCATTCTTCCTTTCTTCCTATTCTTTATCTCTTTCTCTCTAACCCTCTCTTCCTTCATTATTTCTACCTTTCCTTCTCTCTTTCTCTCTAATTCTTCTTCATTCTTACTTTCTACCAGTTATTTATTCCTGTCTCTCTAGCCGTTCATTCATTCTTCCTTTCTTCCTATTCTTTATCTCTTTCACTCTAACCATCTCTTCCTTCATTATTTCTACCTTTCCTTCTCTCTTTCTCTCTAATTCTTCTTCATTCTTCCTTTTACCAGTCATTTATTCCTGTCTCTCTAGCCCTTCATTCATTCTTCCTTTCTTCCTATTCTTTATCTCTTTCTCTCTAACCCTCTCTTCCTTCATTATTTCTACCTTTCCTTCTCTCTTTCTCTCTAATTCTTCTTCATTCTTACTTTCTACCAGTCATTTATTCCTGTCTCTCTAGCCCTTCATTCATTCTTCCTTTCTTCCTATTCTTTATCTCTTTCTCTCTAACCCTCTCTTCCTTCATTATTTCTACCTTTCCTTCTCTCTTTCTCTCTAATTCTTCTTCATTCTTCCTTTCTACTAGTCATTTATTCCTGTCTCTCTAGCCTTCCTTTCTTCCTATTCTTTATCTCTTTCTCTCTAACCCTCTCTTCCTTCATTATTTCTACCTTTCCTTCTCTCTTTCTCACTAATTCTTCTTCATTCTTACTTTCTACCAGTCATTTATTCCTGTCTCTCTAGCCCTTCATTCATTCTTCCTTTCTTCCTATTCTTTATCTCTTTCTCTCTAACCCTCTCTTCCTTCATTATTTCTACCTTTCCTTCTCTCTTTCTCTCTAATTCTTCTTCATTCTTCCTTTCTACCAGTCATTTATTCCTGTCTCTCTAGCCTTCCTTTCTTCCTATTCTTTATCTCTTTCTCTAACCCTCTCTTCCTTCATTATTTCTACCTTTCCTTCTCTCTTTCTCTCTAATTCTTCTTCATTCTTCCTTTCTACCAGTCATTTATTCCTGTCTCTCTAGCCCTTCATTCATTCTTCCTTTCTTCCTATTCTTTATCTCTTTCTCTCTAACCCTCTCTTCCTTCATTATTTCTACCTTTCCTTCTCTCTTTCTCTCTAATTCTTCTTCATTCTTACTTTCTACCATTCATTTATTCCTGTCTCTCTAGCCCTTCATTCATTCTTCCTTTCTTCCTATTCTTTATCTCTTTCTCTCTAACCCTCTCTTCCTTCATTATTTCTACCTTTCCTTCTCTCTTTCTCTCTAATTCTTCTTCATTCTTCCTTTCTACCAGTTATTTATTCCTGTCTCTCTAGCCCTTCATTCATTCTTCCTTTCTTCCTATTCTTTATCTCTTTCTCTCTAACCCTCTCTTCCTTCATTATTTCTACCTTTCCTTCTCTCTTTCTCTCTAATTCTTCTTCATTCTTCCTTTCTACCAGTCATTTATTCCTGTCTCTCTAGCCTTCCTTTCTTCCTATTCTTTATCTCTTTCTCTCTAACCCTCTCTTCCTTCATTATTTCTACATTTCCTTCTCTCTTTCTCTCTAATTCTTCTTCATTCTTCCTTTCTACCAGTCATTTATTCCTGTCTCTCTAGCCCTTCATTCATTCTTCCTTTCTTCCTATTCTTTATCTCTTTCTCTCTAACCCTCTCTTCCTTCATTATTTCTACCTTTCCTTCTCTCTTTCTCTCTAATTCTTTTTCATTCTTACTTTCTACCAGTCATTTATTCCTGTCTCTCTAGCCCTTCATTCATTCTTCCTTTCTTCCTATTCTTTATCTCTTTCTCTCTAACCCTCTCTTCCTTCATTATTTCTACCTTTCCTTCTCTCTTTCTCTCTAATTCTTCTTCATTCTTCCTTTCTACCAGTCATTTATTCCTGTCTCTCTAGCCTTCCTTTCTTCCTATTCTTTATCTCTTTCTCTCTAACCCTCTCTTCCTTCATTATTTCTACCTTTCCTTCTCTCTTTCTCTCTAATTCTTCTTCATTCTTACTTTCTACCAGTCATTTATTCCTGTCTCTCTAGCCCTTCATTCATTCTTCCTTTCTTCCTATTCTTTATCTCTTTCTCTCTAACCCTCTCTTCCTTCATTATTTCTACCTTTCCTTCTCTCTTTCTCTCTAATTCTTCTTCATTCTTACTTTCTACCAGTTATTTATTCCTGTCTCTCTAGCCCTTCATTCATTCTTCCTTTCTTCCTATTCTTTATCTCTTTCTCTCTAACCCTCTCTTCCTTCATTATTTCTACCTTTCCTTCTCTCTTTCTCTCTAATTCTTCTTCATTCTTCCTTTCTACCAGTCATTTATTCCTGTCTCTCTAGCCTTCCTTTCTTCCTATTCTTTATCACTTTCTCTCTAACCCTCTCTTCCTTCATTATTTCTACCTTTCCTTCTCTCTTTCTCTCTAATTCTTCTTCATTCTTCCTTTCTACCAGTTATTTATTCCTGTCTCTCTAGCCCTTCATTCATTCTTCCTTTCTTCCTATTCTTTATCTCTTTCTCTCTAACCCTCTCTTCCTTCATTATTTCTACCTTTCCTTCTCTCTTTCTCTCTAATTCTTCTTCATTCTTCCTTTCTACCAGTCATTTATTCCTGTCTTTCTAGCCCTTCATTAATTCTTCCTTTCTTCCTATTCTTTATCTCTTTCTCTCTAACCCCCTCTTCCTTCATTATTTCTACCTTTCCTTCTCTCTTTCTCTCTAATTCTTCTTCATTCTTCCTTTCTACCAGTCATTTATTCCTGTCTCTCCAGCCTTCCTTTCTTCCTATTCTTTATCTCTTTCTCTCTAACCCTCTCTTCCTTCATTATTTCTACCTTTCCTTCTCTCTTTCTCTCTAATTCTTCTTCATTCTTACTTTCTACCAGTCATTTATTCCTGTCTCTCTAGCCCTTCATTCATTCTTCCTTTCTTCCTATTCTTTATCTCTTTCTCTCTAACCCTCTCTTCCTTCATTATTTCTACCTTTCCTTCTCTCTTTCTCTCTAATTCTTCTTCATTCTTACTTTCTACCAGTTATTTATTCCTGTCTCTCTAGCCGTTCATTCATTCTTCCTTTCTTCCTATTCTTTATCTCTTTCACTCTAACCATCTCTTCCTTCATTATTTCTACCTTTCCTTCTCTCTTTCTCTCTAATTCTTCTTCATTCTTCCTTTCTACCAGTCATTTATTCCTGTCTCTCTAGCCCTTCATTCATTCTTCCTTTCTTCCTATTCTTTATCTCTTTCTCTCTAACCCTCTCTTCCTTCATTATTTCTACCTTTCCTTCTCTCTTTCTCTCTAATTCTTCTTCATTCTTACTTTCTACCAGTCATTTATTCCTGTCTCTCTAGCCCTTCATTCATTCTTCCTTTCTTCCTATACTTTATCTCTTTCTCTCTAACCCTCTCTTCCTTCATTATTTCTACCTTTCCTTCTCTCTTTCTCTCTAATTCTTCTTCATTCTTCCTTTCTACTAGTCATTTATTCCTGTCTCTCTAGCCTTCCTTTCTTCCTATTCTTTATCTCTTTCTCTCTAACCCTCTCTTCCTTCATTATTTCTACCTTTCCTTCTCTCTTTCTCACTAATTCTTCTTCATTCTTACTTTCTACCAGTCATTTATTCCTGTCTCTCTAGCCCTTCATTCATTCTTCCTTTCTTCCTATTCTTTATCTCTTTCTCTCTAACCCTCTCTTCCTTCATTATTTCTACCTTTCCTTCTCTCTTTCTCTCTAATTCTTCTTCATTCTTCCTTTCTACCAGTCATTTATTCCTGTCTCTCTAGCCTTCCTTTCTTCCTATTCTTTATCTCTTTCTCTAACCCTCTCTTCCTTCATTATTTCTACCTTTCCTTCTCTCTTTCTCTCTAATTCTTCTTCATTCTTCCTTTCTACCAGTCATTTATTCCTGTCTCTCTAGCCCTTCATTCATTCTTCCTTTCTTCCTATTCTTTATCTCTTTCTCTCTAACCCTCTCTTCCTTCATTATTTCTACCTTTCCTTCTCTCTTTCTCTCTAATTCTTCTTCATTCTTACTTTCTACCAGTCATTTATTCCTGTCTCTCTAGCCCTTCATTCATTCTTCCTTTCTTCCTATTCTTTATCTCTTTCTCTCTAACCCTCTCTTCCTTCATTATTTCTACCTTTCCTTCTCTCTTTCTCTCTAATTCTTCTTCATTCTTCCTTTCTACCAGTTATTTATTCCTGTCTCTCTAGCCCTTCATTCATTCTTCCTTTCTTCCTATTCTTTATCTCTTTCTCTCTAACCCTCTCTTCCTTCATTATTTCTACCTTTCCTTCTCTCTTTCTCTCTAATTCTTCTTCATTCTTCCTTTCTACCAGTCATTTATTCCTGTCTCTCTAGCCTTCCTTTCTTCCTATTCTTTATCTCTTTCTCTCTAACCCTCTCTTCCTTCATTATTTCTACATTTCCTTCTCTCTTTCTCTCTAATTCTTCTTCATTCTTCCTTTCTACCAGTCATTTATTCCTGTCTCTCTAGCCCTTCATTCATTCTTCCTTTCTTCCTATTCTTTATCTCTTTCTCTCTAACCCTCTCTTCCTTCATTATTTCTACCTTTCCTTCTCTCTTTCTCTCTAATTCTTCTTCATTCTTACTTTCTACCAGTCATTTATTCCTGTCTCTCTAGCCCTTCATTCATTCTTCCTTTCTTCCTATTCTTTATCTCTTTCTCTCTAACCCTCTCTTCCTTCATTATTTCTACCTTTCCTTCTCTCTTTCTCTCTAATTCTTCTTCATTCTTCCTTTCTACCAGTTATTTATTCCTGTCTCTCTAGCCCTTCATTCATTCTTCCTTTCTTCCTATTCTTTATCTCTTTCTCTCTAACCCTCTCTTCCTTCATTATTTCTACCTTTCCTTCTCTCTTTCTCTCTAATTCTTCTTCATTCTTCCTTTCTACCAGTCATTTATTCCTGTCTCTCTAGCCTTCCTTTCTTCCTATTCTTTATCTCTTTCTCTCTAACCCTCTCTTCCTTCATTATTTCTACATTTCCTTCTCTCTTTCTCTCTAATTCTTCTTCATTCTTCCTTTCTACCAGTCATTTATTCCTGTCTCTCTAGCCCTTCATTCATTCTTCCTTTCTTCCTATTCTTTATCTCTTTCTCTCTAACCCTCTCTTCCTTCATTATTTCTACCTTTCCTTCTCTCTTTCTCTCTAATTCTTCTTCATTCTTACTTTCTACCAGTCATTTATTCCTGTCTCTCTAGCCCTTCATTCATTCTTCCTTTCTTCCTATTCTTTATCTCTTTCTCTCTAACCCTCTCTTCCTTCATTATTTCTACCTTTCCTTCTCTCTTTCTCTCTAATTCTTCTTCATTCTTCCTTTCTACCAGTCATTTATTCCTGTCTCTCTAGACTTCCTTTCTTCCTATTCTTTATCTCTTTCTCTCTAACCCTCTCTTCCTTCATTATTTCTACCTTTCCTTCTCTCTTTCTCTCTAATTCTTCTTCATTCTTACTTTCTACCAGTCATTTATTCCTGTCTCTCTAGCCCTTCATTCATTCTTCCTTTCTTCCTATTCTTTATCTCTTTCTCTCTAACCCTCTCTTCCTTCATTATTTCTACCTTTCCTTCTCTCTTTCTCTCTAATTCTTCTTCATTCTTCCTTTCTACCAGTTATTTATTCCTGTCTCTCTAGCCCTTCATTCATTCTTCCTTTCTTCCTATTCTTTATCTCTTTCTCTCTAACCCTCTCTTCCTTCATTATTTCTACCTTTCCTTCTCTCTTTCTCTCTAATTCTTCTTCATTCTTCCTTTCTACCAGTCATTTATTCCTGTCTCTCTAGCCCTTCATTAATTCTTCCTTTCTTCCTATTCTTTATCTCTTTCTCTCTAACCCTCTCTTCCTTCATTATTTCTATCTTTCCTTCTCTCTTTCTCTCTAATTCTTCTTCATTCTTCCTTTCTACCAGTCATTTATTCCTGTCTCTCTAGCCTTCCTTTCTTCCTATTCTTTATCTCTTTCTCTCTAACCCTCTCTTCCATCATTATTTCTAACTTTCCTTCTCTCTTTCTCTCTAATTCTTCTTCATTCTTCCTTTCTACCAGTTATTTATTCCTGTCTCTCTAGCCCTTCATTCATTCTTCCTTTCTTCCTATTCTTTATCTCTTTCTCTCTAACCCTCTCTTCCTTCATTATTTCTACCTTTCCTTCTCTCTTTCTCTCTAATTCTTCTTCATTCTTACTTTCTACCAGTTATTTATTCCTGTCTCTCTAGCCCTTCATTCATTCTTCCTTTCTTCCTATTCTTTATCTCTTTCTCTCTAACCCACTCTTCCTTCATTATTTCTACCTTTCCTTCACTCTTTCTCTCTAATTCTTCTTCATTCTTCCTTTCTACCAGTTATTTATTCCTGTCTCTCTAGCCCTTCATTCATTCTTCCTTTCTTCCTATTCTTTATCTCTTTCTCTCTAACCCTCTCTTTCTTCATTATTTCTACCTTTCCTTCTCTCTTTTTCTCTAATTCTTCTTCATCCTTCCTTTCTACCAGTTATTTATTCCTGTCTCTCTAACCCTTCATTCATTCTTCCTTTCTTCCTATTCTTTATCTCTTTCTCTCTAACCCTCTCTTCCTTCATTATTTCTCCCTTTCCTTCACTCTTTCTCTCTAATTCTTCTTCATTCTTCCTTTCTACCAGTTATTTATTCCTGTCTCTCTAGCCCTTCATTCATTCTTCCTTTCTTCCTATTCTTTATCTCTTTCTCTCTAACCCTCTCTTCCTTCATTATTTCTACCTTTCCTTCACTCTTTCTCACTAATTCTTCTTCATTCTTCCTTTCTACCAGTTATTTATTCCTGTCTCTCTAGCCCTTCATTCATTCTTCCTTTCTTCCTATTCTTTATCTCTTTCTCTCTAACCCTCTCTTCCTTCATTATTTCTACCTTTCCTTCTCTCTTTCTCTCTAATTCTTCTTCATTCTTACTTTCTACCAGTTATTTATTCCTGTCTCTCTAGCCCTTCATTCATTCTTCCTTTCTTCCTATTCTTTATCTCTTCCTCTCTAACCCTCTCTTCCTTCATTATTTCTACCTTTCCTTCACTCTTTCTCTCTAATTCTTCTTCATTCTTCCTTTCTACCAGTTATTTATTCCTGTCTCTCTAGCCCTTCATTCATTCTTCCTCTTCCTATTCTTTATCTCTTTCTCTCTAACCCTCTCTTCCTTCATTATTTCTACCTTTCCTTCTCTCTTTCTCTATAATTCTTCTTCATTCTTCCTTTCTACCAGTTATTTATTCCTGTCTTTCTAGCCCTTCATTCATTCTTCCTTTCTTCCTATTCTTTATCTCTTTCTCTCTAACCCTCTCTTCCTTCATTATTTCTACCTTTCCTTCACTCTTTCTCTCTAATTCTTCTTCATTCTTCCTTTCTACCAGTTATTTATTCCTGTCTCTCTAGCCCTTCATTCATTCTTCCTTTCTTCCTATTCTTTATCTCTTTCTCTCTAACCCTCTCTTCCTTCATTATTTCTACCTTTCCTTCTCTCTTTCTCTCTAATTCTTCTTCATTCTTCCTTTCTACCAGTTATTTATTCCTGTCTCTCTAGCCCTTCATTCATTCTTCCTTTCTTCCTATTCTTTATCTCTTTCTCTCTAACCCTCTCTTCCTTCATTATTTCTACCTTTCCTTCACTCTTTCTCTCTAATTCTTCTTCATTCTTCCTTTCTACCAGTCATTTATTCCTGTCTCTCTAGCCCTTCATTCATTCTTCCTTTCTTCCTATTCTTTATCTCTTTCTCTCTAACCCTCTCTTCCTTCATTATTTCTACCTTTCCTTCACACTTTCTCTCTAATTCTTCTTCATTCTTCCTTTCTACCAGTTATTTATTCCTGTCTCTCTAGCCCTTCATTCATTCTTCCTTTCTTCCTATTCTTTATCTCTTTCTCTAACCCTCTCTTCCTTCATTATTTCTACCTTTCCTTCTCTCTTTCTCTCTAAATCTTCTTCATTCTTACTTTCTACCAGTCATTTATTCCTGTCTCTCTAGCCTTCCTTTCTTCCTATTCTTTATCTCTTTCTCTCTAACCCTCTCTTCCTTCATTATTTCTACCTTTCCTTCTCTCTTTCTCTCTAATTCTTCTTCATTCTTCCTTTCTACCAGTTATTTATTCCTGTCTCTCTAGCCCTTCATTCATTCTTCCTTTCTTCCTATTCTTTATCTCTTTCTCTCTAACCCTCTCTTCCTTCATTATTTCTACCTTTCCTTCTCTCTTTCTCTCTAATTCTTCTTCATTCTTACCTTCTACCAGTCATTTATTCCTGTCTCTCTAGCCCTTCATTCATTCTTCCTTTCTTCCTATTCTTTATCTCTTCCTCTCTAACCCTCTCTTCCTTCATTATTTCTACCTTTCCTTCACTCTTTCTCTCTAATTCTTCTTCATTCTTCCTTTCTAGCAGTTATTTATTCCTGTCTCTCTAGCCCTTCATTCATTCTTCCTCTTCCTATTCTTTATCTCTTTCTCTCTAACCCTCTCTTCCTTCATTATTTCTACCTTTCCTTCACTCTTTCTCTCTAATTCTTCTTCATTCTTCCTTTCTACCAGTTATTTATTCCTGTCTCTCTAGCCCTTCATTCATTCTTCCTTTCTTCCTATTCTTTATCTCTTTCTCTCTAACCCTCTCTTCCTTCATTATTTCTACCTTTCCTTCTCTCTTTCTCTCTAATTCTTCTTCATTCTTCCTTTCTACCAGTTATTTATTCCTGTCTCTCTAGCCCTTCATTCATTCTTCCTTTCTTCCTATTCTTTATCTCTTTCTCTCTAACCCTCTCTTCCTTCATTATTTCTACCTTTCCTTCACACTTTCTCTCTAATTCTTCTTCATTCTTCCTTTCTACCAGTTATTTATTCCTGTCTCTCTAGCCCTTCATTCATTCTTCCTTTCTTCCTATTCTTTATCTCTTTCTCTAACCCTCTCTTCCTTCATTATTTCTACCTTTCCTTCTCTCTTTCTCTCTAAATCTTCTTCATTCTTACTTTCTACCAGTCATTTATTCCTGTCTCTCTAGACTTCCTTTCTTCCTATCCTTTATCTCTTTCTCTCTAACCCTCTCTTCCTTCATTATTTCTACCTTTCCTTCTCTCTTTCTCTCTAATTCTTCTTCATTCTTCCTTTCTACCAGTCATTTATTCCTGTCTCTCTAGCCTTCCTTTCTTCCTATTCTTTATCTCTTTCTCTCTAACCCTCTCTTCCTTCATTATTTCTACCTTTCCTTCTCTCTTTCTCTCTAATTCTTCTTCATTCTTCCTTTCTACCAGTTATTTATTCCTGTCTCTCTAGCCCTTCATTCATTCTTCCTTTCATCCTATTCTTTATCTCTTTCTCTCTAACCCTCTCTTCCTTCATTATTTCTACCTTTCCTTCTCTCTTTCTCTCTAATTCTTCTTCATTCTTACTTTCTACCAGTCATTTATTCCTGTCTCTCTAGCCCTTCATTCATTCTTCCTTTCTTCCTATTCTTTATCTCTTTCTCTCAAACCCTCTCTTCCTTCATTATTTCTACCTTTCCTTCTCTCTTTCTCTCTAAATCTTCTTCATTCTTACATTCTACCAGTCATTTATTCCTGTCTCTCTAGCCTTCCTTTCTTCCTATTCTTTATCTCTTTCTCTCTAACCCTCTCTTCCTTCATTATTTCTACCTTTCCTTCTCTCTTTCTCTCTAATTCTTCTTCATTCTTCCTTTCTACCAGTTATTTATTCCTGTCTCTCTAGCCCTTCATTCATTCTTCCTTTCTTCCTATTCTTTATCTCTTTCTCTCTAACCCTCTCTTCCTTCATTATTTCTACCTTTCCTTCTCTCTTTCTCTCTAATTCTTCTTCATTCTTACCTTCTACCAGTCATTTATTCCTGTCTCTCTAGCCCTTCATTCATTCTTCCTTTCTTCCTATTCTTTATCTCTTCCTCTCTAACCCTCTCTTCCTTCATTATTTCTACCTTTCCTTCACACTTTCTCTCTAATTCTTCTTCATTCTTCCTTTCTACCAGTTATTTATTCCTGTCTCTCTAGCCCTTCATTCATTCTTCCTTTCTTCCTATTCTTTATCTCTTTCTCTAACCCTCTCTTCCTTCATTATTTCTACCTTTCCTTCTCTCTTTCTCTCTAAATCTTCTTCATTCTTACTTTCTACCAGTCATTTATTCCTGTCTCTCTAGCCTTCCTTTCTTCCTATTCTTTATCTCTTTCTCTCTAACCCTCTCTTCCTTCATTATTTCTACCTTTCCTTCTCTCTTTCTCTCTAATTCTTCTTCATTCTTCCTTTCTACCAGTTATTTATTCCTGTCTCTCTAGCCCTTCATTCATTCTTCCTTTCTTCCTATTCTTTATCTCTTTCTCTCTAACCCTCTCTTCCTTCATTATTTCTACCTTTCCTTCTCTCTTTCTCTCTAATTCTTCTTCATTCTTACTTTCTAACAGTTATTTATTCCTGTCTCTCTAGCCCTTCATTCATTCTTCCTTTCTTCCTATTCTTTATCTCTTTCTCTCTAACCCTCTCTTCCTTCATTATTTCTACATTTCCTTCTCTCTTTCTCTCTAATTCTTCTTAATTCTTCCTTTCTACCAGTCATTTATTCCTGTCTCTCTAGCCTTCCTTTCTTCCTATTCTTTATCTCTTTCTCTCTAACCCTCTCTTCCTTCATTATTTCTACCTTTCCTTCTCTCTTTCTCTCTAATTCTTCTTCATTCTTCCTTTCTACCAGTTATTTATTCCTGTCCCTCTTGCCCTTCATTCATTCTTCCTTTCTTCCTATTCTTTATCTCTTTCTCTGTAACCCTCTCTTCCTTCATTATTTCTACCTTTCCTTCTCTCTTTCTCTCTAATTCTTCTTCATTCTTCCTTTCTACCAGTTATTTATTCCTGTCTCCCTAGCCCTTCATTCATTCTTCCTTTCTTCCTATTCTTTATCTCTTGCTCTCTAACCCTCTCTTCCTTCATTATTTCTACCTTTCCTTCACTCTTTCTCTCTAATTCTTCTTCATTCTTCCTTTCTACCAGTTATTTATTCCTGTCTCTCTAGCCCTTCATTCATTCTTCCTTTCTTCCTATTCTTTATCTCTTTCTCTCTAACCCTCTCTTCCTTCATTATTTCTACTTTTCCTTCTCTCTTTCTCTCTAATTCTTCTTCATTCTTCCTTTCTACCAGTCATTTATTCCTGTCTCTCTAGCCTTCCTTTCTTCCTATTCTTTATCTCTTTCTCTCTAACCCTCTCTTTCTTCATTATTTCTACATTTCCTTCTCTCTTTCTCTCTAATTCTTCTTCATTCTTCCTTTCTACCAGTTATTTATTCCTGTCTCTCTAGCCCTTCATTCATTCTTCCTTTCTTCCTATTCTTTATCTCTTTCTCTCTAACCCTCTCTTCCTTCATTATTTCTACCTTTCCTTCTCTCTTTCTCTCTAATTCTTCTTCATTCTTCCTTTCTACCAGTCATTTATTCCTGTCTCTCTAGCCTTCCTTTCTTCCTATTCTTTATCTCTTTCTCTCTAACCCTCTCTTCCTTCATTATTTCTACCTTTCCTTCTCTCTTTCTCTCTAATTCTTCTTCATTCTTCCTTTCTACCAGTCATTTATTCCTGTCTCTCTAGCCCTTCATTCATTCTTCCTTTCTTCCTATTCTTTATCTCTTTCTCTCTAACCCTCTCTTCCTTCATTATTTCTACCTTTCCTTCACTCTTTCTCTCTAATTCTTCTTCATTCTTCCTTTCTACCAGTTATTTATTCCTGTCTCTCTAGCCCTTCATTCATTCTTCCTTTCTTCCTATTCTTTATCTCTTTCTCTCTAACCCTCTCTTCCTTCATTATTTCTACCTTTCCTTCTCTCTTTCTCTCTAATTCTTCTTCATTCTTCCTTTCTACCAGTCATTTATTCCTGTCTCTCTAGACTTCCTTTCTTCCTATCCTTTATCTCTTTCTCTCTAACCCTCTCTTCCTTCATTATTTCTACCTTTCCTTCTCTCTTTCTCTCTAATTCTTCTTCATTCTTCCTTTCTACCAGTCATTTATTCCTGTCTCTCTAGCCTTCCTTTCTTCCTATTCTTTATCTCTTTCTCTCTAACCCTCTCTTCCTTCATTATTTCTACCTTTCCTTCTCTCTTTCTCTCTAATTCTTCTTCATTCTTCCTTTCTACCAGTTATTTATTCCTGTCTCTCTAGCCCTTCATTCATTCTTCCTTTCATCCTATTCTTTATCTCTTTCTCTCTAACCCTCTCTTCCTTCATTATTTCTACCTTTCCTTCTCTCTTTCTCTCTAATTCTTCTTCATTCTTACTTTCTACCAGTCATTTATTCCTGTCTCTCTAGCCCTTCATTCATTCTTCCTTTCTTCCTATTCTTTATCTCTTTCTCTCTAACCCTCTCTTCCTTCATTATTTCTACCTTTCCTTCTCTCTTTCTCTCTAATTCTTCTTCATTCTTACTTTCTACCAGTCATTTATTCCTGTCTCTCTAGCCCTTCATTCATTCTTCCTTCCTTCCTATTCTTTATCTCTTTCTCTCTAACCCTCTCTTCCTTCATTATTTCTAACTTTCCTTCTCTCTTTCTCTCTGATTCTTCTTCATTCTTCCTTTCTACCAGTCATTTATTCCTGTCTCTCTAGCCTTCTTTTCTTCCTATTCTTTATCTCTTTCTCTCTAACCCTCTCTTCCTTCATTATTTCTACCTTTCCTTCTCTCTTTCTCTCTAATTCTTCTTCATACTTCCTTTCTACCAGTTATATATTCCTGTCTCTCTAGCCCTTCATTCATTCTTCCTTTCTTCCTATTCTTTATCTCTTTCTCTCTAACCCTCTCTTCCTTCATTATTTCTACCTTTCCTTCTCTCTTTCTCTCTAATTCTTCTTCATTCTTACTTTCTACCAGTCATTTATTCCTGTCTCTCTAGCCCTTCATTCATTCTTCCTTTCTTCCTATTCTTTATCTCTTTCTCTCTAACCCTCTCTTCCTTCATCATTTCTACCTTTCCTTCACTCTTTCTCTCTAATTCTTCTTCATTCTTCCTTTCTATCAGTTATTTATTCCTGTCTCTCTAGCCCATCATTCATTCTTCCTTTCTTCCTATTCTTTATCTCTTTCTCTCTAACCCTCTCTTCCTTCATTATTTCTACCTTTCCTTCTCTCTTTCTCTCTAATTCTTCTTCATTCTTCCTTTCTACCAGTTATTTATTCCTGTCTCTCTAGCCCTTCATTCATTCTTCCTTTCTTCCTATTCTTTATCTCTTATCTCTAACCCTCTCTTCCTTCATTATTTCTACCTTTCCTTCTCTCTTTCTCTCTAATTCTTCTTCATTCTTCCTTTCTACCAGTCATTTATTCCTGTCTCTCTAGCCTTCCTTTCTTCCTATTCTTTATCTCTTTCTCTCTAACCCTCTCTTCCTTCATTATTTCTACCTTTCCTTCTCTCTTTCTCTCTAATTCTTCTTCATTCTTCCTTTCTACCAGTTATTTATTCCTGTCTCTCTAGCCCTTCATTCATTCTTCCTTTCTTCCTATTCTTTATCTCTTTCTCTCTAACCCTCTCTTCCTTCATTATTTCTACCTTTCCTTCTCTCTTTCTCTCTAATTCTTCTTCATTCTTCCTTTCTACCAGTCATTTATTCCTGTCTCTCTAGCCTTCCTTTCTTCCTATTCTTTATCTCTTTCTCTCTAACCCTCTCTTCCTTCATTATTTCTACCTTTCCTTCTCTCTTTCTCTCTAATTCTTCTTCATTCTTCCTTTCTACCAGTCATTTATTCCTGTCTCTCTAGCCCTTCATTCATTCTTCCTTTCTTCCTATTCTTTATCTCTTTCTCTCTAACCCTCTCTTCCTTCATTATTTCTACCTTTCCTTCTCTCTTTCTCTCTAATTCTTCTTCATTCTTCCTTTCTACCAGTCATTTATTCCTGTCTCTCTAGCCCTTCATTCATTCTTCCTTTCTTCCTATTCTTTATCTCTTTCTCTCTAACCCCCTCTTCCTTCATTATTTCTACCTTTCCTTCTCTCTTTCTCTCTAATTCTTCTTCATTCTTCCTTTCTACCAGTCATTTATTCCTGTCTCTCTAGCCCTTCATTCATTCTTCCTTTCTTCCTATTCTTTATCTCTTTCTCTCTAACCCTCTCTTCCTTCATTATTTCTAACTTTCCTTCTCTCTTTCTCTCTAATTCTTCTTCATTCTTACCTTCTACCAGTCATTTATTCCTGTCTCTCTAGCCCTTCATTCATTCTTCCTTTCTTCCTATTCTTTATCTCTTTCTCTCTAACCCTCTCTTCCTTCATTATTTCTACCTTTCCTTCTCTCTTTCTCTCTAATTCTTCTTCATTCTTCCTTTCTACCAGTCATTTATTCCTGTCTCTCTAGCCCTTCATTCATTCTTCCTTTCTTCCTATTCTTTATCTCTTTCTCCCTAACCCTCTCTTCCTTCATTATTTCTACCTTTCCTTCTCTCTTTCTCTCTAATTCTTCTTCATTCTTACCTTCTACCAGTCATTTATTCCTGTCTCTCTAGCCCTTCATTCATTCTTCCTTTCTTCCTATTCTTTATCTCTTTCTCTCTAACCCTCTCTTCCTTCATTATTTCTACCTTTCCTTCTCTCTTTCTCTCTAATTCTTCTTCATTCTTACTTTCTACCTTTCCTTCTCCCTTTCTCTCTAATTCTTCTTCATTCTTACTTTCTACCTTTCCTTCTCTCTTTCTCTCTAATTCTTCTTCATTCTTCCTTTCTACCAGTCATTTATTCCTGTCTCTCTAGCCCTTCATTCATTCTTCCTTTCTTCCTATTCTTTATCTCTTTCTCTCTAACCCTCTCTTCCTTCATTATTTCTACCTTTCCTTCTCTCTTTCTCTCTAATTCTTCTTCATTCTTACCTTCTACCAGTCATTTATTCCTGTCTCTCTAGCCCTTCATTCATTCTTCCTTTCTTCCTATTCTTTATCTCTTTCTCTCTAACCCTCTCTTCCTTCATTATTTCTACCTTTCCTTCTCTCTTTCTCTCTAATTCTTCTTCATTCTTACTTTCTACCAGTCATTTATTCCTGTCTCTCTAGCCCTTCATTCATTCTTCCTTTCTTCCTATTCTTTCTCTCTTTCTTTCTAACCCTCTCTTCCTTCATTATTTCTACCTTTCTTTCTCTCTTTCTCTCTAATTCTTCTTCATTCTTCCTTTCTACCAGTTATTTATTCCTGTCTCTCTAGCCCTTCATTCATTCTTCCTTTCTTCCTATTCTTTATCTCTTTCTCTCTAACCCTCTCTTCCTTCATTATTTCTACCTTTCGTTCTCTCTTTCTCTCTAATTCTTCTTCATTCTTACCTTCTACCAGTCATTTATTCCTGTCTCTCTAGCCCTTCATTCATTCTTCCTTTCTTCCTATTCTTTATCTCTTTCTCTCTAACCCTCTCTTCCTTCATTATTTCTACCTTTCCTTCTCTCTTTCTCTCTAATTCTTCTTCATTCTTACTTTCTACCTTTCCTTCTCCCTTTCTCTCTAATTCTTCTTCATTCTTACTTTCTACCTTTCCTTCTCTCTTTCTCTCTAATTCTTCTTCATTCTTCCTTTCTACCAGTCATTTATTCCTGTCTCTCTAGCCCTTCATTCATTCTTCCTTTCTTCCTATTCTTTATCTCTTTCTCTCTAACCCTCTCTTCCTTCATTATTTCTACCTTTCCTTCTCTCTTTCTCTCTAATTCTTCTTCATTCTTACCTTCTACCAGTCATTTATTCCTGTCTCTCTAGCCCTTCATTCATTCTTCCTTTCTTCCTATTCTTTCTCTCTTTCTCTCTAACCCTCTCTTCCTTCATTATTTCTACCTTTCCTTCTCTCTTTCTCTCTAATTCTTCTTCATTCTTACTTTCTACCTTTCCTTCTCCCTTTCTCTCTAATTCTTCTTCATTCTTACTTTCTACCTTTCCTTCTCTCTTTCTCTCTAATTCTTCTTCATTCTTACTTTCTACCAGTCATTTATTCCTGTCTCTCTAGCCCTTCATTCATTCTTCCTTTCTTCCTATTCTTTATCTCTTTCTCTCTAACCCTCTCTTCCTTCATTATTTCTACCTTTCCTTCTCTCTTTCTCTCTAATTCTTCTTCATTCTTCCTTTCTACCAGTTATATATTCCTGTCTCTCTAGCCCTTCATTCATTCTTCCTTTCTTCCTATTCTTTATCTCTTTCTCTCTAACCCTCTCTTCCTTCATTATTTCTACCTTTCCTTCACTCTTTCTCTCTAATTCTTCTTCATTCTTCCTTTCTACCAGTCATTTATTCCTGTCTCTCTAGCCTTCCTTTCTTCCTATTCTTTATCTCTTTCTCTCTAACCCTCTCTTCCTTCATTATTTCTACCTTTCCTTCTCTCTTTCTCTCTAATTCTTCTTCATTCTTACTTTCTACCAGTCATTTATTCCTGTCTCTCTAGCCCTTCATTCATTCTTCCTTTCTTCCTATTCTTTATCTCTTACTCTCTAACCCTCTCTTCCTTCATTATTTCTACCTTTCCTTCTCTCTTTCTCTCTAATTCTTTTTCATTCTTCCTTTCTACCTGTTATTTATTCCTGTCTCTCTAACCCTTCATTCATTCTTCCTTTCTTCCTATTCTTTATCTCTTTCTCTCTAACCCTCTCTTCCTTCATTATTTCTACCTTTCCTTCTCTCTTTCTCTCTAATTCTTCTTCATTCTTCCTTTCTACCAGTCATTTATTCCTGTCTCTCTAGCCCTTCATTCATTCTTCCTTTCTTCCTATTCTTTATCTCTTTCTCCCTAACCCTCTCTTCCTTCATTTTTTCTACCTTTCCTTCTCTCTTTCTCTCTAATTCTTCTTCATTCTTACTTTCTACCAGTCATTTATTCCTGTCTCTCTAGCCCTTCATTCATTCTTCCTTTCTTCCTATTCTTTATCTCTTTCTCTCTAACCCTCTCTTCCTTCATTATTTCTACCTTTCCTTCTCTCTTTCTCTCTAATTCTTCTTCATTCTTACTTTCTACCAGTCATTTATTCCTGTCTCTCTAGCCCTTCATTCATTCTTCCTTTCTTCCTATTCTTTATCTCTTTCTCTCTAACCCTCTCTTCCTTCATTATTTCTACCTTTCCTTCTCTCTTTCTCACTAATTCTTCTTCATTCTTACTTTCTACCTTTCCGTCTCCCTTTCTCTCTAATTCTTCTTCATTCTTACTTTCTACCTTTCCTTCTCTCTTTCTCTCTAATTCTTCTTCATTCTTCCTTTCTACCAGTCATTTATTCCTGTCTCTCTAGCCCTTCATTCATTCTTCCTCTCTTCCTATTCTTTATCTCTTTCTCTCTAACCCTCTCTTCCTTCATTATTTCTACCTTTCATTCTCTCTTTCTCTCTAATTCTTCTTCATTCTTCCTTTCTACCAGTCATTTATTCCTGTCTCTCTAGCCCTTCATTCATTCTTCCTTTCTTCCTATTCTTTATCTCTTTCTCTCTAACCCTCTCTTCCTTCATTATTTCTAGCTTTCCTTCTCTCTTTCTCTCTAATTCTTCTTCATTCTTCCTTTCTACCAGTCATTTATTCCTGTCTCTCTAGCCCTTCATTCATTCTTCCTTTCTTCCTATACTTTATCTCTTTCTCTCTAACCCTCTCTTCCTTCATTATTTCTACCTTTCCTTCTCTCTTTCTCTCTAATTCTTCTTCATTCTTACTTTCTACCTTTCCGTCTCCCTTTCTCTCTAATTCTTCTTCATTCTTACTTTCTACCTTTCCTTCTCTCTTTCTCTCTAATTCTTCTTCATTCTTCCTTTCTACCAGTCATTTATTCCTGTCTCTCTAGCCCTTCATTCATTCTTCCTTTCTTCCTATTCTTTATCTCTTTCTCTCTAACCCTCTCTTCCTTCATTATTTCTACATTTCCTTCTCTCTTTCTCTCTAATTCTTCTTCATTCTTCCTTTCTACCAGTCATTTATTCCTGTCTCTCTAGCCCTTCATTCATTCTTCCTTTCTTCCTATTCTTTAACTCTTTCTCTCTAACCCTCTCATCCTTCATTATTTCTAACTTTCCTTCTCTCTTTCTCTCTAATTCTTCTTCATTCTTACTTTCTACCTTTCCTTCTCCCTTTCTCTCTAATTCTTCTTCATTCTTACTTTCTACCCTTCCTTCTCTCTTTCTCTCTAATTCTTCTTCATTCTTCCTTTCTACCAGTCATTTATTCCTGTCTCTCTAGCCCTTCATTCATTCTTCCTTTCTTCCTATTCTTTATCTCTTTCTCTCTAACCCTCTCTTCCTTCATTATTTCTACCTTTCCTTCTCTCTTTCTCTCTAATTCTTCTTCATTCTTACCTTCTACCAGTCATTTATTCCTGTCTCTCTAGCCCTTCATTCATTCTTCCTTTCTTCCTATTCTTTCTCTCTTTCTCTCTAACCCTCTCTTCCTTCATTATTTCTACCTTTCCTTCTCTCTTTCTCTCTAATTCTTCTTCATTCTTACTTTCTACCTTTCCTTCTCCCTTTCTCTCTAATTCTTCTTCATTCTTACTTTCTACCTTTCCTTCTCTCTTTCTCTCTAATTCTTCTTCATTCTTACTTTCTACCAGTCATTTATTCCTGTCTCTCTAGCCCTTCATTCATTCTTCCTTTCTTCCTATTCTTTATCTCTTTCTCTCTAACCCTCTCTTCCTTCATTATTTCTACCTTTCCTTCTCTCTTTCTCTCTAATTCTTCTTCATTCTTCCTTTCTACCAGTTATATATTCCTGTCTCTCTAGCCCTTCATTCATTCTTCCTTTCTTCCTATTCTTTATCTCTTTCTCTCTAACCCTCTCTTCCTTCATTATTTCTACCTTTCCTTCACTCTTTCTCTCTAATTCTTCTTCATTCTTCCTTTCTACCAGTCATTTATTCCTGTCTCTCTAGCCTTCCTTTCTTCCTATTCTTTATCTCTTTCTCTCTAACCCTCTCTTCCTTCATTATTTCTACCTTTCCTTCTCTCTTTCTCTCTAATTCTTCTTCATTCTTACTTTCTACCAGTCATTTATTCCTGTCTCTCTAGCCCTTCATTCATTCTTCCTTTCTTCCTATTCTTTATCTCTTACTCTCTAACCCTCTCTTCCTTCATTATTTCTACCTTTCCTTCTCTCTTTCTCTCTAATTCTTTTTCATTCTTCCTTTCTACCTGTTATTTATTCCTGTCTCTCTAACCCTTCATTCATTCTTCCTTTCTTCCTATTCTTTATCTCTTTCTCTCTAACCCTCTCTTCCTTCATTATTTCTACCTTTCCTTCTCTCTTTCTCTCTAATTCTTCTTCATTCTTCCTTTCTACCAGTCATTTATTCCTGTCTCTCTAGCCCTTCATTCATTCTTCCTTTCTTCCTATTCTTTATCTCTTTCTCCCTAACCCTCTCTTCCTTCATTTTTTCTACCTTTCCTTCTCTCTTTCTCTCTAATTCTTCTTCATTCTTACTTTCTACCAGTCATTTATTCCTGTCTCTCTAGCCCTTCATTCATTCTTCCTTTCTTCCTATTCTTTATCTCTTTCTCTCTAACCCTCTCTTCCTTCATTATTTCTACCTTTCCTTCTCTCTTTCTCACTAATTCTTCTTCATTCTTACTTTCTACCTTTCCGTCTCCCTTTCTCTCTAATTCTTCTTCATTCTTACTTTCTACCTTTCCTTCTCTCTTTCTCTCTAATTCTTCTTCATTCTTCCTTTCTACCAGTCATTTATTCCTGTCTCTCTAGCCCTTCATTCATTCTTCCTCTCTTCCTATTCTTTATCTCTTTCTCTCTAACCCTCTCTTCCTTCATTATTTCTACCTTTCATTCTCTCTTTCTCTCTAATTCTTCTTCATTCTTCCTTTCTACCAGTCATTTATTCCTGTCTCTCTAGCCCTTCATTCATTCTTCCTTTCTTCCTATTCTTTATCTCTTTCTCTCTAACCCTCTCTTCCTTCATTATTTCTACCTTTCCTTCTCTCTTTCTCTCTAATTCTTCTTCATTCTTCCTTTCTACCAGTCATTTATTCCTGTCTCTCTAGCCCTTCATTCATTCTTCCTTTCTTCCTATTCTTTATCTCTTTCTCTCTAACCCTCTCTTCCTTCATTATTTCTACCTTTCCTTCTCTCTTTCTCTCTAATTCTTCTTCATTCTTACTTTCTACCTTTCCGTCTCCCTTTCTCTCTAATTCTTCTTCATTCTTACTTTCTACCTTTCCTTCTCTCTTTCTCTCTAATTCTTCTTCATTCTTCCTTTCTACCAGTCATTTATTCCTGTCTCTCTAGCCCTTCATTCATTCTTCCTTTCTTCCTATTCTTTATCTCTTTCTCTCTAACCCTCTCTTCCTTCATTATTTCTACATTTCCTTCTCTCTTTCTCTCTAATTCTTCTTCATTCTTCCTTTCTACCAGTCATTTATTCCTGTCTCTCTAGCCCTTCATTCATTCTTCCTTTCTTCCTATTCTTTAACTCTTTCTCTCTAACCCTCTCTTCCTTCATTATTTCTAACTTTCCTTCTCTCTTTCTCTCTAATTCTTCTTCATTCTTACTTTCTACCTTTCCTTCTCCCTTTCTCTCTAATTCTTCTTCATTCTTACTTTCTACCCTTCCTTCTCTCTTTCTCTCTAATTCTTCTTCATTCTTCCTTTCTACCAGTCATTTATTCCTGTCTCTCTAGCCCTTCATTCATTCTTCCTTTCTTCCTATTCTTTATCTCTTTCTCTCTAACCCTCTCTTCCTTCATTATTTCTACCTTTCCTTCTCTCTTTCTTTCTAATTCTTCTTCATTCTTACCTTCTACCAGTCATTTCTTCCTGTCTCTCTAGCCCTTCATTCATTCTTCCTTTCTTCCTATTCTTTATCTCTTTCTCTCTAACCCTCTCTTCCTTCATTATTTCTACCTTTCCTTCTCTCTTTCTCTCTAATTCTTCTTCATTCTTCCTTTCTAACAGTCATTTATTCCTGTCTCTCTAACCCTTCATTCATTTTATCCTTTCTTCCTATTCTTTATCTCTTTCTCTCTAACCCTCTCTTCCTTCATTATTTCTACCTTTCCTTCTCTCTTTCTCTCTAATTCTTCTTCATTCTTCCTTTCTACCAGTCATTTATTCCTGTCTCTCTAGCCCTTCATTCATTCTTCCTTTCTTCCTATTCTTTATCTCTTTCTCTCTAACCCTCTCTTCCTTCATTATTTCTACCTTTCCTTCTCTCTTTCTCTCTAATTCTTCTTCATTCTTCCTTTCTACCAGTCATTTATTCCTGTCTCTCTAGCCCTTCATTCATTCTTCCTTTCTTCCTATTCTTTATCTCTTTCTCTCTAACCCTCTCTTCCTTCATTATTTCTACCTTTCCTTCTCTCTTTCTCTCTAATTCTTCTTCATTCTTACTTTCTACCAGTCATTTATTCTTGTCTCTCTAGCCCTTCATTCATTCTTCCTTTCTTCCTATTCTTTATCTCTTTCTCTCTAACCCTCTCTTCCTTCATTATTTCTACCTGTCCTTCTCTCTTTCTCTCTAATTCTTCTTCATTCTTACTTTCTACCTTTCCTTCTCCCTTTCTCTCTAATACTTCTTCATTCTTACTTTCTACCTTTCCCTCTCTCTTTCTCTCTAATTCTTCTTCATTCTTCCTTGCTACCAGTCATTTATTCCTGTCTCTCTAGCCCTTCATTCATTCTTCCTTTCTTCCAATTCTTTATCTCTTTCTCTCTAACCCTCTCTTCCTTCATTATTTCTACCTTTCCTTCTCTCTTTCTCTCTAATTCTTCTTCATTCTTACCTTCTACCAGTCATTTATTCCTGTCTCTCTAGCCCTTCATTCATTCTTCCTTTCTTCCTATTCTTTATCTCTTTCTCTCTAACCCTCTCTTCCTTCATTATTTCTACCTTTCCTTCTCTCTTTCTCTCTAATTCTTCTTCATTCTTACTTTCTACCAGTCATTTATTCCTGTCTCTCTAGCCCTTCATTCATTCTTCCTTTCTTCCTATTCTTTATCTCTTTCTCTCTAACCCTCTCTTCCTTCATTATTTCTACCTTTCCTTCTCTCTTTCTCTCTAATTCTTCTTCATTCTTACTTTCTACCAGTCATTTATTCCTGTCTCTCTAGCCCTTCATTCATTCTTCCTTTCTTCCTATTCTTTATCTCTTTCTCTCTAACCCTCTCTTCCTTCATTATTTCTACCTTTCCTTCTCTCTTTCTCTCTAATTCTTCTTCATTCTTACTTTCTACCTTTCCGTCTCCCTTTCTCTCTAATTCTTCTTCATTCTTACTTTCTACCTTTCCTTCTCTCTTTCTCTCTAATTCTTCTTCATTCTTCCTTTCTACCAGTCATTTATTCCTGTCTCTCTAGCCCTTCATTCATTCTTCCTTTCTTCCTATTCTTTATCTCTTTCTCTCTAACCCTCTCTTCCTTCATTATTTCTACCTTTCCTTCTCTCTTTCTCTCTAATTCTTCTTCATTCTTCCTTTCTACCAGTCATTTATTCCTGTCTCTCTAGCCCTTCATTCATTCTTCCTTTCTTCCTATTCTTTATCTCTTTCTCTCTAACCCTCTCTTCCTTCATTATTTCTACCTTTCCTTCTCTCTTTCTCTCTAATTCTTCTTCATTCTTCCTTTCTACCAGTCATTTATTCCTGTCTCTCTAGCCCTTCATTCATTCTTCCTTTCTTCCTATTCTTTATCTCTTTCTCTCTAACCCTCTCTTCCTTCATTATTTCTACCTTTCCTTCTCTCTTTCTCTCTAATTCTTCTTTATTCTTACTTTCTACCTTTCCGTCTCCCTTTCTCTCTAATTCTTCTTCATTCTTACTTTCTACCTTTCCTTCTCTCTTTCTCTCTAATTCTTCTTCATTCTTCCTTTCTACCAGTCATTTATTCCTGTCTCTCTAGCCCTTCATTCATTCTTCCTTTCTTCCTATTCTTTATCTCTTTCTCTCTAACCCTCTCTTCCTTCATTATTTCTACATTTCCTTCTCTCTTTCTCTCTAATTCTTCTTCATTCTTCCTTTCTACCAGTCATTTATTCCTGTCTCTCTAGCCCTTCATTCATTCTTCCTTTCTTCCTATTCTTTAACTCTTTCTCTCTAACCCTCTCTTCCTTCATTATTTCTAACTTTCCTTCTCTCTTTCTCTCTAATTCTTCTTCATTCTTACTTTCTACCTTTCCTTCTCCCTTTCTCTCTAATTCTTCTTCATTCTTACTTTCTACCCTTCCTTCTCTCTTTCTCTCTAATTCTTCTTCATTCTTCCTTTCTACCAGTCATTTATTCCTGTCTCTCTAGCCCTTCATTCATTCTTCCTTTCTTCCTATTCTTTATCTCTTTCTCTCTAACCCTCTCTTCCTTCATTATTTCTACCTTTCCTTCTCTCTTTCTTTCTAATTCTTCTTCATTCTTACCTTCTACCAGTCATTTCTTCCTGTCTCTCTAGCCCTTCATTCATTCTTCCTTTCTTCCTATTCTTTATCTCTTTCTCTCTAACCCTCTTATTCCTTCATTATTTCTACCTTTCCTTCTCTCTTTCTCTCTAATTCTTCTTCATTCTTCCTTTCTAACAGTCATTTATTCCTGTCTCTCTAACCCTTCATTCATTTTATCCTTTCTTCCTATTCTTTATCTCTTTCTCTCTAACCCTCTCTTCCTTCATTATTTCTACCTTTCATTCTCTCTTTCTCTCTAATTCTTCTTCATTCTTCCTTTCTACCAGTCATTTATTCCTGTCTCTCTAGCCCTTCATTCATTCTTCCTTTCTTCCTATTCTTTATCTCTTTCTCTCTAACCCTCTCTTCCTTCATTATTTCTACCTTTCCTTCTCTCTTTCTCTCTAATTCTTCTTCATTCTTCCTTTCTACCAGTCATTTATTCCTGTCTCTCTAGCCCTTCATTCATTCTTCCTTTCTTCCTATTCTTTATCTCTTTCTCTCTAACCCTCTCTTCCTTCATTATTTCTACCTTTCCTTCTCTCTTTCTCTCTAATTCTTCTTCATTCTTACTTTCTACCAGTCATTTATTCTTGTCTCTCTAGCCCTTCATTCATTCTTCCTTTCTTCCTATTCTTTATCTCTTTCTCTCTAACCCTCTCTTCCTTCATTATTTCTACCTGTCCTTCTCTCTTTCTCTCTAATTCTTCTTCATTCTTACTTTCTACCTTTCCTTCTCCCTTTCTCTCTAATACTTCTTCATTCTTACTTTCTACCTTTCCCTCTCTCTTTCTCTCTAATTCTTCTTCATTCTTCCTTGCTACCAGTCATTTATTCCTGTCTCTCTAGCCCTTCATTCATTCTTCCTTTCTTCCAATTCTTTATCTCTTTCTCTCTAACCCTCTCTTCCTTCATTATTTCTACCTTTCCTTCTCTCTTTCTCTCTAATTCTTCTTCATTCTTACCTTCTACCAGTCATTTATTCCTGTCTCTCTAGCCCTTCATTCATTCTTCCTTTCTTCCTATTCTTTATCTCTTTCTCTCTAACCCTCTCTTCCTTCATTATTTCTACCTTTCCTTCTCTCTTTCTCTCTAATTCTTCTTCATTCTTACTTTCTACCACTCATTTATTCCTGTCTCTCTAGCCCTTCATTCATTCTTCCTTTCTTCCTATTCTTTATCTCTTTCTCTCTAACCCTCTCTTCCTTCATTATTTCTACCTTTCCTTCTCTCTTTCTCTCTAATTCTTCTTCATTCTTACTTTCTACCAGTCATTTATTCCTGTCTCTCTAGCCCTTCATTCATTCTCCCTTTCTTCCTATTCTTTATCTCTTTCTCTCTAACCCTCTGTTCCTTCATTATTTCTACCTTTCCTTCTCTCTTTCTCTCTAATTCTTCTTCATTCTTACTTTCTACCTTTCCGTCTCCCTTTCTCTCTAATTCTTCTTCATTCTTACTTTCTACCTTTCCTTCTCTCTTTCTCTCTAATTTTTCTTCATTCTTCCTTTCTACCAGTCATTTATTCCTGTCTCTCTAGCCCTTCATTCATTCTTCCTTTCTTCCTATTCTTTATCTCTTTCTCTCTAACCCTCTCTTCCTTCATTATTTCTACCTTTCCTTCTCTCTTTCTCTCTAATTCTTCTTCATTCTTCCTTTCTACCAGTCATTTATTCCTGTCTCTCTAGCCCTTCATTCATTCTTCCTTTCTTCCTATTCTTTATCTCTTTCTCTCTAACCCTCTCTTCCTTCATTATTTCTACCTTTCCTTCTCTCTTTCTCTCTAATTCTTCTTCATTCTTACTTTCTACCTTTCCTTCTCCCTTTCTCTCTAATTCTTCTTCATTCTTACTTTCTACCTTTCCTTCTCTCTTTCTCTCTAATTCTTCTTCATTCTTCCTTTCTACCAGTCATTTATTCCTGTCTCTCTAGCCCTTCATTCATTCTTCCTTTCTTCCTATTCTTTATCTCTTTCTCTCTAACCCTCTCTTCCTTCATTATTTCTACCTTTCCTTCTCTCTTTCTTTCTAATTCTTCTTCATTCTTACCTTCTACCAGTCATTTCTTCCTGTCTCTCTAGCCCTTCATTCATTCTTCCTTTCTTCCTATTCTTTATCTCTTTCTCTCTAACCCTCTCTTCCTTCATTATTTCTACCTTTCCTTCTCTCTTTCTCTCTAATTCTTCTTCATTCTTACTTTCTACCAGTCATTTATTCCTGTCTCTCTAGCCCTTCATTCATTCTTCCTTTCTTCCTATTCTTTATCTCTTTCTCTCTAACCCTCTCTTCCTTCATTATTTCTACCTTTCCTTCTCTCTTTCTCTCTAATTCTTCTTCATTTTTACTTTCTACCAGTCATTTATTCCTGTCTCTCTAGCCCTTCATTCATTCTTCCTTTCTTCCTATTCTTTATCTCTTTCTCTCTAACCCTCTCTTCCTTCATTATTTCTACCTTTCCTTCTCTCTTTCTCTCTAATTCTTCTTCATTCTTACTTTCTACCTTTCCTTCTCCCTTTCTCTCTAATACTTCTTCATTCTTACTTTCTACCTTTCCCTCTCTCTTTCTCTCTAATTCTTCTTCATTCTTCCTTGCTACCAGTCATTTATTCCTGTCTCTCTAGCCCTTCATTCATTCTTCCTTTCTTCCAATTCTTTATCTCTTTCTCTCTAACCCTCTCTTCCTTCATTATTTCTACCTTTCCTTCTCTCTTTCTCTCTAATTCTTCTTCATTCTTACCTTCTACCAGTCATTTATTCCTGTCTCTCTAGCCCTTCATTCATTCTTCCTTTCTTCCTATTCTTTATCTCTTTCTCTCTAACCCTCTCTTCCTTCATTATTTCTACCTTTCCTTCTCTCTTTCTCTCTAATTCTTCTTCATTCTTACTTTCTACCAGTCATTTATTCCTGTCTCTCTAGCCCTTCATTCATTCTTCCTTTCTTCCTATTCTTTATCTCTTTCTCTCTAACCCTCTCTTCCTTCATTATTTCTACCTTTCCTTCTCTCTTTCTCTCTAATTCTTCTTCATTCTTACTTTCTACCAGTCATTTATTCCTGTCTCTCTAGCCCTTCATTCATTCTTCCTTTCTTCCTATTCTTTATCTCTTTGTCTCTAACCCTCTCTTCCTTCATTATTTCTACCTTTCCTTCTCTCTTTCTCTCTAATTCTTCTTCATTCTTCCTTTCTACCAGTCATTTATTCCTGTCTCTCTAGCCCTTCATTCATTCTTCCTTTCTTCCTATTCTTTATCTCTTTCTCTCTAACCCTCTCTTCCTTCATTATTTCTACCTTTCATTCTCTCTTTCTCTCTAATTCTTCTTCATTCTTCCTTTCTACCAGTCATTTATTCCTGTCTCTCTAGCCCTTCATTCATTCTTCCTTTCTTCCTATTCTTTATCTCTTTCTCTCTAACCCTCTCTTCCTTCATTATTTCTACCTTTCCTTCTCTCTTTCTCTCTAATTCTTCTTCATTCTTCCTTTCTACCAGTCATTTATTCCTGTCTCTCTAGCCCTTCATTCATTCTTCCTTTCTTCCTATTCTTTATCTCTTTCTCTCTAACCCTCTCTTCCTTCATTATTTCTACCTTTCCTTCTCTCTTTCTCTCTAATTCTTCTTCATTCTTACTTTCTACCTTTCCGTCTCCCTTTCTCTCTAATTCTTCTTCATTCTTACTTTCTACCTTTCCTTCTCTCTTTCTCTCTAATTCTTCTTCATTCTTCCTTTCTACCAGTCATTTATTCCTGTCTCTCTAGCCCTTCATTCATTCTTCCTTTCTTCCTATTCTTTATCTCTTTCTCTCTAACCCTCTCTTCCTTCATTATTTCTACCTTTCCTTCTCTCTTTCTCTCTAATTCTTCTTCATTCTTCCTTTCTACCAGTCATTTATTCCTGTCTCTCTAGCCCTTCATTCATTCTTCCTTTCTTCCTATTCTTTATCTCTTTCTCTCTAACCCTCTCTTCCTTCATTATTTCTACCTTTCCTTCTCTCTTTCTCTCTAATTCTTCTTCATTCTTACTTTCTACCTTTCCTTCTCCCTTTCTGTCTAATTCTTCTTCATTCTTACTTTCTACCTTTCTTTCTCTCTTTCTCTCTAATTCTTCTTCATTCTTCCTTTCTACCAGTCATTTATTCCTGTCTCTCTAGCCCTTCATTCATTCTTCCTTTCTTCCTATTCTTTATCTCTTTCTCTCTAACCCTCTCTTCCTTCATTATTTCTACCTTTCCTTCTCTCTTTCTTTCTAATTCTTCTTCATTCTTACCTTCTACCAGTCATTTCTTCCTGTCTCTCTAGCCCTTCATTCATTCTTCCTTTCTTCCTATTCTTTATCTCTTTCTCTCTAACCCTCTCTTCCTTCATTATTTCTACCTTTCCTTCTCTCTTTCTCTCTAATTCTTCTTCATTCTTCCTTTCTACCAGTCATTTATTCCTGTCTCTCTAGCCCTTCATTCATTCTTCCTTTCTTCCTATTCTTTATCTCTTTCTCTCTAACCCTCTCTTCCTTCATTATTTCTACCTTTCCTTCTCTCTTTCTCTCTAATTCTTCTTCATTCTTCCTTTCTACCAGTCATTTATTCCTGTCTCTCTAGCCCTTCATTCATTCTTCCTTTCTTCCTATTCTTTATCTCTTTCTCTCTAACCCTCTCTTCCTTCATTATTTCTACCTTTCCTTCTCTCTTTCTCTCTAATTCTTCTTCATTCTTCCTTTCTACCAGTCATTTATTCCTGTCTCTCTAGCCCTTCATTCATTCTTCCTTTCTTCCTATTCTTTATCTCTTTCTCTCTAACCCTCTCTTCCTTCATTATTTCTACCTTTCCTTCTCTCTTTCTCTCTAATTCTTCTTCATTCTTCCTTTCTACCAGTCATTTATTCCTGTCTCTCTAGCCCTTCATTCATTCTTCCTTTCTTCCTATTCTTTATCTCTTTCTCTCTAACCCTCTCTTCCTTCATTATTTCTACCTTTCCTTCTCTCTATCTCTCTAATTCTTCTTCATTCTTACCTTCTACCAGTCATTTATTCCTGTCTCTCTAGCCCTTCATTCATTCTTTCTTTCTTCCTATTCTTTATCTCTTTCTCTCTAACCCTCTCTTCCTTCTTTATTTCTACCTTTCCTTCTCCCTTTCTCTCTAATTCTTCTTCATTCTTACTTTCTACCAGTCATTTATTCCTGTCTCTCTAGCCCTTCATTCATTCTTCCTTTCTTCCTATACTTTATCTCTTTCTCTCTAACCCTCTCTTCCTTCATTATTTCTACCTTTCCTTCTCTCTTTCTCTCTAATTCTTCTTCATTCTTCCTTTCTACCAGTCATTTATTCCTGTCTCTCTAGCCTTCCTTTCTTCCTATTCTTTATCTCTTTCTCTCTAACCCTCTCTTCCTTCATTATTTCTACCTTTCCTTCTCTCTTTCTCTCTAATTCTTCTTCATTCTTCCTTTCTACCAGTTATTTATTCCTGTCTCTCTAGCCCTTCATTCATTCTTCCTTTCTTCCTATTTATATCTCTTTCTCTCTAACCCTCTCTTCCTTCATTATTTCTACCTTTCCTTCTCTCTTTCTCTCTAATTCTTCTTCATTCTTCCTTTCTACCAGTCATTTATTCCTGTCTCTCTAGCCCTTCATTCATTCCTCCTTTCTTCCTATTCTTTATCTCTTTCTCTCTAACCCTCTCTTCCTTCATTATTTCTACCTTTCCTTCTCTCTTTCTCTCTAATTCTTCTTCATTCTTCCTTTCTACCAGTCATTTATTCCTGTCTCTCTAGCCCTTCATTCATTCTTCCTTTCTTCCTATTCTTTATCTCTTTCTCTCTAACCCTCTCTTCCTTCATTATTTCTACCTTTCCTTCTCTCTTTCTCTCTAATTCTTCTTCATTCTTACTTTCTACCAGTCATTTATTCCTGTCTCTCTAGCCCTTCATTCATTCTTCCTTTCTTCCTATTCTTTATCTCTTTCTCTCTAACCCTCTCTTCCTTCATTATTTCTACCTTTCCTTCTCTCTTTCTCTCTAATTCTTCTTCATTCTTCCTTTCTACCAGTCATTTATTCCTGTCTCTCTAGCCCTTCATTCATTCTTCCTTTCTTCCTATTCTTTATCTCTTTCTCTCTAACCCTCTCTTCCTTCATTATTTCTACCTTTCCTTCTCTCTTTCTCTCTAATTCTTCTTCATTCTTCCTTTCTACCAGTCATTTATTCCTGTCTCTCTAGCCCTTCATTTATTCTTCCTTTCTTCCTATTCTTTATCTCTTTCTCTCTAACCCTCTCTTCCTTCATTATTTCTACCTTTCCTTCTCTCTTTCTCTCTAATTCTTCTTCATTCTTACTTTCTACCAGTCATTTATTCCTGTCTCTCTAGCCCTTCATTCATTCTTCCTTTCTTCCTATTCTTTATCTCTTTCTCTCTAACCCTCTCTTCCTTCATTATTTCTACCTTTCCTTCTCTCTATCTCTCTAATTCTTCTTCATTCTTACCTTCTACCAGTCATTTATTCCTGTCTCTCTAGCCCTTCATTCATTCTTTCTTTCTTCCTATTCTTTATCTCTTTCTCTCTAACCCTCTCTTCCTTCATTATTTCTACCTTTCCTTCTCCCTTTCTCTCTAATTCTTCTTCATTCTTACTTTCTACCAGTCATTTATTCCTGTCTCTCTAGCCCTTCATTCATTCTTCCTTTCTTCCTATTCTTTATCTCTTTCTCTCTAACCCTCTCTTCCTTCATTATTTCTACCTTTCCTTCTCTCTTTCTCTCTAATTCTTCTTCATTCTTCCTTTCTACCAGTCATTTATTCCTGTCTCTCTAGCCTTCCTTTCTTCCTATTCTTTATCTCTTTCTCTCTAACCCTCTCTTCCTTCATTATTTCTACCTTTCCTTCTCTCTTTCTCTCTAATTCTTCTTCATTCTTCCTTTCTACCAGTTATTTATTCCTGTCTCTCTAGCCCTTCATTCATTCTTCCTTTCTTCCTATTCTTTATCTCTTTCTCTCTAACCCTCTCTTCCTTCATTATTTCTACCTTTCCTTCTCTCTTTCTCTCTAATTCTTCTTCATTCTTCCTTTCTACCAGTCATTTATTCCTGTCTCTCTAGCCCTTCATTCATTCCTCCTTTCTTCCTATTCTTTATCTCTTTCTCTCTAACCCTCTCTTCCTTCATTATTTCTACCTTTCCTTCTCTCTTTCTCTCTAATTCTTCTTCATTCTTCCTTTCTACCAGTCATTTATTCCTGTCTCTCTAGCCCTTCATTCATTCTTCCTTTCTTCCTATTCTTTATCTCTTTCTCTCTAACCCTCTCTTCCTTCATTATTTCTACCTTTCCTTCTCTCTTTCTCTCTAATTCTTCTTCATTCTTACTTTCTACCAGTCATTTATTCCTGTCTCTCTAGCCCTTCATTCATTCTTCCTTTCTTCCTATTCTTTATCTCTTTCTCTCTAACCCTCTCTTCCTTCATTATTTCTACCTTTCCTTCTCTCTATCTCTCTAATTCTTCTTCATTCTTACCTTCTACCAGTCATTTATTCCTGTCTCTCTAGCCCTTCATTCATTCTTTCTTTCTTCCTATTCTTTATCTCTTTCTCTCTAACCCTCTCTTCCTTCATTATTTCTACCTTTCCTTCTCCCTTTCTCTCTAATTCTTCTTCATTCTTACTTTCTACCAGTCATTTATTCCTGTCTCTCTAGCCTTCCTTTCTTCCTATTCTTTATCTCTTTCTCTCTAACCCTCTCTTCCTTCATTATTTCTACCTTTCCTTCTCTCTTTCTCTCTAATTCTTCTTCATTCTTCCTTTCTACCAGTTATTTATTCCTGTCTCTCTAGCCCTTCATTCATTCTTCCTTTCTTCCTATTCTTTATCTCTTTCTCTCTAACCCTCTCTTCCTTCATTATTTCTACCTTTCCTTCTCTCTTTCTCTCTAATTCTTCTTCATTCTTCCTTTCTACCAGTCATTTATTCCTGTCTCTCTAGCCCTTCATTCATTCCTCCTTTCTTCCTATTCTTTATCTCTTTCTCTCTAACCCTCTATTCCTTCATTATTTCTACCTTTCCTTCTCTCTTTCTCTCTAATTCTTCTTCATTCTTCCTTTCTACCAGTCATTTATTCCTGTCTCTCTAGCCCTTCATTCATTCTTCCTTTCTTCCTATTCTTTATCTCTTTCTCTCTAACCCTCTCTTCCTTCATTATTTCTACCTTTCCTTCTCTCTTTCTCTCTAATTCTTCTTCATTCTTACTTTCTACCAGTCATTTATTCCTGTCTCTCTAGCCCTTCATTCATTCTTCCTTTCTTCCTATTCTTTATCTCTTTCTCTCTAACCCTCTCTTCCTTCATTATTTCTACCTTTCCTTCTCTCTATCTCTCTAATTCTTCTTCATTCTTACCTTCTACCAGTCATTTATTCCTGTCTCTCTAGCCCTTCATTCATTCTTTCTTTCTTCCTATTCTTTATGTCTTTCTCTCTAACCCTCTCTTCCTTCATTATTTCTACCTTTCCTTCTCCCTTTCTCTCTAATTCTTCTTCATTCTTACTTTCTACCAGTCATTTATTCCTGTCTCTCTAGCCCTTCATTCATTCTTCCTTTCTTCCTATTCTTTATCTCTTTCTCTCTAACCCTCTCTTCCTTCATTATTTCTACCTTTCCTTCTCTCTTTCTCTCTAATTCTTCTTCATTCTTCCTTTCTGCCAGTCATTTATTCCTGTCTCTCTAGCCTTCCTTTCTTCCTATTCTTTATCTCTTTCTCTCTAACCCTCTCTTCCTTCATTATTTCTACCTTTCCTTCTCTCTTTCTCTCTAATTCTTCTTCATTCTTCCTTTCTACCAGTTATTTATTCCTGTCTCTCTAGCCCTTCATTCATTCTTCCTTTCTTCCTATTCTTTATCTCTTTCTCTCTAACCCTCTCTTCCTTCATTATTTCTACCTTTCCTTCTCCCTTTCTCTCTAATTCTTCTTCATTCTTACTTTCTACCAGTCATTTATTCCTGTCTCTCTAGCCCTTCATTCATTCTTTCTTTCTTCCTATTCTTTATCTCTTTCTCTCTAACCCTCTCTTCCTTCATTATTTCTACCTTTCCTTCTCCCTTTCTCTCTAATTCTTCTTCATTCTTACTTTCTACCAGTCATTTATTCCTGTCTCTCTAGCCCTTCATTCATTCTTCCTTTCTTCCTATTCTTTATCTCTTTCTCTCTAACCCTCTCTTCCTTCATTATTTCTACCTTTCCTTCTCTCTTTCTCTCTAATTCTTCTTCATTCTTCCTTTCTACCAGTCATTTATTCCTGTCTCTCTAGCCTTCCTTTCTTCCTATTCTTTATCTCTTTCTCTCTAACCCTCTCTTCCTTCATTATTTCTACCTTTCCTTCTCTCTTTCTCTCTAATTCTTCTTCATTCTTCCTTTCTACCAGTTATTTATTCCTGTCTCTCTAGCCCTTCATTCATTCTTCCTTTCTTCCTATTCTTTATCTCTTTCTCTCTAACCCTCTCTTCCTTCATTATTTCTACCTTTCCTTCTCTCTTTCTCTCTAATTCTTCTTCATTCTTACTTTCTACCAGTCATTTATTCCTGTCTCTCTAGCCCTTCATTCATTCTTCCTTTCTTCCTATTCTTTATCTCTTTCTCTCTAACCCTCTCTTCCTTCATTATTTCTACCTTTCCTTCTCTCTATCTCTCTAATTCTTCTTCATTCTTACCTTCTACCAGTCATTTATTCCTGTCTCTCTAGCCCTTCATTCATTCTTTCTTTCTTCCTATTCTTTATCTCTTTCTCTCTAACCCTCTCTTCCTTCATTATTTCTACCTTTCCTTCTCCCTTTCTCTCTAATTCTTCTTCATTCTTACTTTCTACCAGTCATTTATTCCTGTCTCTCTAGCCTTCCTTTCTTCCTATTCTTTATCTCTTTCTCTCTAACCCTCTCTTCCTTCATTATTTCTACCTTTCCTTCTCTCTTTCTCTCTAATTCTTCTTCATTCTTCCTTTCTACCAGTCATTTATTCCTGTCTCTCTAGCCCTTCATTCATTCTTCCTTTCTTCCTATTCTTTATCTCTTTCTCTCTAACCCTCTCTTCCTTCATTATTTCTACCTTTCCTTCTCTCTTTCTCTCTAATTCTTCTTCATTCTTACTTTCTACCTTTCCGTCTCCCTTTCTCTCTAATTCTTCTTCATTCTTACTTTCTACCTTTCCTTCTCTCTTTCTCTCTAATTCTTCTTCATTCTTCCTTTCTACCAGTCATTTATTCCTGTCTCTCTAGCCCTTCATTCATTCTTCCTTTCTTCCTATTCTTTATCTCTTTCTCTCTAACCCTCTCTTCCTTCATTATTTCTACCTTTCCTTCTCTCTTTCTCTCTAATTCTTCTTCATTCTTCCTTTCTACCAGTCATTTATTCCTGTCTCTCTAGCCCTTCATTCATTCTTCCTTTCTTCCTATTCTTTATCTCTTTCTCTCTAACCCTCTCTTCCTTCATTATTTCTACCTTTCCTTCTCTCTTTCTCTCTAATTCTTCTTCATTCTTACTTTCTACCTTTCCTTCTCCCTTTCTCTCTAATTCTTCTTCATTCTTACTTTCTACCTTTCTTTCTCTCTTTCTCTCTAATTCTTCTTCATTCTTCCTTTCTACCAGTCATTTATTCCTGTCTCTCTAGCCCTTCATTCATTCTTCCTTTCTTCCTATTCTTTATCTCTTTCTCTCTAACCCTCTCTTCCTTCATTATTTCTACCTTTCCTTCTCTCTTTCTTTCTAATTCTTCTTCATTCTTACCTTCTACCAGTCATTTCTTCCTGTCTCTCTAGCCCTTCATTCATTCTTCCTTTCTTCCTATTCTTTATCTCTTTCTCTCTAACCCTCTCTTCCTTCATTATTTCTACCTTTCCTTCTCTCTTTCTCTCTAATTCTTCTTCATTCTTCCTTTCTACCAGTCATTTATTCCTGTCTCTCTAGCCCTTCATTCATTCTTCCTTTCTTCCTATTCTTTATCTCTTTCTCTCTAACCCTCTCTTCCTTCATTATTTCTACCTTTCCTTCTCTCTTTCTCTCTAATTCTTCTTCATTCTTACTTTCTACCAGTCATTTATTCCTGTCTCTCTAGCCCTTCATTCATTCTTCCTTTCTTCCTATTCTTTATCTCTTTCTCTCTAACCCTCTCTTCCTTCATTATTTCTACCTTTCCTTCTCTCTTTCTCTCTAATTCTTCTTCATTCTTCCTTTCTACCAGTCATTTATTCCTGTCTCTCTAGCCCTTCATTCATTCTTCCTTTCTTCCTATTCTTTATCTCTTTCTCTCTAACCCTCTCTTCCTTCATTATTTCTACCTTTCCTTCTCTCTTTCTCTCTAATTCTTCTTCATTCTTCCTTTCTACCAGTCATTTATTCCTGTCTCTCTAGCCCTTCATTCATTCTTCCTTTCTTCCTATTCTTTATCTCTTTCTCTCTAACCCTCTCTTCCTTCATTATTTCTACCTTTCCTTCTCTCTTTCTCTCTAATTCTTCTTCATTCTTCCTTTCTACCAGTCATTTATTCCTGTCTCTCTAGCCCTTCATTCATTCTTCCTTTCTTCCTATTCTTTATCTCTTTCTCTCTAACCCTCTCTTCCTTCATTATTTCTACCTTTCCTTCTCTCTATCTCTCTAATTCTTCTTCATTCTTACCTTCTACCAGTCATTTATTCCTGTCTCTCTAGCCCTTCATTCATTCTTTCTTTCTTCCTATTCTTTATCTCTTTCTCTCTAACCCTCTCTTCCTTCTTTATTTCTACCTTTCCTTCTCCCTTTCTCTCTAATTCTTCTTCATTCTTACGTTCTTCCAGTCATTTATTCCTGTCTCTCTAGCCCTTCATTCATTCTTCCTTTCTTCCTATACTTTATCTCTTTCTCTCTAACCCTCTCTTCCTTCATTATTTCTACCTTTCCTTCTCTCTTTCTCTCTAATTCTTCTTCATTCTTCCTTTCTACCAGTCATTTATTCCTGTCTCTCTAGCCTTCCTTTCTTCCTATTCTTTATCTCTTTCTCTCTAACCCTCTCTTCCTTCATTATTTCTACCTTTCCTTCTCTCTTTCTCTCTAATTCTTCTTCATTCTTCCTTTCTACCAGTTATTTATTCCTGTCTCTCTAGCCCTTCATTCATTCTTCCTTTCTTCCTATTCTTTATCTCTTTCTCTCTAACCCTCTCTTCCTTCATTATTTCTACCTTTCCTTCTCTCTTTCTCTCTAATTCTTCTTCATTCTTCCTTTCTACCAGTCATTTATTCCTGTCTCTCTAGCCCTTCATTCATTCCTCCTTTCTTCCTATTCTTTATCTCTTTCTCTCTAACCCTCTCTTCCTTCATTATTTCTACCTTTCCTTCTCTCTTTCTCTCTAATTCTTCTTCATTCTTACTTTCTACCAGTCATTTATTCCTGTCTCTCTAGCCCTTCATTCATTCTTCCTTTCTTCCTATTCTTTATCTCTTTCTCTCTAACCCTCTCTTCCTTCATTATTTCTACCTTTCCTTCTCTCTTTCTCTCTAATTCTTCTTCATTCTTCCTTTCTACCAGTCATTTATTCCTGTCTCTCTAGCCCTTCATTCATTCTTCCTTTCTTCCTATTCTTTATCTCTTTCTCTCTAACCCTCTCTTCCTTCATTATTTCTACCTTTCCTTCTCTCTTTCTCTCTAATTCTTCTTCATTCTTCCTTTCTACCAGTCATTTATTCCTGTCTCTCTAGCCCTTCATTCATTCTTCCTTTCTTCCTATTCTTTATCTCTTTCTCTCTAACCCTCTCTTCCTTCATTATTTCTACCTTTCCTTCTCTCTTTCTCTCTAATTCTTCTTCATTCTTACTTTCTACCAGTCATTTATTCCTGTCTCTCTAGCCCTTCATTCATTCTTCCTTTCTTCCTATTCTTTATCTCTTTCTCTCTAACCCTCTCTTCCTTCATTATTTCTACCTTTCCTTCTCTCTATCTCTCTAATTCTTCTTCATTCTTACCTTCTACCAGTCATTTATTCCTGTCTCTCTAGCCCTTCATTCATTCTTTCTTTCTTCCTATTCTTTATCTCTTTCTCTCTAACCCTCTCTTCCTTCATTATTTCTACCTTTCCTTCTCCCTTTCTCTCTAATTCTTCTTCATTCTTACTTTCTACCAGTCATTTATTCCTGTCTCTCTAGCCCTTCATTCATTCTTCCTTTCTTCCTATTCTTTATCTCTTTCTCTCTAACCCTCTCTTCCTTCATTATTTCTACCTTTCCTTCTCTCTTTCTCTCTAATTCTTCTTCATTCTTCCTTTCTACCAGTCATTTATTCCTGTCTCTCTAGCCTTCCTTTCTTCCTATTCTTTATCTCTTTCTCTCTAACCCTCTCTTCCTTCATTATTTCTACCTTTCCTTCTCTCTTTCTCTCTAATTCTTCTTCATTCTTCCTTTCTACCAGTTATTTATTCCTGTCTCTCTAGCCCTTCATTCATTCTTCCTTTCTTCCTATTCTTTATCTCTTTCTCTCTAACCCTCTCTTCCTTCATTATTTCTACCTTTCCTTCTCTCTTTCTCTCTAATTCTTCTTCATTCTTCCTTTCTACCAGTCATTTATTCCTGTCTCTCTAGCCCTTCATTCATTCCTCCTTTCTTCCTATTCTTTATCTCTTTCTCTCTAACCCTCTCTTCCTTCATTATTTCTACCTTTCCTTCTCTCTTTCTCTCTAATTCTTCTTCATTCTTCCTTTCTACCAGTCATTTATTCCTGTCTCTCTAGCCCTTCATTCATTCTTCCTTTCTTCCTATTCTTTATCTCTTTCTCTCTAACCCTCTCTTCCTTCATTATTTCTACCTTTCCTTCTCTCTATCTCTCTAATTCTTCTTCATTCTTACCTTCTACCAGTCATTTATTCCTGTCTCTCTAGCCCTTCATTCATTCTTTCTTTCTTCCTATTCTTTATCTCTTTCTCTCTAACCCTCTCTTCCTTCATTATTTCTACCTTTCCTTCTCCCTTTCTCTCTAATTCTTCTTCATTCTTACTTTCTACCAGTCATTTATTCCTGTCTCTCTAGCCTTCCTTTCTTCCTATTCTTTATCTTTTTCTCTCTAACCCTCTCTTCCTTCATTATTTCTACCTTTCCTTCTCTCTTTCTCTCTAATTCTTCTTCATTCTTCCTTTCTACCAGTCATTTATTCCTGTCTCTCTAGCCCTTCATTCATTCTTCCTTTCTTCCTATTCTTTATCTCTTTCTCTCTAACCCTCTCTTCCTTCATTATTTCTACCTTTCCTTCTCTCTTTCTCTCTAATTCTTCTTCATTCTTACTTTCTACCTTTCCGTCTCCCTTTCTCTCTAATTCTTCTTCATTCTTACTTTCTACCTTTCCTTCTCTCTTTCTCTCTAATTCTTCTTCATTCTTCCTTTCTACCAGTCATTTATTCCTGTCTCTCTAGCCCTTCATTCATTCTTCCTTTCTTCCTATTCTTTATCTCTTTCTCTCTAACCCTCTCTTCCTTCATTATTTCTACCTTTCCTTCTCTCTTTCTCTCTAATTCTTCTTCATTCTTCCTTTCTACCAGTCATTTATTCCTGTCTCTCTAGCCCTTCATTCATTCTTCCTTTCTTCCTATTCTTTATCTCTTTCTCTCTAACCCTCTCTTCCTTCATTATTTCTACCTTTCCTTCTCTCTTTCTCTCTAATTCTTCTTCATTCTTACTTTCTACCTTTCCTTCTCCCTTTCTCTCTAATTCTTCTTCATTCTTACTTTCTACCTTTCTTTCTCTCTTTCTCTCTAATTCTTCTTCATTCTTCCTTTCTACCAGTCATTTATTCCTGTCTCTCTAGCCCTTCATTCATTCTTCCTTTCTTCCTATTCTTTATCTCTTTCTCTCTAACCCTCTCTTCCTTCATTATTTCTACCTTTCCTTCTCTCTTTCTTTCTAATTCTTCTTCATTCTTACCTTCTACCAGTCATTTCTTCCTGTCTCTCTAGCCCTTCATTCATTCTTCCTTTCTTCCTATTCTTTATCTCTTTCTCTCTAACCCTCTCTTCCTTCATTATTTCTACCTTTCCTTCTCTCTTTCTCTCTAATTCTTCTTCATTCTTCCTTTCTACCAGTCATTTATTCCTGTCTCTCTAGCCCTTCATTCATTCTTCCTTTCTTCCTATTCTTTATCTCTTTCTCTCTAACCCTCTCTTCCTTCATTATTTCTACCTTTCCTTCTCTCTTTCTCTCTAATTCTTCTTCATTCTTACTTTCTACCAGTCATTTATTCCTGTCTCTCTAGCCCTTCATTCATTCTTCCTTTCTTCCTATTCTTTATCTCTTTCTCTCTAACCCTCTCTTCCTTCATTATTTCTACCTTTCCTTCTCTCTTTCTCTCTAATTCTTCTTCATTCTTCCTTTCTACCAGTCATTTATTCCTGTCTCTCTAGCCCTTCATTCATTCTTCCTTTCTTCCTATTCTTTATCTCTTTCTCTCTAACCCTCTCTTCCTTCATTATTTCTACCTTTCCTTCTCTCTTTCTCTCTAATTCTTCTTCATTCTTCCTTTCTACCAGTCATTTATTCCTGTCTCTCTAGCCCTTCATTCATTCTTCCTTTCTTCCTATTCTTTATCTCTTTCTCTCTAACCCTCTCTTCCTTCATTATTTCTACCTTTCCTTCTCTCTTTCTCTCTAATTCTTCTTCATTCTTCCTTTCTACCAGTCATTTATTCCTGTCTCTCTAGCCCTTCATTCATTCTTCCTTTCTTCCTATTCTTTATCTCTTTCTCTCTAACCCTCTCTTCCTTCATTATTTCTACCTTTCCTTCTCTCTATCTCTCTAATTCTTCTTCATTCTTACCTTCTACCAGTCATTTATTCCTGTCTCTCTAGCCCTTCATTCATTCTTTCTTTCTTCCTATTCTTTATCTCTTTCTCTCTAACCCTCTCTTCCTTCTTTATTTCTACCTTTCCTTCTCCCTTTCTCTCTAATTCTTCTTCATTCTTACGTTCTTCCAGTCATTTATTCCTGTCTCTCTAGCCCTTCATTCATTCTTCCTTTCTTCCTATACTTTATCTCTTTCTCTCTAACCCTCTCTTCCTTCATTATTTCTACCTTTCCTTCTCTCTTTCTCTCTAATTCTTCTTCATTCTTCCTTTCTACCAGTCATTTATTCCTGTCTCTCTAGCCTTCCTTTCTTCCTATTCTTTATCTCTTTCTCCTAACCCTCTCTTCCTTCATTATTTCTACCTTTCCTTCTCTCTTTCTCTCTAATTCTTCTTCATTCTTCCTTTCTACCAGTTATTTATTCCTGTCTCTCTAGCCCTTCATTCATTCTTCCTTTCTTCCTATTCTTTATCTCTTTCTCTCTAACCCTCTCTTCCTTCATTATTTCTACCTTTCCTTCTCTCTTTCTCTCTAATTCTTCTTCATTCTTCCTTTCTACCAGTCATTTATTCCTGTCTCTCTAGCCCTTCATTCATTCTTCCTTTCTTCCTATTCTTTATCTCTTTCTCTCTAACCCTCTCTTCCTTCATTATTTCTACCTTTCCTTCTCTCTTTCTCTCTAATTCTTCTTCATTCTTCCTTTCTACCAGTCATTTATTCCTGTCTCTCTAGCCCTTCATTCATTCTTCCTTTCTTCCTATTCTTTATCTCTTTCTCTCTAACCCTCTCTTCCTTCATTATTTCTACCTTTCCTTCTCTCTTTCTCTCTAATTCTTCTTCATTCTTACTTTCTACCAGTCATTTATTCCTGTCTCTCTAGCCCTTCATTCATTCTTCCTTTCTTCCTATTCTTTATCTCTTTCTCTCTAACCCTCTCTTCCTTCATTATTTCTACCTTTCCTTCTCTCTTTCTCTCTAATTCTTCTTCATTCTTCCTTTCTACCAGTCATTTATTCCTGTCTCTCTAGCCCTTCATTCATTCTTCCTTTCTTCCTATTCTTTATCTCTTTCTCTCTAACCCTCTCTTCCTTCATTATTTCTACCTTTCCTTCTCTCTTTCTCTCTAATTCTTCTTCATTCTTCCTTTCTACCAGTCATTTATTCCTGTCTCTCTAGCCCTTCATTCATTCTTCCTTTCTTCCTATTCTTTATCTCTTTCTCTCTAACCCTCTCTTCCTTCATTATTTGTACCTTTCCTTCTCTCTTTCTCTCTAATTCTTCTTCATTCTTACTTTCTACCAGTCATTTATTCCTGTCTCTCTAGCCCTTCATTCATTCTTCCTTTCTTCCTATTCTTTATCTCTTTCTCTCTAACCCTCTCTTCCTTCATTATTTCTACCTTTCCTTCTCTCTATCTCTCTAATTCTTCTTCATTCTTACCTTCTACCAGTCATTTATTCCTGTCTCTCTAGCCCTTCATTCATTCTTTCCTTTCTTCCTATTCTTTATCTCTTTCTCTCTAACCCTCTCTTCCTTCATTATTTCTACCTTTCCTTCTCCCTTTCTCTCTAATTCTTCTTCATTCTTACTTTCTACCAGTCATTTATTCCTGTCTCTCTAGCCCTTCATTCATTCTTCCTTTCTTCCTATTCTTTATCTCTTTCTCTCTAACCCTCTCTTCCTTCATTATTTCTACCTTTCCTTCTCTCTTTCTCTCTAATTCTTCTTCATTCTTCCTTTCTACCAGTCATTTATTCCTGTCTCTCTAGCCTTCCTTTCTTCCTATTCTTTATCTCTTTCTCTCTAACCCTCTCTTCCTTCATTATTTCTACCTTTCCTTCTCTCTTTCTCTCTAATTCTTCTTCATTCTTCCTTTCTACCAGTTATTTATTCCTGTCTCTCTAGCCCTTCATTCATTCTTCCTTTCTTCCTATTCTTTATCTCTTTCTCTCTAACCCTCTCTTCCTTCATTATTTCTACCTTTCCTTCTCTCTTTCTCTCTAATTCTTCTTCATTCTTCCTTTCTACCAGTCATTTATTCCTGTCTCTCTAGCCCTTCATTCATTCCTCCTTTCTTCCTATTCTTTATCTCTTTCTCTCTAACCCTCTCTTCCTTCATTATTTCTACCTTTCCTTCTCTCTTTCTCTCTAATTCTTCTTCATTCTTCCTTTCTACCAGTCATTTATTCCTGTCTCTCTAGCCCTTCATTCATTCTTCCTTTCTTCCTATTCTTTATCTCTTTCTCTCTAACCCTCTCTTCCTTCATTATTTCTACCTTTCCTTCTCTCTTTCTCTCTAATTCTTCTTCATTCTTACTTTCTACCAGTCATTTATTCCTGTCTCTCTAGCCCTTCATTCATTCTTCCTTTCTTCCTATTCTTTATCTCTTTCTCTCTAACCCTCTCTTCCTTCATTATTTCTACCTTTCCTTCTCTCTATCTCTCTAATTCTTCTTCATTCTTACCTTCTACCAGTCATTTATTCCTGTCTCTCTAGCCCTTCATTCATTCTTTCTTTCTTCCTATTCTTTATCTCTTTCTCTCTAACCCTCTCTTCCTTCATTATTTCTACCTTTCCTTCTCCCTTTCTCTCTAATTCTTCTTCATTCTTACTTTCTACCAGTCATTTATTCCTGTCTCTCTAGCCTTCCTTTCTTCCTATTCTTTATCTCTTTCTCTCTAACCCTCTCTTCCTTCATTATTTCTACCTTTCCTTCTCTCTTTCTCTCTAATTCTTCTTCATTCTTCCTTTCTACCAGTTATTTATTCCTGTCTCTCTAGCCCTTCATTCATTCTTCCTTTCTTCCTATTCTTTATCTCTTTCTCTCTAACCCTCTCTTCCTTCATTATTTCTACCTTTCCTTCTCTCTTTCTCTCTAATTCTTCTTCATTCTTCCTTTCTACCAGTCATTTATTCCTGTCTCTCTAGCCCTTCATTCATTCCTCCTTTCTTCCTATTCTTTATCTCTTTCTCTCTAACCCTCTATTCCTTCATTATTTCTACCTTTCCTTCTCTCTTTCTCTCTAATTCTTCTTCATTCTTCCTTTCTACCAGTCATTTATTCCTGTCTCTCTAGCCCTTCATTCATTCTTCCTTTCTTCCTATTCTTTATCTCTTTCTCTCTAACCCTCTCTTCCTTCATTATTTCTACCTTTCCTTCTCTCTTTCTCTCTAATTCTTCTTCATTCTTACTTTCTACCAGTCATTTATTCCTGTCTCTCTAGCCCTTCATTCATTCTTCCTTTCTTCCTATTCTTTATCTCTTTCTCTCTAACCCTCTCTTCCTTCATTATTTCTACCTTTCCTTCTCTCTATCTCTCTAATTCTTCTTCATTCTTACCTTCTACCAGTCATTTATTCCTGTCTCTCTAGCCCTTCATTCATTCTTTCTTTCTTCCTATTCTTTATGTCTTTTTCTCTAACCCTCTCTTCCTTCATTATTTCTACCTTTCCTTCTCCCTTTCTCTCTAATTCTTCTTCATTCTTACTTTCTACCAGTCATTTATTCCTGTCTCTCTAGCCCTTCATTCATTCTTCCTTTCTTCCTATTCTTTATCTCTTTCTCTCTAACCCTCTCTTCCTTCATTATTTCTACCTTTCCTTCTCTCTTTCTCTCTAATTCTTCTTCATTCTTCCTTTCTGCCAGTCATTTATTCCTGTCTCTCTAGCCTTCCTTTCTTCCTATTCTTTATCTCTTTCTCTCTAACCCTCTCTTCCTTCATTATTTCTACCTTTCCTTCTCTCTTTCTCTCTAATTCTTCTTCATTCTTCCTTTCTACCAGTTATTTATTCCTGTCTCTCTAGCCCTTCATTCATTCTTCCTTTCTTCCTATTCTTTATCTCTTTCTCTCTAACCCTCTCTTCCTTCATTATTTCTACCTTTCCTTCTCCCTTTCTCTCTAATTCTTCTTCATTCTTACTTTCTACCAGTCATTTATTCCTGTCTCTCTAGCCCTTCATTCATTCTTTCTTTCTTCCTATTCTTTATCTCTTTCTCTCTAACCCTCTCTTCCTTCATTATTTCTACCTTTCCTTCTCCCTTTCTCTCTAATTCTTCTTCATTCTTACTTTCTACCAGTCATTTATTCCTGTCTCTCTAGCCCTTCATTCATTCTTCCTTTCTTCCTATTCTTTATCTCTTTCTCTCTAACCCTCTCTTCCTTCATTATTTCTACCTTTCCTTCTCTCTTTCTCTCTAATTCTTCTTCATTCTTCCTTTCTACCAGTCATTTATTCCTGTCTCTCTAGCCTTCCTTTCTTCCTATTCTTTATCTCTTTCTCTCTAACCCTCTCTTCCTTCATTATTTCTACCTTTCCTTCTCTCTTTCTCTCTAATTCTTCTTCATTCTTCCTTTCTACCAGTTATTTATTCCTGTCTCTCTAGCCCTTCATTCATTCTTCCTTTCTTCCTATTCTTTATCTCTTTCTCTCTAACCCTCTCTTCCTTCATTATTTCTACCTTTCCTTCTCTCTTTCTCTCTAATTCTTCTTCATTCTTACTTTCTACCAGTCATTTATTCCTGTCTCTCTAGCCCTTCATTCATTCTTCCTTTCTTCCTATTCTTTATCTCTTTCTCTCTAACCCTCTCTTCCTTCATTATTTCTACCTTTCCTTCTCTCTATCTCTCTAATTCTTCTTCATTCTTACCTTCTACCAGTCATTTATTCCTGTCTCTCTAGCCCTTCATTCATTCTTTCTTTCTTCCTATTCTTTATCTCTTTCTCTCTAACCCTCTCTTCCTTCATTATTTCTACCTTTCCTTCTCCCTTTCTCTCTAATTCTTCTTCATTCTTACTTTCTACCAGTCATTTATTCCTGTCTCTCTAGCCTTCCTTTCTTCCTATTCTTTATCTCTTTCTCTCTAACCCTCTCTTCCTTCATTATTTCTACCTTTCCTTCTCTCTTTCTCTCTAATTCTTCTTCATTCTTCCTTTCTACCAGTCATTTATTCCTGTCTCTCTAGCCCTTCATTCATTCTTCCTTTCTTCCTATTCTTTATCTCTTTCTCTGTAACCCTCTCTTCCTTCATTATTTCTACCTTTCCTTCTCTCTTTCTCTCTAATTCTTCTTCATTCTTACTTTCTACCTTTCCTTCTCCCTTTCTCTCTAATTCTTCTTCATTCTTACTTTCTACCTTTCTTTCTCTCTTTCTCTCTAATTCTTCTTCATTCTTCCTTTCTACCAGTCATTTATTCCTGTCTCTCTAGCCCTTCATTCATTCTTCCTTTCTTCCTATTCTTTATCTCTTTCTCTCTAACCCTCTCTTCCTTCATTATTTCTACCTTTCCTTCTCTCTTTCTTTCTAATTCTTCTTCATTCTTACCTTCTACCAGTCATTTCTTCCTGTCTCTCTAGCCCTTCATTCATTCTTCCTTTCTTCCTATTCTTTATCTCTTTCTCTCTAACCCTCTCTTCCTTCATTATTTCTACCTTTCCTTCTCTCTTTCTCTCTAATTCTTCTTCATTCTTCCTTTCTACCAGTCATTTATTCCTGTCTCTCTAGCCCTTCATTCATTCTTCCTTTCTTCCTATTCTTTATCTCTTTCTCTCTAACCCTCTCTTCCTTCATTATTTCTACCTTTCCTTCTCTCTTTCTCTCTAATTCTTCTTCATTCTTACTTTCTACCAGTCATTTATTCCTGTCTCTCTAGCCCTTCATTCATTCTTCCTTTCTTCCTATTCTTTATCTCTTTCTCTCTAACCCTCTCTTCCTTCATTATTTCTACCTTTCCTTCTCTCTTTCTCTCTAATTCTTCTTCATTCTTCCTTTCTACCAGTCATTTATTCCTGTCTCTCTAGCCCTTCATTCATTCTTCCTTTCTTCCTATTCTTTATCTCTTTCTCTCTAACCCTCTCTTCCTTCATTATTTCTACCTTTCCTTCTCTCTTTCTCTCTAATTCTTCTTCATTCTTCCTTTCTACCAGTCATTTATTCCTGTCTCTCTAGCCCTTCATTCATTCTTCCTTTCTTCCTATTCTTTATCTCTTTCTCTCTAACCCTCTCTTCCTTCATTATTTCTACCTTTCCTTCTCTCTTTCTCTCTAATTCTTCTTCATTCTTCCTTTCTACCAGTCATTTATTCCTGTCTCTCTAGCCCTTCATTCATTCTTCCTTTCTTCCTATTCTTTATCTCTTTCTCTCTAACCCTCTCTTCCTTCATTATTTCTACCTTTCCTTCTCTCTATCTCTCTAATTCTTCTTCATTCTTACCTTCTACCAGTCATTTATTCCTGTCTCTCTAGCCCTTCATTCATTCTTTCTTTCTTCCTATTCTTTATCTCTTTCTCTCTAACCCTCTCTTCCTTCTTTATTTCTACCTTTCCTTCTCCCTTTCTCTCTAATTCTTCTTCATTCTTACGTTCTTCCAGTCATTTATTCCTGTCTCTCTAGCCCTTCATTCATTCTTCCTTTCTTCCTATACTTTATCTCTTTCTCTCTAACCCTCTCTTCCTTCATTATTTCTACCTTTCCTTCTCTCTTTCTCTCTAATTCTTCTTCATTCTTCCTTTCTACCAGTCATTTATTCCTGTCTCTCTAGCCTTCCTTTCTTCCTATTCTTTATCTCTTTCTCTCTAACCCTCTCTTCCTTCATTATTTCTACCTTTCCTTCTCTCTTTCTCTCTAATTCTTCTTCATTCTTCCTTTCTACCAGTTATTTATTCCTGTCTCTCTAGACCTTCATTCATTCTTCCTTTCTTCCTATTCTTTATCTCTTTCTCTCTAACCCTCTCTTCCTTCATTATTTCTACCTTTCCTTCTCTCTTTCTCTCTAATTCTTCTTCATTCTTCCTTTCTACCAGTCATTTATTCCTGTCTCTCTAGCCCTTCATTCATTCCTCCTTTCTTCCTATTCTTTATCTCTTTCTCTCTAACCCTCTCTTCCTTCATTATTTCTACCTTTCCTTCTCTCTTTCTCTCTAATTCTTCTTCATTCTTCCTTTCTACCAGTCATTTATTCCTGTCTCTCTAGCCCTTCATTCATTCTTCCTTTCTTCCTATTCTTTATCTCTTTCTCTCTAACCCTCTCTTCCTTCATTATTTCTACCTTTCCTTCTCTCTTTCTCTCTAATTCTTCTTCATTCTTACTTTCTACCAGTCATTTATTCCTGTCTCTCTAGCCCTTCATTCATTCTTCCTTTCTTCCTATTCTTTATCTCTTTCTCTCTAACCCTCTCTTCCTTCATTATTTCTACCTTTCCTTCTCTCTTTCTCTCTAATTCTTCTTCATTCTTCCTTTCTACCAGTCATTTATTCCTGTCTCTCTAGCCCTTCATTCATTCTTCCTTTCTTCCTATTCTTTATCTCTTTCTCTCTAACCCTCTCTTCCTTCATTATTTCTACCTTTCCTTCTCTCTTTCTCTCTAATTCTTCTTCATTCTTCCTTTCTACCAGTCATTTATTCCTGTCTCTCTAGCCCTTCATTCATTCTTCCTTTCTTCCTATTCTTTATCTCTTTCTCTCTAACCCTCTCTTCCTTCATTATTTCTACCTTTCCTTCTCTCTTTCTCTCTAATTCTTCTTCATTCTTACTTTCTACCAGTCATTTATTCCTGTCTCTCTAGCCCTTCATTCATTCTTCCTTTCTTCCTATTCTTTATCTCTTTCTCTCTAACCCTCTCTTCCTTCATTATTTCTACCTTTCCTTCTCTCTATCTCTCTAATTCTTCTTCATTCTTACCTTCTACCAGTCATTTATTCCTGTCTCTCTAGCCCTTCATTCATTCTTTCTTTCTTCCTATTCTTTATCTCTTTCTCTCTAACCCTCTCTTCCTTCATTATTTCTACCTTTCCTTCTCCCTTTCTCTCTAATTCTTCTTCATTCTTACTTTCTACCAGTCATTTATTCCTGCCCTTCATTCATTCTTCCTTTCTTCCTATTCTTTATCTCTTTCTCTCTAACCCTCTCTTCCTTCATTATTTCTACCTTTCCTTCTCTCTTTCTCTCTAATTCTTCTTCATTCTTCCTTTCTACCAGTCATTTATTCCTGTCTCTCTAGCCTTCCTTTCTTCCTATTCTTTATCTCTTTCTCTCTAACCCTCTCTTCCTTCATTATTTCTACCTTTCCTTCTCTCTTTCTCTCTAATTCTTCTTCATTCTTCCTTTCTACCAGTTATTTATTCCTGTCTCTCTAGCCCTTCATTCATTCTTCCTTTCTTCCTATTCTTTATCTCTTTCTCTCTAACCCTCTCTTCCTTCATTATTTCTACCTTTCCTTCTCTCTTTCTCTCTAATTCTTCTTCATTCTTCCTTTCTACCAGTCATTTATTCCTGTCTCTCTAGCCCTTCATTCATTCCTCCTTTCTTCCTATTCTTTATCTCTTTCTCTCTAACCCTCTCTTCCTTCATTATTTCTACCTTTCCTTCTCTCTTTCTCTCTAATTCTTCTTCATTCTTCCTTTCTACCAGTCATTTATTCCTGTCTCTCTAGCCCTTCATTCATTCTTCCTTTCTTCCTATTCTTTATCTCTTTCTCTCTAACCCTCTCTTCCTTCATTATTTCTACCTTTCCTTCTCTCTTTCTCTCTAATTCTTCTTCATTCTTACTTTCTACCAGTCATTTATTCCTGTCTCTCTAGCCCTTCATTCATTCTTCCTTTCTTCCTATTCTTTATCTCTTTCTCTCTAACCCTCTCTTCCTTCATTATTTCTACCTTTCCTTCTCTCTATCTCTCTAATTCTTCTTCATTCTTACCTTCTACCAGTCATTTATTCCTGTCTCTCTAGCCCTTCATTCATTCTTTCTTTCTTCCTATTCTTTATCTCTTTCTCTCTAACCCTCTCTTCCTTCATTATTTCTACCTTTCCTTCTCCCTTTCTCTCTAATTCTTCTTCATTCTTACTTTCTACCAGTCATTTATTCCTGTCTCTCTAGCCTTCCTTTCTTCCTATTCTTTATCTCTTTCTCTCTAACCCTCTCTTCCTTCATTATTTCTACCTTTCCTTCTCTCTTTCTCTCTAATTCTTCTTCATTCTTCCTTTCTACCAGTTATTTATTCCTGTCTCTCTAGCCCTTCATTCATTCTTCCTTTCTTCCTATTCTTTATCTCTTTCTCTCTAACCCTCTCTTCCTTCATTATTTCTACCTTTCCTTCTCTCTTTCTCTCTAAATCTTCTTCATTCTTCCTTTCTACCAGTCATTTATTCCTGTCTCTCTAGCCCTTCATTCATTCTTCCTTTCTTCCTATTCTTTATCTCTTTCTCTCTAACCCTCTCTTCCTTCATTATTTCTACCTTTCCTTCTCTCTTTCTCTCTAATTCTTCTTCATTCTTACTTTCTACCAGTCATTTATTCCTGTCTCTCTAGCCCTTCATTCATTCTTCCTTTCTTCCTATTCTTTATCTCTTTCTCTCTAACCCTCTCTTCCTTCATTATTTTCTACCTTTTCCTTCTCTCTATCTCTCTAATTCTTCTTCATTCTTACCTTCTACCAGTCATTTATTCCTGTCTCTCTAGCCCTTCATTCATTCTTTCTTTCTTCCTATTCTTTATCTCTTTCTCTCTAACCCTCTCTTCCTTCATTATTTTCTACCTTTCCTTCTCCCTTTCTCTCTAATTCTTCTTCATTCTTACTTTCTACCAGTCATTTATTCCTGTCTCTCTAGCCCTTCATTCATTCTTCCTTTCTTCCTATTCTTTATCTCTTTCTCTCTGACCCTCTCTTCCTTCATTATTTCTACCTTTCCTTCTCCCTTTCTCTCTAATTCTTCTTCATTCTTCCTTTCTGCCAGTCATTTATTCCTGTCTCTCTAGCCTTCCTTTCTTCCTATTCTTTATCTCTTTCTCTCTAACCCTCTCTTCCTTCATTATTTCTACCTTTCCTTCTCTCTTTCTCTCTAATTCTTCTTCATTCTTCCTTTCTACCAGTTATTTATTCCTGTCTCTCTAGCCCTTCATTCATTCTTCCTTTCTTCCTATTCTTTATCTCTTTCTCTCTAACCCTCTCTTCCTTCATTATTTCTACCTTTCCTTCTCCCTTTCTCTCTAATTCTTCTTCATTCTTACTTTCTACCAGTCATTTATTCCTGTCTCTCTAGCCCTTCATTCATTCTTTCTTTCTTCCTATTCTTTATCTCTTTCTCTCTAACCCTCTCTTCCTTCATTATTTTCTACCTTTCCTTCTCCCTTTCTCTCTAATTCTTCTTCATTCTTACTTTCTACCAGTCATTTATTCCTGTCTCTCTAGCCCTTCATTCATTCTTCCTTTCTTCCTATTCTTTATCTCTTTCTCTCTAACCCTCTCTTCCTTCATTATTTCTACCTTTCCTTCTCTCTTTCTCCTAATTCTTCTTCATTCTTCCTTTCTACCAGTCATTTATTCCTGTCTCTCTAGCCTACCTTTCTTCCTATTCTTTATCTCTTTCTCTCTAACCCTCTCTTCCTTCATTATTTCTACCTTTCCTTCTCTCTTTCTCTCTAATTCTTCTTCATTCTTCCTTTCTACCAGTTATTTATTCCTGTCTCTCTAGCCCTTCATTCATTCTTCCTTTCTTCCTATTCTTTATCTCTTTCTCTCTAACCCTCTCTTCCTTCATTATTTTCTACCTTTCCTTCTCTCTTTCTCTCTAATTCTTCTTCATTCTTACTTTCTACCAGTCATTTATTCCTGTCCTCTCTAGCCCTTCATTCATTCTTTCTTTCTTCCTATTCTTTATCTCTTTCTCTCTAACCCTCTCTTCCTTCATTATTTCTACCTTTTCCTTCTCCCTTTCCTCTCTAATTCTTCTTCATTCTTACTTTTCTACCAGTCATTTATTCCTGTCTCTCTAGCCTTCCCTTTCTTCCTATTCTTTATCTCTTTCTCTCTAACCCTCTCTTCCTTCATTATTTCTACCTTTCCTTCTCTCTTTCTCTCTAATTCTTCTTCATTCTTCCTTTCTACCAGTTATTTATTCCTGTCTCTCTAGCCCTTCATTCATTCTTCCTTTCTTCCTATTCTTTATCTCTTTCTCTCTAACCCTCTCTTCCTTCATTATTTCTACCTTTCCTTCTCTCTTTCTCTCTAATTCTTCTTCATTCTTCCTTTCTACCAGTCATTTATTCCTGTCTCTCTAGCCCTTCATTCATTCCTCCTTTCTTCCTATTCTTTATCTCTTTCTCTCTAACCCTCTCTTCCTTCATTATTTCTACCTTTCCTTCTCTCTTTCTCTCTAATTCTTCTTCATTCTTCCTTTCTACCAGTCATTTATTCCTGTCTCTCTAGCCCTTCATTCATTCTTCCTTTCTACCTATTCTTTATCTCTTTCTCTCTAACCCTCTCTTCCTTCATTATTTCTACCTTTCCTTCTCTCTTTCTCTCTAAATCTTCTTCATTCTTCCTTTCTACCAGTCATTTATTCCTGTCTCTCTAGCCCTTCATTCATTCTTCCTTTCTTCCTATTCTTTATCTCTTTCTCTCTAACCCTCTCTTCCTTCATTATTTCTACCTTTCCTTCTCTCTTTCTCTCTAATTCTTCTTCATTCTTACTTTCTACCAGTCATTTATTCCTGTCTCTCTAGCCCTTCATTCATTCTTCCTTTCTTCCTATTCTTTATCTCTTTCTCTCTAACCCTCTCTTCCTTCATTATTTCTACCTTTCCTTCTCTCTATCTCTCTAATTCTTCTTCATTCTTACCTTCTACCAGTCATTTATTCCTGTCTCTCTAGCCCTTCATTCATTCTTTCTTTCTTCCTATTCTTTATCTCTTTCTCTCTAACCCTCTCTTCCTTCATTATTTCTACCTTTCCTTCTCCCTTTCTCTCTAATTCTTCTTCATTCTTACTTTCTACCAGTCATTTATTCCTGTCTCTCTAGCCCTTCATTCATTCTTCCTTTCTTCCTATTCTTTATCTCTTTCTCTCTGACCCTCTCTTCCTTCATTATTTCTACCTTTCCTTCTCCCTTTCTCTCTAATTCTTCTTCATTCTTCCTTTCTGCCAGTCATTTATTCCTGTCTCTCTAGCCTTCCTTTCTTCCTATTCTTTATCTCTTTCTCTCTAACCCTCTCTTCCTTCATTATTTCTACCTTTCCTTCTCTCTTTCTCTCTAATTCTTCTTCATTCTTCCTTTCTACCAGTTATTTATTCCTGTCTCTCTAGCCCTTCATTCATTCTTCCTTTCTTCCTATTCTTTATCTCTTTCTCTCTAACCCTCTCTTCCTTCATTATTTCTACCTTTCCTTCTCCCTTTCTCTCTAATTCTTCTTCATTCTTACTTTCTACCAGTCATTTATTCCTGTCTCTCTAGCCCTTCATTCATTCTTTCTTTCTTCCTATTCTTTATCTCTTTCTCTCTAACCCTCTCTTCCTTCATTATTTCTACCTTTCCTTCTCCCTTTCTCTCTAATTCTTCTTCATTCTTACTTTCTACCAGTCATTTATTCCTGTCTCTCTAGCCCTTCATTCATTCTTCCTTTCTTCCTATTCTTTATCTCTTTCTCTCTAACCCTCTCTTCCTTCATTATTTCTACCTTTCCTTCTCTCTTTCTCTCTAATTCTTCTTCATTCTTCCTTTCTACCAGTCATTTATTCCTGTCTCTCTAGCCTACCTTTCTTCCTATTCTTTATCTCTTTCTCTCTAACCCTCTCTTCCTTCATTATTTCTACCTTTCCTTCTCTCTTTCTCTCTAATTCTTCTTCATTCTTCCTTTCTACCAGTTATTTATTCCTGTCTCTCTAGCCCTTCATTCATTCTTCCTTTCTTCCTATTCTTTATCTCTTTCTCTCTAACCCTCTCTTCCTTCATTATTTCTACCTTTCCTTCTCTCTTTCTCTCTAATTCTTCTTCATTCTTACTTTCTACCAGTCATTTATTCCTGTCTCTCTAGCCCTTCATTCATTCTTTCTTTCTTCCTATTCTTTATCTCTTTCTCTCTAACCCTCTCTTCCTTCATTATTTCTACCTTTCCTTCTCCCTTTCTCTCTAATTCTTCTTCATTCTTACTTTCTACCAGTCATTTATTCCTGTCTCTCTAGCCTTCCTTTCTTCCTATTCTTTATCTCTTTCTCTCTAACCCTCTCTTCCTTCATTATTTCTACCTTTCCTTCTCTCTTTCTCTCTAATTCTTCTTCATTCTTCCTTTCTACCAGTTATTTATTCCTGTCTCTCTAGCCCTTCATTCATTCTTCCTTTCTTCCTATTCTTTATCTCTTTCTCTCTAACCCTCTCTTCCTTCATTATTTCTACCTTTCCTTCTCTCTTTCTCTCTAATTCTTCTTCATTCTTCCTTTCTACCAGTCATTTATTCCTGTCTCTCTAGCCCTTCATTCATTCCTCCTTTCTTCCTATTCTTTATCTCTTTCTCTCTAACCCTCTCTTCCTTCATTATTTCTACCTTTCCTTCTCTCTTTCTCTCTAATTCTTCTTCATTCTTCCTTTCTACCAGTCATTTATTCCTGTCTCTCTAGCCCTTCATTCATTCTTCCTTTCTACCTATTCTTTATCTCTTTCTCTCTAACCCTCTCTTCCTTCATTATTTCTACCTTTCCTTCTCTCTTTCTCTCTAATTCTTCTTCATTCTTACTTTCTACCAGTCATTTATTCCTGTCTCTCTAGCCCTTCATTCATTCTTCCTTTCTTCCTATTCTTTATCTCTTTCTCTCTAACCCTATCTTCCTTCATTATTTCTACCTTTCCTTCTCTCTATCTCTCTAATTCTTCTTCATTCTTACCTTCTACCAGTCATTTATACCTGTCTCTCTAGCCCTTCATTCATTCTTTCTTTCTTCCTATTCTTTATCTCTTTCTTTCTAACCCTCACTTCCTTCATTATTTCTACCTTTCCTTCTCCCTTTCTCTCTAATTCTTCTTCATTCTTACTTTCTACCAGTCATTTATTCCTGTCTCTCTAGCCCTTCATTCATTCTTCCTTTCTTCCTATTCTTTATCTCTTTCTCTCTAACCCTCTTTTCCTTCATTATTTCTACCTTTCCTTCTCTCTTTCTCTCTAATTCTTCTTCATTCTTACCTTCTACCAGTCATTTATTCCTGTCTCTCTAGCCTTCCTTTCTTCCTATTCTTTATCTCTTTCTCTCTAACCCTCTCTTCCTTCATTATTTCTACCTTTCCTTCTCCCTTTCTCTCTAATTCTTCTTCATTCTTACTTTCTACCAGTCATTTATTCCTGTCTCTCTAGCCCTTCATTCATTCTTCCTTTCTTCCTATTCTTTATCTCTTTCTCTCTAACCCTCTTTTCCTTCATTATTTCTACCTTTCCTTCTCTCTTTCTCTCTAATTCTTCTTCATTCTTCCTTTCTACCAGTCATTTATTCCTGTCTCTCTAGCCTTCCTTTCTTCCTATTCTTTATCTCTTTCTCTCTAACCCTCTCTTCCTTCATTATTTCTACCTTTCCTTCTCTCTTTCTCTCTAATTCTTCTTCATTCTTCCTTTCTACCAGTTATTTATTCCTGTCTCTCTAGCCCTTCATTCATTCTTCCTTTCTTCCTATTCTTTATCTCTTTCTCTCTAACCCTCTCTTCCTTCATTATTTCTACCTTTCCTTCTCTCTTTCTCTCTAATTCTTCTTCATTCTTCCTTTCTACCAGTCATTTATTCCTGTCTCTCTAGCCCTTCATTCATTCCTCCTTTCTTCCTATTCTTTATCTCTTTCTCTCTAACCCTCTCTTCCTTCATTATTTCTACCTTTCCTTCTCTCTTTCTCTCTAATTCTTCTTCATTCTTCCTTTCTACCAGTCATTTATTCCTGTCTCTCTAGCCCTTCATTCATTCTTCCTTTCTTCCTATTCTTTATCTCTTTCTCTCTAACCCTCTCTTCCTTCATTATTTCTACCTTTCCTTCTCTCTTTCTCTCTAATTCTTCTTCATTCTTACTTTCTACCAGTCATTTATTCCTGTCTCTCTAGCCCTTCATTCATTCTTCCTTTCTTCCTATTCTTTATCTCTTTCTCTCTAACCCTCTCTTCCTTCATTATTTCTACCTTTCCTTCTCTCTTTCTCTCTAATTCTTCTTCATTCTTCCTTTCTACCAGTCATTTATTCCTGTCTCTCTAGCCCTTCATTCATTCTTCCTTTCTTCCTATTCTTTATCTCTTTCTCTCTAACCCTCTCTTCCTTCATTATTTCTACCTTTCCTTCTCTCTTTCTCTCTAATTCTTCTTCATTCTTCCTTTCTACCAGTCATTTATTCCTGTCTCTCTAGCCCTTCATTCATTCTTCCTTTCTTCCTATTCTTTATCTCTTTCTCTCTAACCCTCTCTTCCTTCATTATTTCTACCTTTCCTTCTCTCTTTCTCTCTAATTCTTCTTCATTCTTCCTTTCTACCAGTCATTTATTCCTGTCTCTCTAGCCCTTCATTCATTCTTCCTTTCTTCCTATTCTTTATCTCTTTCTCTCTAACCCTCTCTTCCTTCATTATTTCTACCTTTCCTTCTCTCTTTCTCTCTAATTCTTCTTCATTCTTCCTTTCTACCAGTCATTTATTCCTGTCTCTCTAGCCCTTCATTCATTCTCCCTTTCTTCCTATTCTTTATCTCTTTGTCTCTAACCCTCTCTTCCTTCATTATTTCTACCTTTCCTTCTCTCTTTCTCTCTAATTCTTCTTCATTCTTCCTTTCTACCAGTCATTTATTCCTGTCTCTCTAGCCCTTCATTCATTCTTCCTTTCTTCCTATTCTTTATCTCTTTCTCTCTAACCCTCTCTTCCTTCATTATTTCTACCTTTCCTTCTCTCCTTCGCTCTAATTCTTCTTCATTCTTCCTTTCTACCAGTCATTTATTCCTGTCTCTCTAGCCCTTCATTCATTCTTCCTTTCTTCCTATTCTTTATCTCTTTCTCTCTAACCCTCTCTTCCTTCATTATTTCTACCTTTCCTTCTCTCTTTCTCTCTAATTCTTCTTCATTCTTCCTTTCTACCAGTCATTTATTCCTGTCTCTCTAGCCCTTCATTCATTCTTCCTTTCTTCCTATTCTTTATCTCTTTCTCTCTAACCCTCACTTCCTTCATTATTTCTACCTTTCCTTCTCTCTTTCTCTCTAATTCTTCTTCATTCTTCCTTTCTACCAGTCATTTATTCCTGTCTCTCTAGCCATTCATTCATTCTTCCTTTCTTCCTATTCTTTATCTCTTTCTCTCTAACCCTCTCTTCCTTCATTATTTCTACCTTTCCTTCTCTCTTTCTCTCTAATTCTTCTTCATTCTTCCTTTCTACCAGTCATTTATTCCTGTCTCTCTAGCCCTTCATTCATTCTTCCTTTCTTCCTATTCTTTATCTCTTTCTCTCTAACCCTCTCTTTCTTCATTATTTCTACCTTTCCTTCTCTCTTTCTCTCTAATTCTTCTTCATTTTTCCTTTCTACCAGTCATTTATTCCTGTCTCTCTAGCCCTTCATTCATTCTTCCTTTCTTCCTATTCTTTATCTCTTTCTCTCTAACCCTCTCTTCCTTCATTATTTCTACCTTTCCTTCTCTCTTTCTCTCTAATTCTTCTTCATTCTTCCTTTCTACCAGTCATTTATTCCTGTCTCTCTAGCCCTTCATTCATTCTTCCTTTCTTCCTATTCTTTATCTCTTTCTCTCTAACCCTCTCTTTCTTCATTATTTCTACCTTTCCTTCTCTCTTTCTCTCTAATTCTTCTTCATTCTTCCTTTCTACCAGTCATTTATTCCTGTCTCTGTAGCCCTTCATTCATTCTTCCTTTCTTCCTATTTTTATCTCTTTCTCTCTAACCCTCTCTTCCTTCATTATTTCTACCTTTCCTTCTCTCTTTCTCTCTAATTCTTCTTCATTCTTCCTTTCTACCAGTCATTTATTCCTGTCTCTCTAGCTCTTCATTCATTCTTCCTTTCCTCCTATTCTTTATCTCTTTCTCTCTAACACTCTCTTCCTTCATTATTTCTACCTTTCCTTCTCTCTTTCTCTCTAATTCTTCTTCATTCTTCCTTTCTACCAGTCATTTATTCCTGTCTCTCTAGCCCTTCATTCATTCTTCCTTTCTTCCTATTCTTTATCTCTTTCTCTCTAACCCTCTCTTCCTTCATTATTTCTACCTTTCCTTCTCTCTTTCTCTCTAATTCTTCTTCATTCTTCCTTTCTACCAGTCATTTATTCCTGTCTCTCTAGCCCTTCATTCATTCTTCCTTTCTTCCTATTCTTTATCTCTTTCTCTCTAACCCTCTCTTTCTTCATTATTTCTACCTTTCCTTCTCTCTTTCTCTCTAATTCTTCTTCATTCTTCCTTTCTACCAGTCATTTATTCCTGTCTCTCTAGCCCTTCATTCATTCTTCCTTTCTTCCTATTCTTTATCTCTTTCTCTCTAACCCTCTCTTCCTTCATTATTTCTACCTTTCCTTCTCTCTTTCTCTCTAATTCTTCTTCATTCTTCCTTTCTACCAGTCATTTATTCCTGTCTCTCTAGCCCTTCATTCATTCTTCCTTTCTTCCTATTCTTTATCTCTTTCTCTCTAACCCTCTCTTCCTTCATTATTTCTACCTTTCCTTCTCTCTTTCTCTCTAATTCTTCTTCATTCTTCCTTTCTACCAGTCATTTATACCTGTCTCTCTAGCCCTTCATTCATTCTTCCTTTCTTCCTATTCTTTATCTCTTTCTCTCTAACCCTCTCTTCCTTCATTATTTCTACCTTTCCTTCTCTCTTTCTCTCTAATTCTTCTTCATTCTTCCTTTCTACCAGTCATTTATTCCTGTCTCTCTAGCCCTTCATTCATTCTTCCTTTCTTCCTATTCTTTATCTCTTTCTCTCTAACCCTCACTTCCTTCATTATTTCTACCTTTCCTTCTCTCTTTCTCTCTAATTCTTCTTCATTCTTCCTTTCTACCAGTCATTTATTCCTGTCTCTCTAGCCCTTCATTCATTCTTCCTTTCTTCCTATTCTTTATCTCTTTCTCTCTAACCCTCTCTTCCTTCATTATTTCTACATTTCCTTCTCTCTTTCTCTCTAATTCTTCTTCATTCTTCCTTTCTACCAGTCATTTATTCCTGTCTCTCTAGCCCTTCATTCATTCTTCCTTTCTTCCTATTCTTTATCTCTTTCTCTCTAACCCTCTCTTCCTTCATTATTTCTACCTTTCCTTCTCTCTTTCTCTCTAATTCTTCATCATTCTTCCTTTCTACCAGTCATTTATTCCTGTCTCTCTAGCCCTTCATTCATTCTTCCTTTCTTCCTATTCTTTATCTCTTTCTCTCTAACCCTCTCTTCCTTCATTATTTCTACCTTTCCTTCTCTCTTTCTCTCTAATTCTTCTTCATTCTTCCTTTCTACCAGTCATTTATTCCTGTCTCTCTAGCCCTTCATTCATTCTTCCTTTCTTCCTATTCTTTATCTCTTTCTCTCTAACCCTCTCTTCCTTCATTATTTCTACCTTTCCTTCTCTCTTTCTCTCTAATTCTTCTTCATTCTTCCTTTCTACCAGTCATTTATTCCTGTCTCTCTAGCCCTTCATTCATTCTTCCTTTCTTCCTATTCTTTATCTCTTTCTCTCTAACCCTCTCTTCCTTCATTATTTCTACCTTTCCTTCTCTCTTTCTCTCTAATTCTTCTTCATTCTTCCTTTCTACCAGTCATTTATTCCTGTCTCTCTAGCCCTTCATTCATTCTTCCTTTCTTCCTATTCTTTATCTCTTTCTCTCTAACCCTCTCTTCCTTCATTATTTCTACATTTCCTTCTCTCTTTCTCTCTAATTCTTCTTCATTCTTCCTTTCTACCAGTCATTTATTCCTGTCTCTCTAGCCCTTCATTCATTCTTCCTTTCTTCCTATTCTTTATCTCTTTCTCTCTAACCCTCTCTTCCTTCATTATTTCTACCTTTCCTTCTCTCTT
>OZ038505.1:9336938-9421485 GCA_964036315.1 Acanthosepion esculentum | reverse complement strand
CTTTTCTTCCTTTCTACCTCATTATTCCTGTCTCTCTAGCCCTTCATTCATTCTTCCTTTCTTCCTATTCTTTATCTCTTTCTCTCTAACCCTCTCTTTCTTCATTATTTCTACCTTTCCTTCTCTCTTTCTCTCTAATTCTTCTTCATTCTTCCTTTCTACCAGTCATTTATTCCCGTCTCTCTAGCCCTTCATTCATTCTTCCTTTCTTCCTATTCTTTATCTCTTTCTCTCTAACCCTCTCTTCCTTCATTATTTCTACCTTTCCTTCTCTCTTTCTCTCTAATTCTTCTTCATTCTTCCTTTCTACCAGTCATTTATTCCTGTCTCTCTAGCCCTTCATTCATTCTTCCTTTCTTCCTATTCTTTATCTCTTTCTCTCTAACCCTCTCTTCCTTCATTATTTCTACCTTTCCTTCTCTCTTTCTCTCTAATTCTTCTTCATTCTTCCTTTCTACCAGTCATTTATTCCTGTCTCTCTAGCCCTTCATTCATTCTTCCTTTCTTCCTATTCTTTATCTCTTTCTCTCTAACCCTCTCTTCCTTCATTATTTCTACCTTTCCTTCTCTCTTTCTCTCTAATTCTTCTTCATTCTTCCTTTCTACCAGTCATTTATTCCTGTCTCTCTAGCCCTTCATTCATTCTTCCTTTCTTCCTATTCTTTATCTCTTTCTCTCTAACCCTCTCTTCCTTCATTATTTCTACCTTTCCTTCTCTCTTTCTCTCTAATTCTTCTTCATTCTTCCTTTCTACCAGTCATTTATTCCTGTCTCTCTAGCCCTTCATTCATTCTTCCTTTCTTCCTATTCTTTATCTCTTTCTCTCTAACCCTCTCTTCCTTCATTATTTCTACCTTTCCTTCTCTCTTTCTCTCTAATTCTTCTTCATTCTTCCTTTCTACCAGTCATTTATTCCTGTCTCTCTAGCCCTTCATTCATTCTTCCTTTCTTCCTATTCTTTATCTCTTTCTCTCTAACCCTCTCTTCCTTCATTATTTCTACCTTTCCTTCTCTCTTTCTCTCTAATTCTTCTTCATTCTTACTTTCTACCAGTCATTTATTCCTGTCTCTCTAGCCCTTCATTCATTCTTCCTTTCTTCCTATTCTTTATCTCTTTCTCTCTAACCCTCTCTTCCTTCATTATTTCTACCTTTCCTTCTCTCTTTCTCTCTAATTCTTCTTCATTCTTCCTTTCTACCAGTCATTTATTCCTGTCTCTCTAGCCCTTCATTCATTCTTCCTTTCTTCCTATTCTTTATCTCTTTCTCTCTAACCCTCTCTTCCTTCATTATTTCTACCTTTCCTTCTCTCTTTCTCTCTAATTCTTCTTCATTCTTCCTTTCTACCAGTCATTTATTCCTGTCTCTCTAGCCCTTCATTCATTCTTCCTTTCTTCCTATTCTTTATCTCTTTCTCTCTAACCCTCTCTTCTTCATTATTTCTACCTTTCCTTCTCTCTTTCTCTCTAATTCTTCTTCATTCTTACTTTCTACCAGTTATATATTCCTGTCTCTCTAGCCCTTCATTCATTCTTCCTTTCTTCCTATTCTTTATCTCTTTCTCTCTAACCCTCTCTTCCTTCATTATTTCTACCTTTCCTTCTCTCTTTCTCTCTAATTCTTCTTCATTCTTCCTTTCTACCAGTCATTTATTCCTGTCTCTCTAGCCCTTCATTCATTCTTCCTTTCTTCCTATTCTTTATCTCTTTCTCTCTAACCCTCTCTTCCTTCATTATTTCTACCTTTCCTTCTCTCTTTCTCTCTAATTCTTCTTCATTCTTCCTTTCTACCAGTCATTTATTCCTGTCTCTCTAGCCCTTCATTCATTCTTCCTTTCTTCCTATTCTTTATCTCTTTCTCTCTAACCCTCTCTTCCTTCATTATTTCTACCTTTCCTTCTCTCTTTCTCTCTAATTCTTCTTCATTCTTCCTTTCTACCAGTCATTTATTCCTGTCTCTCTAGCCCTTCATTCATTCTTCCTTTCTTCCTATTCTTTATCTCTTTCTCTCTAACCCTCACTTCCTTCATTATTTCTACCTTTCCTTCTCTCTTTCTCTCTAATTCTTCTTCATTCTTCCTTTCTACCAGTCATTTATTCCTGTCTCTCTAGCCCTTCATTCATTCTTCCTTTCTTCCTATTCTTTATCTCTTTCTCTCTAACCCTCTCTTCCTTCATTATTTCTACCTTTCCTTCTCTCTTTCTCTCTAATTCTTTTTCATTCTTCCTTTCTACCAGTCATTCATTCCTGTCTCTCTAGCCCTTCATTCATTCTTCCTTTCTTCCTATTCTTTATCTCTTTCTCTCTAACCCTCTCTTCCTTCATTATTTCTACCTTTCCTTCTCTCTTTCTCTCTAATTCTTCTTCATTCTTCCTTTCTACCAGTCATTTATTCCTGTCTCTCTAGCCCTTCATTCATTCTTCCTTTCTTCCTATTCTTTATCTCTTTCTCTCTAACCCTCTCTTCCTTCATTATTTCTACCTTTCCTTCTCTCTTTCTCTCTAATTCTTCTTCATTCTTCCTTTCTACCAGTCATTTATTCCTGTCTCTCTAGCCCTTCATTCATTCTTCCTTTCTTCCTATTCTTTATCTCTTTCTCTCTAACCCTCTCTTCCTTCATTATTTCTACCTTTCCTTCTCTCTTTCTCTCTAATTCTTCTTCATTCTTCCTTTCTACCAGTCATTTATTCCTGTCTCTCTAGCCCTTCATTCATTCTTCCTTTCTTCCTATTCTTTATCTCTTTCTCTCTAACCCTCTCTTCCTTCATTATTTCTACCTTTCCTTCTCTCTTTCTCTCTAATTCTTCTTCATTCTTCCTTTCTACCAGTCATTTATTCCTGTCTCTCTAGCCCTTCATTCATTCTTCCTTTCTTCCTATTCTTTATCTCTTTGTCTCTAACCCTCTCTTCCTTCATTATTTCTACCTTTCCTTCTCTCTTTCTCTCTAATTCTTCTTCATTCTTCCTTTCTACCAGTCATTTATTCCTGTCTCTCTAGCCCTTCATTCATTCTTCCTTTCTTCCTATTCTTTATCTCTTTCTCTCTAACCCTCTCTTCCTTCATTATTTCTACCTTTCCTTCTCTCTTTCTCTCTAATTCTTCTTCATTCTTCCTTTCTACCAGTCATTTATTCCTGTCTCTCTAGCCCTTCATTCATTCTTCCTTTCTTCCTATTCTTTATCTCTTTCTCTCTAACCCTCTCTTCCTTCATTATTTCTACCTTTCCTTCTCTCTTTCTCTCTAATTCTTCTTCATTCTTCCTTTCTACCAGTTATATATTCCTGTCTCTCTAGCCCTTCATTCATTCTTCCTTTCTTCCTATTCTTTATCTCTTTCTCTCTAACCCTCTCTTCCTTCATTATTTCTACCTTTCCTTCTCTCTTTCTCTCTAATTCTTCTTCATTCTTCCTTTCTACCAGTCATTTATTCCTGTCTCTCTAGCCCTTCATTCATTCTTCCTTTCTTCCTATTCTTTATCTCTTTCTCTCTAACCCTCTCTTCCTTCATTATTTCTACCTTTCCTTCTCTCTTTCTCTCTAATTCTTCTTCATTCTTACTTTCTACCAGTCATTTATTCCTGTCTCTCTAGCCCTTCATTCATTCTTCCTTTCTTCCTATTCTTTATCTCTTTCTCTCTAACCCTCTCTTCCTTCATTATTTCTACCTTTCCTTCTCTCTTTCTCTCTAATTCTTCTTCATTCTTCCTTTCTACCAGTCATTTATTCCTGTCTCTCTAGCCCTTCATTCATTCTTCCTTTCTTCCTATTCTTTATCTCTTTCTCTCTAACCCTCTCTTCCTTCATTATTTCTACCTTTCCTTCTCTCTTTCTCTCTAATTCTTCTTCATTCTTCCTTTCTACCAGTCATTTATTCCTGTCTCTCTAGCCCTTCATTCATTCTTCCTTTCTTCCTATTCTTTATCTCTTTCTCTCTAACCCTCTCTTCCTTCATTATTTCTACCTTTCCTTCTCTCTTTCTCTCTAATTCTTCTTCATTCTTCCTTTCTACCAGTCATTTATTCCTGTCTCTCTAGCCCTTCATTCATTCTTCCTTTCTTCCTATTCTTTATCTCTTTCTCTCTAACCCTCTCTTCCTTCATTATTTCTACCTTTCCTTCTCTCTTTCTCTCTAATTCTTCTTCATTCTTACTTTCTACCTTTCCTTCTCCCTTTCTCTCTAATTCTTCTTCATTCTTACTTTCTACCTTTCCTTCTCTCTTTCTCTCTAATTCTTCTTCATTCTTACTTTCTACCAGTCATTTATTTCTCTCTCTTATTTGTTCTTCGTCCTTCTTTTCTACCACTTTCTTATGTCTTTCTCATTCATTCTCCGTCCATGACGTCAGCTGCTTATTGTAATGGAATTAAAATATTAGCTGTTTCCATATGAGGAAACTTTAGGCATTCATTTATTGTTGCTTTTGTTTGAAATTTATATGATTTTTCTCTTAAAACAATTTTCTCTAAAAAATTGTTTTCTCACGCCCAACAGCCCTTAACACTGAGTTCAGTAATTATAGGTTTTTCTTTCCCTGAAGTGGTACATCTGCATCTTGATTAAGACCTTCATTCTCTCTTCTACTATCCATTTTACCTGTTCCTTTTTGAATTCCTCTAGTGATATGGTTTCTGTTATCTAGCGCAGTTCTTTGTTTGCGATTCTGTAACGCCAGTCCACGAGGTTGGATGGAGAATATTTCGATCAGAGGTTTTAGACGTTCGAAAAATTCGTTTCCTATCTATGAATTGTCAGGAAGTCATTGGAAAGTGACTCGTGTTGTAACTTCTTCTATGGTTTTCAGATCAGATTTATTCTTCGAGCAATTTGATATTTAAGGCTAGAAACGCGAGTCTACCATCTTATTTAAACTATTGTAGAAAAGATGAACGCATATATTTTCCCAGAGTCTTTCTAAGACAATGAATGTAACATGTCAATTTGGAATTTGAATTCAGCTACATTGCAACATTATTCTCGGCCTTTGCATTACTCCGCATATTATCCCGTCTTTGTCACCCCTATTTTTCTCTCTCTGTCATATATATATATATATATATATATATATATATATATATATATATATATATATATATATATATACATATATTGTAAGCAATGTTTCTTTCATAGAAGTTTCATTTAATGTAACGGACAAGTAAAATTTCATAAGAAAACTCTCTCTGGAGTTGGGATGTCGAAGGCGACATCAATCTGCTATATATATGACAAATTTATATTAATTCTCTCTCTCTCACTATATATATATATATATATATATATATATATATATATATATATATATATATATATATATATACACGGAGGGAGAGATAGAGATAGAGAGTGAGAAAGACAGAGAGTAATACAGGGAGAGAGTGAATTAATACAAATATAAAATTTGTCACTGACCAAGTTGATATCACCTTCAGTATCCAGACTCAGAATGGATAGATACAGACGGGTACAGAGTTTGTCTACATCAGCTTGTTTGGTGCGACCAGAGCATTAACTAGGAAGAGGCTGATCTGGCCATCGTTTTTGCTTTTGGTACATTGCATTTGTTTTCTTTTTGTAGGTTCTTTACCGATGCAATGTGTGTATTATGATTTTATTTGCAGTTCTTCACCCACTTGAAATTCCCTTTAGAATTTGATGGTTTCTTTATTACTGAATAGATTTTTATTATTTCTTTCATGTTCTTTGACACAGATCCCCATCCAGTCTTCTGTAGTTTCCGGGTATCTTTGAAGACCATTTTTTGTGATTTTATGATTGTACTACACGTACTATTATTATTATTATTATTATTATTATTATTATTATTATTATTATTGTTGTTGTTGTCGTTGTTTTATTTGCTTTTTGTTTTTCTTTAAGGCATGGGCTACAAGGGATTCCTTCAATGTGTCTATCGGAAGATTTCAAGGTCCTTTTATTTTCATAGTTCTTTGAAGACTTTTTTTGCTAAAATAAAGAAAAGATACAGGCAAAAAAGAAAAGAAAAAAGATCACACACATTTTACATAGATAAAACCCTTCGTTAGTTGTGGGTTGTACTTGCAAGTACAATTTTTTGGTAACTCTTTAATGCTAGGGCTACCAAAAATCACTTCAATGTGTCTATCGGAAAATTATCCAATCAATCCGAGGGCTTTGAGTACAACTGGAAATTATTGATGTCCTCATGTTCCACATTTTTGAGATTTCATTTTTAAGGTCCTTTAATTTCCATTGTTTTTTGAAGATCTTCAAAGATACATTGCAGTCAGCAGGGACTGCCAGATCAATAAGGAATCGAATTTTGTTTTTGTGGTCTCTAATCACGATGTCTGGGCGATTAGCTTTCCTTGTTCTGTCTGTGTGTATTGTAAAGTCCCATAAAATTGTTACAGGATCTATTTTCCTAACCGGGTCTGAGTGGTGTTCCTACTATTATCTTGCAGTTTCCTTTCCCTAAGCGTTGTAGATTTTTCAGTGCAGATATTGGCACACCCTTGCCGTGTTTTATATTAAGTGCTCAGCTTGATACAATTTGGTCAATTGTTGTAGGATATCTATCACATAATTTGCATTTTGGACTAACTCAATTTGTCAGTACCTGTGCTTGGGAATTTCTAGTTAGCAAACATTCGTCCGGTGCAGTAGGCATAAAACTTTCAGTTTCAGCTGTTAACTCTGCACTAAGCAGCTACAGATGGGCACGAGGTTTGTCTACATCAGCTTCTTTGGTACTAGCAGAAATCCCAGTGTAGGTATTGGCCCACTCTGTCATGCCGTGTTTTATATTCAGTGGGTGCCAGTAACGTGCAACTTGATTCGAGATGGTCAATTGTTTCTGGATATTTATCACAGAATCTACATTTGAGGTTAACACAATTTTTCGGTAAATATGCTTGATTATTTCAAGTTAACAAGCATTGGTCCTGTGCAGCAAGAATAAAACGTTCGGTTTCAGCTTTTAACCCTGCACTCTGTAGCCACTTATGAGTACGGGGTTTGTCGACATCGGCGTCTTTGGTCCGAGTATTGACCGTGAAGAAGTTTATCTTGCCATCGTTTTTGTATCTGGTCGTTTGTATTTGATTTTGCTTTCTTTATTTTTAGCATGTTGCAGCTTCACTCGGTGTATTGTGCTTTGCTTATATTTTTTCACCAACTTGAAACTTCATTTTCAACTTGTTGGCTTCCTTTATTACTGAATAAAGTCGCTTAGTACTTTCATGTTCTTTGACAGAGAACATCATCTAGTCGTCTGTTCTTTCTAGTTATCTTAGAAGGCCAATTGCTGTAATTTTGTAAGACAATTCTAGTTGAACTAATTCTCTGCCGCTTCGGATCTGGGTACATACAGACGATTGGCATCAGCCTTGGGATGGTGCATGTGGTGGCAGGTGATCAGCTTTCTCGTTCGGCGTCCATTCACTTAATGTCAGCTATTGTCAAGAATGTTTCAACTGTATTGCACCGCAGGGACAGCCAAGGTGTTCATGGCTGATATTCAGCTCGGTATTATGTGCCAGACGCACACGCCTTTCTTAACTTCTTCATTTGTGTATGCTGCATCCCATCTCTTTCGCTAATTCGAAGGGACATATAAGCTTCTTCTTGTTCCAGTTCCCTAATCATTGCGCCAAAATCTAAATCTATTCAGTGTGATTCTGTACTTCTCCCTTTCTTGAATGTTACTTTTGCACATTTATCTAATCCGAAATCCATACATATGTTGTCACTGAAGTATTTTACAATATTGAGGAGGCCCTTCAACTCATTGTCGTCTTTGGCAAAGAGTTTGAGATCATCCATGTAGAGTAGGTGAGTGAGTACTTTCGGGTTTAATTTTTAAGCATAGTTATTATTGTTTATTTCCTGTGTAAGGAGGATTAAGGGCATACAAAACAGAAGTGATGACATGTATCTTCCTTGAAAGATTCGTTGTCGGATATTTTATTATTATTATTATTATTATTATTATTATTATTATTATTATTATTATTATTTATTTATTTATTTATTTATTTATTTATTTCTGCTGTATACTCATTCCCTTCCGGGTCCCAACAAGAAACCTAATGGCATCATGACATTTTTCACTGAGTCTTTTTTGGTTAAAATAAAGAAAAGAAAAAGGAAAAAAAAAAAAAAAGTTCACACATATTTTACATAGATAAAGCATTTCGTAATGTGTGGGCTGTACTTGTGAATACACCTTTTTGTTTTTGTATTACTTTAAAGCTTCGACCACCAGAAATCCCTTCAGTGCGTCTATCGGAAAATTTTCCAATCAATCCGAGGGTTCAAACTACAACTGAAATTATTGATGTCCTCATGTGCTACATTTTTGAGATTTCGATTTCGAGGTTTTTGCATTTGATAAATTATTATTATCATTATTATTATCATTATTGTTATTATTATTATTATTATCATTATTATTATTATCATTATTATTATCATTATTGTTATTATTATTATTATTATCATTATTATTATCATTATTGTTATTATTATTATTATTATTATTATTATCATTATTATTATCATTATTGTTATTATTATTATTATTATCATCATTATTATTATTATTATTATTATTATTATCATCATTATTATTATCATTATTATTATTATTATTATTATTATTATTATTATTATTATTATTATTATTATTATTAATATTAAGGCATGTGCTACCAGAAAATTCTTCAATGAGTCTATCTGAAATTTATTATTATTATTAACGCCATATTTGTGATTTATTCATCATATTCATTTTACAACAGACTCTTTAGGGTGATATCAATCAATGTAACCCTTGCCTCAGACTGCAGTATTTTATCCGCACAACATCAAAACAATCAGTTATCATCATGTACAATATAAATATAAAATCCATCTATCCTATTACTAAAATCAATTCGTTCATTATTTTAAATATAATCGATCATTAGTGATATCATCATCATCATCATCATCATCTTCATTATCATCATCATCATCATCATCGTCATCATTTCACATCCTTCGCATTATTTCGATCTCTCTTGCCCACCAACCTGTCTACATATCTACACACTTCCGGGCCCTTCTAAGCCTGAAGATGAAATCTAAAAGAAGAAGAAGGTGAAGCAATGCTTTGTCGATATTTTCTTCTTCTTTACGATTCGATTGGTCCCAAACATATCACGTGATATAATTAGGTCAACTGTCCCCATCCATATTAGAGAAATGGCCGCTCTATCAGCCCTTGAGATCTTAACATCAATTTTGATGTCAAAACTCATCTCGCTGTATCTTCTATTAATTTAATTCGATAGGAATCTATCTTCGCTGACATGGCTGTTCACAAATTACCCTGCCTGGACGTAATCTCCTACAGTTTCACACACATACACAAGCAGATACATAAACTCATGTAAAGAGTCGGCACGCGAATGAAAAGTGTGTGTCGATATGACAGTATTTGCATTCATTTTTACTTGAACTCGTAATTTTGTGAAGTAACTCCGGCAAACATGCATACAGTTAGTTTAAATATCTTAAAATCTGCTGAAGTATTATTTCAATGTTGTTTTTCAGCGGTCGACCAAAATGTAAAATCGATCAGCAGAAATTATCTTTATTTAATTTATTTACACGCGGACTATTGCCTTCATCCTTGGTACTTGTTGCCCTGCCTTCATCAGGTGCTTGTCGAACCGGATGCCCTTCAGGGTATTTCTAAAGGAAACCTACACCTTTATATATATCTACAATTATCTCTGCTAGATCTTAACTAGTTCAAGTATACCTTGCCTAAGGACTGATCTCACAATAGCTATATCACCACTGGAAAAAAAACGCTTTCAATAAGATATTTACCATTGTGATAATTCAGCGGGGGAAATTGCGAGAAGCTACTTACCCTAGTCTTCACTCACTAAGGGTTTCTTCCTGTAAGTTCTCTGTCTTTCTTCTTTAACGGCTCCCATATCGTATTTATTTCTACGCTAGGCTTACTAAAGAGATCCTCATAACCTATCATAATCGATGAAAAAAAAAATATGCCCTGAAACTGAATTTTCGTTATACATATAATTATATAATATTCTATGTGATTAATAATAAGTTGATTAATAATGAAGCATATTATGTTGTTAATCTATATGTGTTCTTTAAAATAAATATTTTATATGATTCGATTTCAGGATTATCGATTTAATTAAATACATATCGCTAGATGAAGCGTTGGAAATATCATTTTGCGGATCGGACCTAGAATGTTTATAAATCTCATAAAACCGGAGACTGACTTCTTGTCTAGTAATGTAAACGCTGTGAGGCTAATTAATTCTGACAGAAAATAATATAATGAAACTCCACACGTCTGCATACACACCTTTAGTGAGGAGCATCGCTCTGCGTTTTTCGTGGACTGGTTCTATAGAATCGCAAAGATCTGTAGCAAAAACAAAACCACATAACTTGAGGGCTTTCAACAACAGCAACAACCAAATCAGATATTATAAGTAACTCGAAAAAAAAATACTGATTTAAGAATTATGTTGAACATCCATACTACATTGAAGAAAAAGTTAAGAAGGAATTAATAACTATCAATATTAAAGGGATTTTGCCACTTCAAACGTTCTTTTAGTGGCTACGCATATTTGGTTTGGTTTGGTTTATTTTACAGCATATCAACCTCAATGGGACATTTAATGCCGACAACATTTTAGGATAGATTCGTATGAATAGAATATGTATTCTTTGGTTTAGATTGGTTTGGTTTATTTTGTTTAACGGCATATCAACCTCAATGGGTTATTTAATGCCGACAACATTTTAGGATAGATTCGTATGAATAGAATATGTATTCTTTCGTTTAGATTGGTTTGGTTTATTTTGTTTAACGGCATATCAACCTCAATGGGTTATTTAATGCCGACAACATTTTAGGATAGATTCGTATGAATAGAATATGTATTCTTTCGTTTAGATTGGTTTGGTTTATTTTGTTTTACGGCATATCAACCTCAATGGGTTATTTAATGCCGACAACATTTTAGGATAGATTCGTATGAATAGAATATGTATTCTTTCGTTTAGATTGGTTTGGTTTATTTTGTTTAACGGCATATCAACCTCAATGGGTTATTTAATGCCGACAACATTTTAGGATAGATTCGTATGAATAGAATATGTATTCTTTCGTTTAGATTGGTTTGGTTTATTTTGTTTAACGGCATATCAACCTCAATGGGTTATTTAATGCCGACAACATTTTTAGGATAGATTCGTATGAATAGAATATGTATTCTTTGGTTTAGTTTGGTTTGGTTTATTTTGTTTTACGGCATATCAACCGCAATTGGTTATCTAATGCTGACAACATTTTTAGGTGAGATTTGTATGAATAGAATATGTATTCTTTCGTTTAGATTGGTTTGGTTTATTTTGTTTTACGGTATATCAACCTCAGTTGGATATTTAATGACGACATCATTTTTAGGTGAGATTCTTATGAATAGAATATGTATTCTTTGGTTTAGATTGGTTTCGTTTATTTTCTTTTACGGCATATCAACTTCAATTTGTTATTTAATGCCGACAAATTTTTAGGATAGACTCGTATGAACAGAATATGTATTCTTTGGTTTACATTGGTTTTATTTGTTTTGTTTTTTCCTGGTAATATTTTGTTTTGTCAAAAATCTATTTCTGGTAATATTTTTTCCTCAAAAATGTATAGCTAGTAATATTATTTTAAAAATATATTGCTGGTAATATTACTTTTATCAAAAATATATTACTGGTAATAGTTTTTTTTTTCCTTGAAAAAATTATTTCTGGTAATATTGTTTTACAAAGTATTTCTGGTATTAAAACCTATTTTTACACGTTCATAATGCTTTTTACCTGAGTTTCCGGTTTAATTATTTTCCCATATCTGGGACCCCTAACAGGTGCTACCAACCCGGGTCAGGGTGGGCCTGTGAACACCAGCAATTAAGAGGTGGTTCCACGCTCCTCAAAACCTCCCGATCAGAAGCCTTCCTGTTGGACGTGGTTTGTCGTCTTACCCAGGACGCGGATGTAGTTTATCTTCATACCCAGGACGGTCACATATTTGGATAGACGATCCGTTTATTCATTAAAAATATATTCATTTATTTTCGTCTATCGGCCGGAATATTCGAGAAATCTCATTGAAGAAAATTTGCCGGCGAACAAATAAGATTTCTCAGTGAGCCGATTTCGAATTACGGTTGTTATATTCACTCATGTGCAAATGAACTTGAGAAAGGCATGGATCCACCTCTTCTTCCCCCAGCTATGGGTAAATCGCAGAATAAACTGGGTCCTTTTAGTTTATGAAAAGAACTCCCATATTCAGGTCGGTAGACGAAAATAAATATATTGTTTAATAAATAAATGCGACGTCTACTCAAACATTGTTATCCATCAGTATATTCCTGTATTTCTGAGATGAGGTATTATGCACACTATTTACATTGTGCGGATTACTGTCAGCATCTTTTTTTTCCATATTTATCACAACGTTTCGGCCATTGTACGCTCCGGCCTTTTTCAGGTGGTTGGAATGCCGAACTAAACCCTTTATTTCGCTCGCTGGGGTAGACTGTGTTCTAGTTCCACGTGCCATGTCTAATGTATTTTGACGAACGGTTTAATCTGGTTTTTCTTAGAGAAATATGTGCTCATCAAAGGATTAGGAAATCAAAGAGTTTTACAAGGATTGGAGAAAGTAAATCGAGGAGTTTTATAAGGAAAGGAAAAAGTAAAGATAATTAAGGAATTTCATGGGTAAAAGAGAAATTAATTTAAATCAACGAGTTTCATGTGGAAACGAAAGAGGAAAGGAAATCCATTGGCAGCAAATAAGAATAGTAATAATTGGTTGATGCAAAGTCTAGCAAATAGAATGGGTGATTTTGAAAAGACCAACCGAATTTCAATTGCAATTTTCTTTGCCATAATCCTATGCACAACATGAACTTATTGATTTCCTTTCATTATAATACTCCTGGATTTCATTTCCTTTCTACATTCTTTATAAAACTTCTTGATTCCCCGAGCTTTCTCCTTTCTTTATAAAACTCCTTGATTTCCCGTCATTTCTCCGTTTCCTTATAAAACTCCTTGATTTCCCGTCCTTTGTCCTTTCTTTATAAAACTCCTTCATTCCCCGAACTTTCTCCTTTCTTTATAAAACTCCATGATTTCCCGTTCTTTCTCCTTTCTTTATAAAACTCCTTGATTTCCCGTCCTTTCTCCTTTCTTTATAAAACTCCTTGATTTCTCATCCTTTCCTTATAAAACTCCTTGATTTACAATCCTTTCCTTATAAAACTCCTTGATTTCCCCGTCTTTCTCCTTTTTATATAAAACTCCTCGATTTCCCTTCCTCTCTTTATAAAACTCGTTGATTTATTGTCCTTTTTACTTTCCTGATAAAACTCCTTGATTTTCCGTCCTTTCTCCTTTTTTATAAAACTCCTTGATTTCCCGTCCTTTCACCTTTCTTTTATAAAACTCCTTGATTTCCCGTCATTTCTCCTTTCTTCATAAAACTCCTTGATTTCCCGTCCTTTGTCCTTTCTTTATAAAACTCCTTCATTCCCCGAACTTTCTCCTTTCTTCATAAAACTCCATGATTTCCCGTTCTTTCTCCTTTCTTTATAAAACTCCTTGATTTCCCGTCCTTTCTCCTTTCTTTATAAAACTCCTTGATTTCCCGTCCTTTCTCCTTTTTTTATAAAACTCCTTGATTTTCCACCCTTTCCTTATAAAACTCCTTGATTTACAATCCTTTGTTTATAAAACTCCTTGATTTCCCGGTCTTTCTCCTTTTCATATAAAACTCCTTGATATCCCTTCCTCTCTTTATAAAACTCCTTGATTTATTGTCGTTTTTACTTTCCTTATAAAACTCCTCGATTTCCCGTCCTTTCTCCGTTTTCATAAAACTCCTTGATTTTCCGTCCTTTCTCCTTTTTTATAAAACTCCTTGATTTCCCGTCATTTCTCCTTTCTTCATAAAACTCCTTGATTTCCCGTCCTTTGTCCTTTCTTTATAAAACTCCTTCATTCCCCGAACTTTCTCCTTTCTTTATAAAACTCCTTGATTTCCCGTCCTTTCTCCTTTCTTTATAAAACTCCTTGATTTCCCGTCCTTTCTCCTTTCTTTATAAAACTCCTTGATTTCCCGTCCTTTCTCCTTTTTTTATAAAACTCCTTGATTTTCCATCCTTTCCTTATAAAACTCCTTGATTTACAATCCTTTGTTTATAAAACTCCTTGATTTCCCGGTCTTTCTCCTTTTCATATAAAACTCCTTGATATCCCTTCCTCTCTTTATAAAACTCCTTGATTTATTGTCCTTTTTACTTTCCTTATAAAACTCCTCGATTTCCCGTCCTTTCTCCGTTTTCATAAAACTCCTTGATTTTCCGTCCTTTCTCCTTTTTTATAAAACTCCTTGATTTCCCGTCATTTCTCCTTTCTTCATAAAACTCCTTGATTTCCCGTCCTTTGTCCTTTCTTTATAAAACTCCTTCATTCCCCGAACTTTCTCCTTTCTTTATAAAACTCCTTGATTTCCCGTCCTTTCTCCTTTCTTTATAAAACTCCTTGATTTCCCGTCCTTTCTCCTTTCTTTATAAAACTCCTTGATTTCCCGTCCTTTCTCCTTTTTTTATAAAACTCCTTGATTTTCCATCCTTTCCTTATAAAACTCCTTGATTTACAATCCTTTGTTTATAAAACTCCTTGATTTCCCGGTCTTTCTCCTTTTCATATAAAACTCCTTGATATCCCTTCCTCTCTTTATAAAACTCCTTGATTTATTGTCCTTTTTACTTTCCTTATAAAACTCCTCGATTTCCCGTCCTTTCTCCGTTTTCATAAAACTCCTTGATTTTCCGTCCTTTCTCCTTTTTTATAAAACTCCTTGATTTCCCGTCATTTCTCCTTTCTTCATAAAACTCCTTGATTTCCCGTCCTTTGTCCTTTCTTTATAAAACTCCTTCATTCCCCGAACTTTCTCCTTTCTTTATAAAACTCCTTGATTTTCCGTCCTTTCTCCTTTCTTTATAAAACTCCATGATTTCCCGTTCTTTCTCCTTTCTTTATAAAACTCCTTGATTTCCCGTCCTTTCTCCTTTTTTTTATAAAACTCCTTGATTTTCCATCCTTTCCTTATAAAACTCCTTGATTTACAATCCTTTGTTCATAAAACTCCTTGATTTCCCGGTCTTTCTCCTTTTTATATAAAACTCCTTGATTTCCCTTCCTCTCTTTATAAAACTCCTTGATTTATTGTCCTTTTTACTTTCCTTATAAAACTCCTCGATTTCCCGTCCTTTCTCCGTTTTCATAAAACTCCTTGATTTTCCGTCCTTTCTCCTTTTTTATAAAACTCCTTGATTTCCCGTCATTTCTCCTTTCTTCATAAAACTCCTTGATTTCCCGTCCTTTGTCCTTTCTTTATAAAACTCCTTCATTCCCCGAACTTTCTCCTTTCTTTATAAAACTCCTTCATTCCCCGAACTTTCTCCTTTCTTCATAAAACTCCTTGATTTCCCGTCCTTTGTCCTTTCTTTATAAAACTCCTTCATTCCCCGAACTTTCTCCTTTCTTTATAAAACTCCTTGATTTTCCGTCCTTTCTCCTTTCTTTATAAGACTCCATGATTTCCCGTTCTTTCTCCTTTCTTTATAAAACTCCTTGATTTCCCGTCCTTTCTCCTTTTTTTTATAAAACTCCTTGATTTTCCATCCTTTCCTTATAAAACTCCTTGATTTACAATCCTTTGTTCATAAAACTCCTTGATTTCCCGGTCTTTCTCCTTTTTATATAAAACTCCTTGATTTCCCTTCCTCTCTTTATAAAACTCCTTGATTTATTGTCCTTTCTCCTGTCCTTATAAAAGTCATTGATTCCATTTTTTCTCCTTTCTTTATAAAACTCCTTGATTTCATTCACTTTCTCCTTTCTTTATAAAATTCCTTCATTTATTGTCCTTTTTCCTTTCCTAATAAAATAAAAATGATTTACTTTCCTTTTTCTTTCATTATAAAACTCCTTAATTCCCTTTTCTTTGTCCTTTCGTTTTGAAACTCCTTAATTGTCTTTCCGTTTCCCTTTCATGATGAAATTCCTTGATTTTATTTCCTTTCTTCTTTCCTCTGATTCTAACACCTTGATTTCCTTTTCATTTTTCTTTTCTTCATGAAACTCCTCCATTTCCTTTGCCTTTTTCTTTCCTTGTGAAACACCTTTATTTCCTTTTCTTTGTCCTTTCCTTTTGGAAGAAGAAATGAATAATAATTCTACAGTTATAAAACTTGAAAATGTAAACCCATATTAATTAGATAACAGTTAATTTACTATTTATCTTTGAAAATTCTGCGTAAACGTAGACTTCAGTCCATACAGCAACCATAACTCTATGCCACAAGGATGTCGACAAGACTCAACACTACTCCTGCTACTGACTTATTTTTCTTGTTGAGAGAACTATGCGAAGGACATTTTCTTGTAGACGTTTAATCATAATGTTGAGAGGTAATTGTTGTAAATTCTTTTAAAGCTTCTCTCTTATTTTTGAGTTATCAGAGTCGCAAGTACCAATCATCGTAACGTTAACACAGTTGCGGGAAACGTGACTGATATTGGACACAGAGTGTGGACACAAGCGGTAGACACGTTGAATACATTCAGAAGAGGAAACGAAATTCATGAGGCACAAAGCGTGCACTAGAATAAAAAAAAACAATTTTGCAAAGAATGAGAACAAAAGGCATCAAGTATAGTTCATGAAAAATGGCACTGCAGTAATACTTTGAAATACGGGAGTCCTGACATACGAGTTTTTTTTATAATGATATGAGCCGTAGTTTAGCTGATTTTTCGCCTTGAGATACGAGCTGAAATTTTGAGATAGAAGCGAGTTACAGTTAAGCATCCACAGTACACGTGTTCGCGTCTGCTCTGGAAGGATCTCCAGTGAGTTGTGTTATGTTTATGTTACTGTTAGTTTTCAAAATTCCATTAGTGATAACATGGGTCCGTAGAAGGTAAGTGTAAGAAGCATTGGTGAAATGTAGGAGCCTGGAACATATCGAAAATATTCCCATTAATTTTAAGGGGGAAAATTGATTTGAAATGCGAGTCTATTGAGTAATCATCTCTGTCTTGGAACCAATTAAACTCGTATCTCATCAAATTACTATATGTATATACGAGGGTCATTCAATGAATAAGGTGAATTTTTTCGGTATAAGGACTTCTAATACAAAAGAAAATCTTTGAGAGTTTTGGCGATTAACAAAGATGGCTGACCAAGAAGCATGCTCCAGGTATGAATAGCAGTCAGTTATATATATATATATGGACGCAATAGTCAGCAACCTGACGATTGCGTCTAGCATGAAACAGCCTGTTGCCTCTGAGTGTTGACTTCAATGTTCACTTTTATATTTATATTTACATACGCCCTATCTCTGATATTGAGCCCTTTCTTCCATAAATATAGCATACCTTAAAACTATATTTCTTCATATATATATATATATATATATATATCTGTGTGTGTGTGTGTGTGTGTGTGTTATATTCAGCACCTCCATATATATATATATATATATATATATATATATATATATATATATATATATATATATACAGGGGTTGGACAAAATAATTGAAACACTTAAAATTTATTTAATATGGAGTTAGTCCTTCTTTAGCCTCACAGACAGCTTTAATACGTCTAGGAATGGAATCATACAGCTTCCTGACTTCATCCAGAGGAATTTTCAGCCATTCTTCCATTAACACCTGCTCCAGCTCTTTAAGACACGACGGTGGAAGATATTGGCACCTAACTTATCGCTCCAAAATGCACCACAAATATTCAATAATATTGATATCTGGTGATTGGGAAGGCCACTCCATGCATTCTAGCTCACTTTCATGCTCTTCATACCAATTCTTAATCTCTCGAGGTGTATGTATTGGAGCATTATAGTCTTGGAATATGCAGTCACCATCAGGCAGTAAAGTCTTGGCCATTGGATGTTCAGGTAATCTTTGTTGTTGATTCTACTATGCAGGGCAACTATTGGACCGAGATATTTCCATGATATGGCGGCCCGAACTATCACTGAACCACCTCCATGTTTAACTGTTGGAAGAAGGCAGTCAGGGTTGTAAACTTCTTTGGACTGCCTCCACACATAAACTCGCCCTTAATTTGCGAAAAGAGAAAATCTGGATTCGTCTGAGAATATGACTTGCTTCCATTGGTCTGCACACCAGACATTTTGATCTCTGCACCACTTCAACCTCTTCTGAATGTTGCGAGTGGAGAGAAGAGGTTTCCTTATGGTGGCTATTCTATGATTCGCAGCCTTATGGAACTCAGGACGAAGAGTTTTAGTAGAAATTGGGATATTCAGATGATTATTCAACTCAGCAGTCACTTTGGCCGCAGTAGTCTGATGATTTTTTTGCCACATTGCATTTCAATACACGTCGGTCCCTGTCAGTAAGTTAGCAAGTCCGGCCCGAATTGCTATGCTTGCTAGGAGTTTTGCCCTGTTTCACGAATTGCGTCATAGTTCGTGATATGGTTGTTCTTGAAAAAAAAAAACAGTTCAGCAACCTTAGTGATCGAAGCTCCTGCCATGCAAGCTCCAACAATTTGCCCTTTTTTGAACTCGGAGATGTCATTCCTTTAGCTTAAATTTTACTAAATTCTAAAAATAAATAAGACAAAAACAGTAAATTAGATAAATAAGCATATTTACAATAGATATAACCTGTAATTATGAAGTTTTAGTTAAAGTTCTTAATATAATAGGTCTTTGAAATATAGGAGTGGAATTTGCACCTGCTGCAATTATTTTGTTAAACCCCTGAGTTGTCGCGCCTTCTGAGAATATAATACGACAAGTGAGAAGCTTACAGTGCAAAAAAAAAACACCAGTTCATGGTATCAATTTTAAATAAAACCTATATTGATTCATATTTATCGCATTGCTAATTGTGTTTCTAAAAACATGTGTGCGTCTCGATTATTTGTCCATTTTCACTAATATCCGTGTCTTTGCAAATTATTTCAAGGGATACCATGCGAATAATCAAGAGGAAGACATTTTATGAATACATGTTAGCGATCTCGAATATACGCGCTGACAAACAGAAACAGGTTCTTTCTTACCCATCCATATTTGCGATCTGGTGTATTTAGATGCAATTTCCGTTGATACAGATAACGAGAGCCCTAGAAAAATATCTATTTAAATGTAAATCATATTCGTAGACAAAACCCATTAATATAATCACGGTTTTTCGAAGGACTTGATCGTTGACTATTTAAATATGACTATTGATTGGTTTGAGTATGCTCACATTTTTCCGTTCTTATCCCAAGGAAGAAATAACATATATGGAAAATAATCAGTTCATGCCTTTCGTCTTGGAATGAAAATGGGAGAGCCGAGTAAGAATTTCAATCGAGTTCGTTAACTTTTACTTTCGCGCTGATATCTTCCTGAATGGTATAAATTCATTTCTTTCCCCCCTATCCAAGGGTAGTATCTACAAAACCCATTTTATCTAAAAAAAAAAAACAAACAAAAAAAAAAAAACACGAAAAAAACATCGTTAATGCAATATACAAGTTATTGGAACACATTTTACAACATCGCTAGACACCTTTGCCAGATTCAGGGACCTTTGGGTTCAGGGTATATGTAAATGCAGCACTGCCTAAAATATATGAATGTATGGAATGATCAGTAATAGTAAAATATCTGAGGTTTATTTAGCATTCATAAAAATATTGAAAACATTGCTGCAGTGCACGAGAATGTGGCTGAAAATCCAGACACCTCTATTCGTCTTCGCGCGCAGATATTTAACCTCTCTACAATAATTTTACATCGTCTCCAATTGCACTCTCGGTTGGCCGATTAATGCAATATTCAGACACAAAAAATATTCTTACAATGTTTCGATTTCAAAAATCCCACAGAGTTGATAATCTGTAAAAACAATAAATCACTCGACCATTTATTACCTAGAGGCATAATAAAATAACTTGAGGCATAATAAAAAACCCTTGAGGCATAATAAAATACCCTTGTCGTATTATCTCACAGTTTGTATATTATATGGATGTATTGATTGTCTTATATCACTCTATAATGGTGTATAAATATATCTATACAGTTATATATCTATTCCCTCGGCATAGTGTAGATTTGGAAAAGATAAAGAAAACTAGATACACAGCAAAGACAAATGGCGAACTGTGTGAGGCATGTCATTGGAATAATAGGGAGGATATCATGCAACGAACATGTGGCACACTGCGAGGACAAATGACAAAAATGATGTACAAAGTGAAGAATGAAAAAAAGCCGAACCAACGGTGCCTAGAATAACCTCAAAGATGAATAACAAAGCGCTTACAGTAAGCACAAATATGACATGTATTTGGCGTACATTGAGAAGAGGAAAAAGAATCGCAAGGGAAACACAGCGAGGTCTAAAAATAGCAAATAATTAGGACAAAGAGCGACGAGTATAGATCATAAAATGGGGGTCAAAATGCGAAGAGGATGGGGTCTCATTGACGAAAAAAGGTGTGAATGTGGCATACAACGAGTCCACAAAGCAACAACAACTTTGAATAGATTTATTGAAAATATCTAAAAAAGAAAAGGGCACACAATGATGGCAATGGCGAAACCTACGGGCAATACAGTAAAGAAAAAAAAGAGTGATATAAATTGATCCAATAACCTGGACCGATCTTAAATGTCAATTAGGTTTAAGCGTCAAATGTTTTTTTTTCATTTTCTTTCAGATTTAACAACTCAAGTCTTTGGCAATTTCAACAGTAAAAAGATTATCAATCAACCAACGATTTAAAGTCGTCGAAGCCTATCACGAAAATGGACGTTCAAACAGAAATACATTTCGAGCACTTCGCGATTTTTTTAGTCAATTGTACTTCATTTGGTGATGGTAGATAACTTGACAAGTTATCTACCATCGCCTGAGGAAGTACAGTCTTCGTACTGAAACATGAAAGTTTTTGTGTAGCTATGTAAAAAGTCTTTATTGTAATTTATTATAATAAAAATATTATGACAATATTTTGCTTAACTTTGTATTGAGCACTTTTTAACAGTATATGCCACGAATTGTGAATTTTTACACCATTCTCTCTGTCATATATATAGAGATAGATAGATAGATAGATAGATAGATAGATAGATAGATAGATAGATAGATATGAAGACACTGGAATAGATAGATAGATAGATAGATAGATAGATAGATAGATAGATAGATAGATAGATAGATAGATAGAAATGAAGACACTGGAATAGATAGATAGATAGATAGATAGATAGATAGATAGATAGATAGATAGATAGATAGATAGATAGATAGATAGACAGATAGATAATGTTAATGTCTATACTCGACTGGTGTAAAAAACGGATATAACAATTTGAAAATAAAAATATGTTAAAACAAATTGCTATCTGGGGAAAAAAATGTAAGAAAAAGAAAAGACTAAAAACGTTGAAGCAAGCCAAAAAAAAAACGTAATTTTTAGTCCAAAGAGAAAAAAGTATCAATTAAAATAAGAAAAAAATGTAAAGTACTCAATACACTAATTAGAGCAGAGTATAAAAAATCCTAGTCAGACAGAAACTACCTATCTAGCTTTTAACTAAATGGATCGTCAGGTTTATCTGGCTGAAGAGGATATTTCAAAGAACATATTTATTGGTAAATATAAAAACTAAAACATAAAACCATTTAAACGTTAAAACAAAGAAAATATTTAAAAAATAAACATTCTTTTATTTCGGTAAACATGCTTTCTTATGTTTACACCCGTTAAGGATTTCCGAACTTTGGTTAAATATCAGATTTACTAAAAGTGCCAATAGCTAGCTTCTCCTTGCATAGTAGGCAATTTCTATTACCGGCTTTATATTGACAACATTTTTTTTTTATTTCCCATTTTAAAATCGGGTCGATTCCTTCATGTTTTGTATTCCACATGCGGTTAGATAGGCTCGTGCTATGTCAATAACTTTCGTATTTAAAACCGCTTATGTGATTATAGTATCATTGTTTTTAAATACCTTATAATATATTTATAAGATCTTGTAATATATATGTATAGATTGGGTATTCATTCGAAGATCTGAATTGTTGAGCCATCCCATGTTTAAATCGAGAAGCGTGTACTGACGCAAACCGACACGCGTGTATGTATGTTTGCGTGTTTGAAGACATCAATAAATATAAATCTGAATGGAAATGATAAATAAAATATATATTACTTTATATATGTAGTTGGGTTGATGGGAGGTTGTAACCCAACTAAATATATTTGCTCTATCACTGATACTGAGCGCTTTCTAATAAGTACCGCGCATATATAATATATGAATAATATATTTAATAAATTTATTAACATACAACGTGTATTAACATGTGCGATATCCTGTCTTCATCAGCCGCCGACCAGGGGTGATAGCACGGTTTCGGTGGCTATGGCGGGACCGCCAACAGCAGCGTTTGCCAGCAGGCACGGTATGAAGATAAGCTAATTAATCGTTCCTATTTGTAAATATATACATACATACATACATACATACATACATATATATATATATATATGTATATATATATATATATATATATATATATGCACATTTCACATATTACTTTATATATATATATATATATATATATATATATATATATATATATATATATATATATATATATATATATATATATATATATATATATTAAAAAGAAGAGAGGTACCGCAAACTTTTTTGGTTGTAATGTGGGTTTTTTTTAAAAAATATTATTCTTTATTTTTCATAGTTTTACATAGTTTTATAAAACTATGTAAAACTATGAAAAATAAAGAATAATATTTTCATAGTTTTACATAGTTTTATAAAACTATGTAAAACTATGAAAAATAAAGAATAATATTTTAAAAAAAAAACCCACATTACAACCCAAAAAGTTTGCGGTACCTCTCTTCTTTTTAATATACACACTTTTCTTTCGTTGGAACCATTATAACCTCTTCATTTCATTTTATATATATATATATATATATATATATATATATATATATATATATATATATATATATATATATATATATATATATATGCACATTTCACATATTACTTTATATATATATTTAATTCCAACATAAAGTTCTTTCTTGTAGTTTCCTCTTTTTTCAAACAATATATCATTTCTGAATGTGAACTGTTTTTGCATCCTGTATTGTTATGTATGTTGCTTATATAGCGGTGAATTCTGGAGAGTCCCTCCACGGATGAAAAGAAAACTAGAGGTAGGAGAAATGTTATTCTAAAGAAGGATGCTGAAAATCCCATGGACATGAACTTAAGAGACTTATAGAAAACGGCAACACAACAGTCTCTTTTCGAATCAGAAAAAAAAAAAAAAAAAAAAAAACAGATGACATTCCTTGGACACACAATAAAGAAGAGGGTTTGGGGAAATTAATCCTCAAAAGGTATACTGAGGGCAAGATACCACTTACCCGACGAGCTCTTGGGAATGGATGACCGAACGGGGGGGTCATTTATTAACGGGAAGCCAACTGTTAAGAGCCACGAGTGTTAGGAAGTTATGGAGAGCCATGATAGATTATGTGCTGCTAGAACGTGACGTGTAGAAGATGTGACTTAGAAACTTCAACAACCATATGTCTTTCGCTTCGAGAATGATATGGTTTTGATACGTGACAATCGGCACAATATGGCACGTGACTGAAGCGGTAGAAAATGTGTGGCTCTGTCTGACTTTCAGTGAACGTGCGATATGTGACTAAAGAAACGTGTCCCCGTGTTGTTAATGAAAATACCTTAAATTTTGTTTCGCTTCGTAATGTGTTCACCTAATGATTGGAATGCAAGTATATTCGTTTGATGTGTGTGTCTTTGTGCATCCTAGTTTACATAATAGTTTGGCATAAGGTCATTTTTTAAGGTGTCCAGCGGATGTGGATTTAATTAACAATAGTCTACGAGACAACCCTGATAATCGTTGTTCATTGGTTTCTTATTATAACATAATTTACTTTGACACCTCCTTTTTTTCAGTGATGTGGGTGATGATGGATCTCCACAACTTCCTATCCTTTGAATCTCTTAGTAATGTTTGTTTCTTTCCTTTCTAGTCCTAGGTATCCATCCATTTACACAAGATCATTAGGCATGTACTATTTCTCTCCATTAATGCAGATTTCACAGTTTATACTGCGCATGTTTGCGCGCGCGCGTGTGTGTGAGAGAGATAGAACGAGAGAGAACGAGATAGAACGAGAGAGAAAGACAGAGAGGTAATACTCATTGTATTCTATGTCTGATGAGCCGATTTTGTGTTAGAGATGTTTTTATATAGCACGTAGCTGAAATGGTATAAAATGTGTGACTCTGTCTGACTCTAAGTGAGCGTGCGATATGTGAATAAGGAAACGTCTTCTCGTGTTGTTAATAAAAACACCTTAACAAATATTCTTTCGTAATGTGTGTTTATCTAATGATTGGGACACAAATATATTCATATGATATGTGTGTCTGTGTGCCTCCTAGTTTACATAACAGTTTGGAATAAGGTCGTTTTTGTAATGTGTCCAGTGGATGTGGAATTAATTACCAATAGTCTACGAGGCATCTTGTTCATTGGCTTCTTATTATAACATAATTTACTTTGACACTTCCTTTTTTCCGTGACGTAGGTGATCATGGACCTTCACAACTTCCTTTCTTTTGAATCTCTTAGTAATGTTTGTTTCTGTCCCTCCTAGTCCCCGGTGTCATACATTTATATAAGTTCATTATACAGGTTATGCCCGGTTTCTTTCTATGTCTCTTGTCGTCAGTATCTGTGTCAATTTTGTCGCATTATTGCTATGCGTTATCCCCTTTTATCACATGACAGTGAATATTGAACAGTTTCCTTACGGATGAGGAGACAGTGGAAATAATATACTGAAATGCAACAGAAGAGTATTACAAGACTTAGAAGCGTGTGTCGTTTAACCAGCGTTCAATATGCACTACTGTTTGGCACAGCCTCGTCCGGGTTCCTTTCTGCACCCCAAAGCGGAGTGTTCGACAGTAGCTGCGAACTGTTATAGCCTCAGTAGAACAAACTATACTACTGTTGTTATTTAGTAACCCCTCCCCCACGAGGATAGATTTGACACAAGGCTGAATTTAACGTGAGTCATCCGAGCCCGTAGGCTCGGCCAAAAAATCCCCGTAGAATCCACATAAACGGGTTCGGATCTGTCTACCTCCCCGGATGAGACTCTGCCCTTCGGCACAGCCTCGTCCGGGTTCCTCTCTGCCCCAAAAGCGGAGAGTTCGACAGCAGCTGCGAACTGTTATAGCCTCGGTAGATCAATCTATACTACTGTTCCCCCGAAGATTACTTTCCTACTAATTTTATAGTAAGTGGAAGAGTCCACAATAGACTCTTTAGAGGGAGGTCACCACAACATTTACCATTTTTTTCTCTTCAAAAGAAGCAGAGAGGTCGGCTTATCGCCGGGTTCTCACTCTTCCCCGAATTTTCGAAAAGGAGTAGAGTTTCCTTATTAGGATTGTGTTTCCACTAGCTTCTACAGTCTAACTCAAATCTCCCTTTAAACTCTGGAGTTTATGCTGTTATTGGAATTCCGGTTCCTTCTGAAGTCTTTTCACTGTCATACACTTCCAGCAGCCACTTGCGTCTTACTGGAATTATCCCCTTTACTGGGGTAGATTAATTAAAAAATATACATAAAAAAAAAAACGTAGAGAAGCACTGGAAGGTTATCGTCGATCTCACGTGACAAAGCTAAGTCGGCGAATGTTTAACTTTTCGAGAAGCTTCCCGCCATGTATAATTTTTAAACTGACATCAATTTTCTTCGAGTCAGGGAAATATAAATAGGAGGAAAGGAAAAAAGGTCTCTGATTACACAGAGATACACACTTCTCCGCACACACGAAAGACTCTCCCACATGCACACACGGAGGGAAGCGGCTGTTGGAATGTTATTTATGGCTCTACCCTCGGTGATCAGATAAGTGTAAACCGAGGAAAAGTCAGGATAAACTTAACGACGTTCTGTTTCCTCGAATGATTATCGAAGGGCGTCAACAAACCAGTTCTGTTGACAAGAATTCTTCTAGGCCGGGCGACCAATATCCGCTTGGTGCTTCCAAAATTGTGTTCGTTACATTGTGCCTCAGTGTGTGTGTGTGTGTGAGAGAGAGAGAGAGAGACAGAGAGACAGAGAGAGACAGACAGACAGAGATAGAGAGACAGAGAGCGAGAAAGACAGATAGAGAAAGAAAGCTAACGAGAAAGAGTGAGAAAGAGAGAGATATAAAGAGAAAGAGATATAAAGAGTGAGTGAGAGAGAGAGAGAGAGAGAGAGAGAGAGAGAGAGAGAAATGTTTTCTTTTCCATCTGTGAATCACTTTTTTTTTATTACGATGTAATTCCAAATTCAGTGAGAAAATATATTCCGGATACGTTGTTATTAGCGAAGTTAAATAAAATGTATGTACTTTCCAAATAGCATCAAAATATTAATGTACTATATATATATATATATATATATATATATATATATATATATATATATATATATATATATATATATATATATATGTATGTATATATATATATATATATATATATATATATATATATATATATATATATATATATATATGTGTATATATACAAATATATATATATATAAGAGCTGATATATATATATATATATATATATATATATATATATATATATATATATATATATATATATATATATGAACACGGTAACATTTGCTGGCCGTGTTTGGCAGAAAATACATTTCTATCAGTATCGATAAACATATATAAAATCTACATATTCATTTAAAATTTAAAAAAAATACCCGAATGCATTCGGATATATGGAAGATTTGAACAGTTTTTGCAGACTTTATTATTTATAATATTGATAATATATATATATATATATATATATATATATATATATATATATATATATATATATATATATATATATATATATATATATATATATATATATATATATATATATATATATATATATATATATATATATATATATATATATATATATATATATATATATATATATATATATATATATATATATATATATATATATATATATATATATATATATATATATATATATATATATATATATATATATATATATATATATATATATATATATATATATTATCAAAGAGATACCCATTTCGAAGAACCTTTAGGTTGCTCCATATCACGTGCAAACACTGGTTGTCGTACGATCGCCGAAGTTAAGCAATGTCGAACCTGGTCAGTACCTAAATGGGTGACCGCTTGGGAATACCAGAGGCTGTATGCTTGGGGTTCCGATCGGTGTAACAGATAATGACGTAAATTCGGAAAGCCGAGTTCCACATCCATTCGGGTTCAATATATCTACATATGTGCTAATACAACTCTTCTCGCCTAGCTCTGTATAAGTTAGGAAGACTTGTATCAGTAAACCATTACTATCTCAACGAATTACTCTCAATCTAAAGGTATATTGATAATTCGAGCCTATATCTGTATGAATGACTTCCACTCATATGATGTCTAACAAGGAGTGTATTCCTACCGACGTACATACTTATTGAAACAAGGATCCTCTTCTGATGATGGAGTCGAAGCCAAATTTTCATCGGTTGTTTTCTAGTTTCATATTCTAGTTTTACTAGACGCTGCAGCGCGTATAAAACTTTTAAAAAATTAATATCTCGGATACCCATTTTTCATATCTCATTCAATTTAATCGCCCAGACCAACCAGTCCGTATCACCCAAGTTTAGCTCCCTGCAACATCAGGCCTTCCTAAAGGCTAAACCCATCGTTGGCCGAGATTAAGGAGAGCGAATAAAATTTTAATTCAGAGTAAGCCCTAGCGTCTTACTTGGGGTGAAATTATTAAACTGAAATGTGTGTTAGTTTCCGAGGCGTGTAATTTGCAGTAAACTTAAACAAACGCCCTAGGTAGGCTATTTTTCGATATAATGAATTGGCTTGATAATTTCCAGACATACAGTGAAATTATCCAAGGTATAGTATTTCAAAAACCATTTAGAATATGCAGGGTTTTCAAGATACAAGATACAAAGATACAAGATACAAAGGTACAAGATACAAAATACACAGATACAAGATACAAAATACACAGATACAAGATACAAAATACAAAGATACAAGATACAAAGATACAAAGATACAAGATACAAAGGTACAAGATACAAAATACAAAGATACAAGATACAAAGTTACAAGATACATGATAAAAGATCCAAGATACAAAAACCGTTGAGTGAACGTGAAAACCATTTCAAATATTCCTTATTTCAATTCATAAATTATGAAATGAATAATACTCAAAACGTAATTAGCTAAATCAAATTTATAAGTATTAATTATAATTACACAGGCATTTAAAAAGAGATGGTTTTATAATGTGTATATCACGTTAATGAATACATTCAATCGGAAGAAACAGACAAGAGGAATTAATTGATATTGCAAAGACACACCCCGAAAGATTTAACGGAGAGTATATCATGGAAGCTTTTCGGAAATTATCTCCGCGATGAAATATGAATTTAATTATGGAATTAAATTAATTGTTTACTCTCCTACATATTTGTTGAATTCAGCAAAGGAAAAACGAAAAGAAACAAGACAAAAGAAATGGAAATAAATTGCGTGTTATTTTGTTTTCTTCTTTTTGATAATCTGCTCATTTAATAACGTTTACATTTGTTTGATTTGATCTTTAGCGGGAAAAACGATATTTATTTCCTCTCAATTCGCTAACGATTTGTCTACTTATGTATTTCTATCTATCTATCTATCTATCTATCTATCTATCTATCTATCTATCCTACTCTCTCTCGTACTGTCTTTGTTTGATGTTTTCGTCTCCATATGCATATATATTTGCTTTGAAACAAAAGAATGAATTAAACGAAAACCAACAACTGCGTACGCAGACACACGCCAGAGTCACACATAGATAGATAGATAGATAGATAGATAGATAGATAGATAGATAGATAGAGTCAAACTGACAGATATATCAAAAGTTAGATAACTACCATAGATAGATAGATAGATAGATAGATAGATAGATAGATAGATAGATAGATAGATAGATAGATAGATACAGTCAAACTGACAGAGATATCAAAAGTTAGATAACTACCATAGATAGATAGATAGATAGATAGATAGATAGATAGATAGATAGATAGATAGATAGATAGATTAAATGATGAATTGATATGCTGATTTCTTCTACATTGCCCCTCTTTTCGAAATGTTTAAAATGCCAATTCATGAAAGATACTGATTATAATTAATCTGGAAATGTCTCTATATAGTATTCTGAAATTAAGGACCACTTTTCAATAAAGTCTGATCGAAATTAGCTGCATTATACAAGAAATAAATTCTAAGCTCACACACACATGTATAGAGATAATGAAACAAATGTCGGGAAACATGTACGGACAAGCGTTTCACATACATGTGGTAGGCGTCTTTCGGGCGGAATAAGAAACGAACCTTGCGTGTAAGGACAGTGAGTTTGAAATATGGCTGGAAGGGGCATTTAAAACGTTTATCAGATACAATGGCCAGACAGTGATTTATTTCTCATCGAAGCTTTTAATTTCTGCTGAATTTGAAAGAGGAATACTTAGGACAAGAACAACACATATAAGATTCGCCAGCGGCGCGCAGAAGTATTCAACTGCTAGAAGTAAATGAAGTGAATTCCACAATGAATCTCCAACTGCAGGATATCTACCAAGCGCCCCACGCGGTCAAATGTGGCACAAGGCCGAATTTAATATGGTGTATCCGAGCCAGTATGCACGGGCAAAAATTCCTCATGGACCCCATATAAAACGGGGTCGGGTAGCTGTTTCACGAGACGAGACTCTGCCCTTCGTCTGGGGATCCTTTCTGCGCAGAGGCAGAAAGTTTAACCAGCACAGGTGGAGACGAATCTCCAACTGCAGACCAACATACAGTGTTTACTACTGTATGTATGTGAATGGGGACATTATCGTTTGTAGGTATGCTAAAACACATTCTTTATTACGGTCTATATTGCATTGTTCTATTATTGCTTTTGCTATGTTCGGTGTGATATGTATCGAATAGTATAGCAAAATGGCTTTTCTAGCCTTGCGTGGCAACCAGTCGAGGAAAAGGAAAATTCTGTATTCAAAACTAGCCTGAAGAGAAATGGGCTTTGTCATATCCTAGCTATACCAAATACTGCTAAGGCTGCTCCTACGACCCTACGGCAGCTCCTCAATGAATAGTGTCTATATCTGAAACACATACAGACCCCAAAATATTTACCCACAAACGAAAAAGAAAGCGCGCACAAACACATTTTTGTGGCATTCATATCCAATTTTCTTTTATACATTGGTATAAATGATAATACATAGATAGCTATAAATATATACTTGTATATATAACTGTGTATATTCCGTCTGAACTTTCAGCAAAGATTAGTTTTCATTATTTACACTATGGACGGGCGGACTATTGTCCCCATATTTGTTATTGTTTTCATCGCAGAGTTTTGGCTTTGGGTTCCGGCCTTTATTAAGTAAATGTCGAACCAGTTAACCTACACTGTGTTCGGAACTGATCCCTTTGTTTAATTTGCGGGGTGAGCAATAGCTGAACAGTGCAAAAAACAAGAGCTACATAGAGGACATATCACCATACGACATACCCGTGATGCGCCCTCAAGGCAGGATTTGGAAGGCGGACACAAGTTCGAGTCCTGAGGGAGGGCACAGTATTTTTAACTTTTCTCGAATTCGCATTGATTTAAAAAAACAGGAAGCCTACTCGAATAAGTGAATCCACTAAAAATAACTATATATATATATATATATATATATATATATATATATATATATATATATATATATATATGTATGTATGTATGTATGTATGTATGTATATATATTATTATTATTATTATTATTTCTAGCGTTCTTATATATATATATATATATAAGAACGGAGGAAATAATAATTATATATATATATATATATATATATAATAGAACGGAGGAAATAATAATGTTACGCCGTAGGAACGGATCTCCGACGTAAGTCGAGGATTCTCTCTCTCTCTTGATATATATATATATATATATATATATATATATATATATATATATATATATATATGTGTGTGTGTGTGTGTGTGTGTTTGTGTGTGTCTGTATGTATATATATATATATATATCGAGAGAGAGGGTCCTCGACTTACGTCGGAGATCCGTTCTTACGCCGTGGCTTATTATTACTTCCTCTGTTCTTTTATTTTTGTTTTACTCTCATTTCTTTCTTTCTTCCCTTTGTTATTCCTCTTCCTTCCTCTTCTTTGCTCTTTTCCTTCTTTCTTTCTTTCTTTATCTGTTAGTCCTTTATGCTTTATTCCTTTATCTTTTTTTTCATTTTTAGATTGTTCTCTTTGTTCTCCTGATATTTTTGGTTTAAATCTCTATCGCATCATGATTTCATCTATAATTTATTTATCCCTTTATATCCTCCACCTTTCTGTGTATTTCGTTTCATGCCTTTCCTAGAACAGATATTATTTCATTGTTTCTTGCGGTTTCTGATATTCTGTTTCACCCTTCATTTTTTTAAAATTTATTTCTATCTTCCTTTTTTCTTTCTTTTGAAAATAGTCATTCTTTCATACCTACTCGCTTTTTTGTTTCGCTCACCTTTTTTTCTTTCTTTCTTTCTTTCTTTCTTTCTTTCTTTCTTTCTTTCTTTCTTTCTTTCTTTCTTTCGTTTCACCGTACTCTCTGGTTTTATCCCCCCGAACCTTCTTTCTTTCTTTCTTTCTTTTGCTTCTTTCTTTCTTTCTTTCTTTCTTTTGAAAATATTTTTATTTTCACCATACTTTCATTTTTTATCTCTCTAAAATTTATCTTTCTTTCTTTTTTCTTTATTTCTTTATTTCTTTCTTTCTTTCTTTCTTTCTTTCTTTCTTTCTTTTAATAATGTACTTTCTTTACTCCCTTCTTTGTTTCACTCTCCTTCAATCTTTCTTTCTTTTGAAAATCTTATTTTCTCCTTACTCTCATTTTTTAGGTTTCACCCTCTATTCTTTCTTTCTTTGTTTGTTTGTTTCTTTTTTCTTTGTTTCTTTTTATCTTTTTTATATATTCTTTCTTTCCTGCATTCTCGCATTTTCTCTTTCGCCCTTCTTTCCTTTTCCTTCTTTTCTTTTTCCCTTTCCCCGCCAGTACACAGAATTTTCAACATTGCGAATTAAAGCACAAACCAGATTTACGGGCAAAAACATATATATCTGTCTACTACACTAAAAGGTGTAATGCACTATCAGGAGATTTACTCATGAAATACGAACTCCCAGCTTTTGTTTACACCCGAGACTCGTTCCAATTTTGCCCAGACCGAAAGCACAAGATGTCTGCGAGTAAATAAGCATCGACCATAAGCAGCTACGTTCCTTGACATCCTCCTAATGACTCTCTAATGATTCATCATCTCGATCTTGTTCCATGCAAGTATCGTACGCCGAAGTCTGAGGACACACACCACCACGAACCATACTGATAATAGTAAGTTGCTCCCGTTCGTGTTATCCTGACTTTGCCCCAGCGAATATCAGATGTTGTTCTCAGGCTCATAAATCTCATTATCTGTCCGCTGTGAACGGCAGGGTTTTCGCTGGACGTAACCCAAGTTCGCTCTCGAGACACTGGAAACGAAAAGCGTTGATAGGAGCCGAACTTCAGTGTCAAGCGGTTGTCAACCTCCCCCACTATTTCCCCAAAGCTTGCCATTCGCTCCACCTGGTGGTACATGCAACCTAGGGTCGAGGTTAGATTGTTTAATAGGAAAGGTAACGCCAACCTTGATAAACTGTGTTGTAATGTCAGGGAAGACTGACATACATACTTAGCAACGGTATCATTAACTTTTCCGCTTATCTTTTGGGCAGATGTCTATTAAAACCAGCTTACTGAAAAGAGAATGAAGGCAATATCGAATAATGTTTCTAGAGTCTGGCAAAAACACGTGGAGTGAATCGTACAGATTTTCCTTTCATCGTCTCCACTGCTCTTCAGTTAATTAAAGTCATACACGCTTTGACGATCACGTCTCTATCAATTCATAACTGATTAAGTAGAAGATTTTCTGTCAGTATGTTGCCATTTCTTTCTGCGATAGACTAGTTACCAACCAAGGCTATTGCTAAGTTTGTTCTACTATTCAACCCATAGCTGGGGGAGAAGAGATGGATATATACATTTCCCAAGGGTATTTGTGCGTAAGTGAATGCAATGAATTCGACTGGAATTCGAACTAGGCCCTCTGAATTCTCATACCAGGACGATTGCCACTGCACCAGAACTCACTGCGCTTAGGTAGCAAAAATGGAGTATTGCTACCATATCTCAGCTGGATCTGCCAATTACTAATATCCACCCTTAATATTAGTAAACTACATTCAGCAACAAGACCTCTGTTCAGGAAGTTTAGAGGAGCGTATAAACGCCTATTAATTGCTGTTGTTACCATGTCTACTCTGGTAGCACCTGTTAGGGCCCCAGCTATGGGTATAATAGCGAACTCGTTAACTGGTGTGAAAACACTAAGTATAAAAATACATTTGTGTAGTAAAGATTTCCAGCAATAGATTTAAACAGTAAAAAAATAAAATAAAAAATTCTGGAAATAATTTGTTTTTTTAAATTACCAAAAGTCCTAAGAAAAATCGAAATTTCGGCGTTAAATGAACCATAATGTGTTGATAGGATATTAGACAAACTAAACCAATCCAATCCACCCTCAACGTCGTTAACCCGGGGACTTCAGCCACTTTTTTCCACAGACGCAACGTCGCACGCTCACCTGTAATCTCTCGCTATTTCCATGGTAAATATTCTGGCAAACTCCATTCTTATATTCATTCAGGCATTCACAGCTATTATCCACTCTATAACATATCCACGGAGTCGAACCGCCCTCATTCTCTCTGTATTTTAAGGTGGAAGAACGCTGCATTGTGGAACAGACTCTCGCCTTGTTGCTTCCCCGAATGTTCCAGTCTTAACATCTTCAAACCAAAGGTCAACCGTTTCCCATATCCTCATAATATTTTTCCCTACTTCTTACTATTCTAGTCATATCGTAGACTCCATTCAGTATCTTTCAACCTTGAGTGTCTATTAGGGCAATTTGGCGGACATTAGTAATATATATATATATATATATATATATATATATATATATATTTAGTAGCGGCCATAACGGAAACAACAAAGACATAAATATGTGTATTACTTAAAAAGTAATGCATGATTAGCAATGGAATTTTTACCGAATAAAGATTAGCGTGTAATGCATAAATATTATACAAAGTTACAAAAATTTACATAATAGTTTTGTTTAAAATAAAGATTAAATGGAACAAAGGAAATAAGCTTTCCAAATAACGGAAAGAAGACTGAGTCTCCATCAGGAGATACTCTCTGATATTGTAAGCAAGATCTTTTTTTTTACCGCCAGTCGCATTCAGGACGTAGATGATAAAGGTTTTTTCTTTATTTTCTCTAATTTGCCATGGAGTCTTGGGAGAGATAGTGTCGTCGTGACGTCTTGGGAGAGAGATGGTTTTGCCAGGGTCTCTTGAGAGAGATAGTTTTTCATGGCATCTTAGGAGAGATAATTTTGTCATTTTATTTTAAGAGAGTTGTCATGCCGATTTGGGAGTGATAGTTTTTTCATGGTGTTGTGAGAGAGATAGTCTTACCATGGGGTCTTGGGAGTGTTAGTCATAGCGTCTTAGTAGAGATAGTTTTGTCATGGCGTCTTGAGAGAGATAGTTTTGCTATGGCGTTTTGAGAGATATAGTTTTGGCATGGCGTCTTGAGAGAATTAGTTTTACAATGGCGTCTTGGGAGAGTTATGTCATTGAATTGGCTAGCGTGAAATTATTAGGTTAATCGTAAATAATTTCCTGTTATTTTTATCAATTTTATTCTCCAACACATTAAGTACAATTACATTTTATTCAATTATATATTAAAAATTATTTACAATAGCTTCTTGCCACTCAACAAACAGCACTTCAATACATTTTGGCCAAAGTTGCGCTGGATTTGATGCGAAAATATTTTCGACGAACTTTTGAATTTGGTTTTCATTTTCTGAATTTTTTCCACACCAAAGACTTTTGCAGTGAACAAAAATGTAATACTCGGTTTTTTCAAGATTAAATGAATATGGCTAGTGTAGCATAACATATCATCGTGTAAACCCCTCTTTGGAGGGGGTGTACGCGCTCGGATACTTACCGGTCACAGGGCTCTGTCTCTGTGCTGGTGGTATCACGGCTATGAATAGCTTGGACTGGCTCTCGACCAGTTTGGACCAGCTATGACAAGCCAAGACCAACTATGACTAGCTTAGACCAGCTATGACTAACTTAGACCAGCTCTGACTAGCTTAGACAAGCTAAGACCAGCGGCCCGAGTGAAAATATTCAGGTCCCACGTTAAAAACTGACCTTGTGTCACAACCTGACTCACTGGGGGGGGGGTCAAGTAAATACCGTGTAGCAGAACATATCAATAGCGTTCCAAATATTTGTACCGGTTATAAACTCACTATATTCTGCCTTACTTTGTTATGGAGGACATTTCTCTACTGTTCCTTTGTGAACAAACCTTCATCGACACAGTACATCTTCTAGGGCTATAATTTAGCGTTAATGTTTTCTTGCGTTTTGAGAATTCGAAATTAATATTACCCCGATAATCTCAGCAAACGTACAACATTACCCTCCTACTATGAAGCTCAGCTTTGGGGCTCACTTGTGGAAGTGTATACGTATCAATCCATTGCCTTTTGCGTTGAACATTGACCTATGTACCCCTTTTTCATTAACGGTAGTGATATATTTAACGAGCGATTAATTCGTGTGAGGCACTCTTTATTAGAATTACTTCCAGAGGGTGACAGAACTAATTTCAACTCGGAACTAATTTTAACTCGGAATTAATTTCTACTCGGAACTAATTTCAACTCGGAATTAATTTCAACTAGGAATTAATTTCAACTCGGAATTAATTTTAACTCGGAACTAATTTCAACTCGGAATTAATTTCAACTAGGAATTAATTTCAACTCGGAACTAATTTCAACTCGGAATTAATTTTAACTCGGAACTAATTTCAACTCGGAACTAATTTCAACTCGGAAATAATTTTAACTCTATTTAAAAACCCTAGTACTAACCCTTAGTTCCGAGCTAAAATTAATTCCGACTTGAAATAAATTCCGAGTTGAAATTAATTTTACACCCGCTTCCAGAAGTGAAATTTCTTATGACACGTAATAGAAAATAGCATTTTTTATATGGATAGCCTCTAAATCAATTCGGAAGTTATGGAAGTTTCATGTTTCGACATGGACAAAATCTGTCCTGATATATAAATTACTCTTAAAGATATTTTGCCCAATAGTGCTTGCTTATTACAGATTAAGATGAGTATCAGTCGTTTTGAAATTCTAAAATGACGTATTTCCCTTATTAATATTTGACAGGTTTTCTTCATTTTACTTATTGTTGCTATTTATTTTATTAAAGAAGGATTTAGGAAATTTTGTCAACAACTACCGTAAATTCCTTTTAAGTTTAGCTAAGAAATAATATAGAGTAAGAAGCCTTAGTGATAAATAAGCATCTGAACATAGATTTTACGATAGAAAGCTGTCAACTCACGTAGCTACAAATATTTTTTAAACCTTAATTGTTTTCTTCCGCTGTTATCAGAGTTTTATAATGAACATATGCCGAGGAATAGTTTCTTGTAAGCGTTTCTTATTTTCTTTATTGTTTAAATTATTTTCATTGATGATTTTATTCTTCTTTTTTTTTCTCTCAAAAATAATCGACTGTTAATTTGTGAATTTCCTCGAATTTATTGTCTATCTAAAACGATATTTTCGTTTTAGTGCGTCTTTTTTTCTACTTATTTTCTCGTCGCTTATACAACGGAAGTGTGAAGTAACTTTATTTTAAATATCTTTTTTAATGATTGTGTTTAATGTATAGCGGTTACCATCGATGAAATTGAAATCGGTAACGAGTTCAAGTTCCGATCAAAGACGTAGCGTTCATCTCGCATTATTAACTTGGGAAAGAGTATCTATTTTCCTCGCTATTATCTATAGGGAAAATAGTAGGACAAACTCTATTTTCGAGCATCGGAAAGGCAACTATCCGAGAAGAAGGATAGCCCTGAATTCAAAACGGTGGATAAAAAAATGGGAAAACAACTACTATCGTTTCCATTAAATAGCATTGCGATTCTACGCTTTCTTGGGCTCAGGTTTTCTAATGGCATGATGTGGAGAGACTATATTGAATCAACTGCTACATCTACCGCAAGGAAATTTGTTTCACTCTGTCGTGCCAAAATATTTTTTCTCGACAGAATCCATCTTGTACATTTATAAATCTACCATTCGTCCGTACATTGAAAACAGCTATTTCTGTCTGGTTTTCCCGTTGTATATCTAGAGATTCTTGACACAATGCAAAGAATGGTCAGAAATGTAATCGACCCTGACCTGGAATCTTGACTTCAGTCACTTTCTCACCGACCTAACGTGGCTTCCTAATTGTCTTTTCTACAAATATTTTCATGGCAACAGATCTGATCAGCCATTTTACCTAGTGAGTGGACTACATGATTTTAAGCATGGTACTAGATTAGCATCTAGGTTTCACCATTTTACCTTTTAACTAGCGAGAGTCAACCGCCACTTTTATTCTAAAAGTTTCTTTTCTCACTTCCTGTGTAACTGCCTTCCGGTTTGTAGCTTTCATGCCACCTATAATCTTTAAATATTTAAATACATCGTCAGTCACCATCTGTTTTCCTGAAACCTGTTTCTATATTGTCTTTTCTTTCCTCCTCCACACTAAGGTCTGTCCATTCTCATACACTCGTTATGACCTCCTGCGTCCTAGCAGCATTACCGACTTATTTAGTGTGAAATGTTCACAAGAAATCAGCTATTAAAATAGGAAACGGAGAAAAGCCATAAGTGTCAAGGTGTTGAATAAACATGAAATTAAATACAATTAAAATAACCTGTTATGGTATAAATATTAAATAACTAATCTTGGTAGGAATATTTTCAATAAATTAAGAAAATTTATGATCGAACACTTAATTCATCATCATCATCATCATCATCATCATCATCATCATCATCATCATCAGTCCCATCGTAGTCCTAAGGAGAGTAGAATCAGATAACTTCCTCCAGAATGATCTGTTGGCGGTCGATCTCATGTTTCCAGCATTGTCATATCCGTCAAGTCTTTGCTGTTGTCTGATCAGCTCTTGCGTTGTCCTTCCCGTTCGCACCCCCTCCAACATTCAGTTGCATGATGATCTTGGAGTATCTGTTATGTTGTGTGATACGGTCAAACAATGCCATCGCTCGAAGCTTAATCGCGACGAGTATAGCTTCCTGTTGGTTCACCAGATTTTTCACCTTGCTCGATATGTATTTGTTTGACTTCTGCTCCCAGTGGAAAATACGGAGGAGATTCCTCAATCAGATAGAGGTTGGCATGCCGGCCTTCTTCGCAAGCTCCAGGGTTATGGTATTACAGGTCGATTGTTTGACCTACTACAATAATTCCCGGCAAACCGGGAATTGAAGGTCGTTCTCAATGGATTCATCTCCAGCTCCTATCCCACTAACGCAGGTGTTCCTCAAGGCTCCATCCTAGGCCCTACTCTGTTCCTCATATTCATAAACGATTTTCCTGACGCCATAGATTCCCAAGTTGGCATCTATGTGGACGACACCATAATTTACTCCTGCCTCAAACACAAATCTAGTGATGCTGACAAAGTTAACCTGGCAGTTCGACTCGAAAAGGAGCTACAATCGGTTGTGAACTGGGGCAAGAAATGGATGGTTAACTTTAACGCCTCTAAAACAAAACTGCTCTCTATTAACCACCACAGGGATCCATCCCTGTATCCAATTAGAATGTCTGAAGACCAACTTCTCGAGAGCTCCTCTCTGCGGCTGCTCGGTCTCACGCTGTCCGCTGATCTGAGATGGAACAAATACATCGAGTCAATTGCATCCTCCACCGCAAGGAAAATTGGTTCCCTGTGCCGAGCCAGGAAATTTTTCTCCCCGGAATCGATCCTCCAAATCTATAAATCAACCATTCGACCTTGCATGGAGTATTGCTGCCATATATGGCCTGGAGCCCCTGCTGTTTGCCTCAGGGTTCTTGATAAGATCCAGAGACGGATATGCAATGTAATTGGCCCTGATCTGTCATCTCGTCTGCAGTCACTCTTTCACAGACGCGACGTTGCCTCGCTCTGTCTTTTTTACAAATACTTTCACGGTAATTGCTCCGATGAGCTGCTTTCGCTTGTTCCTAGGCCTCATGAATTTAAACGTCCTACGAGGCTGGCATCTCGTTCCCACCCCTTCACCGTTGAAACTGTTAGATGTAGACGTCTCTTCTACTCCAATAGCTTCATGTCTCGCACATCTCGCCTGTGGAACTCCCTTTCTTATTCCTGTTTCCCTGACAAATATAATCTCCAACTATTTAAGTGTAACGTCAATCGACATCTCTAGTTGCCTTGATCTATCCACATCCCTTCTCCACATCCTTTCACCTTTCATTCCTATCTGCTCTCGCTCCAAATCTTCTGTAACCCCCTTGCCTTGATCGATCCAGTATCTTTCTCCACATCCTCTCCTTTACCACTCCTATCTGCTCTTTCTCCAAACCGTCTGCAACCCTTTGCGTGCTAGTGGCTTCCAGCCTTGCTTGGGGTGATAAGCTTTAAAAAAAATCAATTTTTGTTTTCTCAAATGCGTGGTGCCTTATACCAACATCAACCAAGAGAGTCTAAGTTTCAATATCCGTACAGGGGGATGGATACGACCTGCGATTTGTAGAGCTCACTCATAATTATATACCTACAATATGTTGATAATGAGAGGCGTGTCTGCGGTAATGAGATTAATGTCAGTATATTTCGTTTAGGTTTTTCTGTTATTTGTCGGTGTATTGCAGACACCACAACATTCAGAAGGTTACCGAAACATAAGGATTGGTAAGAGATTTAACGTTCCAAACGGAATAAGAATCTCACATACGTCGATTAATCAAGAAGGTGACTTTTTCAAAATTGCGATCCTGGAAGGGAGATCCCTGCTTGTGATAGCATCGGCATATATTTGAAAATCATACCACGGCTTGACTCAAGCATATTTGGGTAAACGTGTGTAGTTAAAACTGTTCAGAAGCAGATTGATTCGTTTTTTACGGTTTTCCAACCCAAGGCAGGTTATTTAAAGCCAGAAAATATTTTCACATTGTAAGATTTTTTTGGTTGGGGGGAATAATATCGGTTTTAGTGATACAAGTCTTACTAATTAACACATAGATGAGGTAGAGAAAAGATGGATTCATACTTTTCCCAAAGGTATTTGCTCGTAAGTGAATATGACGAACCCAACTAGTATTTGAACTCGGTTCTTCTTTTAACAATTCCGGGCCAGTAAACATTACACCACTCGCACATCCAAGCTTAATGCGCCTGGTCCCAAGCGGTAACTCAGATAGGTACTAACAAGGCTGACGTTCTTTAAATTCGGTGAGAGTAAGGGATCCGGAGTTTCAACGTAGTGTGATCGTAAGCCTTTGAACGCACACATAAGTGGTGTTTCATTAATACGGATTATATATAAGGGTGTTTCATTAAGACGGATCAAAGTCAGCAGTTAATAAATCAGTGTTATTGGTCAAAATGTATTTATTTCTCCATTGCATCATGTTATTTAAGTCATGGCCATTATGTGTGAAAAATAATATCGCCCAAATGTCCGCTGTATCTGAAAAAAAAAGAGAAATAAAATTCATTAGACACTTAAATTTAATTCACATGAAAATCGGTCCAAGTTATTGGAACACCCTTTACCATATGAAAGAATTCATGAATCAAGACTTTAATAACGTAGGCTATTATCAAATCAACTTATTTGGAAATCTGAACATAAAAAATGGAGCTTTACGTATAATATTCTTAATTCTGCTCTTGGTATTACAATTGAACACCTCCACAACATTTACTACAGGAAAAAAGAAGGTAATATAAACATATCTGGACTATTTTCACCGTTTGTTCTTCGTAGCCTAAACTGAAAGCCTGGCAGGAAAAGATTGGCTCTAAGATATGCGTGTTCCAGTACCATCTGAGGCATATAGTAATTGTTGGTTATTGGAATTTATTCCGTATACTTGGGCATATATATATATATATATATATATATATATATATATATATATATATATATATATATATATATATATATATACTTTCTATTCTGTGTAACTTTCCTTGCGATCATAGCATGGCGAAATAGGCAATGGTATGAAAACTAGCAGAAAATAAAGTGATAAATAGCCAAAAATGAAATACAAATGTTAAAAATAATCAAGTTGTTTCAAAATAGATTTCTTCAGAAAAAACTTCGATTATCATGTTGCCTAATGTTGATTAATAGTATGTTTGTCGATATAGAGTAAGTTGAATATATATATATATATATATATATATATATATATATATATATATATATATATATATATATATGTATAAAAGGCTCAATATATATATATCTATATATAATAGGCTCGATATATATATATATATATATATATATATATATATATATATATATATATATATTAATACATGTTTCATTCAATAATATAGATAAGTGTTGTCTATATATTTTATGTAAGTTTTTTTCATATAGTCTGATAATCTTAATAACATTATCATTAAACAATGAAAGAAAATCACAATATTGATACATATTTTTTTTAATCCAATCTAAGATTTCGGCTTACATAAGCCATTATCAAAGATGACAATTACACAATATATTTATGCAATACACGAACAAGAAATTGATGATAGTCTTATTTGTTTACATGGATGATTTCCAAGCAACGATAAACACGTGCATATAAAATGCTGAAAGCGAAAATCGCACAACAGCTCATGACGTCACAATATATATATATATTATGTTAGTTAAAAATACAGATGAAATACTTCAACTTCAAAAACGTTTCCAAAATAATTCTATCCTTAAATTCACGTATGAACTCAATACTAATAATAAAATTCCCTTCATTTACATATCGATAAACACAAATGATAACAAATTTACTATTTTGCCATACAAAAAACCTACCAGCATAAATTCATGTACACTTAACTACAAAAGCGAATGCCCATACTACTACAAAATAGCAATTATAAAAATCTAATACATCGTGCAAAAACTAATTCATCTACAAAACAGATTTTTTACAGTCAACTAAAAAACTATAAAACAAACAATTATTAATAATAGCTTTCCAAATTATATAGTTGATGAACAGATAAAATAATTACTTAGAAGTCTTAATACTAAGCAAATAAAACATAATACTGCTTCAACTAATCCCAAATATATTAATCTCTTAAATCGTAGTCAAATGCATAATAATTATAAACAAGAGGAAAATATACTAAAAAAATTTAGTAAATACTACTATATATACAACCGACCCTATGAAAAAAATTAGGTTAATTATATACTACACTAAATCTTGTATATCCAACTTAATTATTCGCAATGATTCTTAACCCCTCCCCGTCAGTGATTTGCAAAAATCCAACATAGTTTACAAATTAAAGTGCCCTTTGGGAGATCGTATCTCCAATGGATTCAATAATATTTATGTTGGTCACACCACAAACTCACTTTCACGACGCTTGAATGATAACTCTAATATTTTTACACATTTAAAACAACATGCCTGGCCGCGTACACAATTCCGGAAAATCCTCGTTGAAAACACAAATATACTTAAAATTCAAAACAATAAACAAAAACTAAAAATTCTTGAAGCTATTTAGATAAATCAGTTGAAATCTAACCTGAATAAAATAAACTAAGACATCTCCACATATATTCTTAAATGCCTATAATTTATAACAGAAGCCATTTGTTTATACTATCGGCTTCCCATACTTAATAATTTTCGTTTTCACTTTCGTGTGGTCATGTGTGACGTCACGAGCAGCGACACCATTTTCGCTTCCGCGTCTCGTATAAACGAGTTTGTCGTTGCTTTGAAATTTTTCATGCTACAAATACAGACTATCATTATTGTTTCGTCCGTGTATTGTTTGATATATTGAAATGTAATTGTCATCTTTGATAATGGCTTATGTAAGTTGAAAGCTTAGATTGGATTTAAACATATATCAATATGGTGATTTCCTTTCGTCTTTTAATGATAATGTTGTTAAGCTTATCAGACAATATGTAAGGAACTTAAAATAAATAGAAAACACTTGTCTGTATTATTTAATGAAACACGCATCAATGAAAAATTGCTGCCTAAATATACACAATATATATATATATATATATATATATATATATATATATATATATATATATATATATATATATATATATATATAATAAAGGCTCAAACACTAATATCCCATGGCTATAATTAATTTAGAAGCGAATGGTAATCACGGTCCTATTCATCACACCTATAAATTTGTAGGTCTGATGAATTGGATCGTGTTTACGATTCAATGCAATAAATTATAACCATGGAATATTAGTGTTTGGCCTTTTATATTATATTCTTGCTCTGTCTTGTACATAGAGCTCTACCTGGATATTTATACTCTTGGATATATATATATATATATATATATATATATATATATATATATATATATATATTCACCAGAAATATTATCAATATATATTATTATTATTATTATTATTATTATTATTATTATTATTATTATTATTATTATTAATAATAATAATAATAATAATAATAATAATAATAATAATAATAATAATAATAATAATTAAAGTATATCAAACACTTAAAATCCCATAGGTAATAATTTTTATTTCACGAGAGCTCTAAAAATGCAGCACTTAATCTTCAAGACCTACAAATAAAAAAGAGCTCCCATGAAATAAAAATTATTACCTATGGGATTTTAAGTGTTTGATATTCTTTAATTAATAATAATTTCGCTCTATCAATTGACATAGAGCTCTCCCTGGATCTATATCCTCCTGGAAATTCTATACGGATTGCCATATTGTATCATTACTAAACAGAAATGTAAATATCATCATTTCTCATTAATTTCATTTATCGGTTTCACGTCAAGCACAGTTTCGGTCGGACATATTGTTAAACTCAAAAGTACAATGCGATATATGGTACTATTCACTTGATCAACTTTAGACAATATTTCCAAATATCATGATGACCAGTGCTTGTCAGCTGATCTCTTTTCTCAGCTAGCGTCTCACAGTTTGATTGGGAAAGGACTGACTGATATTATTCAATCCATCCAAAACAAATCTGTTAACCAAATTTCATCACTACAGAGCAGGGTCACCACATCATGTAATGCTTCTCAAATATGCCTCGTTAGATCGATTACAATTGAGTGTCGGGACCGATTCACACTGGGAGCTGCATACATTCGGTTTTGCGCCACATCTAAGCCATGAATAGAAAAATCATTAGGGCACCTCGATGTGGTATAAGCTTTAACAAGCTTCTCCAGCTAGATCAATTATGACTGAGAAGTAAGTTCGATCCTCACTGAGTGCTTATACTTTCGGGCTCAGGCTATATCTGTGAAAAGCTTATAAAATCATTAGGTCACTTCGACATGGTATAATGTCAACAAGCTTGTTTCTCTAGACGAATTACGACAGAGTAGTCTGTTCGATCCACACAAGGTGTCTTATACATTCGGCCTTGTGTCACATCTACGATTAGAAAATCATTAGAGCATCTGGACGTTGCATAATGTTTAGCAGATTTGTATCGCTAGATCGATCCTCACTGGGTGCCCCATATTTTCTGCCTTGTGACATATCTAATCTACGATAAGAAAATAATCAAATCATCTAGATGTGGTATAATGCTTATCAGTCTTATATCGCTAGATCAATTAAGTCTGACAAGTGATTCTGTCCTCACTGAGTGCCTCATATTTTTGGCATTGTGCCATATCTAATCTACGATAAGAAAATAATCAAGGTATCTCGACGTGTTATAACGTTTAGCAGGCTTGTAGCGCTAAGCCGTGCTTTTGATACTAACTGGGTTCCTACATACATTTGGCCTTATGCTTTATATATATATATATATATATATATATATATATATATATATATATATATATATATATATATATATATGATAGAAATTGTTAGGAGGATTTGATAATTATAATTGAGTAATTCATTGAGTCTGAAAGAAACGTCAACAGAATGCAGAAAGCACTGGACGGCCGTTTCGTCCTATATTTGGGACTCATCAGCAGTGCGCATCCACTACTGACAACTGTTAACTCAACTGTCAGGGTTTCAATTCTCGGTAGTGCATGCGCACTGCTGATGAGTCCCATGTGCTACATAATTTCCAACTTGTGCTATATCTAAGCTATGATAAGATAATGATTAGGGTTCCTCGATTTGGTATAATATTTACTTCACTGGGTGCCCCTTTACTTTCGGCCTTGTGCCATATCTAATCTACGATTAGAAAATCATTAAGGCATCTCGACGTGGCATAATGTTTAGCAACCTTCTCTCGCTTGATCAGTTACGACTGTCATCTGAGATCTATCCACACTAATTTCGCAATATTTTCGGCCTCCTGCCATGTATAAGCTACGATTAAAAAATCATTAGGGCTCCTCGACGTGGTATAATGTTTAGCAAACTTGTCTTGCTAGAACAATTACAATTGAGTAGTGATTTCGATCCGCACTGGGTGCTCCACACAATAGGCCTTGTGCCACATCTACGCAACTCTTAGAAATCACTAGGGCACATTGACATCGTATAATGTTTAGCAAGATTGTTCGGCTAGATCAATTACGACCCATTAGTGAGTTCCTTCCTTATTGGGTGCCCCACACGTTCGGCTTGTGCCACATCTAATCTAAGCCTTGAATGTCACCACCACCACCACCACCACCACCACCACCACCAACACTACCACCAAGCAGACTCTAAACCTTCACGAAAACTGGAGAGTGGCTGTACTCTCAAAGTGGCTCCCTGCCTCGATCGACTATTAGAGCAAAAGATCACTCCTGGCCTGAAATGGTGAGCCTATATACGTATCATCCCAAAAGATGCCAGATGAGTTAAGAGTTTATTGTATCGCTCTGGAATATACCCAACTCCCAATGTCATGGTCTGTTATTGTAAGTTATATCAGACCAAGGATGTAGTATTACTGCCTTATCTGGGCTGTTACTGCCCAATTTTCAATACCCGAATTCGACAGGGGTTAAGACGTTTACACGGTCTTGTAACTGATTTTTCACCATGCTACACTTGTACCCAAAACGAAACTTCACTAACCTTTCTCTTATATATCGTTATTACTATGGCAGATGTTCAGACGACTTACGTTCCTTAGTCCCACCAGCCAGGGCCCACAATGCCCTGTTCAAGGTCAAAAACTATCCCTATCCCTTTCGCCTTCCTTTAATAAAATAACAATTTCCACTGAAGACAGTTTATTCCCTAGGACTGTTAAATTGTGAAGCAATCTCTCGAGATAATGTTTCGCTGACAAATAAATCTTGGTCACTTAAAGTCCATAGTCAACACATATCACGACTAGCCAAACTCATAATACAATTTTACATCCCCATCACCTTTCCTTAAAATCTCACTCAGTAATCCTCTACCGTGAGGGGACCTTGGGCCTTCTATTGGATGATCTATCAGTAAAAATAAATACAGCTTTTTTTTGCTATAAAATGTTTTGTTGGTCATTTTGCGGTAAAATGTATCGCTGGTCATTTTGCTATAAAATATATTGTTGGTCATTTTGCTATAAAATGTATTTTTGGTCATTTGGCTATAAAATGTATTGTTGGTCATTTTGCTATAAAATGTACTAATGGTTATTTTTCTATAAAATGTACTGTTGGTCTTTTTGCTATAAAATGTACTGTTGGTCTTTTTGCTATAAAATGTATTGTTGGTCATTTTGCTGTAAAATGTAATGTTGGTCATTTTGCTATAAAATGTATTGTTGGTCATTTTGCTATAAAATGTATCGTTGCTCATTTTGCTGTAAAATTTGTCGTTGGTCATTTTGCTATAAAATGTACTAATGGTTATTTTGCTATAAAATGTACTGTTGGTCTTTTTGCTATAAAATGTATTGTTGGTCAATTTGCTATAAAATGTATTGTTGGTCATTTTGCTATAAAATGTATTGTTGGTCATTTTGTTATAAAAATGTGTTCTTGTACATTCTTGTACATTCATAACGTTTTGTTTTTGTTTAGGCGTTCACTATTTTTCTGTAGCTGGGACCCTAACTGTTTCTGCCATCCCCTGATTATTGTGGACGTGGGAACAATAGTAATTAAATGGTGGTCCCACGTTCCTCAAAATATTCAGATGTCTTGCTGCCGGATAGAGTTTATCATCATACCCAGGACTGCAGACAAAACTGTTTGTAGAACATTTGTAATAAATTCAGTATTACCACACTTAAAATAAAATAAAACATACACTATACATAGTTTCAAATGATGGTGGTTTAGTTTCACGTTGTCGTTTTAGTCTCCAGGTAGGAATAATCAAGAACCAGCTGTGTTAAGAAGGAAGAAACAATGACCAAAGAAGATGTTGTAGCTTTGAACGCATAGCGTTGACAAAGGTGTCTGATAGCACCAACACCTTGGCTGGCATAAAAGACGGTATCACACTTCACACGACGCCTCCTCAACTTCTAACACTTTGCTTCGTATTTTTAACATTTTTCAAGTTGATACAAATCTAAAACGAGGCTATAATTATGGCTTTTCATGTGATGACTCCAGTGTGCGCTCAACTGAGGAAAAATAATAAAAGCAAATTATAAGAAGGATAAAAAAAATGTAGCAATTTATTGATCATATTTCGTGTGTAAGAGTCGACATATTTTTCTTTCTTTCGTCAGTTTTTCAATGATTCTAACAGGAAAAAGTATATGTGATAATTTAATAAGGATTATTTGTTAATTAGATGTTAATATTTTAAATCTACTTATGTAATAAGCTTTAGAAACACATTAATTCATATTTCCTAAGTAGTTATTCATGTAAAACTTTCTCCCTTCTCTCTCTCACGAGAGAGAGAGATAGATAGATAGATAGATATAGATAGATACACACACACACATACACATACTCACATGTCCTGGGTACAACGATAAACTACATCCATCAGCAAGGCCTCTGATCAGGTTTTGAAGAGCGTAGTACCACCTCTTAATTGCTGGTGTCCCCAGGTCCACCCTGACCCGGGGTGGTAGCACTTGTAAGGGTACCATTTAATATTTAACCCCCAAACTGGGGTCAAAACCCCATGAAAGTGTAAAAGTAGATTTTAATACCAGAAAAAATTGTATAAAAATATTACCAGCAATAAATTTTTGAATAAAAAATATTACCAGCAATACATTATTACCATCAATACATTTTTGAAAAAATATTACCAGCAATACATTTTTGAAAAAAATATTACCAGCAATACATTTTTAAAAAAATATTACCAGCATACATTAAAAAAAATACCAACTATGCATTTTTTAAAAAATATTACCAGCGATATATTTTTAATGGAAAAATATTTCCAGAAATAGATTTTGTAAAGAAAATATTTTACCAGAAATAGATTTTTAAGTAAAAATATTACCAACCATACATTTTTTTCAAAAATGTATTTCTCATAATCTAGCATCTTTCATTGCATAAATTAAACATATTACGTCTAATTTTTTAATTATAATTCTTTCTAGTTCTCTAATCAGCTTCTTGATTTTAAGATGAAATTCATTAAGGAAGGCGCCGTAGTTTTAGTTATCCCAAGTTTTTCGATGTTTTAAAATGCAATTTACAAACATTTAATGCTGTATTGCATTTTTACCATTATACTGTGGACGCTTGTTTAAAAAATAACATCGTAGCTACAACGGATAGATTAAAACTTTTGAAATAATTATACCAGAGAGTGTTTAAAAAAGCACCATCATTCCATTAAGTTTGTCTTCACACTTCACACTTGAGAATGATCTCGGATGAGATGTAAAGTACTTGACTGAACAAAAATACGACGCTTTCCTTGATAAATTTCAAATTAACATCAAGAGGCTGATTAGAGAACGGAAAGGATTATTATAAAAATAAATAGACATAATATGCCTATATTATTCAAAGAAACATTATTGAATAGTGTCTATATTATTCAATGAAACATGCTAGTGGTAGAGATGGGATACCAGCCATTGTCCTGAAGAAATGTGCGCCTGTACTGGCCCCTGCCCTCTCCAAATTATATAACTACTGCCTCAATATATCTTGTTTTTCAAAATGGAAATCCTCATCCATTGTTCCTGTCTTTAAGAACTCTGGTGAACCTTCTGACCCTTCTAACTACCGTCCTATCAGTCTCTTACTCCTCTTCGGCAAAGTCTTCGAAGCTTTAATCAACGCCGAAGTGGTTAAGCACCTTACATCCCATGATCTGCACTCTGACAAGCAATATGGTTTCCGCTTTGCACGTTCTACAGCTGATATGCTTACGGCCATCAGTGAAATTATTTACCAAGCTCTTCATAATAACGGAGAAGCTTCTCCCGTGGCTCTAGATATTTCCAAAGCGTTTGATAGGGTTTGGCATGCCGGCCTTCTTCGCAAGCTTCAGGGTTATGGAATTTCAGGTCCATTGTTTGACTTAATACAATCATTCCTGTCAAACCATGTATTGAAGGTCGTTCTCGGCGGATTCTCCTTCAGCTCCTATCCCACGAACGCAGGTATTCCCAAAAGCTCCATCCTTGGCCCTACTTTATCTTCTTTAACGATCTTCCTGACGTCATAGATTCTCAAGTAGACATCTACTCAGACGACACTACAAATTACTCCTGTCTCAAAAACAAATCTAGTGTTGTTGACAATACTAACCTAGCCGTTCGTCTCGAAAAGGACCTCCAATCAGTTGTGAACTAGGGCAGGAATTGTCTGGTTAACTTTAACGCCTCAAAAACAAAACTGCTCTCTATTACTCACCACAGAGAACCATCCATGCACCCACATTAGAATGTCTGACGCTCAACTTCTCGAGAGCTCCTCTTTACGTCTATTCGGCCTCACATTGACTGTTGACCTGAGATGGAACAAATACATTGAGTCAATAGCTTTGTCCACCGCAAGGAAAGTTGGCTCCCTGTGCCGTCCCAGGAAATTTTTCTCCCCGGAGTTGATCCTTCAAATCTACAAATCAACAATCCGCCCTTGCAAGGAGTATTGCTACCATATATGGTCTGTTGCCCCTCATGCTTGTCTCAAGGTTCTTGATAAGATCCACAGACGGATGTGCAACGTAACTGGCCCTTATCTGGAATCTCGTCTGCAGTCGATCTCTCACAGACGTGCCGTCGCCTCCCTCTGTCTTTTTTATAAATACTTTCATGGAAACTGCTTCGAGGAGCTGCTTCACTGGTTCCCAAACTTCATGAATTTAAGCGTCACAACTAGGCTGGCATCTCGCTCACATCCTTTCACTGTCGAAACTGTTAAATGTAGCCGTACCTTCTATTCCAATAGCTTCATGTCTCGCAACTCTCGCCTGTGGAACTGCCTACCCTTTTCCTGTTTCCCTGATAGCTATAATCTCCAACTCTTCAAATGTAATGTCAATCGACGTCTCAAGGTGCCTTGATCTATCCCCCTATCCTTCTCTTTATCCTTTCCTCCATCACTCCTATTTGCTCTAGCTCCAACTCTCTGTAACCCCTTGCCTGCTAGTGGCTTCCCGCCTTGCTTGCAATGAAACGCTTATATATATATATATATATATATGTATATATATATATATATATATATATATATATATATATATATATATATATATATATATTGCACTAGCATGAAACAGACTGTCGCCTCTAAGTGCTGACTTCCATGTCCACTTTTATATTTACACACGCTCTATCTCTGATATTGAGCACTTTATCCCATAGATATAGCACACTTTAAGACTATATTTCTTCATATATATATATATATATATATATATATATATATATATATATATATATATATATATATATATAATTCGCAAGCGGTACTAACTCGCGGTATCACAGCTCCTCAGTGCGACTAGACGTCCGATTCGAAACCCGACCGATTTAGTGTCGGAGTTTCTACCCCTAAGACATCAGCACTCAGCAGAGAGAAACTGCTAATTCTAGCGTATTGTTTTTACGAATGTAAACAAACGCAAGTCAACCAGAGTGCTCGTATTCATTTTGTGTGTGTGTATGTTTGTGTGTGTGTGTGTATGTGTGTGTGTGTGTGTGTATGTGTGCGTGTGTGCGCGCGTGTGTGGGTATTACCGACATAAGGTATTGTAGTTATTTACATCATTTAAATTATTCGGATTGTTGTCCTCATTTTTATTGCTATATTCCAGACGTTTCGACCGTCGTACGCTCGGGTCTTCTTCTTCAGCTGTTAATTCTTGGAATTTCGAACTATTTTGAAATTCCAAGAAATATCAGCTGAAGAAGCCCGGAGCGTACAACGGTCCATACGTCGTGAATATAGCAATAAAGATGAGGACCCCAGTCGAAAGAATCTAAATGTTGTAAATAATATATATGTGTGTCTGTGTGTATGATTGTGGGCTTGTCTGCATGTGTGTTTGTGACTGTTCGCTTTTGTATGTGCGTTGGTGTGCGTGTATGTATTTTAGAGAGATAATCTATTGTGTTTTCTTTATGGAAACCGTTGTTTTAAGTGCCTAATAAAATCATAGGCGTGTTTTCGATTAGTTATTCTCAAGTGGAAATACTTGTTTGATCTCAGACCTCTGATGCGTTTATTCGAATTCAAATCCAAGTGAATATTGCAAACATTTGATATAAAAAGTGCAAGATTAACAAAAGTCACAATTTTATAAATACACACACACACACACACACACACACACACACACACACACACACATATATATATATATATATATATATATATATATATATAATTTAGAAAACACTGGACGGCCATTTCGTCCTATACTTGGGACTCATCAGAAGTGCGCGTTCACTACTGAGAATGGAAACCCAGACAGTTAGGTTATCAGGCAAACGTTATACCAACTGTACCAACGGGCCTCTTTAAGACATGGCACAGTGGATAAAGTCGTTGATTAGATACAGTAATAGCAAGCACATAGTGTGAGTTCAACACCCGGTTAAAGCAGTGGAGAAGTTGGAGAGGGGAATTAACAGAAGATAACTGATAACTGACATCCATTAAACATGGCACGTGGAACTAGTACTGTCTACCCCAGTGAGCGAAATAAAGGGTTCAGTTCGAGATTCCTACCACCCGAAGAAGGCCGGATCGTACAACGGCCGTAATGTTGTTATTTGATCTGAATTGCTGATAAAGAACAGTGTTCACGTTAGTAATATTAACATTTTTTATCTTTCTTTTTACAGTATTGTTTATTAAATTAGATTTTACTAATTTCAACTAAATTTTTATCAATATATTAATTTCTTTTAATAAAAATAGATTGGTAGCTATCATCCGTTTCACACTCCTCCTCAATCTTTTGAACAGGAGTAGAGGTCTATCTCTTGTTTTCGGTTTTGTATTGTGTTTTCGGTTCTTACTAAAGTTTTCTTCAACTCTACACTTGTAATATATTTGTTTAAAGTCTGCAATTTTATTTCCTATTTATTTTCCCCTCAACATGATTATGTAGGTTTGCCTATCGTCTGGGTCAGACTCATCCCCCGTTCTTTTGTACAGGTGTACAGGCTTATCATTTTCTTCCAGTTCCGGTTCTTTCTATAGCCTACTTCAACTCTATATTTCTAACGTCCCAGCCTAAACTATGCCATTTTATTCACTAATTGTTTTCCTTCGATAAGAAGGAATAAGTTCTCCTCTCGCCCGGTTCACACACCTCCGTGATCTTTTTAACAGGAGTAGAAGTTTATCCCTTGTTTCCTCTTTAGGATTGGGTTTCCGGTTCCTGCTAAAATATTTTCGTTATCTTTCACTCGCAGTAATATCTCATTTCTCCAAGGACACAAGCCCCAGTAAATAAAAGCATTGGTTGAAGTAATCTAAAAATAACATGACCCAAAGCGTTGTAAGTTCAATACCTGGCCAGAACCGAAGTGAACAAAAACTTTAAGAGTTGAGTTAATAAAGGGAATTAATTGAAGTTGGGATATATAAAAAAAAGGCATTGCACTGGAACTAATATAATCTACCACTGTGGATTAAATAATGGCTTCGGTTCGAAATTTCAACGTATATCACCTGAAGAAGTGCGGAGCGCGCAACGACCGAAACGTTGTGAATATGACAATAAAGATGGAGACAGCAGTTCGAACAATGACAATAGTTTAAATAGTTGCAATAATTCATTTTAGAAATATAGACACTAGTTCATATCTTTACCACTGATTTATAGGTTCAAATTATTTATTTATTTATTTATTATTATTAGTAGTAGCATTATTAGAATTATTATTATTATTATTATTATTATCATTATTATTATTATTTTTATTTCCTTTGATATCTGGCGTTTACACATTTCTTTCGGGGTCCCGCCCAGGGACCTAAGGTTAGAAATGGCATCATGACACTTTCCACTGCAAAAAATAAAAAATAAAAAATAAAAATAATTACATAGATAAAGCCCTTCGTAAAGTGTGGGCCGTACTTGTCAGAACAATTTTTTGTATCTCTTTAAGGCATGGACTTCCAGGGATCCCTTCAATCAGCCTACTGGAATCTTTTCCAACCAGTCCAAGGGCTCCAACTACAACAGGAATTGTTGATGTTCCCATGTGCCACATTTTTGAGATTTCTATTTCAAGGTCTTTGTATTTTGACAGCTTTTCGAATATCTTCAAAGATACATTGCAGTCTGCAGGGACTGCCATATCAATAAGGAGGCACTTATTTTGTTTGTGGTCTTTAATAACAATGTCTGGGCGGTTGGCTTTGATTGTTCTGTTAGTGTGTATTGTGTAGTCCCATAGAATTGTAACAGGTCCTATCTCTGTAACCGGGTCAGGGTGGTGTTCGTACCAGTTTCTTTCATTTTCTTCTTCTTCTTCTTCTTCTTCTTCTTCTTATTATTATTATTATTATTATTATTATTATTATTATTATTATTATTATTATTATGTTTGTGATTATTATTATTATTATTAATTTATGGTCTGTACTTATTTTTTTTCAGGTCCAGACTAGAGAACTAAGATCAGAAATGGCATCATGAGATTTTCCACTGAAAAATTTAAAGAAAAAACCCACATATATTTTAGATAGTTAAAGCCCTTCGTAAGGTCTGGGCTGTACTAGTATGAATAATTTTGTGTATTCCTTTACGGAATGGGCTACGAGGAATCCCTTCAATAAGTCTATTGGAATCTTTTCCAATAAATCCGAGGGCTCCATCTACAACTGGATTTGTTGATGTTCTCATGTGCCACATTTTTTGAGATTTCGTTTTCAAGGTCCTTGTCCTTTGATAGCTTTTTGAAGTTCTTCAAAGATACATCACAGTCTGCAAGGACTGCCATATAAAAAAGGAGACACTTTTTCGTGGTCTCTAATAACGATGTCTGGGCGTAACCGGGTCTATGTAGTATTCATACCAATTACTTGCAGTTTCCTTTCCAAAGAAGCTGCAGATTTCCCAGTGCAGGTAATGGCTCACTCTGTCATGCCATGATTTATATTTACTAGGTCCCAATACTGTGCAACCTGATTCGAGATGGTCAATTGTTTCTGGGTATGTATCACAGAATCTGCATTTTGGGCTAACACAATTTTTCGGTAAAAATGCTTGATTATTTCTACTTACCAAGCATTGGTCCTGTGCAGCAAGAATAAAACCTTAGATTTCAGATTTTAACCCTGCACTAAAATAGCCACTGATGGGTACGGGGTTTGTCGACATCGGCGTCTTTGGTACTGTCAGAGTATTCACCGTGAAGCAGTTTAACTTGCCATCGTTTCTGTATCTGGTCGCTTGTATTTGATTTTGCTTTCTTTCTTTTTTTTAGTATTTTGCAGCTTCACTCGGTGTATTGTGCTTTGCTTGTATTTTTCCATTTTTAACCTGTTGGCTTCCTTTATTACTGAATAAAGTCGCGTATGTTTTTTGACACATATCATCATCCAGTCTTCTGCTGCTTCTAGGTATCTTTGAAGGCCAGTTGTTGTAGTTTTGTAAGACAGTTCTAGTTGAAATAATCCTCTTCCTCCTTCGGCTCTGAGCTCATACTGACGATCACCGTCAGCTTTGGGATGTTGCATGCGGTGGCAGATGCGAAGCTTTCTCGTTTTTGGCGTTCATTTGCTTAATGTCAGTTATGGTCCAGTTAAGAACATTGTATGGGCAGCCAAGATTTTTATGGCTGATATTCTATTACTTTTTAAAATTCGTCACGTATTCATTTCCAGACCCACACGCCTGTAGTTTTCCCTTCTTACCTTCTTCGTTATTTGGGTATGCTTATTTAATCTCCTTCGCTAATTCCTAGGTACTATCTGCTTCATATTGTTCCAGTTTTTCTAATCTTCGTGACAAAATCTAAATCTATTGAATGTTTTTCTGTAATTCTCTCTATCTTGGATGTTACTTTTGCACATTTATCTATTATTATTAGTAGTAGTAGTAGTAGTAGTAGTAGTAGTAGTAGTAGTAGTAGTAGTAGTAGTAGTATTACTATTATTATTATTATTGCTATTATGATTGTTGTTGTTGTTGTTTATTTGTTATTTTCTCTTCTTTGTCGTTGATTTATTCTTGCTTGCGATTTGCCACATATTTTAATAATAATAATAATAATAATAATAATAATGGCGATTTATCTTCATTTTTATCATTACTGGTGTTGTTAGATGATTTTCACCATGCCTCATCAATCTAGTCCAATTATTCCCGCCCCTAATACCCCTGGCTCTATCAAAAAGCATTCTTAATTCTATGATCTAACCTTTAATTAAATAAGTCTCATATCGGTCGTTTTAATTTTCAATTAACCAAAATCACTGTACATTTGAATTAGTAACGGACGATTGGGAAGTCTATTTGGCGGCGGACAATACGAAGCGCAGTAAACACGACGTTTTCTGGCCTCCATGTTAGTTTTTGCCCGTACGCTAAGCATAGCAATCCTTGTCAAGCAACACTAATTGGCAAGACATAGATATGGAATCGTGGTGTGTCTTTAATTTGCATCCAAATCTGTCTCTGCCGCTTCTGTAGCTTTTTCACTTTCAGACTAGAATCAATAATGTGTACGGAAATTGTCTAGCGGAAAATAATTCCTATTCATATTATTTTATTATTTTACCAATATCTTTTCGGAAAGCTGATTCTGTCGTATCAGGCACTCCTTGGAAACCAAATGTTTCAACATCGTTAATTTTTCTTATTTTTTGTTTTTTATTATATTTTTCACGTCTTTAATTCATCCTTTTAGAAGATTTCGCTTTGTGTATCATTTTATACATTCCGAGAATATCTGAAATTCCCTCTCTTTCCATAATTTTCTCCTAATTCATTATTGATTGCGCAAGTGTTCGTAATTATACCGAAGAAATCTAGCTTGCTTTTCAATAGAATTAGTAGATGTAGTTGAGAGTAAATACGTCGATTGTGTGGGTGAATGTTGTCGTTTGTCTCCCATAATTTACGGCACAAAATGAGTAAGAGAATCTGGAAGAACATGTAGCATCTAAAAGCTGCCAGGTCGAGGAAGCAAATATTGACGTTTTTGTGAACAACGAATACAAAATCTGCGACGTCTACGAATATATATATATATATATATATATATATATATATATATATATATATATATATATATATATATATATATATACGTCCTGGGTACGACGTTAAACTGCATCCAACAGCAAGGCCTCTGATGAGGAGGTAGCGTGGAACCACCTCTTAATTGCTGGTGTTCTCTGACCCGGGGTGGTAGCACCTGTTGGGGTCCCAGCTATGGGAAAATAGTGAACTTCCAGGTTTTTCCAGCACATTGAAACAATGATGTTGCCAACTACCCTTTTTTGAAACAAAGATGTTGCCAGCTATACGTTTTTGAAACTTAGTAAATACTGGATCTGGCATTAAATAACCCATAGTGGTTCATATGCCATAAAACCCCAAACAACCAACCAATATATATATATATATATATATATATATATATATATATATATATATATATATATATATATATATATATATGTTGTGGATCCCGGGATGAAATCCGGTATCAAATAATAACAAACGCCAAGAATGAATATAGGAAATAAATGTATTAACGTAATAATACAAACTGGTAATACAGGTTAGTAGTTCCAGGAATACGGGGTTAGTAGACAAATATATATATAAAGAATTTGGTATCGATGTATCGCTGTATGACTTCTTACTGAGTCTAAGTGTTGTTACTGTGACTTTTGCCTCTACGTTCTACTACTACTGTCCGACTTGACTTGACGTACTCTTACAGACTGTCCGTGTATTCACTGGTAATAGTATATGTAATCCTTGTGTGAGTCCATTTGTATAAAAAGGGGAAACCCCTCAATAATATATATATATATATATATATATATATATATATATATATATATATATATATATATATATATATATATATATGGAGAGAGAGAGGTGGGGAGAGATATAGAAAGATAGACAAATACATACATACATATAGATAGATATGTCGATAAAGCCAAGAATGTGTATTTTATATCACCAAATCATAATAAGTACGCCTCTCTCTCATTCTCTCTCTCCCTCTTTATATATATATATATATATATATATATATATATATATATATATATATATATATATATATATATATATATATATATATATATATAGATATATATATATATATATATATATATATATATATATATATATATATATATATATATATATATATATATATATATATATATATATTTATATTTAAAGAAAAAAACAGTGAGATATATAATCCGGTATTCTTATAGATATTTTTATTTTTACACAATACTGCTCAATGTAAATTTACAGAGCATTAATATTATAAATTAACTGATTTAAAATGGTTTTCGCTAGACAGTAATAACCATGTTTCAAAAATGGAAGCTAAAAACTTCGAATTTAATTTTGTTTTTAAATTAAACACATTAGCTCCATTTCCTCGTCAAGCGAATTTTGGAAAAATTTTGGAAAAATCGCTTGACGAGGAAATGAAACTAATGTCTTTAATTAAAAAATTAAATTCGAAGCTTCTATTTTTGAAACATGGTTATTACTGTGTAGTAAAAAAAAATATTTTAAATAAGTTAATTTATAATATATATATATATATAGATATATATATATATATATATAGATATATATATATATATATATATATATATATATATGTATGTGTGTGTGTGTGTGTGTGTGTGTGTGTGTGTGTGTGTGTGTGTGTATTGCTTAGTAAGCTGAACATGAATTTTGTATTGACAAAGTAGATTTTGAAACTTATACTTAATAAGACTGCATTTTAATTCGTTTCATTAAATTGTGTGACCATACATATATTATTTCAAGTTTTATATTTGATTGTAGCTGATTGGTTGTTCTTCATATATGGAAAAAATCGAATTCCTTTGACAGAAAAAAAAACAGAGAAGTAGGTAGATCGCTAAAAAAATTGACCGTTTACACCTTTAGAGATAGTCGTATGCTTTCGGTCATGGAAATTAAAATATTCACTTCATATTCGCCGAAATTATATCAAAGGTTCATTGAAATTAAACCAGCCTCTTCTGTCCGTAAAAGGTCCAATTTCAACATTGGAATAAGTAATTAAAATGTCTCTTGTATGTAACTTACAATGTCTCGTGCCATCTTGCTGTCTGTAAATTAATATCTTTCTTTTTTTTTGTTTTGTTTCTTATACACTATTTACATTATTCGGACTATTGTCCTCATCTTTGTCGCCATATTTATTACAACGTTTCGGCCGTTGTACGCTTCGGCCTTCTTCAGGTGGTTGGAATGTCGAACTGAACCCTTTATTTCTTTGTTTCTGATGTTTCCGCTTCTTTTTCCTTCTTTTCCTGCATTTTTTCTCTCCATTGTTATTAATTATTAAAATTCTCTCTTCAGACATCCCCCTCCCCCAATGCGCTTAATGGACCTTAGAACTATATCATCATTCAATACTTTCGCATTTTATGTGCTTTTTAACCATGCCTATTGGACAGGAGTAGAGGTTCATCCCTTGTTTCATTTTCATGATATCTTTTATCGGTTCTCTCTCTTCTTTTACCAGAGCAACAGTGATTTAACTGTCTTAGCATTTTGTTGATCAGACTAACCAGTGGTTGTGACTTACCATTGTGAGTGAACCGGGTTGGCCGTTTTACTGGCCGCTGCTCCGACTGGATGTTAGGAACTCTGGGCATCAGTCACATAATATCGGGATATTTGCAGAGCCGTGTCGCGCATGTGTAGGTGTCTCTTCATGTATTTCCGGTGGCCAACCCTCAGGCTACACTCTGCTCTGTTTTTAGCCATGTTCTGCTTGGTCTTTATTACCATTGACGACAGATAGTGACAATTATGGCGATCCTCTCTCCCCCCCCTCTCTCTCTCTCTCTCTCTCTCTCTCTCTCTCTCTCTCTCTCTCTCTCTCTCTCTCTCTCTCTCTCTCTCTCTCTCTCTCTCCTGAAATCGAATCTCATGGAAAACACAACCAAAGAAATACAACTAAACCAGTAAACAAAAACAAAACAAAACAAAAAGGATACACCTACCCACCCCGTCTTTCTTTCACTAATATTCGTGGTATCCGTTCCATATTCTGCTGCATAGAATCTTTATTCTTGAAACGGACACCAGAGATCTTTGCCCTCTGTTAAACAAACTTTCTTTCATTGCTACCAATTAATTCTTGGTCCCAGGCTATCTTCGTCTTTGCCGAAAAGATTCTAGCATTCACATGCATTGGCTTATTGTTTACATCCGGGATAATGTTCCGATGACCAGGGATTTCTCTCTCGTTGCCCCAGACTACTACTTCAGGTTGCTTCTGTCTTTCATTACTAAACTCTGTTAGCTATCACTTTTTCCTTTATCGCCCATCTCTACTGCAATGTATTAAACATAATAGTTGATAGTATAGAAAAGGCACTTTTTCTCCATCCATCTGCGAACTTCTTTGTCTTCGGTGACTTTAACGCTCACTATGAAAATTGGCTTAATATTCTAAATGTATTGATATTGTCGGTGTTCAGACATTAAACTATTCCATTGCCTAATCCCTTACTTCCATAATCATTTCCATAGCAAATCCAAGCATTATTTATTTCTTACCTCACTTTCTCGCTCCTGTCGAGCTTCGCAGCGCTGTTCTATTTATAATTCTGACCACTCTGTAGTAGCTATTGATATTTCGTCCCCAAAATTAATCAAACAGGAACCCCCCGATCAACATGACCTCTTTCAGCTGATTGGGACTTACTCAGTGGTTTTCTTCGTGATGCCCCTTGGACTCATATCTTTAACCTCCCATTTAAAAATGGCGTCACTGAGGTTTCTTCTTGTAACAAGGCCAGCATAGACGCATTCATCCCTTTTCAGAAATACCAAGTGAAACCTCAATCCTCTCCATGATCGTTCGCTATAGCACACAGGAATAAATATTTCCGGCTATACCAGCATGACGGCTCTCGTCACAAGAGACGCCTATTCGTTGTTGCTCGCAATAAATCTAAGCGAGTCCTAGAAGGAGCAAAGTCCCTTTTAGCTGAGTGAATGAGACACCGCATAGCCTCTAACAACTTTGGCTCTCGCGATTACTGGTGGCTCTTTAATAGGAGACTAAATAATTGTAAGGTCTCTATTAACCCACGTCTTCAATCAATACATGTTATCATCCTCTGCTAATAAGACTGTATGCTTTGCTCGTAAATACTCTTCAAACTCTACTCCTGACTAATCTGGAACTTCCCTGTCTAACTTCTACCCTAGAACCGAATGATATGCATGTAAGCTCTTTCTGGCTTCTGCTATCACCTCTAGTCTAGATCTCCATAAAGCATATGGACCCGATGGTATCCATGTAACAGTCAATTAATAAGTGTGCTCTCGAACTTCTTTTCTCTAAACTGTATAATAAATGCTTCGCCCCTTTCTGCGTTCCTGTCTGCTGGAAGTCATCATCTGTTGTTCCAGTTTTTAAGAACTCAGGTGAGCCGTCCGATAATTCCAACTATCGGCCTTCTACCTCTTTTGGGGAAAACTCGTAGTGGCCCTAATCAATGATGAATTAGTTTATCATTCCTCAGGGCCTTTTCTCAGACAAGCTATATGTATTTCGTTTCTCCAAGTCAACTGCTAACGTACTAACGATACTTACGAAAAAAAAAACTCTATCATGCTATAGATAAAAACTGTAAATTCCGGGCTGTAGCATTGGACGTCTCGAATGTCTTTGATAGGATCTGACATTCATGTTTTCCCCACAAGCTGAAAAGTTATGGTGTCTCAGGACACTTTTTTGAACTAATCCAGTCTTCCCCGTCAATATCAAATTGTGAAAAGAGAGTAAACCTGAACGACAACACGTCTATATCCTTGGTCATACTCTGTTTTTAGTTCTCATTAATGACTTTCCTGATGATATCAGATCTCAAATTGGTATCCACGCTGATGACAGAAACATTTACTTCTACCTCCATAGTAAGGCTTATGAGTCCGCGATGTCCAAAATGTCAACCGATGTTCCAAACGCGCTAATTCCGTCGTTAACTGGGACAACAGATGGCTTGTTAATTTTAAAGCCTCCAAAAGTAAACTTAACTCCGATAATCATCTGACGGACCTCTCTCTGACTTCTATCTGAATGGCTGAATGTAATCCCCAGGAAAGTGACTCGTTGCGTCTTCTCGGGTCAGGCGTTTTCTGCTGACATGAAGTGGATAGACTATATTGAGTCCACTGCTAGCTCAGCTGAAGAATCTTTCCTACATATCTATAAGTCTACTACTCGTCCATGCTTGGAATATTGCCGCCACATATGGCCCGGTGGCCCTGTTATTTACCTTGAGCACCTTGATAAGATACAAAGAAGAATCAACAATATTATTGTTCCTGATCTGCCGGATCGACTGCAGTCACTTTCCCACCGCTGTAAGATGGTCCGTCTATGTCTTTTCTATAAATACTTTCATGGTAATTGTTCGGACAAGCTCTTCTACCTAGACATTTTTCATTTAAACGCAGTATTAGACTGGCGTCGAGGTCTCATGATTTTACATTTCAGCTGGCTAGATGTAGCCGTAAATTCTATGCTAACAGTTACTTATCTTGTACTTCTCGTTCGTGGAACTCCCTTCCGGCTCCATGCTTTCAAGAAATGCAAAAATTTAAATGCAGTGCCAATCGCTATCTACTGTCCTCCTGATTACTCTCTTTTTTTTTCTACTGATCATTATTGTTTCCGTTGCTAATTCTTCCACATCACTTGTTATTTTGTGGCATTACTGCCTTGCATGGGTTGATACCGATCAAAAAACTGGGTGTTGCATGCATCGGCCTTGTGCCACATCTAAGCTACGCTTCGAAAATCAATATACAGGGGGGTCCCTAAAGTTCGTGTGCACGTTAAAAATTTATAACTTTATTCGTATTTGCGATAGAAATAATATGTAAAAAATGTTATAAATTTTAATGTACATAGTTCTGAGTATAGCTAAAATAACTAATGTGATTTCAGGTATCACTCTAAATCAGTTGGCAAATATTTTCAGATTTTAGGCGACCCCACAGATAAGAATAAAAAGGATTAAGGCCGGAGGAACGTGCAGGCATGGAACCGGTCCTCCCCTACCTATTCATCTTTCACGGTTGATGTCAGCCTGTGCATCGCGAACAATGTGACTAAATGTGCTGGAGCCCCATTATACATAAATCACATGCGTCTTCGTATTAGCAGGAATACATCCTATAGCAGGTCTGGAAGTGGGTTCGAAATGAAGTTCATGTAGACAGTTCCTGTCTGAAGTGCTCGGAGAACATATCTACAATTCCAGCCGACACATTAATCGTAAACATATGCTGGTACCTAGCCTGTATTGCACCATGGGGGTTCCGATCCACCTTCAAATTTTGGTTGTATAAACTTGTTATTCCATCTCTTCCAAATGTTGCCTCATCTATAAACTGTTGTCTGTCTCTTCTATCTGAAGAGACAAACAACAGTTAGGCAGTTTGTGCCATGAACCATTGTTATCCCGTGTTGAAGGATCAGAGGGCGAAAGACTCTGCCCACGTTTCAAATGATAAGGTTACAGGAGCTGCTCTTGAAGTACCCACCATGCAATATGAGATGCACGACATGCTAGTGCCACTTGACGTGTGTTGACTCATGGACAGTCTCCGACAACCTGTTGTATTATCATTTTCAGATAAGACCGTTTGCCAGCTTTTCACCATTTGTCGTAAGAATCACTGAAAAAACACTTTCAGATATTCAGCTAAAACGCGAACAGGTTAAAATCGTTTTGTGTCACAACCAGTGTCTTCCCGACTGAGCAATGGTGAGACGGAAAAGATCGTTCGTGACTTCAATAATTATACTAGCGTTCATACTCTGGTTCTCATCTTCAAAGTCCATTCAAAAACCATCATGAGATCGGCGAATAGGATTTAAATAGAGGGAACATTACAGAGGAAAACTGGATCAGGAGTGATCATCAATTCGACGTAGAGCTAAACAAATCAATTATAAAAAATTCAACTCAATTCATAAGAACTTTCGGGTGTGAGAGAGGAATTTCAGACATGGCAATCCAAACGTCAGTGAAAAAAACGTGAAAAAGAAATCGAACGTGAAACGTGTGAGGAGCCTTGATACACGAGGACAGACAGATAGGTTTAAAGAGGGCGGAGATCATATCGAATAAATTTGAAAACGAACCTATAATAATAATAATAATAATAATAATAATATATATATATATATATATATATATATATATATATATATATATATATATATAAGTTATTACATTCAAACATTTAAGTTAACTCTACAAAACTGTCTATTCGATTCGTTTCCCAATTCAGGTATCTCATCAGGTGGTGATCAAAAATAGTTATAAACGGCATTTTTTTTTAGAAATGCGAGTTATGAAGCGAAATAAATATGCATGATTTTGGTGGTAATTTAAATGTTCGAATGTAATAAGATATAAATATTTATTGCTCTGCTTTTGTACTGAGCTCTCTTCGTTAATTTACATATGCTTAATACTGCCCGTCAAAAGTGTGTAAATTTCTTTTCATTTTTCGTTTCAAGCATTGGAAGTAAAGTCTGATGATCCGCAGTCCCTTAAAAGGCTGCGGTGAAATAATTTATTATATGGAACATTAAAGTGGACTGATTTTATTTAAATTATTAGCTCTATAGTTACATTGAGCTCTCTGGATTTTATCCTCTTTGAGTCTACTCATACGGATTACCTAGTTTTTCGTAAACTAAATATATATATATATATATATATATATATATATATATATGGGAGAGGAATATATATATATATATATATATATATATATATATATATATATATATATATATATATATATATATGGGAGAGGAAGTGTGGGTCTGTAAACAGTGACTATTACGGCTATTATAGCATGAATCTTGGGTAAAGCGAATCGAGTCCTCTCAATCACTGTGTGTTTATCTAAAAATAATGATATATAAAAATAATAACATATATATATGTTTGTAAAATTAAACTAATACTGTCTGGCAAAATTTCGACAATTTTGTAAAATTAATCTATTTGTAATTTCGGTCTGATGAACCAGATTTATAATTTATAATCGAGTTTTCGATGATGCGCTCAGGTTTTCTTTTGAGATATATATATATATATATATATATATATATATATATATATATACACACACACACACACACACACACACATATACATGTATATATATATACATATATATATATATATATAGCAACACATATTTTGCCTCTAATATATATATACATATATATATATATATATATATATATATATATATATATATATATATATATATATAGCAATGCATATTTTGGCTGTAATATATATATATACATATATATATATATGTAAATATATGTATATATATATAGCAATGCATATTTCGGCTGTAATATATATATATATATATTTATATATATATATATATATATATATATATATATATATATATATATATATACATATGTGTGTGTGTATGTGTGTGTGCGTATAAATTTATAGATACCCGAACCATCGTAGGTTATCTCCCTTGCATTTCGTCGTTAGTATTTATACTTCGATAAGTAAAATTATTCCTCATCCTATATCAACTCATTTACCACCATATCCATTGAATTTGTTGGAATGTACCTTCCAGCAGGAATGATGTGATTGTCACTCCTCTCTTCCGTTTGTTTCATCATTAGCGGGTCTTGAGATCAAATATTACCCAATATGAAGAAAACTATTTTAAACATATACTTTATGTATAATTGTATGTTCAGCTGTGGGGATTTGAACTCTTCTATATATGCTCACTCCTACGTATATTCCTGTTTGCATTAGTTTACTTTAGTGTGTCTATGAGTATGTCTGCTTGTGCCATATATGAAGTCTTTTGATAGATTGCAAAAATAAAAGCGCGTACATTCTCTGGTTCCTTCGAAATTCGCAAACAAAATATCGATAGACGAACTGAAAATAAAGGAAAAAAATCTTGACAAAGAAGATGCTGATATTTGCTGGACTAAACAAATAGAAAGATTTCGTTATTTTTTGTTTTATTTTAAAGAGACAAACAAACACCAGGCAAAGAATCGACTTTAGTTCGGTTGATCGTTGTTATTGGGGCCTGAACAAATAAGACCTGACCATGAATAAGGGTACCTTTCACAGTGATTGCGCTGCAGTCGAAAGGATTTCTATTAGTGAGTCAGAAGGTTCTTGGGAAGGTTGTGGATGGGAGAATTTGTTTCTTGAAAGAATGTGTGCTATAAAGATATTTTGTATTATTATTTTTGATTTGATTTTTATGTTTGCATATCTTTTTTTTAAACTATAGTATTTCCGTTGTCCATGTTACTTTATTCGATGTTTTCTCCGTTCCATAATTCCTTGCTTTTCGTTTTGCTTTCCTTTCATCTTTTCTTTCAATATTTTGTATTATATTTGTTTCTTTCTTTCTGTCATATTCGCTCTATTTTCCTTCTTTCTGTTCTCTTTCTTCTTTTCTTTTCCTTCTCTTTTTTTCTTTTTCCTAGTTATTATCTTTTTTTATATTTTCTTATCAAATTTTTCCTTTCTTTTAATCTTCATTATATTTTCCATTCTTTCTTTTTTTTCTTTCTTTCTTCATCTTCTTCCTTCTTCTTCGATTTCTCTATTTTCTTTTTCATCCATGTCATATATATCATCTTTTGTCTCTTTTACAATCACCTCATATCCTCATGTTCTTCATCTTTTCTTCCCTTAAATCCGGCTTCTTTCTTTTTTTCGTTCCATTTTCATCTTTTCTTATCCATTTCTCCATTATTTTTATCTTTTATACCTGTTATATTTTTCGTCATCCCATTCTTCTTCTTTTTCTTTATTCTTTCTTTCTTTCTTTCTTTCTTTCTTTAGTTCTCACCCCGCCTCCTCTTCATTCCTCTTTTTATTAGCTCTTTCTTTCTTTCTTTCTTTCTTTCTTTCTTTCTTTTTCTTATTCCTCTTCACTCTTTGTATCTTTCTCCTCCCCATTCTTCCCCTCCTGCTCTTCTTCCGTCTAATTTTCTTCCCCTTTGTTTTTTCTTTGCTCTTTACTCTCTTGTCTAATCCTTCCCTGCCTCCTCTTTCTTCGTCTTCTTCTTTGCTCTTTTTCTTTCTTTCTTTTTTCTTTATTTGTTATTCTTCTTCACTCTTTCTTTCTTTCCCGTCCCCATTCTTCTGTCTAATTTTTTTCGTCTTTGTTTTTTCTTTGCTCTTTTCTCTCTTTTCTAATCTTCCCTGTCCCCTCTTTCTCCCTCTTTTTCTTTGCTCTTTTCTTTCTTTCTTTCTTTCTTTCTTTCTTTTTTTCTTTCTTTGTTATTCTTCTTCACTCTATCTTTCTTTCCCGTCCCCATTCTTCTGTCTAATTTTCTTCGTCTTTGTTTTTTCTTTGCTCTTTTCTCTCTTTTCTAATCTTCCCTACCCCCTCTTTCTCCCTCTTTTTCTTTGCTCTTTTCTTTCTTTCTTTCTTTCTTTCTTTGTTATTCTTCTTCACTCTTTCTTTCTTTCCCGTCCCCATTCTTCTGTCTAATTTTCTTCGTCTTTGTTTTTTCTTTGCTCTTTTCTCTCTTTTCTAATCTTCCCTGTCCCCTCTTTCTCCCTCTTTTTCTTTGCTCTTTTCTTTCTTTCTTTCTTTCTTTCTTTGTTATTCTTCTTTACTCTTTCTTTCTTTCCCGTCCCCATTCTTCTGTCTAAATTTCTTCGTCTTTGTTTTTTCTTTGCTCTTTTCTCTCTTTTCTAATCTTCCCTGCCCCCTCTTTCTCCCTCTTTTTCTTTGCTCTTTTCTTTCTTTCTTTCTTTCTTTCTTTCTTATTCTTCTTCACTCTTTCTTTCTTTCCCGTCCCCATTCTTCTGTCTAATTTTCTTCGTCTTTGTTTTTTCTTTGCTCTTTTCTCTCTTTTCTAATCTTCCCTGCCCCCTCTTTCTCCCTCTTTTTCTTTGCTCTTTTCTTTCTTTCTTTCTTTCTTTCTTATCTTCCTCATCTTTCTTGTCTCTGTCATAATTATTTTCTTTTTTCTTCTACTTTTTCCCCATATTACATGCTTTCGCTCTGCCTTCTTTCTTTAAATCGTGATTCTTTCCTTTTACAGTCACACACACACACACACACACACACACACACACACACACACACACACACACTTTCTCGTCTTTAATCACGTATTCTTCTCCTTATTTTCTATATTATTTGCCTTTTTCCTTTTCATTAATTCTTACTAACATTTGCCGTCTCATCCTAATGTTTTCTGCCGTCAGTTAATTTATTTCCTTTTCTGCTATGCCTCCTCCATTTTTTCCTCTCCTACGGTGTTTCTTTCCTTCGCTTACATTTTGAAAAGAATTATTATTTTTATTCACTCCTCTTGGTACTGATTCCTGCTCAGTTCGACAAAATCTCACCCTGTCATCCTGAGAAAACAAGAAATTCAATAGAATATCCGTTAAACACAAGCGTACAGTATGAATGCGCCCTCTGTAGACGTGTCTTCGGAACTAAGTTTTGTCCCGCCTCTCTTGTACCAACACCATAAACCGATTCCATCCTGCATAGGGACAACTCAACTTAAATACCTGAAGAAAAAAAATAACTGACTTTTATAAGCCGGTAGTCAATGGCATCTCAGTGTTAAACAGTCTTGTTTATTATTCAGTAACTTTGAATGTTTCCAAAAGTCTCTTTCCTTACTAAAGAAAATGCGATTGTTTTGTTTACGAGACAGATGGATAAACAGATAGCGACAGAGAACTGAATACGTGCTGAGATAAACCGAAGCAAAACACAAGGCCATGAAATTATTCTCTAATCTTTGAGAAAAGTATACAGGATTTGAACTTATTTACTAATGTATGCTGGAAGTTGGCACAATATCCCACTGTTGTTATCTTTCTCAATATGTTGTCTCATTGACCAAAATGTCAATTCTTCTTCACTCCTGGTAGTTGAATAAAGATGTTTTATAAATCCCAGCTGTATTTTCCTAAATCTTCTTTCTTAATTATTTTTTTATTCTTAGGGATTAACGTTTTAGAATTAAATTTGTAATTGTTTTTATTTTTATTTTATTTTAGTAGAACAATACCAGAAATGGGTCACATTAAAATTGAAGAGGCTTTTAGGATTTTATAGATATATTTTTGTCTGTTTAGAGAATATATTTATTTGGCTGAAACATAAATAATTAACGTTTGTCTTTATGAATGTTACTCAAAATTTAATTTTTTTTCCAGTCGCGTATTAACCATTTATTCAATGACATCTTGCTACTTATCAAGCAGATTTCTGATACCTTTCGAATAATGTTCCGCAGGATTTGATGAGACAATGCTTTCGACAAATCCGATCTGGTTTTCACCGGAGAAAGTATTTTCCATCAAAGCGTTTTGCAGCAACTGAAAATAATAATAATAATAATAATAATAATAATAATAATAATAATAATAATAATAATAATAGTATCAACAACAACAATAATAATAACATTAATAATAATAACAATAATAATAATAATAATAACAATAATATTAATAATAAAAACACTACTAATAATAATCGGTTTGATTCCATATCATTTGGATATGCAGGGTGTGACAGGACAGACTGAGTAGCAGCGTTTTCTTTTATTCTGATATTATTGACAATTGAAAACAACCAATTTTTATCCACTGCGTACTCTGCCACACCATTGCTGATACTGAGTCGTGTTTTTGTATAATCTAACACTTCATCCCCAACCCCTCAACCTCCGATGTCTTCCCTTTTGCGTTGAGGTGTCCACTCGGTCCGAACCGAACTTAGAGGTAACTGGCCGTACGCTCCCTGAGTACCCGTAGATTATTTCGACCAGTCAACTGGTCAGGTCCCGCTCGCTGCTCACGCTGTGTTAGTTTTTAGATCCAGTAAGCGGGGTGTTGTCCATACGTTCACGGTTGACTGGGGTTGTGGACACGGCTGTGAGAGTTGGCACTAGGAAGATTAAATTGTGGCAAAATAAAACAAGAAATAATATCTGCAGAAGCCGGTCAACAATGGGGGAAATATTGACGTCGTTTATATAAGAAAATAACATCAGAACAGAGGTTACAGGGAGAATAAAAACATTTAATATAAATGAAAAAAAAAAAGAAAAAGACAAGATGCATCCAGCGAATTCCCAACAGAGAGAGGCTTTGTGTGTGATAAACGTGTATTGAATCGCCTGGGGTAGGTTTATGACCAATAGTCCAGTCTCATACAGACTTCTCAGAACAGGGGGGGAGTCTTCTTTCTCTCCTCCAAAATTCTCCCGCAAATCTCTCGACTCACTGCGACGACAGTCTCACGACTCTCTCGACAACAGTCTCTTACCCCGACTCTTCCTTATTAGCAAAATATCGAGTTAATATAGAAAAAGGATCAGCTGATCACAATTGACCCTCGGCCCGGCACGCAGCTACCACGAGCCTCAACTAATCATGCGATTTCCAAAGGGCCAAAAACTATCCCTTGACATGTAAACCTATTCTCCAATTATTTACCTTATCTCAATCCCGAGTTCTTCTCGCTTCACCAAAATTATACTTTGGGATATCTAAACATTGATTCAAACTTTTAATCAAAACAAATACTGTTAAACAAAACCAAGTATATCCCCATCCCCATTGTTTACTAGTGACCCAGGTTTAAAACATCGACTCCTGCCCTGAGATCGTGTTTCTCATCGGTAAACAAACATCTTAACTCAAATTGTACTTTGATATATACACACTATTTCCATTTCCAGTCAATAAGTTATATTTGCGTGTGTGCATTCATGTGGGTGTGGGTGTGTATGCCTCTCTCTGTTACAATAATACAAATTTATTTTTATGTATTTATAATACAAAGTTATTTTTAACTAATACGTATGAATATTAGTGAAGATGATGCAATCGTTATTAGAAGTGGGTTGCAAAAACGGGACATACTTATAACACAACCTCATATTTACTTTATTTCATAATTTTTTTTGGCTTTCCTTTTTGTTAGTGTTAAGATGTTGGATAAGATATTTTAATTTTCAGACTTGTATGATTTTGGTATCTCAAAATCGTATTTCGCATCTTAATATGCGTGTCTTCCTGACAAACTTATATTGAACTGTGAGGACTGTGGTCGCCAGTAATCAAACCTGGAAGGATTTTCTAGTTCTCTGGAAATCACTTTGCTGAAGAAGTTCAGTAGGAAGACATATCCTTGTATTATGCCAATTTTCTATTTCTGCGTAATTCATTTTATATTTGTATACTGGCAGTGAGCTCTCAATATAAGTTTTGGATTATTTTAATAAATTTCATAAATAAATAAAGTTTTCTAGCATATTGGCCTACGTAAAACTCTTGATATTTCGTCGTGAGCAGACGCAAGAATAAGAATTGATCGAAGTATGGTATTCGTCAACGGTACGTATTCAGGCAAGAGGACTGTTTTAATGCCTCAGGAACATAGATATTATGTTAGTATGGAAACTTGACACTGCTGATTAACACCTTATTTAATCTCTTCGTAGATTCGTGCTCCACATATATCTGTGGAGCACGAATATATATATATATATATATATATATATATATATATATATATATATATATATATATATATATATAAATATAAATATAAATATATATATATATATATATAAATATATATATATATATATATATATATTAGCAAAAACAAATAGACTACTCACAAGCACAAACACGAACCCTAAACAACATAGCAAGTTTGTGCATGTGTATCTATGTGTATATATATATATATATATATATATATATATATATATATATATATATATATATATATATATGTGTGTGTGTGTGTGTGTGTGTGTGTGTGTGTGTGTGTGTGTGGGTGTATGTCATTTTATATGTGTATACTAATTCCTTACAATGAATCAGTATGTATGTATGGGAATATACATATACATACGCATATTAGCAAAAACACACAATACAAAGAAATGGAAATTGATCTAAGAACACACAGGGGTCATTAAATGATAAGAATACAGATATCTTTCCTAACTATTGTGGGAACCTGACATACCTACAAATGGACTCTTCCACACGTACATAATGTGGCTACCAATTTCTAGTAAGGAGGAAGTCCCCAGGTGTGAGTCACCAAGAGTTTATCACCTAGTGAGTGTATGAATGAGTGAGTCAGGACACCAGTGAGAGAAGTACTCTCCAGTCCACATTACTTTGTACTACGTTTCCGTGAATAATATACCGTTTAACTTTATATCCGAGTCTGTGTTATTTTTCTATGGTTTCAACACCATAACACTAACCCGTTCTCGGACCAACCTTAATTGTTTTGTTACCCTTCAAGCAGAAGAACTTTCTCAGCGTCAGCACAAGAAAGACATTTGTGTCACTACCACACAAAAAAGAGAATGTTTAACATCGAAAAACATAAGGAAAATTAATTCATTTTAATATTATGTGGAACTATCCGAGATTCGCCTGAAGAAGATCGTGAGACCCGAAACACGTGTTGCAAAATTATGGAAAATAAAGCATAATATAAATATTTTTTAAAATCATCAACACATTACAAACAAAAGCTTTTGCGGTTTCTCTCTTCTTTTATATATATATATATATATATATATATATATATATATATATATATATATATATATATATTTGTATTATTGTAATTATAATATTTTTATTATAATAAATTACAACAAAAGTATTTACCTCGCTACACAAAAACTTCCAGGTTTCAATACTATGATGGTATTTCAGGCGATGGTAGATAAGTAATGATAAAACTGATTTATTAGGAAAATTTTAAAGAAACAATCTTTACCATTTACGAAAATTCTTTTTTAAATTAACTTAATAAATCAATTTTATAGATATTTGTGATGTCAAGGAACACTCGTTGCCACTTTTGTAATGTCAACGAATACTCGTTGTCGTTCGTAATGCTCGTTGTAGTAGAGACTTTGTAATCGCAGATACAATTATAATACGCCGTTGAACAATACTGGTGTCAGACGCCTTCGAATATCACTCGCACTTGCTCGATAATCCTCGTTCGAATAGTAATCCGTGTAGTAATCCGTGTAGCGATCATTAGGGACGTCACGCTACGTTATATTTATGCGTTTCCTCTATGGTCACGTGATCTACTTAATTTAATGATGGGATCGCCTGTGTTTGCTGACTGGCGATCTATGTTCAAACCCAAGTGTCGACAGCGACACTTTATTCCTATATATCACCTCCCCTTTGAGATGACTTCTTCTGGAGTTTATACTTCTTCGACTTCGGTCCAATAGTCAAATCTTCCTTTGCTTCACTATTTACATTTTATTTGCTGTTCTATTCTTTTTACTGTAGCTCCTTGGTTCACTAATTTCTGGTGGCGTGGTTACGTCAATCATGTCATAGAATATTTCCGTCTGTACCTCTTTTCGTGGACTTTCTAAATCAGTGACTCTCCATTTTAAATGATTGAAGTGTCAATTATGTCCCCACCATTATCCCTGTGCCATGTATGTTATTTTACCGATGCATTTTTTATAACGCCATCTTCCCAGAATTCCTTTCCATGTTGAGACGTTTAAAAAAATACTTTATCTCTAGAGTTGAAGTATTTACTTATTATTTCTTGATGCTTTCGCCTTAAGTTCTGGTAATCATTTATTAAAAACGGACTTAATCTTCCTGGTGAACATTAACTTTACAGGTGACATTCCAGAATGATGTTCGGGTTTGGCGTTATTCTGTAAACACACACAAATTGTTGCAGCATTACTTCATCTGACACAGTTCCCCTCCGAATTTTGTAATGCTCTGTTAAATGTATCGATAAAACCGTTCGGCTTATCCGTTTGATCTTGTGTGATAAGGGGAGTTGTAATATGTTCTGTTGCTAATGATTTGCAAAAAAAATAAAACTTAAATTCACTCGACGTGAATTGGGTCTCGTTATCTGAAACGATAGAGTCAGGAACACCGAATCTTGCAAGAATCTTGTGTAGGAAATTAATCGTTACCGCGGTAGTCGGTTTTCTACATTTTAATATTTCTGGCCATCTAGATAGTATGCTCCTCCGAATCTATATGTATTCTGGAACATGGCATATCTGGTTTCGGCCAAAGTTGAATTTTGATAGACTTTATCGGTACCGCGGTAGTCGGCCTTCTACATTTTAATAATAAGGTTTCTAGTTTTTTTCTCTTATATGGTCGGACACTATTTCCTTGGGAATTGTATTTTTCCTCAACCCTTGCGGTATCGAGATTCAAATTCATAATACGTTGACACTCTTCCCCTAATTTCTGGAGAGTTAATTTGGAATCCATTTCTAGTTCAGCAAGTATCCTGGATCATATCTCCCTGTCCTTATTAGACGTTAAACCCTGTAAGAATATCAAACATTTAAATAATTCAAGGGTTAATTCATTTAACTTGAACTTTTCACATTCTCGATTCACGACTCCTGCATTAGTGACAAAATCTTCATCGTCTGACATTACTAAGTTAAGACATTGCCATCGTGTATTAAATAATGAAATTCTGTCACCAAATTTTTTGACAATATTCGAACAGTCTCATCAAAATTGTTGTTTTCGGCAAAATATAATTCAAATATATTTGTGTTCCGCAAGGGACAATTTCTTAATAATAAACAAACCTTCTTTTCATCATTCCAATGAGAACAATCCCCTTTAAAGATCCTTTCGTTTCTTCTGCTATAAGCCGGAAAAGTTATCCCTTCATCTGGATTGTACAGAAATTCGCTGACTGAATTAGCAACATCTGGAGTGAATGAATCTGAATTTTGTTTCTTCCATCGTTTTGGAAAACAAATCAGAAAACTTTTGTTGTTGTAGTTGTAATTGTAGTTGCTGTTCATTTTGTTGTTTTTGTTGCTGCGGTTGTTGATCTTGTTGTAAGTTTTGTTGCAGCAACTGTAGTTCATGTTGCTTTTGTTGCGCCAACATTTGAACCATGATAGATTTTAGTTCTTCCATTTCACTGAAATCCGCTGAACCATTCCTCTTGTAAGTTGAACGAATTCTCGTAAATCCTTGCAAATCCTCGTTGCCACTTTTGTAATGTCAACGAGCACTCGTTGTCTCTTTTGTGATGCTCGTTTTAGTAGAGTCTTTGAAATCGCAGATACATCTATAGTACGCCGTTGAACAATACTGGTTCGAGGGATATTTCCTTCGAAATATCACTCGCACTCGTATCACTTGCTCGATAATCCTCGCTCGAATAGTAACCCGTATAGTAATCCGTGTAGTGATGATATTCTCTAACTGCCCCACGCGGTCGGATGTGGCACAAGGCCGAGATTATTGTGAGGTATCCGGCAAAAATATCCCCATAGACCGCGTGAAAACGGGGACGGCTAGCTGTCTACCACCCCTGACGAGTCTCTGCCCTTCGGCATAGCCTCGGCTGGGTTCCTCTCTACACAGAGGCAGAGAGTTGACAAGCACACTACCAAGGTAATCCAGATAGTGATGATATTCACTAACCGCCCCACGCGGTCGGATATAGCACAAGGCCGAGATTATTGGGGGGTATCCGAGCCCGTAGACTCGGGCAAAAATATCCCGGAGACCCCGTAAAAAACGCGGTCGGGTAGATGTCTACCTCCCCAGACGAGACCCTGCGCTTTGGCATAGCCTCATCTGGGTTCCTCTGTACACAGAGGCAAAGAGTTTGACAAGCACAGTACCAAAGTAATCATGACAGTGGTCAAGTAGACGTCACGCTACATTCTATTTATAAGTTTTACTCTATGGTCACGTGATCTACTTAATTCAATAATGGGATCGCCTGTGTTTATTCTCTGGCGATCTATGTTCAAACACAAGTGTCAGTAGCGACACCTTATTCATATATACCATATATATATATATATATATATAAAGGGAACGTGAGAAAAGACAGAGGGAGAATGAAAAAAGTCATTAAGTACCATTCATATTATTTTAAAATATTACTCATATAATTATATATTCTAAATTTAGCAATAATATATATTATATATATATTACACAAGTCAGATTGGTTTATTTAGTTTCATAGGTAACAAGTCTGGCAACATGTCATGGGTCAATGTAGCAGTGCCAGACCAATTACTCTCGACTTCTTACTGAACTTTTCTGAAGACGTGAGTTTTTCAATGGATTAAGGGCATGGGCGATATAAATAAATAAAAGTATATAAATCGAAACATATGATTAAATATCTGATATATATATATTAGTTGAATCTTAGTCTATATCCGCATATATCTTCACTCTAATACTCACCATCATATATATATATATATATATATATATATATATATATATATATATATATATATATATATATATATATATATATATATATATATATACACAAACGCACATATACATACATATATATATATATACATACACACACATATACATACATACATACATATATATATATATATATATATATATATATATATATATAAAGACAGCGTGAGGGAGGGAGAGAGAGAGATTAATGCGATGTATCGAAATATATTGCTGATGACCTCATCAAAGAAACATGGAAAGAATTTTCGTTTTTACGTTCCTTGTACTTTATTTAATGCTTTACTTCCAATGTGTTTCACGCTGGGATTATTTCGCGATTTCAGGAAAGTGAAATGCATTTTGTCATCCTTCGGGCTTGAGCGGATATCAAAATTGATCAATTTCTTAAATATGGACAAACACGTTTGCACTCATACCATATATATATATATATATATATATATATATATATATATATATATATATATATATATATATATATATATATATATATATATATATATATATATAGACACTGTTCTTACTTCTTTTATTTTGTACTTAACAAATATATATATTTTTTCACTGGTTCTTGTCATTTCCGTTCATGAACATTATTTGGCAGAAATTCGGGTTCTGCTAAAAATCTCGTCTCAAACCAAATAACAGTTTCTGGTTTCACCTCTTTCTTATATATTTATTGATTTAAATGTTTTTTTTTTCGTTCTAGTCAAAGATACCATACACCCAAATATCATGCAACCCCAGACAAATATTCAAACTTGTGAATATATATATATATATATATATATATATATATATATATATATATATATATATATATATATATATATATATGAAATGGACAAAGTCCGACAATTATTTAAAGACATTTTTATGTTTAACATTCTTTTTTATAGATGGAAGTATTTAAGTAAATGCTCTGTTTATAATAAACAATATTAAAAAACATTTACCGGTCTGAAATAGAAAATATTCGTCCTGCGACAGGATTCGAACCTGTATCCTATACGCCATGAGCAGTTATGAATGTACGTCAGAGATTCATGGAAGATTGAATTTAATAAGCAGTAAATTCGACCTTGCCAACCGAACGATCCTCAGTGGCCGAAACGGTTAAGGCACATCAAGCTATATGACGGATTCGTATAGGATACGGGTTCGAATCCTGACGGAGGACGAATAATTTCTATGAAAATTTCTCGGATATTCAGGCCGGTAAATGTTATTTAATACTGTTTATTATAAACAGAGCATTTACTTAAATACTTGTATCTATAAAAAAGAATGTTAAACATAAAAATGTCCTTACATATACAGAACTGTTCAATAAAAGTGACAACTGGTTTCTTTACTTAAAATTTTTTTCGCCTATTGTTTTTGGGGTCAAACTCATTTTTAATCTTGCTAATATAAAGACCCCTTCCCGACCACCTAGGAAGAAATTTTACTCACCCTAAGGTATTCTATTGATATTTATAATTTTGGATATAAATGAGATTTAGAGGAAAACTCTGTGCAAAAAAAAGAGACTCACCTGCAACTAGTAATCAATAGAAACATAACCGAACAGCTTTAAATAAAGAATAATGGAGGTATAATTTATTTATAATAGGTAATATAGTTCGAAATATTTAATAATCTATGTGTCCTCCTTTATTTTGAATAACCTTTTCAACCCTTTTTGGCATTGACTTGATTAGGTTCTGGCAAATCTCATCTCCAAGCATTGAATTCCATTCGGATATGAAATTCACAATCAAATCCTCTTTGTTGCTTAACTGCTTTCTTGAGAGCCTGTACTTTATAATGCTCCATAAGTTTTCTATGGGGTTGAGGTCAGGAGATTGGGGCGGCTATGTCATAACACTCACCTGCTTCTCATCAAAGTATTCCTTCATCAATTTTGATTTGTGACAGGGAGCATTATCCTGCATGAAATTAGCTTGGTGTGGTCGATTTGCACCCTTTCAGCAGAAGGGAGCAGACAAGCCTCTAAAATTCTCTTGTACTGCTCGCTGCTGAGGGTCTTTTCAATAGGTTTTAAGAAACCAGTTCCATGAAAAGAAAAGCACCCCCAGAACATTATACTGAACGGATGTTTTACAGTACTTACTGCTAAATTCAAAGAGCTTTCAAAGCTTCTTATTCGGATTTTAAATCGCTTATCCTTTGAATTTAGTTCAACTTTCGTTTCATCGGAGAAGAGAACATTTAGTAAAAAAAATCAGGTGAATCACTTTTATCGAACAGCACTGTATATATATATTATAATGATAATTAATAAATAAATGAATAAATAAAATGAAAAGATTACTCCCTTATACTGAGGAAAAAATCACGTGAATTTTGAATTTTGATATCTAGAACATTGCATAAATCAGTAAAACGTATCGTTGAAATGTTTTGGATTTACAGAAATGCATATACACATTTATGGACAATTTAACACCCTGAAGATGTTCTCAGATGTGATTGAAAGTAATTCTGAAAATGAAGATTATTTGAAAGATACTATACTATAAATAAAGAAAGCTACTATAAACGCATGAAAGAGCTCTATATGAGGGATAGAGAGTATGAAAATCTAAAAGATGACACTGAAGTCTTCCTTGAGAAGCGGCTGTCTGCTTTATGCTAAATGCAATCGTCAAGACCTGACGATTGCATTTAGCATGAAACCTACGTTCACCTCTGGGGATTTGACTTCAATGTCCATTTTTATATTTTCATGATCTCTACCCCGATATTGAGCTCTTTAATGCATATATATATATATATATATATATATATATATATATATATATATATATATATATATATATATATATATATATTCGATTCTCCCGTCGTATTCGACGTATGAGGGTCAAGCAACTCAGTTCCTCGTAAACGGCAGGCCGACACAAGCACATGTGATTTGATTATATTCCTGAAGGTTTTGTTCCGAACAATCTACACTTTTTGAAGGGCCGAATACAGGGACTAGGTGCACTACCTACGACAATGTCCCCAAACGACCCTATGCAAATTTGGAATTCAGATTTGTCCTTCTCCTAGACCAGTTGCCATCCAAGGCTATAGAACCCAGTCTGTCCTGGTATTTATCCATAGCTGGAGAGAGAAGAAGTGTGTTCATACCTTTCCCAAGTGTATTAGCACTTAAAGGAATGTGCTATTTTTAACGGGTACGCTAAAGTTGAATTTTTTTTAAATTTTTCATAAAAACATTTTTCGATTCGCATTATATTTTTTCATCTCGGATGCTACCTGAACTTTACAAAAAACAAAATAATTTCATTGCCTGAAGATGACTGAATGTACAGTTGAAAGTACTTGCGTATTAAATAAAAACCTTATACAGCTTTCAATTTTTTAAAAAAAGGATCATAACATTCATCGAGTGATTTTTAGGTTAATGCATCTTTAAGATTTTGTTTGCGAAGGAATTTCGCCATTTTGTATCATTTACTTTACTAATCAAACTTTTTGTATGAATGATACATTGTAATATAAATTGAACTGCACCACACACACACACACACACACACACACACACACATATATATATATATATATATATATATATATAAAATTGAACATAGAAGTCAACACTTAGAGGCGACAGTCTGTTTCATGCTAGATGCAATCGTCGGGCCACTTTTATATTTTATATATGTTCACTTTTATATTTACACACGCTCTATCTCTGATATTGAGCACTTTATCCCATAAATATAGCACACTTTAAGACTATATTTCTTCACACACACACATATATATATATATATATAGAGAGAGAGAGAGAGAGAGAGAGAGTCGCCTGACGATTGCACTAGCATGAAACAGACTGTCGCTTCTAAGTGCTGACTTCCATGTCCACTTTTATATTTACACACGCTCTATCTCTGATATTGAGCACTTTACCCCATAAATATAGCACACTTTAAGACTATATTTCTGTATATATATATATATATATATATATATATATACTAAAAACGTAGTGGATTTTTTCACATCCAGCTTTTATATTAATTCAAACATTATTTTTACTGGATACAGACACACCATTTATTTTTTAAACAGTGTGTATTACATCTATTTCTCGGCTTAATAGAAATAATTCATCGCCTACCAGGCTACGTAAACTCTTTTGAACTCTGTCAAAGCTGGAAATGTAGAATCGTAAAAAAAACAACAGAAAAGAAATGTCCTAAATCTTTGTCCACCATTCTAAGCATGACAGAAATATATCTCAGAAAAAAAAAAGATTTCCCGCGAAAAACAGTTTATTCGACACGAGGCAATTAGTTACCAGTCCGACAATATGATGTCTTGCATAAAGTAAATCGAAAAAGCACTAGTGAACATTAATCATTCACCAAGCTGCAAAATATATTTTGTTTTCTTTCAATTTAGTTACGGCGTCGGTTTTCTCTTTCTCTATGTCGCTCCCTCTATCTCTGTCTGTCTGTCTCTCTAATATTTAGTTCTCTCCATGTTTCTTTGTCTCTCAAGCTTCGTCTCTGTAAATACACTTTTCAGCTATGTACAGTTAGACTGTATTCTAATAAAACCAACAATGTTTTTTTTTCTATACGGAAAATATTTATCAAAATGGTCTCTCTCTTTAATAAGCACTAAAATTATTTGTGAATATTTATCATGTGAAATGGATATTATACATTGAGAATTTAAGATCAATATCCAAATATCTCATTAAGCATCCTATCCGTTCTTCTTATTTGATTTTCTTTTTTTGCTTTCAGTTAGTTTTAATTTTATATCATCTTTCTTCGTCTGCCATCTCTAAATACAAAAAACAAACATTTTAATTAACATACAAGACGTTTCAACATGCTTCACTAGCCTTTACTATGACTCATGGGTGTTCAGTTCTCCAGACCCTCTCTCCTCTCTTTGTCCTTATCTGCCCTCTAATTTAAAAAAAATATGAAGTAACATATCAGCCGTTTCCATATGATTCCCTCTGTCCTGTTCGTGTTGAAATCTCCAGGCTTTCTTTCTTCTCTTTGTTTTAGTCTGCTGTCTTTTCATATAAAGGCGTTAAATGACATTCTAAACGTTTCCACATGCTTCCGTTGATTCACTATGTATTGTGGGTATTCAATTCGCTAGGATCTTTTTCTTTCTCTGTCCTTGTCCTCCACCTCTTCATAAAAACCTGTTAAGCAACATAGTAGGTGTTTCCCACAGGTTTCTTATGACTTTAATATATCCTGTGAGTGTTGAATACTCCAGTCACTCTTTGTCCTCATCTGATATCTATCCACAAAAACCTGTTAAGTACCTTTATTAGCCGTCCCAAATTATTCACTTTCCTTCACTATGTCCTATGGACACGTAATTCTTTATGGCCTTCTTCTCTAGGTGTCCGAGAAATAACTATTATCACTTCTGACTCATCCAAGCGCAGCATGGCAAGCCTATCTCAACACCATCGATATTACAATGGATCTAGCTTAGGAATGTACAGCTGATGATCGACATTCATTTGTTCCGCTAGTTCAGACATTTAGAGCTAAAACTCTTCACGCTAGTTTCACTGGCCGTTGACTATACGTGTTCCTTTCGTAATTCATTAATAAGAAATAATTTCCATTCGTACAGTTTCTTCCCAACAATGTACGTATAACAGCTGGTTCTAAATACGGGGTTGCCCAAAAGTTACTTACCCTTTTAAATCTTTAATAACTTTTATAATTCTCAATTTATACTTAGAAAAATTTCAGCAGTAAGTAAAATGGCACTTCCGAGATTTTCGGCAATATACATTGTAAGGAGGACCGCAACCATCTCCTGGTTGAAACAGATGGATTTTCTTCCAGGCTTCGCTCGAATTCTCGTTGATTCTCAACAGTTCTTGTCGTACAAGACCTTCCAGATCTTGGGAGATCACAAATTGCCCCCTGCTCCTGAAAACGGCTAGCTATTCCCTGAATCGTGTTTTTGCTCGGGGCTTCTCTGGTATTGAAACGTCGACGGTAAGAAAGCTGCGTTTCCGAAATTCACCCATGGGACTCAAAGTACCAATGTACAATGAGGGTTCTTTCCCCGATATCTGCTCATGGTGACGTCGGAAGTGCATTTCTAAATGCTCTGAAAAAATAAAATAAAAATATTCAGAAATAAAAATTTTTTCATGGGTCAGTACCTTTTGGGCCACCCTGTATAAGTGTACTTTCTGCTTCAATTTTCCTTAAAATCTTTCATTGCTCCACAAACAGCATCCCTGTGTAGAAGCACATAGCTTTTTTCCTCAAGTCTCTTCCTCGACTCTGAGGAAACTGCCGAGCATTCACTGCCTTATTAGAGTAATGAGTGTACATAGCATTTGAACAATATTGTCTTTGCTTCAAAAATAATTTTTTCTATACTTTAATACTTTATACTTTTGAGGTTTCAATTACCGTCAATTAGGGCAATGGAGATCTTCAGGACAATGTCATTTTGTGTCTCAGTCTATCAAAAACATGGTTCTCTGATATAAATTCTAGTATTTATTTTTAATCATTTCACCCAAAGCAGTGCAATAAAGCCACTAGAACACAATAGGCTGCTGGAATGTTAGAGGATATATTAAAAAATTATGTGGGTAGAACAATAAAAGAATAGGAATTAAGAAGACAAAAGATAACGCTTTAGATCGCATTTAACTTTTTGAATAGCAAAGTTGACTGGGAAGTAAGAAGCCGGAAAAGATTTGCAGATGGGAGAATTGCGATAGAAGAAACTGTTAGCATAGAACTTACGGTAACATCTAGCTATTTGTTCTGTAAAATGATGCGATCTTGCCGTCAATCTAGTTCTGAGCTTTAATTCATAAGGGTCTAGTTACCATAGAGGTATGTTCATTAATAAAATTACCATGAAATTATTTCTAGAAAGTGCAGAGCGTAGCGAAGATAGATCGGTGGGAAAGTGGCTGACACCGAAAATATTATATAAAGATATTTATACCCGCCATCTTGAAAAAATATCTTACATTTTGTATATGTTAGCGATAAAATCCCCCACAAGAAAAATCAAAGGCACATACTTTAGTCTTTTTCGTGATTCCCTTAAGTTAATATATGCAATTATTCTTCCAAATATCAGAACGATCAAAATGGAAAAGTTTGTGCGCTTTGACTAGAAATGAACTAGATTTTTATCGATATAAAAACAGCGACATTTTAGCGTACATTTAAATTTATCATCGACCCGAAAAATAACTGCTTCGTTTTTAATAGAAGGAAACGTTCATGAATATTTATAACGTATACACCACGCATACATATTGCTGGAATACAATATATATATATATATATATATATATATATATATATATATATATATATATATATATGCAGAAATATAGTCTTAAAGTGTGCTATATTTATGGGATAAAGTGCTCAATATCAGAGATAGAGCGTGTGTAAATATAAAAGTGGACATGAAAGTCAGCACTTAGAGGCGACAGTCTGTTTCATGCTAGTGCAATCGTCAGGCGCCTGACAATTGCACTAGCATGAAACAGACTGTCGCCTCTAAGTGCTGACTTCCATGTGCACTTTTATATATATATATATATATATATATATATATATATATATATATATATATATATATATATGAATGAAGAAATATGGTTTTAAGGTGTGGTATATTTATGGGATAAAGTGCAGAATATCAGAGATAGAGCGTATGTAAATATGAATAGAAAAGTGAACATTGAAAACACTCAGAGGCGACAGGCTGTTTCATGCTAGACGCAATCGTCAGGCCGTCTATATATATATATATATATATATATATATATATATATATATATATATGTATATATATCTATATCTATATATATATGGTGTGTGTGTGT
>OZ038505.1:9319438-9331938 GCA_964036315.1 Acanthosepion esculentum | reverse complement strand
ATTCTGTTGAGGTTTCTTTCAGACTCAATGAATTACTTAATTACATATATATATATATATATATATATATATATATATATATATATATATATTATAAGTTGTCACAGGTGAAATGATGATCTTAAAAGAAATGATTAAAACCCTTCTGATTTCTTAAATAACTAATTTATTTAGTTGAAATAGGTACTGTGTTGATGAATGACTGCTCTCCAATGTACCACTAAATTGTTGATTCCATCTTTAAAAATTTCTCATCCCTTTGATTTGATAAACTCTTCAAAACCTTCGATTACCTCTTCCTTGTTGGAGAATGATTCATTGCGTATAAAAAGTTCTAAGCAGGTGATAATCAGTAGGAGAGATATTACGTGAATATGAAGGATGAGTCAAAATTTCATAATTCACCCTCTGCAGCTTTTGGACATTTGACTAAGAAACCGTGTGACCGTGCGTGGTCATGCAATAAAATTGGGCCATCTCTGTTCACAATTCTAAGATGTTTCTTTTTCAGTTTTTCTTGCATACACTCAATTTTTCTCCATGACGCGTTTGCTGTTATTGTTTCCCTTCGAGGCAAGATTGTATAATGAATAACCCCTTTGAAAAAAAAACATACAGTAGTCATTAAACATTTAGGGTGCAGTGTAGTTTTTGGACAATGTTTTGGTGAATCACTTGCATCTAACCCCTCGTCTATTCTCTTATCCTTCTCAAAGATTTTCATTTCCTCATTGCATGTAATGATTCGATGCAAAAATGGTTTAATTTTCCCACTTTATAGACATACAGTGCAATTTCTCGACATTGTTTTATTGGGCTTATGAGTAAAAATATATTGAAAGAAAAATTATCTGGAAAGAAAAATTATCTGGAAAGAAAAATTATCTGGAAAGAAAAAGAGTCAGGAAAAACCCATTTTTTTATTATATACTAAGGAAGTTACTTCGTTCGAAGACCGGATCAAAAACCAACCAAAAATGCGTCATTTCATGTGTGACAAGCTAACAGAATATCCAATATATATATATATATTTTAAGACATTTTTATGTTTATACATTCTTTTTATACATACAAATATTTAAATAAATGCACTGTTTTTGTTTATAATAAGCAGTACAAATAACATTTACCGGCCTGAATGTCCGAGAAATTTTCATAGAAAATATTCGTTCTCCGACATGAATCGAACCTGTCTCCTATACGGAACCGTCATTTATACGATACAGTTTCGATTCCTGTCGGAGAACGAATATTTTCTATGAAAATTTCTCGGATATTCAGCCCGAAAAATGTTGTTTATACTGTTTATTATATAAAAAAAAAGCATTTACTTAAATATTTGTATCTATAAAAAGAATGAATAAACATAAACATATCTTAAAATAATTGTCTGACTTTGTCCATTTCATAATATATATATATATATATATATATATATATATATATATATTGGGCCAATTCGTTAAAAAGAACGCCGTCTGAAAATAACGAATTTACTGATGGAATAAATTCTATGCTGAAAAATAGGAAAACACATCAAACACCTTTTACACCAAATCATTCACAAAAATGAAACGCTAAATATTATCATATCAATTTTGAAATTTTGATGTCGGATATATATAAATTTACAACATGGCTTTCACTGTATCGAGAATTGAATCCAATTGTAAAATTTATAACATGAACTGAAAAGGCGCGTCAGAAGAATTCAAGCAAATATTCTGGAACAACTTGAAGAATATGCACAAGAAATACGGCAAAATTGGCTCCTAGCAGTCTCCTTGTACAAAGCAAATTCGGGGTGTCAGACAATCTCCAGCAGTTCATCAATTCACAAATACTCAGATACATATTGATAGGAAATCTTGAAGTATGTGAATTCATTTACATATTGAGGAAATAATAATAATAATAATAATAATAATAATAATAATAATAATAATAGCTGGCCACTCGTATTCGACGATACACGTCGACTAGGGCGTCTAGTCAATCCCTATTGCAGACGTTCGCTCCGGCACATTTGTGTTTGCTCAACACCCACAAAGTTCACCTGTGGTTTATACTGCAACTATGTTGAGCAGACCTTAGTTACAGTTTCTGGGAGAGAGCGTGTTATCTGACGAGATCAACAATCCGAACAAGTCTAGCATGCTCAAGCCATCGGCCACGATGGCTTGTGGCTTCGTACTAGCACAGCCTTTGACGGCCCCCAAGAGTTCTATCTACCCAATTTCACTCACAAGGCTAGGGTCAACCCTTGATATAGTTTTCAAGCACGTTCCAATGTTGCCGCACGTTGGAATCGGCCTCGATACAGTCCGATAACATCAGGAAATTTCCTTCCTGACAAATTGACGATGGTGATATTCGAACGCGCCATACATATTTAGGAAGTAAGATGAACGAAAATGCATCCCTTGGTGACGAAATAAAATATCGGATGGCCAAAACTAGAAATGCATTTGAGAAGTATCGCGGTCGCCTATGATATGAGCGACGTATCAAAGTGGCCACCAGAATACGCTTTTATAGACGGCCGTTTTGTCCAGAGTGATGTATGGCTCAGCGTCGTTGAATATAGTTCCCATATAAATCCGCTGGACGTCTTCCGTAAAAGTTGTCTCCGTGCAATCTGTGGCTATACTTTTGACGATAGGGTGTCCAATGCCGATCTTCTCGCAAAATGCAACATTGGTGGAATTGTGAACTAATACGGGGCTCGTCAAGTTGCAAGGATGAATGAGGACAGAATACCTAAGGTCTTCATGTATAGCCAGCTTCACAGTGGTCAAAAGAGAGTTCGGCAGATGGGGCTCAGTGATAGTGACAAGCTAAAGAATAATCTCTCATCTGTCAATGCGTCTCATACTAACTTTGAGCGAGCTGCGATGGGTAGAAATAAGTATAGTTATTTGTGCCAGGGTGGTAAGAGAAATTACAAATCTCTCGGATTGACCGGTTAAGAAGCTAAAGACAACGGCGAAAAGCATCAGCAATTATTCCTGTTGCTATGTACCGACATCCACGATGTTGCACAATATAGAAATTGTAGAGATTTTCCAAGCGTAGCTTAAATGTGGTACAAGGCCGAAACTCACTACTCAGTCGTAATCGTTCTAGCAAGACAAGCTTGCTAACCATTACACCGCTTCGAGGTGCCCATAAATGATTTCCTAAGCGTAGCGTAGATGTGGCACAAGGCCGAAAATATGGGGTACGCAGTGAGGATAGAACTCACTATTCAGTCGTAAATGTTCCAGAGAGACAAGTTTGCTAACCATTACACCGCCTCGAGGTGCCCAAATATTTGTACTTGTATGCAGCTCACTAGCAGGACTGACGTGTCTCATACCACACAAACATTAAAACAGAATGTAGTTGTCAGATTCTTGTACGTTGAAATCGGTGGGAGAGTTCATCATATATATATATATATATATATATATATATATATATATATATATATATATATATATATGAACTTATAGGTATGATCTGTTTTGTTTTTTTATTGAATATAATTGCAAAGATTCTGCCTTAAATACTTTTTCGAGAACAGATGCGTTTATATTTACGAAATTATTAAATAGATTTTCCTACAGCCGAAATTTTAATACTACTAATACTACTAGCAGGCACGGTGGAGTAATTGATAGCGGTTCGGATTGAGAAATCGGAGAGCCGAGTTCGAATTCCAGTCGAATCCATTACATTCACTTACGTTACGTGCTAATACACTTGGGAAATATATGAATCCTCTTTTTCTGGGTAAATAGCAGGACAGACCGGGTTCTATAGCCTTGGATGGCAACTGGTCAAATGGCAACCCAGTGCTGGAAAAAATCTGCCTCGTCAGTCATGTATCGAAAGATACATGATCGCCTAAGCGTGTATCACACATGGTACATTACTGACTGACGACTACTACTTCTAATAATAATAATAATTTATTATTTATTCCCTCGAGATAGCGCGGACACTCACGGTCCTGAATCTATATATGAAGGTCATTAGGGAGACATTCTGTGTGATAACATAGCTGGTCAATGTAGGTGGTTGCTAGGAGACCAGCGCGTTTTGCTTCATGGCTAGGTGTCCAGATCCGTAGCTCAATGGCAAGCTCTTGTTTTGCTCTCGATCAGTGTCCTGCAAAGCCCATTCTACGTTAAACAATATAATAGTAGGCTCAAAATTTATGACAGTAAAAATAAGAGCCAATTGTTGATGATTTCTCATCTACAAATCTTATGTTTTTTCGAAATCTTTTACTAAATTAGCACAAACGTCTAGAAGCCTATTTTGCCGTGTTCCATATGCATATTCTTCAAGTTGTTCCAGAACCTTTTCGTCCTGGGTATGACGATAAACAACATCCGCGTCCTGGGAATGACGATAAACTACATCCGCGTCCTGGGAATGACGATAAACTACATCCGCGCCCTGGGTATGACGATAAACAACATCCGCGTCCTGGGTATGACAATAAATTACATCCACGTCCTGGGTATGACGATAAACTACGTCCAACAGCAGGGCCTCTGATAATACGATTTTGAAAAAATGTTGAAAAAATAGTATTACCAGCTATACATTTTTGATGAAAAAAAATATTACCAGAAATAGATTTTTGACAAAAAAAAATATTACCAGGAAAAGTTGTCGGCATTAAATGACACATTGAGTTTGATATGCCGTAAAACAAACCAAACCAAACCACAAACCAAACCAATCCAGAACCTTTGCTTAAATTCTTCTGACGCGCCTTGTCAGTTCATGCTATAAATTGTACAATTGGATTCAATTCTCGATACAGCGAAAGCTAAGTCGAAATTTTAAATATATCCGACATCAAAATTTCAAAAATGTTATGATAATACTTATCGTTTCATTTTTGGGAATGATTTGCTGCAAATGGTGTTTGATATGTTTTCTTATTTTTAAGCATAGAATTTATTCCATCAGTTAATTCGTTATCTTCAGACGGCGTTCTTTTTAGCGGATTGGCCTAATATATATATATATATATATATATATATATATATATATATATATATATATATATATATATATATATATATATATTTGTACGTGTGTGTGTATGTGTGTGTGTGTGCGTGTGTGTATGCGTGTGTGTGTGCGTGTGTGTTTGTGTGTGTGTGTTATTAGTTAATTTTATTATATACTGAGCAAGTCCAATAAATAAGACTTTGTACTTCTATACAAATATTAGTCACAAAGTGAAAACCTTACATTTGCCCTGATAATGTCCCTAAGAGGACGAAAAGCGTCGGCTAAGATAAGTTTACCGTTTACCTTTATTAATGTTGTGCTTTTACAGATAAACACTTTCTGAGATTTTTACACACACACAGTCACCTGCAGACACACGTACATGGAAACAAACGCACGCACACATTCACGCGCACGCGCGTACCTATATATGTGTGTGTGTGTGTCTGTCAGTGGAAGACATAGGTATGTCTGTGAGAGAAAGAAAGAAACTTGCTGGGTGTGGGGGAAAATTGCTAATGTCAATAGTCAAGTTCTCTGCAATCTCACTCCTAATTCGAAAGCCAATTTTCAATTCAACTCTTCCTGAATATTTGAATTCTTGACGCAATACAATCTATCTTATGTCATGCCAACCTGCGCTGTCTTTATACATATAAATTTTTCAGGGACAAAAATTATTGCATATATATATATATATATATATATATATATATATATATATATATATATATGTGTGTGTGTGTGTGTGTGTGTGTGTGTGTGTGTGTGTGTGTGTGCGTGCGCCTCTGTGTGTGTGTTCGTGTGTGTGTGTGTGTGTGTGTGTGTGTGTGTGTGTGTGTGTGTGTGTGTGTGTGTGTGTGTGTGTGTGTGTCCTTACGTGTAATTTACCTCTGGTTGAGTTATTCTTTCTTGCCACAGTTATAATAAAAATGGCGTCGACAATTTCTTCCCGCATTGACAGATCAATGAACAAGTATGTAAGGCGGGCTTAAAATCAACGTCATAATTTGATAAAAATATCTTCTGCCTTAAGCCGGATGATTTTATTTGGATATTACTGTCACACATCGCCTCACTGTCCCTGTGTTTGTAAACTCTTGGTGTCAGTGGTAATAGAGATATTAGCATTACATCTTTTCTTTTTACACCCGACATATATATATATATATATATATATATATATATATATATATATATATATATATATATATATATATATATATTTAAATAAGCAAATGTTCTTCTGGCTTCAACGGACATCTCTTAATTTGGATTCGAAATTAATTCAGTTTTACAGAATTTTGCACTTGTGCTTATAGAATGTGGCTATTCTGGAACTTTGAATCAGTTTTCGAGATTTCTTTTCAAGAAAATGCTTGAAGAGGAATGAAAGAAAGAAGAAAGAAAGAATGAAAAAGAAGAAAGAAAGAATTAAAAAAGGATGAAAGAAAGCACGATCAAAAGTAAAAGTGTTGAGGAATAAACGAATGAAGGAGAATGAGTGAATTATTCTCTTGGGAAGGACAATATCAATAAACAAATAAAACTCTATAGCAAACGCACGAAAGAATATCTGAATATATCAAATTAGTAAAAGATTGGAAGTAAAGAGGAAAAATCCATGACAAAGAAAAAAATCACTTGATTTAAGGGATGTATAAAAAAAAGAAAAGAATTAGTTGTATTTTTAAAAAATTACAAAAATATAGTATAAATATTTTGAAGAGGGTGGCAGTGAAATGAATATAAAAACTAATCATGAAAAGACAATAAGTAGAAGTTGTATGCCTTGGAAGAAAAAAAAAGCCGGGAAAAATATTATTTCGAAAGAAAACCATCGTATACAGAAAATTAAACACAGTGAATAAGTGAACGAAGAATCCAAAAATGAACGGAGGTAATACAAGTTTCTCGACAAAAGTTTCAGGGATATATATTTTGGAGAGAACGGCGTGGTGATCCCGAACAGTTATAGATCATGGATAAACATTAAAGCAAGAAAACGTAAATTTAAGAGGAAAGAAAATGAAAGAAATGAGAGATATGCCACAACATACATACGTGCATACATATATATATATTTTAATCAGTTCGCACAATGCAAGCAAAGTCATAAAGACACAAGCGGTTACAGAGTGTGAATGAATTAGGAAAGAGAAAGTTATTTAAGAAGCGAGAACAATAGAAGAATCAAAAGATAACGGTTGACACTACATTTGTTAAATAATACTTTAGCAAACTAATATTTTTAGAGGAAGTGTATCTTGACTTACGGATGTTGACAGCCTGGGTGAGATGCGAACCATAACAGGGAAGTGATTTTGATTGGCTGAGATAGGAGAAAAGGTTTCAATGAGTTTTTTTCTTTCCCGTCAAGCGATGTAGACGTATTCTTTTTCGTGTCCGAAACGGCTCCTCAGTGATGGGATATACCTACACTGGATAGTTAGATAATGTACATGTCAACATGATTAATAAAATTAGTTAGCAGTCTCTGCGTTTCGAGTCTTTCATTGCTGAACAAAAACGATTGGCGGTCGCCGGCCAAGTGAAAAAGCTGAGCTGAGATCATTCACTGCTGTCAATATGCAATATTTAAATTGTTGAAGATCAAAGTTAGCGAGGAAGCATGGAAGCGGAAATGTGATCCACTAGCCAGAAGTGTAAGAAAAGAAAATCTTAGCACAGAACATTCGGTTTCATCTAGTCAATTCACCTGTAAATTGAACGAGACCTTGTTGCTAATCTAGTACTGTGCTTAAATTCGTCGTTTAGGTAACGTATTGAAGAGTTCATCTGAACAATTATCATGAAAATATTTATAATAAATTTGACTGAAGCTGAGATAACAGGACAAATAATATCGATGGTTCTTCTATGGAGTTAATCATGATATATCAGGAGTACCGGGCCATATGTTGCAGCAATATTCAAAGCATGGATATATGGTAGACATAGGTATATAAGGTAGATTCTGCAGAGAAAAATTGTCTCGTATGATATAGTGAACCAACTTTCGTAGCATCAGACTTAGCAATGCATTCAATATAGTTATTTCACTTCATTTCATTTGAGAATATTCGCCCGAGAAGGCGCAACAAGACATTATCCTGGAGGTTAGCATCAGCCATGCTCAGAGAAAGTGGTCTCTCAGATGATTAATATAGATCAGTTTTGTTTTGGAGGTGTTACAATTAACAAGCCATACTTTGACGCAGATTATAACAGACTGTAGGCATTTTTTGAGATCAGCTGTTAATTTGATCATATCAGACTGATCAGACTTACTATCCAGGCAGGAGTTACTCGAAACGATAGCAAGTTGAGAACTGATGCCATCAAGAATGTCATTGATAAAAATTAAGAACAAAATAAGTCCAAAGATAGAGCCCCGGGGGACACATAAATTAGTACAAAATGATCTAGAAGAGTAGCCTTTCTAGACAACGTTCATAACACGATTTGATAAACAGAATCAGTCCAGAAAATTCGACGTGAAATAACTTTTCAACTCGGGTGGTACAAGGAGTGAACGAGAATAAAAAGAATTTAGTGGGGAGTTCGAGGAAAGGTAAAAAATGGACATGACACAAGACATCATATTTTCCCGACTGGCGTTGAATTTAAATTTTTGAGGATTGTAGTTATCAGCAAAGCATTTAAACGGAAGAGAGTTCCACAGACGAGAAGTGAGAGGAAAGAAACTATTGGAGTAGAAGTAGCGGTTGCATTTAACTTGTTCAACAGTAAAACGCTGAGACCTAGTAGCCAATCTAGTATCACACTTTATGTAAAAAGGTCATCAGAAGAGTTGCCATGAATAGCCAGAGGGAAGCCACGTTAGATCGGCAAGAAAGCAACTGAAGTCGAGTTGTCTTCTCAGGATCGATTGCACTAAAGTTCCTTGGATATTCGCTGGTTCCCAAACTTCATGAATTTAAGCGTTACTAGGCTGGCATTTCGCTCAAAACTTGTCACTGTTTAAACTGTTAAATGTAGCCGTCACTTCTACTCCAATAGCTTCATGTCTCGCACCTCTCGATAGTGGAACTCCCTCCCCTTTTCCTGTTTCCCAGATAGCTATAATCTCCAACTATTCAAATGTAATGTCAATCGACGTCTCCAGATGCCCTGACCTATCCCCCTATTCTTCTCTTCATCCTTTCCTCTATCACTCCTATTTGCTCTAGCTGTAACTCTCTGTAACCCCTTGCGTGCAAGTGGCTTCCCGCCTTGCTTGGGGTGAAACGCAAAAAAAAAAAAAAAAACAAACAAAAAAAACGGAACACAATAAACGGTATGGAATCAGTATCCAACAGACGGACGAATGGTAGATTTATAAATGTGCAAGATGGATTCTGACGAGAAAAATTTTGTAGCCCGACTCAGTGAACCAACTTTCTTTTTCATATGAATTGCCTGCTCTGGCTGCTGATTTGGCGTTTATATTTATTATGTATATAATACGTTAAAAGATTCCGCTACCTTGGTTTTAGGCTTTCGGTATGTTCAGGAGATTTCGGTCAATTGATTTCCTAATGCTTTTTTTAAATAATAATTTACGAATGCTAACCCAGCTTGTAAGCTAGACGGCCTTAGTAATTCTGCTAAACTAACCAACCACGTGTGAGAATTAAGGGAGAAATATAAGAAATGATCCGAATGTAAACTGGACAATTTTTAAAAAAGCAAAACCTTACAACAATCATAGCAACATCTGAAACCTCTGTCAACAAGAGAAATTAGCTAGAATAAGATAACCAGGCCAAAAATAAAAACCCAAAAATCCAAAAAAAACGAATCTTTTAAACCATAGATCGGAAAATATGTCCCGTTGTAGTCATAATATAAATTTCTTTTTGAGTTCATTTGAAATTGGATAAAAAGAACGTATGTATATTTCGTTTAATCCCCACCGATACATTTCCAATACACTTGATTTTTCCCTCCTCCTCCTCCTCTTCCTCCTTCCCCAGAACTTCCACACCTCATGTTGTGAGCTTATTAACTTCTTTATTTTTAAAAACTATATCGTTCTTAAATTTTGATTCTTAAAAAATAAAATGTTCGGACTTGAATTGAATGAAATCACCTGAAGATAGCGAAAGTTTGAAACCAATTTAGCGGAATCGGTTGATTACCTAATTTTCTATGCTTATAGGCGTTATATGTTAAATCTTTATTTCATATATGTATATTGAGAAATTTTTAAGACTACGGTTTCCTGATCTAATTAAGCTCTGACCATTAACTTCTTTACCCTCTCTCTCTTACTCTCTCCCCCTCTCTCTCTACACACACACACACACACACACACACACACACACACACACACACACACACACACACACAGATATATTGTATTTTTAAGCAAACTAATTATTTACTTATGTTATAATAAATTCAACCGATAATTTTTGACTGATCTATTTTGATGGTATTTTTCGAATTTCTTCTGTCAAATCGGTTGAAGACTATCAACACATAGTTCAAAGTTCAAATTTTGTTTGTTTAATATATATATATATATATATATATATATATATATATATAATATCTGGATAAAATAAATGAAACCAAATTGGGTGTTTTTTTTATGAAAGTATTTATTTCTGTGTTTTTGTATATATTTATTTATTTAATATTTCAGACCACCTAGGTCTTTCCTCAGAAATCAAATGAGATACTGTGTTTGTGTGTTTGTTTACAGCGTTTGTCGTGAAGCGTGCATGTCACGTGATGTGCAATGCGACTTTGTTTGAATTTTTGGCGGAAGACTGATGATAGTGTCTTAAATGTTGTTTAAAAGGTTTTTTGACCATAACTCAAGAAATATTTCTTAAAATATTTTTAACTGTTGAAATATTTATGTAGATTTAAAATATCCACGTGTTTGTTTACCCCTAGTTTATATGTGTCTAATTTTAGAATTCAGTATTTTTCTTTTTTTCTTCTTCGTATGTGTCTTGTACTTAAATTACTGTGTTTGTGTGTTTGTTTTTAGACTCGGACGACACGTGGTGTGGAACGCGATTGTGTTTGATTCTTTAACGGACATCTGGTGTTTTGGTTATTGTTTCAAAAGGATTTTTTACCATATCTAAAGAAATATTTTAACTATTGAAATATTTATACTGATTTAGAATACCCAAGTCTTTGTTTAACCCTAGTTTATATGTTTAATTTTAAAATCCAGTATTTCTCTTTTTTTTTCGTATGTATGTAGTGCTAAAATTTGAGTCTATCAATATACATTTGCAATTATCTATCGAATGTCGTGGTCTATTGAAGTGTTCTGCTACTGGGGAATATGAATTATTTTGTCGTATGTCTTGTTTATGGTTGTTGAAACGAAGCCTAAAGTTAGTTCCAGATTCCCCAGTATATCCACTATTAGGACATATTGTGCATATTATAACCATTACACTACTTTAGATATATTGACGACATTTTCTTGCTATGGACTCATGGATCAGAAAAACTAAAAAAATTTTTCACTTTCTGCAACAACTTCCACAACACAATTAAATTTACCATGGAACATTCATACACATCCGTCTCTTTCTTAGACGTTGTGATAAAATTAAACAAACACACACTTTCCACCAGTTTATACAAAAAACCCACAAACCATCACAAATTCCTTCACTTCAAAAGCTGTCATCCTCTTAAATTAAAAAGATCTATCGTATACAGCTCATTTCTAAGAATCAAACGCATATGCTCAGACCATCTAGATTTTCTACACAACATTAATAACTTAACAGAACAATTCCTAAAATGTAAATACCCAATAAATATAATAAAAGAAGCACTTAATAAAACTATTCACATAAACCGTAACACACTTCTCACATACAAAAAAAGTAAAAACAACAATCGGATTCCCATGGTTTTTAACCACAATCAATATTCCCACACACTTACTCACAAATTAAAAAATGACTACAAGATCCTCCAATTAAACAAAAATATTAAACACATTTTCGCCAAACCACCCATCAACGCAAAAAAACAAACACCTAACTTATCAGCTATCCTCACCTCCACCAAATATCTAAATAATGCAAACCAAACAGGTAATTACAAATGTAACAAAACTCGTTGTCTAATTTGCAAACATAATAACAGACAGTGAATTTCTCGCACCCAACTCCAAAATCACAATACATCCACCCCGCCTCACTTGTGATAGCAATAATATAATTTACTACCTATTCTGCACAATATGTCCTAATAGTGGATATATTGGCGAATCTGGAACTAACTTTAGGCTTCGTTTCAACAACCATAAACAAGACATACGACAAAATAATTCATATTCCCCAGTAGCAGAACACTTCAATAGACCACGACATTCGATAGATAATTGCAAATGTATATTGATAGACTCAAATTTTAGCACTACATACATACAAAAAAAAAATAAATAAATAAAAAAAAGAAAAAAAAAAAAAAGAAGATAAATACTGGATTTTAA
>OZ038505.1:9306938-9314438 GCA_964036315.1 Acanthosepion esculentum | reverse complement strand
ATACATTTGATGTAGTGCAAGACAGATTTAAACTTACTAGATACATGGGGCGTTAGAGTTACTTGCGTGCATATTGGAATCGTAGTCAAATTACAGCCAAGTCTGCTGCATTCACTCTCGCACAAACGTCCTTGAAACGTTGTTTTTTGTGGATACACGTATTTGAATAGACGTCCCGTCTTTTTAAATGTGTCTATTAAATCTGCCGGCTTGTGCCGTTAAGAAAACTTATTAAATAGAAATTGGTCTCCGGCAAGGTAAAAGCTATTAAAAAATATCGGATTAAAAGTATATCCATTAGTTCTTTAGCAATTGCTTTGTTCACATTTTGGATTGGAAACAGCAGATATGGTTGGTGTGATGTCCATTCATTAAATGGGACCGTGACAGAGGTTTGAACTCTGCATGGGAGCATACTATCTTTTCACGTGTGCGCAGATGTAATAAAAAAAACTGTTTCAAAAACAGGGCGTCTACTCCAATACGGCTAACTTTTTAAAAAAAATAGGTTTGAAGTAATAAAAATGTCAGTTGTGTAGAATCGTTTTCTCAAATCAATGATTAAAATGGCCTCGAGCGAATGAAACCTGTAAGTTTTTGCGTTCGAACCTCGTGAAATGTCGCTGCAATATCAGAAAGCACTGTGCCAGATAACAGAATTCACGTCACTTGGTGACTTTCAAGAACTTTTCAAAAAATTATAGAACCTCGAAGAGAAAATAATGATATAATCAAGATATTGACGGACACGGCTATTTCAATGAAAGTTAGAAAGGAAGCCTCCGTTAATAGCAGAAATAGCATTAACATTTAGCGGACTTGAGAGATTTACTTATTTCTTTAAAGAAACAGGACGCACGCTATTGCAGAACATTATAGGACGCACGTTACTCTTGCATAGAATTAAAGGACGCATGCAACACTTGCAGAAAATTAAAGGACACATGCAAAACATACAGAGAATTATAGGGTGCACGTTACTCTTGCTGAGAATTGAAAGACGCACGTTACTCGTGCAGAAAATTACAGGACGCAGGTTACACTTGTAGACTCTTGCAAAGAACTAAAGTTCACAATACTTTTGCAGAAAATTAAAGGACACACGCTACTCTTGCAGAGAATTAAAAAAAAACTCACGCTTCTTTTGCAGAAAATTAAAGGGTGCACACTACTTTTGCAGAAAATTTAAAAAAACGTACGTTACTCGTGCAGAAAAAAAAAGTATGTTAATCTTGCAAACCATTAAATGACGGCCTCAAATTTTACCGAGAATTAAAATGACGCACCCTATTCTTGCCCAAAATTAAATATGTACTCTACTCTTACAGAAAGCTTAAAGGACTCATGCTACTTTTGCCACAAATTAATGGACGTAAGCTACTCTTGCAGAGAATTAAAGGACACACACTAGTTTTATAGGATATTAAAAGACGAACGCTTCTCTTGCAGACAATTAAAAAAGGCCCGCTACGCTTGCTGCAAATTAATGGATGAACGCTACTTTTCCAGAAAATTGAAGGACCTACGCTACTCTGGCTGAGAATTAAAGGTGCCTTTTACTCTTGCAGACAAAGGATGCACGCTATTCTCGCTGGAAAAGTAAATATTAGAAAGAAAAGTTGACAAAAATCCGAGCTACGAAGTGGATCTCTCATAAATCAAATGTACTAAATTAAACATCAAGTTACGGTTTTAACAGATGATGAAAAAGATGACAGAAAAATACGAAAAGGCATTACAAGAGCGAAAGACGTCCTTCAAAGTTTAAGGAAAGTATTAAGAATATTTCATTAGAAACAATGTTATGATTGCTAAACTGTCAATTACAATCCTACATTATGTTAGGGAATACTGGTCAGCATCCTTAGAATGGAAGAGGAAGCATGAGGCGACAGAGATATGGTTCCGCTGAGAATACCATGGAAAGCGCAGATAAGCAACGACAAAGTTTTATGTCAACTGGAAATGTAAAAGTGATGTTGTATACTTAGAATCAAAATGAGAGAGTTGATATTTCTTGACAATATTATGAAGAAAATGAGCTTGGAATAATTTTGAAACTCACTGGGTATCCTGACGACAAAATGCCCAGAAGGAAACAGAGAAAAACCTGCCTAAAGAGCTTGTGTAAATAGACAGCAGAATAACGATTGGAAGGGATCCTAAAAAAGAGAAATATTAATTAGAGATACAAAGGATAAGAAGTTGTGGAGACACATGTCTGGCCACGTCTTAAAGGGACACAAGATATAGAGGAAGAATTCTGGTCCTGGAGTAAAAAAATGAAGAAATGAGATCGTATGAAAAGATAAGAACGAAAAGATTAAATAATATAGTGTTCGGAAAGTAATAACGTATTTAATCATTACGTATTATAAGTCATACACACAAAGCAAGGTTAAGATTGTATGGTATAAAACTGCGTCTATAAATAGTTTACCATATATTCTATCAGTCAATGCGTTCAGAGTTTAATTGCGAAAACCTGTAAACAGGGACATCGCGCCCGCAAGAAGCTTTCGCTTGAGAGTTGAATACAAGATTCCATCATCTGTAGCAATCTTGTAACCAGGAATGACAACCTTCTTTTTTTTTTCAGTTCTTCTGGTAAAGCCGATGGAAAATCGGGCTCGATGATAACAGAAAACAAATCAAAGAGAGTAGTTATTATAAAATGCATAACCAGTGTCAAAAAGCAAACCAAGAATTCATCCAGTGAAACCCTACTTTTGTGTCAGATGAAATATAGATTGTGACGTTCACTACGAGCCGGTGGAACATGGAAGGATCATCACTGCAGACATCTGTTGCCAGTAACCTGATCGGGCAAGCGAAGCATTATGTTAAAGTGTTCTCTTTTGATAAACTGAAAAAGTCAGATGTACACATTCAGGCAAAATGAAATCATTTTGCGATCAAATAAATATTAAATTAATATTTATATAAAACTTTTAATCGCATCACCGTATGCAAGGCAGTAAAGTCACTAACGCACAAGGGGTTACTAAATGTGAAAGAATAAGAAAAAAAGAGAAACATTATTAAGGAGCGAAAATACTAAAAGATTAATCAAGAAGACCGTGAATAACGAATGACATTGCATTTAAATTTTTGAAAATCAAAGTCGGTTGAAAATATGGAGCCGGATCAAAGTTCCACAAAGTGAGAAATGAGAGAAGCGAAACTGTTACCATAGAACTTAAGGTTACATCTAACGAATTCAACAGTAAATTGATGAGACCTAACCGCCAATTTAGTGGTGCGGTTAAATTCATAAAGTCAAGATACAATTGCGAAGAACAATTACTGTGAAAGTATTTATAGAAAAAGCTGATGAAAACTACGTTACGCCTGTGGGAAAGTGGCATAATCTGAGGCGCCAGGTCAGGACCAATAATATCGTTGATGCTTCTTCGGATTTTACATATATTAAGTTTTATACGTATATTGAATTTTAGCATGTTATATTTAAGACTTCTGGGTATGGCGATAGACTATATCTGGCAGCAAAGACTTCATAACGATCGACTGGAGCTTTTGAGTAGTGTGGAATCAACTCTTAACTGCTGCTGTTCTCAGGGCCACACTGACCGAGGATGATAGCACCACTTAGGGTCCCAGCTATGGGAAAATAGTGAACCACCAAGCAAAAAATCAACTGTATATTTTTATACTAAAATGATCAACAATATATTTTTGTAACAAAATGACAATTCATGCAAAATTACAAAGGAAAAGATCTACAAACAATATATTTGAAATACATACCTTTACCCTGATAGCATCAAATTATTTATAAGCTATTTGTAGCTGAAAGCATAAAATTGCCTCCGGGATATGTAGATTTCGGTTACTTGTATTATTTACATTATTCGGACTGTTATCCTCATCTACACTTCTATATCCACGACGTTTCGGCCGTTGTACGCTCCGACCTTCTTTAGGTGATTGGAAATTTCGAACCGAACTTTTTATGTCGTCCATCGGGGCGGGGGTGGGTAGATTGTTCTAGTTTCACGTGCCGTGCCTCTTCCGGATGTCTCAGTTATTTCCCTTGAACTCAACTCTTCAAGTTTTGGTTCACCACTGCTGTGGCCTGGTATTGAACTCAAATCTTAGGGTTTAGCAAATGGATCTAAGTTGGTTCGAAATTCCAATCATCTGAAGAAGGCCGAGACGTAAAACTTTGAATATTGCAATGAAGATAAGGATAACAGTCCGAATAAGGTAAATATTGCAAGTAGTCATAATATCTCATCTCAGAGATATAGACAGATATTAGATTTCGGTATTAAATAATCCATAGAGTTTCATATACGGCTCAACAAATTCAAATAGCCAACAAAACAAACTGCATTTAACATACATTTGAATTTTAGATGCTTTTTGGATAAAACGTCATTAATTTCGGAACACACTAATAAATAATATGTAAGATTAGTGAGAAAAATATAAAAAGAAAATGTAAAATTGCGAAATTCGGAATCGAAAGATTTGTAGCCTGTTATAAAGAACTCTCGAGAAACGGTGGAAAGGGGATAATTAGAAAACTGGGGAAAAATGGAAATGAAAGCGGGATTCAGGGAAGAAATATTTTAGAGGAAAATCTAAAAAGAAAAATAATCTTTTGAACAGCGCGGTGTTTGTATAAATCGCTCATTCCGCGGTTGTAATCCCTGACAAATCTGCTAATTCCAGAACTATACTTCACAAAACTTCTATCATTCTTCACTAGAATTTTCTTTTATAAATTCTATATTAATGGCTACGGTTGTTTTTCGTTTCTTTTCAAAGATTATACGACGCTTCATTTTTCTTTTTAGTGGGTGGGTGGGGGTTAACCAAGTAGCGAACTTTCCGCGGAATTCAGTATTCAGTGCAAGACCCAGTCCAATCAAAACCTGTAGCAACAAAGACAAATTGGCAAAGAATGTGCGCTCGCAAACAGATAAGATGGCCGAGACAGGAGGAGAAATGAGTGATGGAAATACAGCTGATTACTGAAAAAATATCAGGACACCCCACCTTCACGTATTGTGACCCAACGATCAATGACAAGATTCACCGTAGTTTCGTTTTATAAGACGCACTTTATATCTTAAAATTCGATGTCAAAAATTTAATTTTGCCATCTTTCTGTCTCTTCTAAAAACTGTTCTGTGAACAGTTTACAAAATTTGTAAGATATGCGTTGATTTTCTCTGTTCCACTTGCCTCCAATGACCTGTGAGTGTCAAATATCCTTTGATAAACTCACACGCATCTATCTATCTATCTATCTATCTATCTATCTATCTATCTATCTATCTATCTCATCCTTCTCATTATCTCTCTCTCTCTCTCTCTCTCTCTCTCTATATATATATATATATATATATATATATATATATATATATATATATATATATATATATATATATATATATATCCTTCTGCTCATTATCTATCTATCTCCTTCTGCTCATTATCTCTCTATCTATCTATCTATCTATCTATCTATCTATCTATCTATCTATTTTATATCTATCTCCTTCTGCTCAGTAACTATCTATCTATCTATCTATCTATCTCCTTCTGCTCATTATCTATCTATCTATCTATCTATTTATCTATCTATCTATCTATCTATCTATCTATCTATCTATCTATCTATCTATCTATATATCTATCTATCTATCTATCTATCTATCTATCTATCTCCTTCTGCTCATTATCTATCTATCTATCTATCTATCTTACTAGTTATCAACCATTTTTTTGTCCCAGGCAACGCTTTCACAATATGTTAAAATATATTTCTCTCTTTCCAAGATTGTCTGCTTCAAAAGTTGCATTTTAAATAACATGCATATAATATTGAAAATCCTTTATATATCTTTATATAGAATATTTTTATAGTGCAATTTTACACATTTAATAGCAGTTGAAAATGCTAATGTATGTTCATACTTGAATAAATGTAGATATTTTTAATATATTCATAATTACTTAACAGACCAAACTGAAGCATACTGCAATATTTTACTGTGCTAGGGTATTGTAATTCAGTATACAAAAAGTTCAGTCATATTCCAGGATATTATAAATTTGCAATTCATTTTATTTAGATGAAGATCATTATACATATATATATATATATATATATATATATATATATATATATATATATATATATATATATATATATATATATATGTATATGTATATGTATAAGTATATATATATATATATATGTATATATATATATATATATTTGAAAGAATAGAAATGTTACATCAAACTCAATCATGTCTCTCCCCCCCTCACTCCCTCACTTCGTTAATATACATATACTTAGTACTGCCCGTCAAAAATGTGTTAATTTCTTTTCATTTTTCTTTTCAACCTTTGGAAGTAAAGTCTGATGATCCGCGGTCCTTTAAAAGGGCTGTGGTGAAATAATTTATTACATGGAACATTAACGTGGTCTGTTTTTATTTCAATTATTAGCTCTACTTTACATTGAGCTCTCTGGATTTTATCCTCCTTGGGTCTACCCATACGGATTACCTAGTTTTTCGTAAACTAAATATATATATATATATATATATATATATATATATATATATATATATATATATATATATATATATATATATATATGGCGCACTAATGGATTTTTATTTATTAATCTGACAAATTTTATAACTTAAGCGTTATTTTCAGTGGTTACACATATTTGAGATGTTCCGTTTATTTATTAAGCAGCATATTTATTTATTTTCATCTACCAACCTGAATATTCGAAAAATTTACTAAAAAAAAAAATGCGCTCTGCGGCAAGATTCAAACCTGTGTCCCCCTTGGTAGGAGTGTCTGTGAAAAATTTGCGTTTAAAAGCCATTATTCAACCTTGACATATCATCGTCGGACTCCATGGCGGATCGGATTTAACAGCATTTTCTTCTAACAAAGGGGGAAGCAAGTTCGAACCCTAACGAATAGCATAATAAATTTTTCTTTATTATAATTGAAGATTCAGGCAGGTAGACATAAATAAATATACCGTATATAATAAATGAAAGGAGCGTCTACACAAATATGAGTATCCATGAAAAATAACGTTTAAGTAATTTTGTTTATATATAAATAGACACACACATACATATATATATATATATATATATATATATATATATATATATATATATATATATATATATATATATATATATATATATATATGGGACATTCTAAATCGTATGGATTTCGAATGTAAAATGCATATCACCAATCTGAGTTTATAATGCATTTAACGTCGCTAATCACATGATCGATATTTCAATTTTCAGTAGATACACATTTAAAACGTATTAAGAATAAGGATGCGTCTTATACACCAGTGCGTCTTATATTTAAAAAAATATAGTCAAACAGGTTTCTAAGTCAGGCAGAGAATTTTCAGCCTTCCTAGTGTGTTATTGTGCGCGCTCTCGCGCGCGTGTGTGTGTGTAATGCTAA